>OY660886.1:2710000-3435000 GCA_962446985.1 Xyrichtys novacula
GTTTGTGGAACAAATTGAAAACTGCAGAGGCTGAGTAATGAAAGCCGAGCCGTGGATTTGTATCACATCTCGGAGATTGAACATTTTAGTTTGAGCGACAGTGCAGATGTCCTGAATATGTCCGTTTGTTTATTTATATATTTATTTATCTTGTCTCGTTTTTGCAGAGTCCCATCTTGCAGTTCCACTCCGGGTATCAGGTGTCAGATTTGGCTCCCGTCGTCAGAAAACTCCACGCGATGCTTTCGGCGCCTCCAGACAACAAATTAAGGGCCGTCAGGAACAAATACTCCCACAAGTAAGTGTAAAACCCTGAAAGTGATGAGTCTGGATCAGAAGATCAAATCTAAAATGATAATTCTGTGTCTTTCAGGGTGTTTTTTGAAGTCGCATCCCTGCCGCTGGTCGACATTGAACTTTTGGAGAAAGCGTTGTCTCAATGAGATCTGAAAAAATCCAATTCTCACAGTCTAAAAGAGTGAAAAACGAAATTTCCCCCTCAAACCTTGTACATAATTTGTTAATATGTTTTATTATTTATGATCCTAGTCCAGTTTTATGTGTTTTATAATAAATCTGTGATTCCAGGTTGTGATGGAGAAGAGTTTTAACGTGGGCATTTGTTTTATAAAGTGTCCCCGGAGTGTCGTTCTCATTATTAGGACTTCTTTTAGTTGAATTTCCTTTTTTATAAGAAGAAAAAAAATGTCAGTTCATCCACAAAATGTAATCTTGCTCACGCGTTTTTACACATTTCAGGCTGCAGAGGCTAGCAGGTGTATTTCCATATGTTGTACAGTGTTTATCATATTATTATGATTGCGCCATATGTGTATAAAAGATGAGCGTATGATTCTGTGCTATTTTTAAATGGCTGTGATGCATACTCTAAAATAAAGCTGTTTTTTTATGTGTTTGATAAAGAGGCTGCTTTCTTCATGTCATTCATGTCATTTACATTAAATCATGTTTATTTTGGTATGAGTGGAAACAACCTGATGATCACAGGAGCGTTATGATCATATGTGGCCACAAGAGGTCAGTATAGCACCAGTATTAAACTTGAGAACAAGCCTGAGGAACCAACACATGGTCGATCTGTTTTCCCTGATTGTTGTCTCTGATATGATTGATCACAGCTTCACTTGTAATCCACATAAACTACTCTGTTTAGCCTTTCATGTAGTTGGATGTGGAACTTTTTAAGCCTTTTACCCTCAAACTGATCTGAGATAAAAAGTGAAAGCATAGTCTTTAAGAATGCTCTCTAGTATAGTCTGAAAGTGGATTAACTTGTGAAAAACTGATGAAACATGACTAAGTACCCTCTAGTTTCCCCACCAGCACAAAAAAATACTTGAAAAGTGCAACCAAGATGCCCTTCCAGTAGGAAAAAAGTGCCTTCTGGATGCCCTTCTGTTATATGGAATGTGAAAAAATACCCTGCCAGCAGATCAACCCCAAAAATTCTACCTGGATGCCCTTCCACGATCAGGATTGTGTAATTTGAATATCCTTTCCGTGAATAAATCATAAAACAGCGTCCATTGAAGCCCTTTAAGCAAACACAAATGTAAACACTGCCCTCTGGATGCTCTTCCATAATAAAATACATAAAGTTCCTCCTTGATGCCTTTTCGGTAGATAAACTCTAAAGTATTGCTCCTTGGACCCTCTTCCACTAAAAAAAAGTGTTGTGTCTTATAAAATGTGATAAAAAGTGTCCTCTGGATACCCTTAAACAGGCATTAATTCGAGCCTGATCCTGATGGAACCATAGACATATGTAAGAAAGGCTAGATGACCCAACGCGAAGTCACCGGCGTCCCTACATGGTGGCGATATTACTCTAGTATACCAATGTGGTACGCTCTATGGTAGCTGACGGGAGGTAAGTAATTTGCATGATCAAAAATACTCTTAACTCGCTGAAATCTGGACAGATTTACAAATGGTTTTGTTTATTACAGACCTCAATAACATGGGTATGAGTTGGGATGCTTGGACATATTATGACATTTGAGTAATCATGTAAGCACAGTTGTTTCACAGCTATTTGCGTGCAAGGGCTAACTTTGAATCGCTTTGCGCAAGTTGTCAAGGCAGACCACAATCAAGATTTTAATTTCTTGTATGACAGCTATCTCTATAATAGAAATATAACTAATATAACATGCATGAAATGATTAAATGTTTTATATACAAATAATTCAATATAACTACCTTGTGTGTGTAGGCCAATAGCTATTGCTCTACCTATCTTCTTAATGTTTATATATGTAAATCCATGGTTAAAAATAGTCATGAGTAAGCAGGAACATAACTAAAACTCTGAGGTTTTTTACAGACCAAACCGTTTGAAAATCGGTTTAAAATTAATCAATCTATGGTTATTTAAATGCTACGTGCACCATAGACTGTAACGTTAGGAGTGAGCGAGCGTCCCGTCACAAAATGGCCGCCATGCGCGGACGCCATCTAGCATTTATATATGTATATCCATGGATCCAATACCTCTCATAAAAGAAAAATAAAATCATAAAAATGTTTGATATAAAATTATAATATACGTGTACTAATTTACATAACAAATTCCAAGAATTGTATGTTGTCTATTCAGATTTACCGTCATTTGAAAGAGTCGGAGATCCGTTGACGCTCTGAAAATGCAGGCCACGCCCCTTACGTCGAATTAATATTTGAAATTCGCCACACCTGGGAGGGGGGCAGAGAGGAAATAACGGTTACCGTTTCAACGGAAACACGTCAAAAAGACGGTTAAATGTACCGTTTTTATCCAAACGAAGGAAGAGTTACATGAAACTTCAAAACGAGTCAGAAAAGCCTCGACAAGCGTCGACGAGGGGAGCTGTAACGGCCATGTTAACGGTCTAAACCGGCTGCAGCGGGAGGCTAGCGCCGCGATAGCTAGCCGGGTTCACCGACAGCGAGCCAAGCCGGGGCAGGAGCTTGACACCGGGGTAGCAGCTGGTCAGGTTCACCGCTAACCGGAGCAGGAGCCAGCTACAGAGCTAGCAGTCAGCCAGGAGGACCACCAACGGCCGGAGCAAGAGACGGGAACCGCGACATCGGCAGGAAGATTCAGACGGAGAGGACTGTGGGACGGGAGGTCGTGGGTGGCGAAAAGACTCAGAACTACCACGGAAACACGCAGTAAAACCCGAGAAACGAGGAGGAGGAGGAGAATCCGGACATGTTTGTGATGTGTGGCGTTTTGGACAGCTTAACATGGTGAGCACTGTCTATTATTAGGCCGCCGTGCCAATCTGTGGATATTTATAATGGAAGATTTGTGTGATTTATTGAACCTTAAAACACTGTCTCTAAAATTAGTAACACACTCACTATTGCCGGGTGATTTTTACCTGAAATAATATACCCAGGAGAAAGTCCTTGTCATCAGTATTTATCAAAATAGGACAATACACGACAAATTAATGTAGTTTTCTTGTATTTTTAACTGTGCAATGTCCAAAGGGAGGGGAAAAACAGTGCCATAAGTGACAATCTGGGGTTAAAGCCCCCCCCCCCCCTTTTTTTTTTTTTTTAAGTTAGACCTGTCGAGAAATTAATTGCTGATTGTATACTGTAAGTCCCACCTGTGGTGATGTGGGCATTTGCCTGTGATGTGTGGAGTATAGCCTAAAATAATTGTAAATTATCGTCATAACATTTAAACCATGGATGTCATTTGAAATTGAGGATTGTAAGTCCCACAGCGTGGCAAGTGGGCATTTGCATGTTGTTTTCAGCACGTCACCCCGCAGCTCAAGGAAGAACATTTATGATAATTTCTTTATTATTTCCTTGAAGTAATGATCATCATTTTAATGTCCAACTTGGTCGGGGTGTCTAACCTGGTTTCTAACTTGGTCTTATGGTGTGTTTGACCCCAAATCAATTTTACGCTAGAATATCCCTTTAAGTGCCCCCTGAATACCCTTCCAGTAGATAACACATGTAAAAGCCCTCTGGGTGCCCTGCCATTGTATAAAAACACTCAAAGGGTCCCTTAATGCCTTTCCAGTGGATAAGTGCTGTCTGAATGCCCCTCCATTATAAAGCTTTCCTCTGGATACCCTTACAGTGGAAAAAATGCCCTCCCATTAGCATGATTAGGAAAACAGTCCCTCCTGGTTGACATTCCAGTGGACACAACGTAAAAAATTCCCCCCGGGGTGCCACTGAATAGTAATAAAAGGCCTCCTGGATGCCCTTCCTTCATCTAAATTTTGAAAAGATGTCCTCTGGATACCCTCCCAGTGGACAAAATGTGAGTAAGTGCCTCTTAATGAATCACAGCTGACAGAAACCACGCCCTCAATGTGATCATCCCCTACCCTGACCCTAACCTTAGAACAGGCCAATTTAGGTGTCGTGAAAAGGAAAGCAAACACCCACCCCTAAAACAGACAGACTCCAGTTCCCATTTCAGTCCGAAGTTTAAATTGACGCCAAAGTTTCATGAAAGAAAGTACTACTCGTACTTAAACTGTCGCTGAGAATCTCTCCTTAAAAACTCCTCAGATGATGATCAGCGGTGCAGCAGCTGGCGAGCCGCCGGTCTTTGGAGATTTGTACAGATCAATAAGTCGAGCAGATGACAGCTGAGATTCTGAAATCTCTCCTCTCCCGCCTCGTTTTACAGAAACCTGCTGCGGCTAAGTGACAGTCTGACACAGGGGGGGTAAAGGTGTGGAAATTGATTTTGTGTCCTCAGATGGAACCAGGACTGAGCTCCGAGTTTCACTCCTGACGTCAAAGCAAACCTTTAAAAAACTTTGAGCAGTTCAGCTCTTACACAGAGAAGACAAGCTTAATACCCGAGCTTACTCTCATTTGTGTTCCTTCTTCAGCCACCTGTGTGTCCACTCGCTTTAATCCTTACCTGCCCTCTCTTCTTCTGCTTCAATTACTGATTGCATACATTCCCCAGAACTACTTTCAGCTGTGAAAGCGGCACTTCAGAGGGATCTCATTCAGCTCGGAGTTGGAAGTGGTCACAGAGGAGTGAGTTTAACAAGCTGACAAACAGAGTCTTGACCTTTGCGAAACAACAACCTGCTGTTGCAATGGATTGTGGTCTTTCCAGGCCTGAGTCACTCTAGACGCAGATCTGGACAACAAACCATGTGTAAAGTAGACTTTAAAGAGAGCTGTGCTGCTGTTCTGAATTTCAGACTTTAATGCTGGATGTTCATACCAACTCAGGTCTAAGCTAGGTCTATACAACCCAGAACCATGTAACACTTTAACAGGAGGTAATGCAACACTAGCTAATGCATGCTAATGAGGGTAGCCTAAGAAGTTTTCCATGAATGCACAACTGTGTGAAAAGTAGCACCCTTGAATTGTGTCTAACTTTATACTTGTGGAAATTTAAAGGAAACGCTAAATAGTGCTGGAATGAAAGTTTGCACATGCACCAGCACAGGATAAATCAGGACTTTTTGAGCATATTCAACATTCAAATCCACTCCATTGGCTCTCCAGATTGATACAATTAAAGATTAGCATGAGTATGAAAGGTTTCCTTTGAGGCGTCCCCCAGGGCTCTATTCTAGGACCCATTCTATTCTGTATTTTTCAACAACAAATAGATTTTTTGAATATGCATGCATTCTCATCTACTTTAGAGACCCTAAATTTAGGGTATCATGCATCTTCTCCCTTTATTACTGCTAAAAACTTCCTCACGTATCGTTGACTTCATTATTTTTTGGAAGGTTGGACATCATCACTTAAGGCGTCCCCCAGGGCTCTATTCTAGGACCCATTCTGTTCTGTATTTTTCATCAAAAATATAGATTGTTTTTAATATGCATACATTTTCATTCACTTTAGTGATCCTTAATTTAGTGTATCATGCACTTCCTTCTTTCACTATTTCTAAAAATTCCTTACTTATTGTTGCCTTAAATATTTTTTTGGCAGGTTGGACATCATAACTTAGGGCGTCCCCCAGGGCTCTAATCTAGGGCCCATTCTGTTCTACACTTTTCCCCAAAACATTATTTTTTTTTGAGTATGCATGCATCCTCATCCACTTTATCCTGTTAAACTCTTTGGACGTTAAATAATCTTCAAAAAGAGCTTAAATCGGGCACATTAATATCACTAAACATATTTAAGACGGTCATTTTTTATGTGTTGTGATTTTGTAGCCATTACCATGTGTAGGCTTCTCTTGTAAAAGAGATTTTCAGTCACAACAGGGTTTTCTTGTTTGAATAGAAACTGTGGTTTTCAGGGTGAAGTACAGAGGACTACAGTAACTCACTCCAAATAAGCCTGACTCAGTCCTACATTCACACACAGCCTGTGGATCCATACTAAATCAATCCAGTGGCCATCATCTCTTACAATCACTCAGATTCTCTGCTGCTGCTTTTGGAGACTCCTGAGCCCATTCTCTCTCTGTTATTCACTCGATCAATTAAAGTCATTGATTACCACGCCATCTGAGAGAGAGAGAGAGAGAGAGAGAGAGAGAGAGAGAGAGAGCGTGTGTGTGTGTGTGCATTCATTTTTGGAGTTCACTCTGAGCAGCAGATCCCAATAACTGAGTCTGATTAAAGTGTGCTGCAGGAGATAATGCCCATTTGGCCTGGCAGATACGCATCAAAACTGGCTCAGCCAAAGCGCATATGAGCTATTGATCAGTGGAGGGCTGTGGAAACCGCTCTCACTCTGTTAGCTTTGCACAATCAGAAGGAGCCGGCGGAGAGCTGGCGGCTTTGCAGTCTTCAGTTCTCACTTCAAGAGTTCAGAGCTGCAGGAAAAAAGGGGAGTTTGGTTTTTGAGGGATTTTCCGTCTTTTTATTTTTTTTCGGCACTTCTCCACGGTTACAAAGTCTGTTGCTTGGACACTGCAGATATCTGCGCATTCAGCTCAGATAAGCAACCGTTACTTCAGCCTGCATGCAGAGTCAGAGTTTCTCCTGGCTGTGGGTGAAGTCTTTTCTGCTCACGGCAGCACAGCCCACGGCAAAAAAGTTAAATATCCCCGGGTGTTTCGCCAACGCGGCGCAGCTTCTGCGAAACATCAGAGACCCTTTCTGACCACCTGTTGACTTAAAATAAGAGATAAACGCTTTTCAAAAACCCCAGCGGCTCAAATTCAGTTTCATTTCTTTAGCGGTTTATCAGTCAGATCCACACGGACTCTTTAACATCAAAGACTTTTGAGTTATAAATATTGAATCAGCCAAACTCGGCCAATTAGAAAGATACTCGGGGGCATTTTGGCTGAGAGTGGATCAGGATGGAGCCAGGCTGGAGTTTGGGCCTATTATGGACCTCAGTTTCTGGCGTGGAGTAGAAATGGCTGCAGGTTGTTGTGAAATCAACGGCCAAGCCTGAAACATGGCGGTTTTACTGAGTCAGGTCAGCTAACAGGTCTGTGGAAAAAGTGAGTTTGGATCCAAAAAGGCAGAAATGAACTTGTAACTAAAAATACCCTCAAAACCTGTGGTTGCACAATGATGCAGATTCAGGATTTCAATGTAGGAATTGTAATGTTTTCAGATGATAACAGCGAGGTGTGAATCTGTCACCGTCAGCCTGCTCTTCTACCGCTCCGTCTCTGAACCGCAGGCGAACCAAATCTACAAATTCGCAGTTGTTTCTCATTGTGAAAATGTGCCTTCAGAGCGAATCCCAGTGTGTTTCCTGTTGCCCACTGTGTGTTTTGGGTCTGTTAGTGCTTGCCTGCATGTGTTGTGTTGTGTGAGTGTGTGTCTGTGCGCGCCTGGCTAATTGTCTTGGCCTCCCTCGCGTTGCCATTAGCATTCCCAGCTGGACGGAGACGAAAGGGCAATCTCACCCTGTCCGAAAAAAAGAGAGAGGGACTGCAAGAGGAAAGAAAACAGATGAGCCAAAACAATGGAGCTTCTTGGATTTGGTTGTTTCTGCCCCTAGTGAATGTGTAAGTGTGTGTGTGTGTGTGTGCGTGTGTGTGTGTGTGTGTGTGTGCGTGTGTGTGTGTGTGTGTGTGTGCGTGTGTGTGTGTGTGTGTGCAGGCCAGACGTTTGAGGACTGAGACAAGCAGCATAAAAACGGATGTAGCGTGTGAGCCTGCAGAGCTGGAGGGATACATCATCAGAGGCACAGCTGAGTGAGAGTCTATGAAAGAAACCGTTAAAACACCACGATCTGTAGACTGATGAAAAAGGCGGAAATTAAAAGTTATTCTGATCCTCTTTTTTTACATAGTTTCTTTGTTTATTCCCTTTAAAGGTCCTTTCACACCGGGACCATTTTTGTTGTGCGATTATTTCGGAATCTATATATTTTTTCAAACCCGTATCTTATACAAGCGTTCACATCAGCGACGTTTTCCCTTCCTGCAATATTGCGGCATTTATTTTTTCGGATCATGGTAGATTTTTCTAAAGTTTCCCATACTGTGTGTCCACTTCTGACCAATCAGATTGCGTGTTGTTGCGACGTCAGATTCACTGGTATATCCACCATGGCCGACCGGCTGATTGTTTATGTGTTGGAGAACATGACCATATCCAGACATTCTTCAGTCTTTGGATTAGGGCTGGGCGATATGGCCTCAAATCAATATCACGATATATTGATCAGTTCACCTCGATAAGGATAAACGGACGATAACTACTCCACAAGCTGCTCACCCCCTCCCACATTAACTTTGTCTACTTCAGCCGATACAACTTTTGAACCGTCCTCCATCTCCTCACCCTCTTTGTTACAGACTGGATGGCGTGGAGTCATGTCTCTGATGTAGGACAGTGTCTAATAGGGACATGAGACCATAGCCTACCTACACACATCCAAAACCAACTTTGATTTATTTATTTTTTTGGTACTGAATATACCAATATGGGCAAAATGACATCGGTTATTCTCATAAATTTCGGTGTTGGTAAATTTTAGGTTTAACGCCCGGCCCTACTTTGGATCTGATGTTACTGACGGTGCTGTTACACCCCTTCAGGCAGCTCATCCCCAGTTTGTATAACTCATCTATTTACAGCAGCGTAAGTGTCACATCTTCTCAGGTTCGTCATTTACATTGATTTAGTTCATGATTCGTAAAACGCCCGCCCTCTGATTCTGGTTTACGTCTTTATTGAAAACATTTTCTCCTCGTCTCTCACATAATAACTCACCAGGTCCTTTTCCCTGGAGAAGAAGCTTATCCTGGACTTCGCACAAGCTCTGCAGTAAATTGGACATTAATCAAGTCATCTGTTATTGCCACTCCTCTTTCTCAACCCGGGGTGCTTCCTCTCATTTCTCGCCTCTTTTGTAACGAGTCTTGAAAGGTTATTTCAGCTCTGCGGCTGAACACATTCCTTTACTGTCCTTTCAGCTCTCAGTGTAAGCCTCATCTTCATCCTCCTATACAGGAGAGTCTTTCTCACTTCTGATCGCAGTTTCTTACAAAGTTTCTTCTCCGTCTCTCTCTCTGCACTTCTTAATGTTCTCGGAGCTTTTCATTCTCACTCATATGCAGAAGAGGATGAGAGTTTGTAATTTAAAAGTCATTCACCCGTTTCGGTCTGCTTCGCTGCCTTCTTCAATCCCCTCAGAAACCGCAGTCTTGACACCTAAAACTGAACGGCTTCTTATTCACACAGTTGACCCCACAATCAAAACCGAATGATGTCTTTCTTTACTTGAGTCGCTCCTGAAAGACGTTTTTCCTTTTCAGTTACTTTTATCAGTCAACACTCTGGTTGATAGAAGGCCTCCAAAGACCGATTTTGTTAACACGTGTGAGGGAGAAACGGAACCAGGTGAGTGCTAACATCGTGAAACTGCGTCTTGTCAAAGGCTGTCCACTTTTCCGAGACTGTAAAGATCAACACATGGTGCATCCGTTGTGGCCCATCATGTCCTGGGAATCTTAACGCTAGGATGACCATATTCTGAATCCCCAAAAAGAGGACACGACTATGTGGGGACGGAGTCTCTCATAGTTAATTTTGAGAGTTTTTCGGGTTGGATGGAGTGTCATTTACGCGCTTCTAACTCAGTAAGTCCACGTGACACAAACTTAAAACTTCCATACAAAACCCTGGACATTTGAAGGATGTAGTAAACTTCCCCGGACAAAGCCGGACATCTCCCAAAAAAGAGGACATGTCCGGGTAAAAGATGACATATTGTCGCGCTACTTAACGCCATTGAACCTGTGATCTCTCAGCTGCTCCTCGATTGGGTCCAACTTCCTTCTTCCACTTCAGTCCAGCTGGTGTCAGTACTGAACCACTTTTGTTCCTAAAACCCTTTTAGCTGAATTGTCTTTGTCACCGCATGTGATAATTACAACAACGATGATTGACTTCGACATGAACGTTTGAAATAATCGAGCGCCTCTTTAGCTGGATCTACATCTCTGGAATGAGGTTCCACTGACAGCATGTCAAAGTTATTACTGCGTTTAAATCAATCTTCTATGTGTTTTAGACACGTGAACCTTTAAACCACAGACATGTTACTTAACACTATGATTATGATGTAGTCATTAAAGTTAGATGTAGATATACCAGGCAGGAACAATAGATGTACAGCCAAGAGTCGTTAGCATAAAAATGTAGAAAGTCACGTTACACGAACTCTACAAACAAATCAAGTTACACAAAAGCATTTCTTGTTTTTTTTTTTTACTGTAATAACAGATGATTTCTGGTCATCTAAGTAAAAGTGGATGTTTTGTGTGTCCAAGTCTTAACTTTACTCTCTGAATGGCGTTTTCGTGGACTGGATATGTATTCGCTGAGCCCAGATAGCTGGAGGTGAGAGTGGGTTGACCCAGACTACGAGTCACAAACCACTTCATGAAAAATTCATGCCACATTTTTCTCCCTCGGCTTCTATTTTAAGCATTTCCTTGAAATTTTGTGTGTGTTTGTGTGGGTGAGTGTTTGTCTTTTAAAACTGGCGTGTGGGTGTACGAACAAAAGGCGAGGAATAAAGAGATGGATGGAGAAAGGAGAGCCTCTGGGAAGCTGGAGAAAAAAACTGGCAAACAGACACTGACACGTGAACACACACACGGTGAACCTCAGCGGGAACATCTTTGTGGGATAATGTGAGGCCTGGAGGTCTGAAATCTCCAGAGAATGACAAAGCGGTGAGTTTAGCTCAGAGGTAGAAGATGCAACGCTCAGCAGTAAAACGAACCAACGCGAATTTTCAAATGAGGAGCAAAAGGCGGACTTGGAGATGTTTCAGCTTATGGATTCTGCTATTGAGAAATGTTACACTCTGATTTAAGTCACGTTATTTACATTAATAGACCTCCTAATAGGGCCTGACCAATATGGATTTTTTGGGGCCAATGCCGATACCTATTATAAGGGGGGAAAAAATCTGATTACCGATTAATCTGCCAATTTTAAATTTTTTTTTATTAAGATTTAAAATATATATATACTGTACTGTAGATATCTACAGTATACTATATACTGTAGATATACTGTCTTGCCTCCGCGTCTTAACTTGCGTTACATATTTCCGGTCCAGTCTCATCTTTTATTACATGGTGCTTCACCGTTAGCTCGGCGTGTCCGAGACCAGCACAGCGGGGAACATCGTGAAGTGGGTTGAACTGAAACTTGTTGACTGAACTGAAACATGAGGTCGCTGCGCCATCTACAGGAAAAGATGGGGAACTTTTCAAATGGCGAAAATCGGCAAGTTTTGGCCTATTACGGTTAGTCTCAAACAGGCTAAATTTGGCTGATTTAATCAGCTTACCGATAAATCAGTCAGGCCCTTCTTAATTAAGTTTTTTGAAAAAAATTGAAAAGCTAATGGATATTTTTTTACGCTAAGAACAGCAAAATGATGCTGTGAGAAAAATATGATGTATGGAGAAAAACACAAATATTAGCCATAGTTTCAGTATTTTCATGGATTTTTCACAGGCGTCTAATCAAGCACGATATTTTGTACAATTCACCCTAAATTCACGACATAAGATGCCCTTTATCTGAGTTCCCCGTTTCTCAGTTCCCACAACATTTTTCTGCCCATACCTCATGAGCCTGGAGTTGGAACGAGGTTCGACCGGTATGTCTAAATCTTTTGCCTCCGGGCTCAGCTCTCACATTACCGCTGCAGCTGCACTTACAACATGTCAAACTCATGATCAAAACCTTGTCACCAATCAGGGACAGGATCTTAATGCACAGCCTTGGAGAGGAGGGTGTTCAGCCTGGGGGGCTTCAGACCATCATGCTCTTTGCAGATGATGTGATTCCGTTTGCTTCTATCAGACGCTGGAGTTGCAGGTCGCAGTCAAGAGACAATTGTTCGTTGTGTGGCCACTATGGGTCAATTTATTTCTGTTTGTTACTTCAGCCCCTACTATCCAGAAGTCCAAGGAACGCCCCTGGACAAATGCTTTTACAGTTCATCTATGATAAAGTTGGAACCAATCATGACTCCAATCCAGGATGAATCCAGGTTTTCTGGCCAAGAGTATTTCATCCCTGTCGTGAACAAATTTACCAAAAAGTTGTCCACTTTCTTTACATCCGATTCAGTTTATCTAGATTCTGTGTGAACGAGGCAATCTGGATTTTGCATATTTCTTTCATCAACACACAAAGTAATTACTGAAACGTACTGTTTTCAATCAGGGCTGGCAGAGTGATCCAGTGATCCGCCTCCAAGTTCATGATCATTTAGCCATCTGAGTGATTGCAGCTGTGTCCCTGTCCCCCCGGCCGAATTGGATCCTGCTCTATTTTCTGCCTCCGTCGCCGGTGTAGAAATTGGTGTTTTCTGTTGCCCCTGCTGTGATGAATTTCAGCTCAGTGTGAGCGTTGAGTGAATCTGAGGGGATGACACCGAAACGATTACATTTGGCATGTTAGTGATAAGAAGGTGACACTATTAGAGGACTAGATTGGCTCATGATGGCGGTAGACTCTTCTCAGAATGGGGTTCCTAATAAGCTTGTGAAAATATACGGATAATTCAGGTCATTAAAGTACTGTGTGAGCTAAAAAGGAGGATATATTCAACCAAATTCAGGATTTTGAGCGTTCAACCTCATTTCTAAGCAAGATGATTAGCTTAAAAGTGGCCCTTGAACGAAAAGTAGAGTCAGCGAGTGAAAGTCCGTATTCCATGGGCTGTTAGACAGCAGGACAGTGAATCCATTAAATATCCCTTAAGAGAGAGCGAAGCCAACACAAGATCTTTCGATTTACTGGACAGTTTTCAATCAGATTTGTGCTGATGGTCAGCGTCTGAAAGAGTGAGATTGGAGATCCAGACATGAACTTAAATTAGGTTTTCTCCGGGCGGGTGGCCTCGCTCTCCGTGCCGGGCTGAAGAGTTCACTGATTCAACACGACCTCGGGCTGCTGCTTCACGACAAGACGTGCCATTAGGGGTGAATCAAGCCGCCAGATAATGGAGATTGGAAGGTAAAGGAAGGCCGTGGAAACACCAGAGAAGCTGCAGTGAAGCTGGAGGGCGTAATGTGCCTTCACACGGTGTTGGGGAATCTTGAAAGTTGAGTTCTTCACAGGGTAAGGTGAGTTTACGGCCCTGAAGGCGGAACAAAATCTCAAAATGATGAAGACGCTTTGCCATGGGAAGTTTCAAGGTAATGAAGTTGACATACGATGTGGAATCTAGTTGGACGAAGGCAAAGTTGGGTTGTTTTTTTTCACCGTCTTCCTGTCCAGAGTTTTGATAATCCACACCTCATTGTCCGTCCTCTGACCCTGTTTTCCGGTTCAAGTCTTCGTCGCCTGTCCTCGCCGTTTTCCCTCCTTGTGTTTACAGCCTGAGCTTTTATCCACCGCCCTCTTCTTGTCTGCAGGATCTTTCTTTCTCAGTTTATGGGTCAGAGCCAGCTGTCAGATCTACCTGAAATTTGGCATTAAAGCCCAAGCACACAGTGGGATATCGGGCATCGTGACTGATAGTACGTCCATCACACTCCGCTGGAACTGACTGACTCACGACTGACCTTTAAACTGACAGCAGATTTTTCACTTCTGACCAAACAACACGAACTATTAACTAAGTTTTCTGTAAATTTAAACCCTTGAATTACAAGACGCCATGTAGAAGAATAAAAAACATTTATTTGAGCATAAGTTTAGTCATTCAGCTTTGATCATCAGAGAAACCATCTATTAAACATGATGCAGCTTCACTTTAGTTTCCCAAGCTGTGATGAAATGTTTAGAAATGCATGTTGCCCAGTTGTGCTTGTGAACAGCAGAAAATCTACAAAAACAACAGGGCCACCTTGAAATAATCTCTTTTTCCCACTTTTTATCGTCTCTATAAAATATCACGATTTTGAGAAAAGAGAAAAATTAGTCATCAGGCTTTTATTTTGATATTTCTCTGCCTTTGTACGTTGCTCTCTCAAATGGTAAACTGTGCTTTTATTTTGAAATGTGAGCCACTTCCTGCAGATCTGAATGAAAACAATAAAAGGACTGGTCAGAAAGTATTGATAATATTGGTTATGTGCCCAATCATCTCAGAGAGCCGCCACAGCTAGCGCGATAATGTGCCAACGAGGGTGAAGGGCCACTGCCGTGAACTCACAGTGTCACAATGTGCTTATTTCAACTGCAATTTTAATGCTTAATTTTTCCAAAATGACCTTTGACCTTTAAGGTCCTTAAACACCGGGGCCGACACGTGTATAGAACGTGAAATCACGAAATTACCGGAGGCGAATTTTGACGCGCCTGACTATACACATCAGGCCCGATGCGATTTTGCGACTTTCCAGGGGGGAAAAAAGACGCATCCCGGGAAGACTTTTCCGGGGTAAAGTCCCGCCCGAAATAATTGCACGACAAAAACGGTCCCGGTGTGTAAGGACCTTAAGTCAAATGGCGGAAAATTTTCGTCGTTAAACCTCCGCATTTAATTTCTGAAAATATCAGTGACAATCGTCAAGTTTTGGCCGATTAGCGATTAGTCTCAAACGGAGTAAAATTGACCGATTTAATCAACTCGCCGATAAATCGGTCGGGCCCTAGTGGCCACCCCTTGGTTCCGCCTCTGCCTGTAGTTTTTTTCATACAGTGATTCTTGTTTTGTTTGCTCCACAGAGCAGAGAGATACATGTGGATTTAAGTTTTACTAAACCTTTTAAACAAACTCTAAACTAACTTTTTTGCTGCCGGGGTTGTCAGTCAGTTTTGTATCAAAGTCTGTCTTTGTTGACTCTTTTTCGCCTCTCTGGAGAAAAAAGCTGTTTTTGAAGATTACCCCTCTCTCTCTGCTATCATAGCACTTATCTACATTGGTTCATGTTTTACAGATGAGATTAAGTTGACATGCTCACATAATCCAATTTCATCCGAATCCCTTGAAACCTCCCACATAAATCTTATCCCGCCTTTTGAAAAGCAACATTTAGAGGCGTTGACGAAAAGCTGGAATAAGTATGCTCTTCATCTTTCTCCGTCCTTCAGGGAGAGTTTCTCGGCCTCTGTTTTACAACAAAGGTAATCCAATTTGTAGGTGTTGTCAAAGGTTTTTGAATAAACCGCAGTAAGGTTAATAAAAATGAAAAGGAGTCAAAATAAAAATAACGAGGAGGGTAAAAATTGTGAGGGGTACAAAGTTTATAGGGGGAGGAAAGGAAAAAAGGAGGAGTAAGTGGGCGATAAAAGTGTACGGAGAAGATAAAAGTGGAACGAGGAGAGGTGGATGGAGAAAGCAAATAAAAGGAGCTTATTGTGAAAGATGAGGGGAGGCAAAAAGAAAGCATGAGAAAGGGAAGAGTAACAAGCGAGGGAAAAATTGATCAATGCGAGGAGAATCACTATATTTCCCTTTACTTTCACCCCTGGGAGCAAAATCCCCACTTTTCCTCCACACTTCCACCTTTTTTCTCCTTCCCAACATTAAGAGGGATTTGATCAATCTCTAACTCAGCAGGGGACGCTTGAAATTACAGCTTCAGCTCAAAGTCTTTATCTTCAGAATCGACTTTATCGGAGCGATCGTCTCTCTCTCTGCTTTTATGACCCCGCTGCTAAGTGCTTTTAGTCCCTCTCTTGACTCCTTCCCAGTGTTTTCCTCCACAGTTTTGCAGCAGTTATGATGAGTGAAAGGATGACACCTGCAACGCAAAGAGGTGGTTTGGAGTACTCTTAGCTAGGGTGTGGAGAACAGGGTTCACCAACGACCCAGGTCCTGGAATAATAGAGACGGCACAACCCTAAACACGACACCTACGTCGTTGTATGTGATGTAGGATCAAAAGTCGACCCCGCTTTTTTCAGAAATACCCTCTCAACAGATCTATCAAAAGAGACATCAAGGCAGAAGTTAATCAGTTCAGGGCACTCGGATGAAAGCGAAGGGCAGGCGTGATGGGAAGGCCGGCTTTAGCGAAGCCTGATGCATACAAATATCCATATCTGATTAATGGAGCTGTCGATCACACTTTGAAGGCGGCGATGAGGGAACGAGAACTAGAAATCCCAGAGTGTACCCGTCTGCTCAGAGTACAGATGTTGCTTAGACTCACAGGTTGTACTTTTTCTTTAAAGGTCAAGGTGTGTCTTTGGTTATGTGTCGTCTCTGCGTGTTTGATGTGTTGATAAGGAAACAGGTGGAGCTGAACCAGTTTATCGGAGCTGTCAGCTGGGAATTATGATAAAATGTCAGCCATACAATGTAAAGGAGACAAACACGTCATCTACCAACTTATCTCACAGGTACGGTTTTGATTGACGGATTCATGAGTATCATAATACTTGAAGCTAGCCTTTCGAGTTAGGTCGCCTGATGCAGATATGAAGACTTAGGACTTTGCGTTGTAACCGAACCTAAAGAAGTGACACATAACAGATAATTCAAGCCAACAGATATTTAACCATATGAGGAAAATTAGTGGTTTTCAAGATGGTTTAGTGAGTTTGGCCAAAAACCGGACAAGGTGACATAATGGTGCGTTTAAGAGCCAGTCAGAACATGACTGTTGTGTACCAGACCTAGAACAGTGATTCTCAACTGGTGGGTCCTGGCCTAAAAGTGGGTCATAAACACATTCTGGATGAGTGACGAAAAAAAAAAAATTTAATGTGATATTTATTAGGTATTTGATATTTTCTGTAAACGAAACTTCAGTAGTTGCCGTCCTCATGTTGTCCCCTTCATGTGCTCTGAAACGCACAAGTGGATTTATGTTAAAGATTAGGGTCTAAAAGTTTATTCAAAAAAATAATAATAATTTGCTCGGTTTGAATTTTATAAAAGTGGGTCGCAACTTAAGTACCATGGGAAAATGTGGGTCCCAGAGTGAGACCAGTTGAAAACCGCTGAGCTAGAACATCAATTTATGGTCTTTAATTATCGTTTCAGATTTTTTACTTAAAGCCCCTGTCAGGAACTTTTGACTCGTGTTGATTTTGGCGCCCCCTGTGGACAAAGCTGTCTTTGCTTCTCTCATCCTTTAACAAAAATTGTTTCACTCATTTTGACTATTTCAGGCCGTTTCTTACGCCGTTTGAAAGACACCTACCCCCTCACTCTGGGTTAAGGTGTTAAAAATGCCGGTACAAAAATCTTAAACTCTTGTTCACT
This sequence comes from Xyrichtys novacula, assembly GCA_962446985.1. NCBI lineage: Eukaryota > Metazoa > Chordata > Actinopteri > Labriformes > Labridae > Xyrichtys > Xyrichtys novacula. The sequence goes on from OY660886.1 coordinate 2,727,587, forward strand.
TTAAAATATCATAAAAAGTCTAAAAATATCTCATGGGAGCTCTAAAATTAGTCTTAAAAAGGGGGATTTTCTTAGAATCTTGTATTAGGGTCATTACGGTAATTTGACATGGCTGAATACCGGCTGTTCTGCCATTCCCTTTGTGAAAAAGAGAGAAAGTCACAACAATAGGTGTGTATGTGTGATATCCGAGTTATTTGCATACTTTCAAGCTGTTTACATTCCTCACTGCGACGCGAAGCCGATGCGCATCAGTGTGATTTACGACTGTACAAGCTCAGGGGGCAAAAGGTTTGTTGTGTATGTCTGCTGGGAGCAAGAAAAGCCAGTTAAAGACGATACCAGAGTTTCTGCAAAGAATTCGCCTACATCCGTCTCATGTTCTCCCTCAGACTCACTTTCTCACGTCTGACGTCTGAAATGGAAACAAACACAAACAGGATCCAAAGACGGAGGTCAGAGTCAGTTTTCAGACTCCCGTCATGATAACACTGATGTGTATCCGAGGATTAAAAAACCACGGAGCGCTGACGACGCTCCACATTATGTTGTGCAACAGTGATGAGGTGGAGAGGTGTAGAAGAAGCTCGCTAACAACGGCGGCTTCTTGACTTCACAGTGAGTCACTACATAACAACTGTGAGTCAGCGCTGCAACAGCTCTGCTGTTTATACTCGGCTTTAAAAGTCGGCTGTCATACTGATCGGTCCTACAAGTGTTTACTTTTAGGATTCTTGTTCGTACAAAATAGGATTGTTGTGGTCTGTCATTGGCCAATATCGATGGCGAGGATTTTAATGGTGTTTGAGTGAAGATTCGTCCAATATTAGGTAACGCTTCAACTCCACATGAACTAAAATTAGGCCACGGTTTGCTTTAATATTTATTGCTTTATTCTCCTCTGTCACATAACTTGATCCAGTTCATCGTGTTTAAGCTGTTGTTTATTTATTGGCATCTAAATTAGGGACCGATTTGGATTTTTTGAGGCCAATGCCGATACCAATTATTAGGAGGAAAAAAAATCTGATTAATAAATAATCGTCTGATTTTTAAATTTTTATTATGAAGTCATAAAAAATATATATATACTGACTGATCAAACTCGGACCAGAAAAGCGTCTTCAACTACCAACTAATATTGGCGAAAATCGGTGAGTTTTGGCCGATTACTGATTAGTCTCAAATGGGCTAAAATTGGCCAATTTAATTAAATCAGTCAGGCCTAGTCCTGATACGATATTGATATTGGATATCCATCTGATATCATCAAAAAAGCACATATCAGATTATATCGGCCTGCATCTAAAATCTCCGATATCAGTGCTCCGATACAAGCAGACCATTCCAGACTCCGCTCCGGCACCTCTAGCTAGCAGCGCCCTGATCCAGCAAGCTGCGCCCACAAAATCTCAACATTAGTGCGTAATAAGGTACGAACAAAGTAGCAAGCAGTAAGAGTGATGTCGGCCTTGCTGCTGTAGTTCTTTCTTTAAACATTTGTTCAGATATTTAGTCCAATATTGACGAGTCTTTGTCGTCACTTCACTTCAGGATTTACTGACGCTACTCTCACTCAGGTTTCAAGGCCATGTCGTTCACTTTGTTTCGTCTGATCTACGACAGTTTTTAGCCTCGGCTTTGTTTAGATGTCGGCAATATCCAGATGTAACTTTGGACGAACATTTTGTTTGCATTTGGCGGTTATGTCACCGTGTTTCGGACCACATCTTGTACCTTGTATTGTTGTCATACTTCAGTTCGGTGCATCACTGACAAGTGCTTCACCCTCCGTTTCTAAGGTCAATGTTTACCTATCTCTCCCTTGATTTAAAATTTGCATATTATTTGCCTGTGTACACACTGATCCGCACGTGTTTGTCTTCGAACTGCTGCACTCCCTCCTGCAGTGATTTCAGGCCACTGAAAAAGTTCTTTGAGACAACATTTGTTCTCCGGTCTCAACTTTTTCCATTACAGGTTCATTTTTCACACAACATTGATCCTGACAGTCTGCCTGGAAAGATATAGACAGAACAATATGTAGTGTACTCCGCCCAGGTTAATTGTGCGGTTATTAGGGATGGACATTATGTCAATATGTGCAGACATTTGAGAAAATTGCTCATAGAAAAATTGATGGGCGTAGTTCACCTCTTATTTTTTATTTTTTTTGAGAAACAAAACTCTCAAAAGTTTCTAACTCTCAGTTAATCCAACTTAAAGACAGTTCAGGTATGTGGAAATAACAGCATGACATGAGACAGTATCTCTGTGAATATTCACGTTAAAACCATCCAGTAAAAACAGTCGATTAAAACAGAGGGGGGCATTTTCTCATATACTATATTTACGAGCCGTCACCTTTACGTCAGGGTTAAAAAGGAGAAATGACCTCACTCTGTTTTGCAGAAACACCTGCTCACTTTGCCTCATTACCCGCCTGACCGAGAGAAGCACAAACAAGTCCACACCAGCTGTTGATGTCCTGCAGGACAATGAAGTGAAATGATCAGTCCTGCACCAGTCCACCTGGTCTGGTGACGCCAAAACCCAGACCATTACCGTATTTTTCGGACTATAATGCGCACTAAAAATTCCTTAAATGTTCTCAAAAATCGGCAGTGCGCTTTATAATCCAGCGTGCTTTATGTATGATTACTTGTGCTTACTGACCGATTTTATGTGGTACAATGCGCTGAAAATTCTGTCCAAACTTGTATGTACGACGAAGTTGCTCCACTTGATGGATATTCGGAGCGTTACGGTACGCTGTGTCACTACCCGACTGGCCCCGTAACACGACCCCTGAGCAGCCTACAACACTGCTTGACTGTAATGTCTAAACTAGAAGTGCATTCATGTAAGGCAACCCAGGCCCAGAGTATGCGCTAGCAGCAATAAACTAATCAATGCTTAATGCGCCTTACAATCCGGTGCGCCTTATGTGTGAATTTAGACACGTTAATTCACAGTGTGCCATATAATCCGGTGCGCCTTATCGCCAGAAAAATATGATACTTTATTTTTACTCAACCCTTTGATTAGTTAACATCCTTCTTCTGGCGCGTTGTCAGTGAAAATCGCTTAATAAAGCTTTAACTGTATCTTAACAGTGTATGCAAACACGTTGAGGCCTGTGAACATGTTGAATTAAAAAGAACTTGATTTTATTTTAGCTTCGTTCATCCACATTTGTAGGTTTCTGCTCTGTGTTTACTTGCTTTTCTTAGGTCACTTTTCTCTTTTTTCTCCCTTTTAATGGCTCTGCTCTTTAGACTAATGCGACAAAAACAAAGACGAAAAAAAAAAGCCCTGATCCAGCTCTGTTTAGTATGTAAAAGAGAAAATACAGGTACTTATTCTTTCTCAGTCCCATTCTCTCTTGTTTCGAGAGACTCCATCTTTCTCTTTGATTTCAAAAGAGACCCAAATGAGACCCATTATGAGAGACTGCATTAAAAGGGGGCACTCAGGGGTAATGGAGATGGTCTGAAAGAAGAGGATGCTCCAGAAAAATCATAAAAGTTATACTCGTTAAAAAAAGAGGCAAAAAAAGACACAAAAACGCAATGTTTATATGCCAGAGACAGAAATCAACTTTATATGCGCCTGAGTCTGATTTGTTTTCTGTCGCCTCCATGTAGTGAAAGAGAAAACACACACAAACACACACACACACATCCCTCAGAGTGAAATAATAACCCACCATCACAGCCGCTGAATGACAATGAGACTGTTTCTATCGCTTCCGGCTGCTCTCTAGTTAGCTTTCTGATCAGCCACGCAGAACATATTGGAGTGCGGCTTTGTCACAAATTATCTACCGGTGCCTGTGAGGGACAAACTCTGCATCCAAGTGCGATCACGTGAGACTGAAAATCAAAAACACGTGAAAGGAAATAAAAAAAAAAAAGCACATTTAGCCCAATTAAGCTTCATTTAAGAGGGCGTTCGTTAACCTTGATAGGCGTTTGAGGACGGAGCTGCACGCAAACACACAATCGCAGTCAGGGGTTACACACAAACGCACATAAATACACAACAAATGAGCGCTCAAACACTTGGATTCAGCGCATGTAATTTTTCGCTCGATTGATGCTGCAGGCCAGGAGAGATGAGTCCCACTTCCCTGCCAGGTTAATACAAAAATATGTTTGTGTGTCTGTGTGTGTGACTGTATGTAATCCTCGAGGGAGCTCTATGGGAGATGACAAAGCAGAAAAATAGACTGTGGCTCCTGCTGTTTCAGGTTCCAGACTCTGGTCTTATTGAGGATTTTACAGTTTAAAATAAATGCTTTAGCTTTAATCGTATTTTCTCACATTTCCTGAAAACTGTCAGTGTTTAAGTTAAAAAGCAGAACAATTAAAGACGTGTAGTGTTAAAGCTCCTGTAAGGAGTTTTTTGATGCGAATGCAACAAACTAAAATTCATCCTGCATTTTTATTATTGACAAAGGCAAGTTAGACCATCTGCGACAAGATTGAGACTTTTTAAACTATAATTGTTAACACTTGAAACTAGCCTGAGGGGGTAGGTGTCAGCTGAGCAGCTGAGGAAACAACCCTAACTTCTTTTACAAGATGAAAAAGTAAGAAGAATTTAAGGGGCACAATGAAAAATTTATCAATTAATGTGTGTCTTATTGGTTGACATTATTATATAAAGTCAATTTTAGGTCAATTGGTCACATGACGTGGAAGCTATTGAAGGAAAACAACCTTTTTTGAGAACATCAACCGTTAATTTATTGATGGTCCCTTATTCAACACCTGATGTTGACAGCGAAGGTGCTGAGTAGATTTAACAGCGCTGCTGTTGCTATTACTGGTTATGGTATCAGAGATTTTAGATGCAGGCTGATATGATATTGGTTTTTTTTGCTGTTATCGGACCAGTATCCGATATTAATATCGTATTGGTACACCACTAATTATTACATTTGTTTTATTCAGAGTAAAGAAAAATCAGCTAAATGAGATTTTTTTGTCAAAAGGCTGTTTTGTCCACAGGGGGCGCCAAAATTGACACAACTCAAAAATTCCTCACAGGAACTTTTAAAGTGTTTATTGTGTTTATTAGCATTTAAAGATTACTTGCAAGTGTTTTTCCATGTTTGAGAGAAAACGGTAAAGCATGCAATCATCATAAATCAGGTCCTGTTATCAACATCCCTTCACCAAACAGTACAGCAATTTAAAGCAAAGTGAACGAGGGATCATGCACATCTCCTCAAGCAAGTGCTTAAACTTTGGGATAAGAACACAAATCACAAACTTTGAGAAAACAACAGAAAATTCAAAGAGTAACTCAACACTTGATCTGCATCGCTTCAACTCACTTCTAACCGTGACGTACACTTTGTGGCATCCACTCTGGTGCAGAGAGGCACACCTGTGAGCACACCGGGCTTAAACATTCTTAAACTTTCCATTTTCCAGAGAGGTGTGAAGTAACCCTGTATTCATTGACAGATCAGTTAGAAAAACCCCAATCCACATCCGACTAATTACAATGATCAACTTTTATTCCTTTTATAGAAAGAAGAAACCAAAACTTAGACCTGAGATATACTTGTTGAGAAGCTTTGCATTCGTGTCCATGTCGGGCTGTGTGCAACTACTAGATTTGATGGATGTAAACAACAGATACATTCCGCTAACTCTGGATCATCGTGACAAATTCGTAGATGACTGACAACAGGCGGACAAAACACACAGTTGGCGCACGACTCTATATAATGTGGTTAGGGGTAGATTTTTTTCTCCCTTTTATTCCCTTCAGTTGAACTGAAATTGGCCAAGGTTTGGTACTAAACTAAAACGGTCTTAAACCCATGACCTGCTGTTATCGATTGTTTTGGTATGGGTCAACTGGGATGCAGCCAACTAGTAACAAGCTTAAAGGGGGCATGTTGCCACCAACTGGGAAGGAGGCAGCCGTACTATGGTTACCTCCCTTCTCAGTTGTCGCTCCATCCTCTCGGTGTGAAAAGCCAATTCAAGATCTCATGGGTGGGGACGTGCAACAGCCACCTTATGTCACGAACACATAGTTACCAGCAAGTATATCCTTGCCTCAAGCTAAAAAGCTGAACGCTCTCCTGTCCAGTGGTAGACAGCAACAAAGTTAATGAACTTGAGTGGTGTACTTGTATCTGTACTTTACTACAGTGTTTTTTTTTTCCTGGGAAACTTATTACTTTTACTCCACCACATCCTGAAGTCATATATTGTCTCTTTGACTCTGTAAATGTCCTTGTGTCTCGCGGCAAAGTTAAATGATTAATTTTCTGATCGACTGAGCAAGCAGTTTTCGTCCATAGTGTGACTCAAGTAATTAAGTTGTGTACTTTCCACCACTGGTCTTTGTACTGGTCATTAGTAAGTGCTGTAAAACATAAAACCAAGAAGGCAGAGTGAGATGATGCGGAAAGAGGAGATCACGTTCACACCACTGCTGAATACGCTGTCATCGTTGCAATCGGGTGATGAGGGATTTGGACATTTGGGAGGCTTTGGGGTTTCAGTTGGTGGACACTTAAAGCCAGCTTCCGGGTTTTTTCCTGGAAAGACGGGAACCATGCAGGCCGGTTCGCTTTGAGTGACATTTTTGATGAAATCCGCAAACGAGGCCGTATTGATGTAGGGTCTAGCACTTGCAGGCGTCGGGCAGTTTGAATCAAACCGCACCACTCCAATCTGGACCATGCAGTCATGGTGGTGGATCATGAGCGGTCCTCCTAAATCATCCTGTGGAAAGAAATCCATAAGAGATACTGAGCAAAGGAGGACTTTGGAGGAATCACTTCATCGCCAAAGCATCTGCTTTACCACAACATGGACTCCTGATAGCTGCTGGGGAACCACAAAAAAAGTCACGAGATTCACATAACTTTCATTTGATCAATCATGAAAGTAAGTGCTAAAATACGGGAGAAGGGAGACTTGATAAATCCTCAACAAGGTAGACCTTTAATAACATAACAGGGTAAAAAAGGGGTTAGCCACTGCAAACATACCGGGACTAAGCAATAATAAGGTTGGAGTCAAAATAGATGGGGCTAGAGTTTGATAAACCCATGCTAGCAATCCTCAACAGAACGGGGCAAACATAAGCCAATTGTACTGGCTTCAAGGATGAGCAACAACACAATTCGTCACAAATATATTAAAAAGTTGTAGTTACCACACATCTTTCCTGGCTGCCAAATTTCCAGTCCTCTCCAGCACAAAACATGTGACTCTTGACTATGGGATTATAGCATTTACACACATGGTATCCAATTACTGGCACTTTGAGTTTGGGCATCAGGGCTGAACCTAACCAGAAAGAATTCCAGGGCAATGTTTTAATTAGGATGCCAAAAAATAAAAGTAAATATACACAGGTGAAATGTGACTCTTTGTTAGTCCATGATCTTACCAGTTGCAACGTAGCTTTCCATCCCAGTGATGAAATTACTGTCCCCACTGGGTAAGCAGATAGGATATAAGGTGTCTGTGAAATTCACAGGCATTGAAAGCGTCAGAACACATACTCCATCCCTGCGTATTGGTGAGGAATGTGGAGGCGTGTCGCACGAGACATCTACAACCGTCCTCATTTCTTCGCTGGCTTTGATGGGATTTGACATATCCATACGTCCTAGGAAAACCTTTGTTTGTTGAGCAGGTCTAAAAGGATAAGACATATGATGGTTGATGCTCATGCTTCCAAAATGAGAGGTGCAGTTACGTGCAGAAGCTGATAAACACTAAAACAAAAATAGCCAGTTCTTCAGGAGAAAGCGCTCCACTACACTACATGTATAGAATTTTATTGGAGCAGTTATTTAAATCACTCCTGTTGTGACATCACCACAGGAGCAAAATCAAACTGCCTTACCTAAATGATGTTTGCCCAGGAGAGCGGCCACAAACACATCATTGGGTTATGAGAATGAATGATGACTAACCCCCAATTTCCACTGCATCCAGAATGGCTACAAAAAGGTCTTGTCCGCCGATCGTAGCTGAACCATTTAAGTTAATGTGTCAATTTCCACCGGCTTCTTTCCGTTCCACTGCGGATTGCTGGACTCCACAGCTGATCGCAAGAGTTCCATTTTTTCCAGATGCCGGAGCATGCCAGATGAACTCAGCACAGATTAACCCGTGCCGAAAGGAAGTCGGGCACAAACAAAAAACAGAGCATCCGTAATCTGCCTCGAAATTCGCCGATCTGGTAGGAATTGGCGCATGGCGACAATTTCCGCTGTTCTGGATGAGGGCAGTTGCGGATGCGGTGGAAATCTCGGGTTAAGTTTTATATTTGAAGGCAAAAAGCTATAATTCATACATTTAAAAATTTTTGGTGGTAAAATTTCCCAGAACTAAGCCATTAAGTGCTAATACCGGCAATTTCCTGGGGTAAGCTAATTTTTGTGACAGCTCTTTTTTGGTCAAATAACCATGTTTAAATGGTTTATCATTGCAAAAAATTAAAAGAAACATTAACACAGAGTTTGAGGAACAACATCTCAATAGTTACCCACCCAAGTCTGCAATGATGGTCTGTCAGCACCATGTGGCTGTTCAGTAGAGAGCCCAGACATCGGTGTTTACCATCGATGGTGAGGACAACCTGCCAAGGCAAGTGATGATTTTGTGGCTGTTTCCCACATGCTGAAGGGAAAAGATTCCAGCATTAATAAGATCTAAAAAAAGGCCTCTAAGTTAAATATAGAGTAGAGATGAGAGACAGAACGATGACAGCAGAATTGTTTTAATGTTAGTTTTTATGACTTCAACTTCTGCAAGTTGGGGGAAACTATGAAGACCTCACCTGGATGCTTTGGCATGTTTGGATTACACACTGAGGAGAAAAAAATACAACAATGAAACTCATGAGAGTTAAGCAAAAAAATGAAGATAGATCTGATTAATTGTCATTTTTTTAATAAATATCTTGGCCTCTTGGCTTTAGACTGAAGGTCTTAACTTCGACTAATTCCGTCCTATTCATTGTGTTACTACTCCAGATTCCTAGAGCGAGGTTACACAACTGAATCTGTACCAGCTAAAACAACCACTCCCTTAGAAATAATGTGGACATGTTTACATTGTTACAGCGATGAACTGTGAAGAAAATCTCCACTCATTGTTCTCAGCGGAGAGGAAATCAACACCTCCAAAACTGTGTAGCACAGTTCCAGACGTACAATAAGATGGTCAGTGAAAAGAAACAGTCAAAGTATCACCAGCTAAGTATTTTGTCCCAAACTTGACCCAAAGGCATCGTTTTGCTGCCTCTTAGTCGAGTTTGATGGTGAACTTTTTGAAAAGCCCCTTTTATACAAGGGAGTTCTTTATGATGGGGGGATAGATAAACACTTAAAGATTCCATCAGCTAAATTGACAAAAATAAATAAATAAATAGGGTGGATTGCCAAAACAGTGTTGAAATGAAAACAAAATATATATTATATATTATATTGATTCGTAGGTGATGATATTCAGTCATTTCACTGCTTGACCTGTAGGAGTTTGTTTGCTCAAATTGTTTGATGAATTATTGTAAAAACGGACTACAAATGTTGAGAAACAGTTGCTACGCTCAAATGAGATACTCAACTTCATCATATAAATAAGAAAAGAAAAATATGCACCTGTACTTCAAATGGAAACAGACTGAATAAACAGGAATAGACAGAAGATAGAAGATGCCAAACTCCTGAAAAAATCCTGCAAAATTCCTCCTTTTGTCTTTGTGCGTACTATGTTTGCAGTGCTCCTTGTATGTGAAATCAGGCGGGTGCAGAGCACGCCGCTGCATTATTGGGGGCATACATACTGCTGACTCTGGTGAAAAATCTAACTGCTGAAAGTCTGAGTACTGGAACTTGGAGAGAAAAGAGATGTGGTCGTCTTTTTTTTCTTTTTCTTTGGGTTTACCGTCTTTGCAGAGCGCTTTGTTTTTCTAACCTGACACTTAAAGATGCAAAGTCTGCTGCTCTTACTGTGTGTGGACTTTCTGCTTATTCTGCTAAACGTCTGAGATACGCAATTCATAAAAAGAAAAAAAAATTTTTGTCATAAATTATTCATATCCAAAATAGTATGGAGAACATATTAAAAGTGGAATACAAAGAGAATAGTTGTCGGTTTGATCGCCAAATACAAACACTTGACTTTGATATGTTGTAGTATTTTTAGTTTATTTTTGTTTGAGGCTATTATTTTAAACTGAAATATACTCTCTAATTTGAAGAGTACAATGATATTCCACTCTGGAGGACTTTTCCCTCTTATGCAACAACCTGTAATCATCACTAAGTTATTGCATCCATATTGAGACAGACTTTTTAAGTGGGATGCTACACAGAAGCATTTATAACACCAAGCTATAAATTCTCAAAGTGTAATCAAAAAAATCAAAAAACTTTGAGAGTCTTCCTTACCACCAAATGAGAAGATGGTCATCAGGGACAAACCGCACAGGAACTGGTAGAAAGCCATTTTTCCTCTATGGCCACCTCACTTTTTCCTCTGCTTTATAGAAAATAGTAGAAAGTAGAGCCACCCACAATGCTTTAACCTCCAATTAGCTGACACAACTTAGTCTCCAGCTTGTTGACCAGCCCACCCCCCAACCACATAGAGCTCTAAACCAGGGGTTTTAAGAAGCATCAAGCCAAACATGTTTGTCCTGATTCCTTTGTTTCTGCTGATGTTTGACAAGTACGTTTCTGAACAGTATGTTCTTCCATTGTGGTCGACACAGCCACGTGAATGTCCTCGGCGTGTTCTCACTCTTCTCATTAGAAAAAAAAAAAAGGTAAAGAGGGTTATGACGTCTGCTCAAGTTGTGTTTCCAGCAACATGAAAAACTATTGTTCAGTAAATGGGAGAACTCAAGAGGCTCCAGCACTGACTTTGGGCATCACAGTTGGATTTCCATCGCCCTGTGGTGTGTCACTTGGTCAAATATTGGTTTAGTCCATTGAGTTATTGGATAAATGTGGCGTGGAATGTAAGGGATCAGTTTGTAGCTCTGCTTAGGTGTTATCGGAGCCTGGGTTGCTTTGATGGCGGCCTTCAGCTGCTCTGTATGGCTTGGGTTGAGGATTCAGGGCAGGCCACTTGACTCGCTGATAAAACACAGAGCTGTCATTGGCCTGGTCCACACAGAAACTAAACTTTTTTGTCGCGTTGGTGTTTATTTTCTAAAAACGGGTCCTAGAGTTGATAAAAACTCTCTCAGGACGCCTGTGCAAGTCCGGCCAAAACAACATTTATTCGCGTGCTCTGTACTCTTCTGCTGTCTTACTGGCTTACATGATTTTCGGTCAATTTTTAGTGCTGTCGCATTCACACAGAAATTTCCCGAAACAATTCTGTCTCTACAGAAAACTTTTTCAAAACAAAACGATATATCGTATATTCGATTCCGCGTGGACAAGGCCATAGCCAGCAAACCAACTGGTGGTAGTTTTGGTGCTGTGGGTAGGTGGTATGTCCGACTAGACAAGGACATTAGCACTGGTTACAATTAGGCCTGTCACGATAACAAATTTTGCTGGACGATAATTGTGCAACAAATTATTGCCGATAAACGATATTATTGACACCGTTTTTTAAATTATAGATAATGATATTAAATGGCATAATAATGCGAGTACACCGTGTCAAAAGTGATAAACTTTAATTTCACCCACGACGAAGACGTAACGTTGACGAGCTAAACATAAGTCGGAGATGACTAAAATGTGACGAGAAGAAAGTGCGTTTACGTTGATGGGACGAGACGAAAATGACGAACAGAGTTGCAAAACTCAGTCAGTTAAACACTAAACATATAGGAGCAGCTTCAGTCCGCTCTGACAGCTCTCATCAGCCTGCTGTGCTCCTCCAACACACAGACACACACGCGCGCGCACACACATGTGGAGTTTTGTGGTTGACGAAAACAAAACTGGTTTAAAGCCTAAATATTCCCACACTTGGGCTGTTGCGTTCGGTTTAGACACCAAAGCTGTCGTGTTCATTCTGTTAGCTTGCTTTTCACTCACGACGCTCACTTGCAGCACTGTATCCAAAAGTCTGTGTCTGTGTGCCTGTGAGCGCCAGCCTCCTCGTGACAAAGACACTGAATGACTGACAGGAGGGTTCACTAACTCCGTTCATTCCGCTATAGAGCCAACGCCCCCAGGTGCCGAGAAAAATGCGCAGAGTGAGACCTCTTCTCTCATCCAGCGTGTTTGGCAGCGAGAGAGGAGGAAAACAAACGCACGTCAATTATCGAGGCTGGCAAAATGACCGACCTCGTTTTTATTTATCGAGCGATAAGGCGATTTATTGATTATCGCGACAGGCCTAGTTACAATGCTGGTCACGGAAACTGTTCTATGTTTTTTCAAGCCCCAATGTGCAAAACAAAGAAGTACAGTATTACAATGAAGTATTAGCTGTTTATTCAGCTTCAATCTGAGTCAAAGAAGAGTCTTTTTGGTCAACCTTTAACAGCCCTGTGGAAGTATATTAATGTCAGTAACTGAGCAAAACCTTAAATTTACTCATACCTGTACATTTCTACACAAACACATCTATGTTTGCTATTACTGTGCAATTATATAGTGTTATACTTTTGACAAATATCTCACCCTGAAGCTTTTTAGCTGTCGAATGACGACCAATGGAGTTTTGCCCATATATTTAGATACCCATGTTCCTTCATGTGCACTGTCCCTTTAAATAAACTGGCAAACAAACTCTTATTGCAAAATTCTGAAAACATTCTCACACACTGAAACAAGTTTTACATGTGATACTCTTGTGAAAGCGCCGCAGGTGTATAAGAGAAATAATCCAGTCCAACACGTTCTGTTCATAACTTTCCTGAGTCTATTCTTCACACTGCGCTATGACAAGGTTTTTCTTGTTTTCTTTCATTTCCTCCCTCCATATTGGCTCGACACTGCCACCTGCTGACACAAAAGACCGACTCCCACTCTGAGTAAACAGAACATAAACTCACTTATTAAGCAATACTTCATCTGCTTTGTATTTGTGCCATATTATAAAAGAATGAGGTAAATGTAATACAAGAAAAAGTCAAACATGAGTCATAGATATTACAAGAATTAAGATGCAAGTAGCATGATGAGAGAAAAGTTGAAATGTTACTAGAATACAGTTATTTCTAAAACCTTTGAATAGAGTTTTCGTAATTGGAGAAAAATGTCCAAATGAAGTCATAAATGTTGAAAAAGTGATCCCACCGTAGAAGTAGAGACTAACCACAGTTCCAAGTTACGCCTTTCAAAAATAAATTTACAACTTTACAAAAAGTAGTTGTCACGCAAATCCACGATAAATACTGATCTGCACCCATCCCTCAGGAGTTAGGGTTACGTCGATAAAATACGTAGATATGACATTAATATGCTGAAGGTGGACCGAACGTAAGCTTATCATTTGAAGAGATAATTTAAAGGAAAATGCAACTTAATTAATTATGTGGAATCCAAAAATTATTTAAATAGCTAAAACTCCCTGCCCTCTGCAGACCGAGCAGACTTTGCTTTTCTTGTCTTTTACATGTCTCATAATATCTTCTGACACAAAATCTCTTTTTGCTCAGTTTTGACGGTCAAATCTATCTTTATTTTTAATTGTTTATTTTTATTTTTTAAAACTTGCTTTAAACAGACACATCTCAGGGAACAAAAATAACCCAAAATAGGATGGACTTTTGGAACAATAAGTGCTGACAGATATTTCATTTTAGGGTGGGAAAAACTCTGATAGTATGAATTTGACATTATCCCGATTATTACCTGGCCACCTACCAAGACATACACAAACTGACACAAAATACTGATTCAAAGAGGACCTCATTGCGCTCATCCGTACGGGACCAAAAAGCCCCCAAATTTAATGATGGCTAGAGCTTCTATCGCAACACAGTCCATGGTTGTAACAGGCTGACTATAGAGTTTATTTCCCTTACATTTCAACGTACTGTATATTATTTCCCTGGCACCTTCTCTTGTGAATTTAGACAAACATTTGTTTCATAAGTTCCTGAAAAATTAGACTTTGTTGCATTACTTTTTAGAGTAGAAAAATATGCACAGGAAACCAACAATTGTGTATATACTTTATTGATAGTATGGACATTATTGATAGTTACAGTAAGTTGTGAGGACACAGAAAGTAAATGCTTTTGTGTATGCACAGTAAATCATGACCCTTGCTTTCAATCTGATAAAGATTTACAGATATCATCCTAATGTAGCAGGTAGGATTTGGAGGCAGAAGCTGCAAGCTATGTAGCCTCTCCGAAAGCAGGTAGACTCCTCCCCCTTTTCTCTACCCCCTATTTAAGGCACCTGTGGCAGGAGATCTCCTTTTCCTTTGTCTGTGCCTGCTTGCTACCACATGGCCCGAACCAAGATAGCTTGCTTCCAGTTTTTTGCTTTTACCTGGCTGTTTGGCATTCACTGATGCAAGGAATGTAAAGTGGGTCTACTCTTGTGTAAACCTGAAATTGGTCCTTATCCCACATGACCACACTAACATGGTAAGAGAAAAAAAATATTGCTCCCAAACTCCAGAAAGGCCATTAAAAAGCCATGACACATCTGTGACTTTTCCAAGTAAAACATGTTAAAACCTTCCACCAAATTGAAGGAAAGATTCTGAAGTCCAACAAGATGTGAAATTACAGTACCCTTCAAGATCAGCGTGTTAAAAAAACCCCAATGTATATGCTGTTGGTTTTGTACACTTAGCATCCAAGAGATATAGTATTTTGATTATACAACCCTGTTCTACCGTTTAAAAAAGCCAGATAACAACCAGCGAGCTGGACGCTTCGGCTGTAGAGCTCAATAATTTGCAGATCACCATTTTAGTGTTATCAAATTAAAAAAGACAGAACAGCAAGAAAGATTAAGGGGTAACTGTGTCTCACAGCAACAGCATCATCAAAGACATCTTCTGGCTTGGTGGGTGCAATGGTTGTTGGTGCGATGGCGGTGGGTTCTGTTGTAGTGGTTTCGTATGGGTAAAAGTCGCTATAGTCATCATGTCCATGTGTTGTCGTGGTGACTTCAGGTATAATGGGTATATCTGGGTAAAGGTCGCTATAGTAATCATATGCATATGTTGCTGTTGTCTGAGCGACGGTGGGACCGTAAATGATGTAATAGGGATCATATATAGGGGTTGTTTGGGTTGTTGTTGTTGTTGTTGGTGGTGGGGTGGTGGTGATAGGTTCAGGTGGGATGGCTGTTGGTGAGAAAAGGTCGTCAAAGTCATCAGATGCAAAGGTTGTTGTTGTTGGTGGGATGGTGGTGATAGGTTCAGGTGGGATGACTATTGGTGGGATGGTGGTGATAGGTTCAGGTGGGATGGCTGTTGGTGGGATGGTGGTGATAGCTTCAGGTGGGATGGCTGTTGGTGAGAAAAGGTCGTCAAAGTCATCAGATGCAAAGGTTGTTGTTGATGGGAAGGTGGTGATGAGTTCAGGTGTAGCGGTTGTTGGTGGGATGGTGGTGATGGTTTTGTCTGGGATGGTTGTTGGTTGGACTGTAACAAAACCGATTGGTCCTTCAACTTGATTCCTGATTGATTCTTGGACCTTGGATACATCTGAGTATGAGGCAAGGACTTTGTCCCGGGGACACGAGCTTCCTAGATCAGGTTGCACAATGCCAATCAGGACCCAGGTTGAATTGACGCGGGTTGACAGTGAATGCCCTGAGTTATCCTGTGGACAGAAAGTAATAACAGTTTATGAGCTGACAGTGGAAATCTATAAATGGGAGAACTTCACAGAAAAAACCCCCAAAAAACTTCTACTCCTGTTTCCCCTGATTCTCTTAAGTTTTGACGATGTATTATACTGAAGAAATCATCGTTTTTTTTGTTTTTTTTTTCAGTTTTACACAGTTGTCCCATTTGCCCACATAGTCAGTGACCCTCAAGTGAGTTCTCTCTCACATTCCAGCTGTAATGAGCCATCCAAATTGATAATAATGCAGCATACTACTGTATTAGGCTGCCCTCTGCTGGATCACATTCCAGAGGGCCTGCTCATCATAACCGTGGTTATAAATTTACTTCTATGTGGTGCACTGTGCAAAAGAATGTGCAACTGAAGAGGGTGAATAGCCTCCTGGACTGATGTTAGCTTTAAAGCTACATAAAGATGAGCATCAGCTTGTTTGCACGTTACTTGATACTAAGAAAAACACTACACAGGAAATCACAAATAGAACTTTTTATTACCCGACATTGCTCCGCCTCGCTCATATTCCTCTCTTTGGGTCCAGCACAGATCTCCTCCTCTGAGATACGAACACCTGAGGATCTGCACTCATCATTTCCAGCAACCTGTATTTTTACATTACCAGTTTCGACACCTGTTCAGAAAACAAGAGAAAATCAAGATTTGGACTGTGATTATTGTGTTCATGCGTTATTATCAGAACGAGATCTCACCGTGAGGGACAAAGGTCTCCATGCCTATGGAGTAAGTGCTGCCTTCTGCAGCTACGCAGATGGGAGGTATGGGGCCGAAAAGAATTACAGGTGGAGACAGCTCCAGAGCACATACAGGTCCATCGGTGGAACCGCATGTATTGGATTTGACACGATATTGAAAGTTTTTCAAAAACACGACACTTGAGTCACCAACACTGAAAAATCGAAAAACATAAAGACATCTATGTTTATCTTGTTAGCCTCAGAAAAAAAGGTTAATCAGGTTAATGACAAGCAGTGAAGTCAATACTGATGGCATTTAATAAAGCTGTAATGACACTGGATGAATGCAGTATGTGGTTGACGAGATGTTTCTAGAGCTCAAAAGACTGGAGAAAGAGGTCAATACAGTCCATTACATTTGTCAAGGTTCCAAAAACTTCCCAATAAAATCCGATAGACAACACAGAACATTAGGTTGCAGGTTAACGCTCGATAGAACTGAATAAAAACATGGGTTTCCTACAAGTCACCACTTCTAAATCAAAGAATTAAAGTTCCCCAAACAAGCTAAAGGTGGAAATGTTGTTCATACTGTTCACCATTTTGAAATGTTATCAAAAAGAAGATGCTCTTCCACAAAGTTCAGGCTATCCACCTGTGACCTGAACACTTTGGACAAAGTTATTACCAGGTACTAAGAGGTTCCCCATTGTAGCTGTCCTGTTGGAAGATGACAAACATAGAAACAAATAGTTTAAGAGAAAATTATTTCAAGAATCTCTCACCCTCTTCCACAAGCAGGCGTTGTCAGTACCCACTCTGTGTTGATAAGGGAGCCATAACAAACACTACTGCCTATCAGTATTCTGGCCTCCCAAGGCAAACTTTCTGAAAGATCCTGCCCTTCGCTCACTCTGCCGCAGTCTGAAGGGAGACGATTTTGAACATTGAGAATATCCTGACAGTTCTCGTTGCTAACATTTTAGATCTCATTAACGAAACAGAAATAAATCAGAAATGTGAGGAACTTGGACAGGTGGACTCTTACCCTGCGCAGCTGAGTAAAACCCTTGAAGGAAAGTGATAAAACAAGAATGTTAGAATAAGGCAGATGATGACTTGCACTTACCTTCACAAACAAAAACAAAGAGTGACATGAGTAGAAATGCTTTAACTTCAGGTCAACTTCATTATCCCTGTGAAGGGCACTTTGTGTAGCAGCCAGCAGTAAGAAGATACAAGCATTGAACAACCTTATAAAAAGAATAAAAACAAGAAATACACACTACACTGAAAAGTAGAGTCAAGCTGCTTATGTTGTGGTGACCAGCGAGTCAAGGATCCTTTCCTTATCCTTGATGGATATCAGTAGCCTGGCTGGGCCATCCAGTTGCATGAATCACTGGCCGTTCCTTCCCACAACAGTCTGGACTTCGGCCAATTGGGAGCCCTAAAAGTGGGCGGGAGTACTTTCCTTGATAGACAGACTACTGTAACTGATCACCGTAACCAAACATCTGACGTCATCACAGTGCACAACTGTGTTCCCTGCTGGGCTCTCAAGCATCAAGTTTGGTAATATTTCAACGTGTGCGAGCAAACAATGTCTTTTACGTCTTCTTCTGCAGATATAAACGATTTCTGCCGACTTTGCAAAGTCAACTGCAGAATTAACAGCGTTCAGAATTAACAGCATTCAGAATAAACGGCGCTTTGAAAAGACCTGCAGCATGTGTTAAACGTCACCATCTACACATGGACCAATCAGGGGCTGCCTTTCACTGTTGTCCGGGGAACAGTGGAAACACAGTCACTGATTGGCCCGGTTATTTTCTGATTTCTAATACTCGCTCCCAATTGGCCGAAGTCCAGACTGTTGTGGGAAGGAACGGCAAGTGATTCGCGCAACTGGATGGCCCAGCCAGGCTAGGATATCAGGGCTTGACACTATAACTTTTTTCACAAGGAGCAAGTGTGGTCCTAAGTTAAAAAGCAAGGGGCACAATGAAAATTGATCAAATAATGTGTGTCTTATTGGTTGACATAAATACTACTATTTGAAATCAATTTTAGGTCTTTTGGTCACATGATATGGAAGCTATTGAAGGAAAAAAGCCTTTTTTGAGAACATCAACCGGTAATTTATCGATGGACCCTTATTCAACACCCGATGTTGACAGCGAGTAGATCTAACCACGCTGCAGTTGCTATTCCCGGTTATGGAGAGTGAGAGGACACCGGTAGATCCGCAGTGAATGTCCATTGGATATCCAACCTAAAACTAACTTCACCGCAGACTAACATTTGTTGCCTCAGCTAATTTTTTTTATACGCACATGTGCCCCTTAATACATTTTACAATTTGCATATATCTATTTTTAGTCGCAAATGCGAGTGAAACGGTCGCACTTCCTTCCTCAGATTTAGAAATCTGTGGTGTGTTCACGGGTGATTAATTTCTGAGGAATTGTCACGTTCTCATAAAAAGTGGAACACGCTGATGCAGTCTCTGTAAGTTCATTAAGACCGGTGCAGACGTTCTCAGTCAAGTCCCAACCTGTGCAGCTGAAGCAGTCCTAAAAACACTAAATTGAGTCCTCAGACCAGACTGGAACTAATCTTCATTCCGGCTTCCTTCTCTCCAGGACCAGTTTGTATGATGGAACTAAATGTGAAACATAGAAATCATAAATGCCCAAAGGAGCTCTCTGACAGGTTCTGGCAAACTCCTTTGATGGATCCATAACAAAGGACCAGGTATTTTGTAAGACAAGTTGGACAAGTGAGGTACGGGAAAAACTTAAAAACAATAGTCTCACTTTGAAGATAGAAAACATTATAAAGGAAAGTCCCGATGTTAGATTAACTTAAGACTAAAAGGATTTAAGTTTCCATCAAGTAAAACTGAACTAAAACCATTAAGGGCAAAAAAAGGCTAAAATATGACTAAAAGCTTGGATGTTTTTGTAAAAAAAATCCAAGATTTAGGTCTCAAGTAGCTGACAAACTTTTTATCGGTCAGTCATCAAAATTTGATGATTTCGACCTGGTGACTGTCGGTAAGAAGTCTGCTCACAGTCTCCTGTAGGGAGCCAAACAACAAGCTATTAGTGAACTGATAACAGATCTAAAAGAACTCAAATTACAAGGATATTAGATAATCCTCTGACATGAGTACACAACAACTGCCTAAATTTAATGTTTAGATATTTTTGTGCATCAGACCAATCAGACCACTTGCGTTATGGTGGCATTCTTTGACAAGGTAGTAAAACTAAACATGACACCTGCCTCTAAGACTTCATCTCCTCCTCTAAGCTGGTTTATAACCAGATTCATCCAGCAAACATTAGCTGAAGAGGGAAATTTCTGTGAAATGTGACTTACTGCACTTTTCAAAAACCAGTTTTTGGCATAAACCAACAGTTTTTTCAAAACCTGTTTTCAGCCAAGATGACCAAAGATAACAGGAGACTTTTCTTTACATTGAAAGTTTTATATCTCAGAAAAATACATTTCTTTCCTCTGACTAAATCTTGACGAAAACAACACAAAAAATCATGTCAAAATGAACACACTGAGATGATTTTACATTTTACACTCCATCCCACAAGCTTCCTTAAACTCTACATAAAACATCTGTCTTACCGTCAGGCGAGAGGGCGATCACGACAGCAACGCAGCAAAAGAACTTGTAGAGAGCCATTTTCCACCTGTGCCACCCTCGCATAATTCGCATCTTTATGTACTTACTGCCAACCCAAGGAATGAACCAATGGCATTTTACAGACCTCTTGCTTGTAATTGTTGTGCCGCACCTTCCACCAGCACAACAACTCCTGCTGTCGCACACACCCCTGGATCACGGCCACTCAACAAGAATCCTTCCAAACCTGTTGATACCTGTGTATGTCTCATTTTTTATCTGTCGATAGGGCAAAGACTTTGAAAAGGCAGTCATCTGTAAGAAATTTTAGTATTGTGTATTAAGAAATCTTTAAACAGGTAAAGGGGGACTTAGGTGTTCTCCACCTTGGCCCTAAGTCCCCATGTGTTTTTGTGTGATCAGGAGATCAGTTTCTGTTCTAAAATGTAGTTTGACCAGTTGCTGCATCCACCATGAGCGAATGACACTATTGTACAATACATTAGTGATCCGGATGCAACAACCGCTCTTGCCGACAGCCATGTCCAAACAGAGCAGACCAAGAGGCCAGCCAAAGTTGTCAACTGAGGGGATCGCTTGGAATTTAGGAAGTGGTTCACCTCCTACTTGACTCTTTTTCCAAGTGAAACAGGGTGGGTTGTAGAATCTATTTGGATGATGTGGTTGTTCATTTTGGCTGTAGGTCCTCTCTTCTGGAGTGGGAATTTGTACATCCGTTTGGCTGAGGCACTTCTCACCATTAACCTTATGACAGTGATGTACCGTGGTCGGGTTACAGGGTACAGTCTGTCCTATACAGGTACAAGTGAAAGCCATTGTGTTACCAACTGCTAAAAGAGCCTTGTGTGCTTTTTAGGTCAGTAGGTCACTGCACAAATATTATAGTGCCATTTTCTGATTTTCTGAAAGCCCGAGCAACTTGTTTGGTCACTCTCTTGTCATGTCCATGCACTGAAGCACACCTTTGTTCATGACCTTTGGTTTGATCATCCTTCCCGTGGGCGTAGACTCTAGTTGTAGGGTTTTGTATTTTTTTAAGGGGGTGATAGCCCTGTGACTTGCACAGGGCCTGATTTGCATGTTTGTTGCCCTTTTGCCAGTTCTGTTTGTCTCCCTGCAGGCCACTGGTGGGTGTGGTTTTTGCAGCACCTGGGAGTACCTGGCCAGTCTCCCATGTTTTGTTAGCTTGGGCCATCAGCCAACTCATGACTATTAATAGTCATGAAAGTGTTTAAAGATGAAAGAAAATGAACTGGAAAGACACGATATACCGTGCATACCATGCATTTATTAGATTTGCAGAAACAAACATCATGCTGTGTCATGGCCGATGAATGTGAAACAAAGAATGCCTGTGCTTTGGCTCACCTCCAACCTTTCAACAATGACATGAATTTATGGTAAGGATGTTAAATTTCGTATCCATGACTTTCCTCGCCTGTTCTCTACATAAATCACAAAACTCATTGAGTAGGCATTTGGACTAAAAAGCTAACCCTCTTACTTACCTGTAGCTAGTTAGTTTAAAGAGGCTAAGTAAGGAGCCAAAACACAGAGTGAGATGAAAAGGCAAGAGGGTGTTAGATCGACACCAGTGTCAAATGTTTCACCATCATCATCCTTGCAATCATCCCCGGGTGAAAACTTTTGGGTACAATGAGATGTAGGAAGTCTGATGAAATTGGTTGTTGACCTAAGTGTAGTTCTTTGGAGTTCAGTTGTTGGACATGTAAAGGGGTTATCTGCGTCAACTCCTCTCGGATGGACGTGAACAAAACCTAGTTTGGTATTCCCGGTTCCGAGGCTGATGAAGTCTTGAAGCGCAGACACTTGAAAGTAGAAGTTGAGGTTTTTATGCCGGGGGCAGAGTTGACCAGGATGTACAATGCCAATCTGGATCCAGGTTACATTGACAAGAGTCACCAGTGCCCCCCCTGGGTAATCCTGTTGAACCAGATGAATGAGAGTTACGGTGCTGAAATCAGTTGGGTTAATCAAACACAATGGACAAACAAAGATTAGTTAAGCAGATGCTAACATCTCTTGATTAGAGGGTAAGGGCGACTAGGCGTAAAAACACAAAGTATCGTAGTCACCAGACATTGATGTAGCTGTCCGTCCTGTCCCATGATGTGCTCATGTGGTCCAGCACAGATCATATTCTCTGCGAGTCCAGGATTCACACATTTGCATTCACTGTGTCCGACGATCTGTACTTCTTCACTGGTTCCAGAAGGTGAACCTGATCAGAAAGAAATAAAAGTCAAGATAAAAACAGGGACACAAGAAAAGCAGAATAAATAGTGATGTATCATGCAGTATCACCAGATTATGTAAGTCAACATGAATAAGGTAATGTTTCTCACCACTCATGACCCAGCTTTCCAACCCAGAGTGTAAAGCGCTGCCTGCTGCGGCTAAGTGGACTGGATATATGGAGTCTGTAAAGTTCACGGGTCCTGACAGCTTCAGAAGACAAGCTGATCGATTATTGCATTCGATGTGTGTGACGATCCTGGATTCCTCGTAGTTTCTTGAAGGATCTGAGATGTTCGTGAGTCCTAAAAACACTTTCATGGGATCACTGGGTCTTAATGAAGAAAGTAAAAAGATGCATGTTTAACCTGTTAGCCTCAAAAATAACAATTGTACAACAAAGACATGTAGACAATACGGATCACTTTATCATTGATCATCTTGCTGTGTTAAATACTCTACTTTAATGGTCAAAACCTCCTGACAACATTCGTTTATCTATTCTCAATGTTACAGGGGAAGGATGACTTAATTTAGAGATGGAAAACATAGACTTTGGTTAAATTTTGTAGACCCGGCTTGGACTAAAATGATAAGGACGCATGCGTAGACATGGTTGAGGGAGAGGGACATCCACCAAATTAAAGAAAACAGTTGGTACGTTTATTTGCTGTTCAAAATAAGTTGATTTATTGCCTCAAGGGTACTGAAACTGGATTATTAAAAAACATTGGTCCAACTGAATTTTTACTGATTCGAAACCTGAGTCGTAACTGGATAATGCGGTTGGACATCAGTTTTATCCTCTGTATATACACTCCTTGTTGGACTGAAACTGGCCTAAGTTGTCTGTGCGAGCTCCAGGGTTTACACCCCAGTTTTAAGTAGAATTTGGATCATGCTAAACGTGTTGCTTGGACACCAAGTAATAAACAAAATTTAAACAGAGAGGGAAAACTTCCCAATTATACAAACAGGGCGAAAGAAGTCTTGATGTATTCATCGTTGAACGCACATTTTGTGGATTGTTTTGTGTATCTAGTCGACCAGTAGACTGTAGTGCTGTTAAATCACCTAACTGAGCAATGACCGTAGCTCGACTTTTCTGTGTATGTAAACATACTGGCTAACAGCAACACAGACTGGGTTTCAGCGGTGTGACCGGGGTGTTTGTTTAACAAAAAGAAACGCTCACAGCCAAGTTACAGAAGGAGGACTTTACACCTGAACTGCCACTATTTCCTGCATCTGTTAAGAGCACAGAGAAAAGCTAATGTTGGGATTTTATTGCCTTAAAAATGTTACGAACAGATCTTTTATTTTGCAAGAGTATCATCATAAGTTCACAAGAAAAAAAAAAAATTCAGGAAAAAATCTCATACTTGGATCCACAGTCAACATCCGTCAGCACCCACTCCTTGCTGATTAAGGAGCCTGAACATTGGTGACCCTCCTCAGTGGTAATGAAAACATGCCAAGGCCAGTAGTCCGGGGGGGCATGCCATCTGATTAATATGCTACAATCTGAGAAAAAATGTTTTTAAAATTGAAATAAGCAACACATTTGTGTCCCATTTAGACTGACATAAAAACTTCATGTGGTTGGAATTCAACAACAACAACAACAACAAAAAAACTACAGATTTTTGTCATAAATCTCAAAAAATGAGGTCTAAAGTGAAGAACTTACAACAGGAGATGCTTACCTAATGGAGCTGAGTGACTCCCTGAGAAAAAAGTAAACATGAGACAAAGATAGTGTGAGTGAAGCAGATCATCACAAAGAGAGAAAGACAACATTTAAAAATTCAGTTGATTCAACTTTTCATCACTGTTCCCAGCAGGACACACATTAATGCACACCTGTGTTAAAAATTGTGCTTGGTTTCAGTCTCATTTTTGTCTTTTGTTGTTTAGTCAAGATTTAGTCAGAGAATTCTGACATTTCTCTGCGATTTCTACTCCACCTATCTTCAACTGAATACTCTACAAAGACAAGATATTAATGTTCATATTTCATTGCAAATATTCACTCAATTTTTATTTGATCCAGCAACAGGTGAGTCGAGTAATAAAAGTTTGAGTCTGCATTAATTCCGGCGCCCCCTGTGGGTTTTTCATCTGAGTGCTTCACAAATGAACAGATCAACGGAAACTTATGGCAATCAGAAAAATAATAAAGGGCCAAAAAAATAACAGGAGACAAACAAAAATAATAAAGGACAAAAAAGAGAGAGAGGGGAAGGTTTTAAAAAGTCAGTAAAATCAAACTAATAAAGTTTGTAAAGGTGGAAAACAAAAACAAAATTTAAAAAAGATTAAATACCTGAAAAAGTAAAATGAAGTGAAATAAAGACTGTATGGAGTTAAAACATTGGTCATATTCTATCTCTGAATTGCAATCCATATCACAAACTTTTGGAGCAACGTGAGTACAGAGTATCAAGATGAGTTTAAAAGAAGAAGGGAGCCAGTGCAGAGCTGTCTGACTCACTTCTGTCTGCTTTTTCCGTTTAAAGACTTAAACTCTTCACTGAATGTTATTAAATGGGTTTAAATCAGTCAAAAAAGTTGGCATTATGATGAAAGTTTAATTGTAAAAGTCTTTCTTACCACTGAATGAGAGGATGATCATCACGGCTGCACTACACACAAACTGGTAGAAAGCCATCGTCCGACTGCGCTGCCTCCTTCGCCTCTCATCACCTTTCTGTCTTTTCCCAAAGTCTTATCCTAACTTAGCCTTGGCCTCAGCGTCACACCTCCCACTGAGCAAACAGTACTCATTTTTCCATCCACTGACCTTTACCTTGAGCTCTGGATCAGACGAATAAAAGAAACACCCTTTTCATGTTTGCCTTGATGATTTTTTTGCCCAAAAGCTGTAAATCAACTTGGCACAAACGGGGAATTTAATCCCTGGATTTGTTACCTTAAGAGCTTTGACTATCAACACAAAGTTTAAATATCTCAACCAGGGAAGATGTGACAACATAATTTATTAGTGTATTTTGTGTTTTAAGTGTTTTGGTTTGTCTCTTGTAAAAACTCTGTTGCGCTTGATTTAAGACACATTAACTCAAAAATCCAGTCTCACTTCAGACTTAGATTGTTTGTAATGTTTTTAAAAATTTTCCAGTGAAAGAAGAGAACATTGTCTTGCTGATCTCTTTATTTAAGACATTTTCTTAATTCAGGAAATTTTTACTCTGTGTCACTATTGAAGAACTTTCTCTTTGAGTACAAGACAATACATAGGAAAGTATGATTTTTTAAAGTCACTAATTAACAAAAAAATTCAACTTATTGTTGAAACTTGGTAGCTGCAAGTCTTTCCCGTACGTGCTTGATGGACCACTTTAGTTGCTCAACAGTCCAGGGTCTCTGTTGTCCTATTTCACGCCACTCAATGGGAGACAGGTCTGGACTGCAGGGAGGCCAGTCTGGTACCCTCACACTTTAATAAGGCCACACTGTTGTAAGATGGACAGAATGTGTCTTGGCATTGTCTTGCTGTAGTTACCGAGAATGTCCTTGAAAAAGACGAGGCTTGGATGGCATCATATGTCGCTCCAAAACCTGTACCTTTCAGCATTAATGGAGGCTGCACAGATGTGACAGTTAGCCAGTCCTTGGGCACTAACACTTGCCAGACCACAGCCCTCTTTTTCCACTTTGGGTCAGTCCATCCCAGATGAGTTTGGGTCCAGAGAAGCCGGCGGTGTTCCTGGCTGTTGTTGATATCTGGCTTTATCCTTGCATGGTAGAGTTTGAACTTGCACTTGTAGATGAAGAGGTGAACTGTTTCAAGGGCCCACCTGAGTAGCCTGGCTGGGCCATCCAGTTGCGTGAATCACTTGCCATTCCTTCCCACAACAGTCTGGACTTCGGCAGGCTTTTATCGATCCTTTCCCAACTTCTTTGGAACTGGAGTTTGAACACAAGTCTTGCTTAAATACCATATTCAAAATACAATACGTAACACTTCTGTGGCACTGAGCTCCAAAACAAATACTTTGTCATTTATTTGTCTCTCAAAAAGTTGGCAATCCCAACGATGTCTGCCACGGCAGAGGAACCTTGAGAGCTGTATTTACTTTTGTCCAAAAAAAGTTACGTGCCTTTCAGAAGGTTTCTGTCGGGAACTTCCGGTGGGAGTCTTTCAGTTTGAAATGTGTGCTGGCTGAAATGTGAATGAAACACTAAAGTTTATCCTGGTATTTCCCTCAAAGTGTCAAAAACGAGACATGCTCTGTGGGGGACACAACTTCATGTTGTTTCAAGACTGATGAATGCGCGAAAAAGAAAACAGCTTCAACAAAATAAGTCAAAAGTGCGTTCATGTCATCATTTATTGCCTGCAATCCCCATGAGATACCATCATAAATCACATCCATTGATTAAAACTTTTCACAGATGAAAAACAATGAAAATACAGTATATTTGTTAAATGTAAAGATAACAACCTCTGAGAAATCACTAACATTTTCAAAGAGTAACCCAACACTTCTTCTCCAGTGCTTTAAGATACATCACTCTCTGGTGGAAGTACATATTTAAAATCACACCAACATTTTCAATTTTCCACCAACAATGTCTCCAAACTAGAGATGTAAAAACACAGTTTATTCAGAGATAAATGAGTGACAGATTCCCAGTCCGCATGCTGTATATCTGGTACAATAATAAACCCTGCGATTCAGTTCTGAGATTTGGCTCCCCTGTTTTCTACATTGAAAGGATGTGCAAAAGGAAACCCAGTGAGTTAGCCACTCGGGCTTAAAGGCGGAATCCTCACACTGTCATTCATCACCAATTAGTAGAAATAACCCAAGTAGGAAAGAGCCAGAACACAGAGTGAGATGAAGAGGGTGGAGGGCATTACGCTGATACCACTGTCAAATATGGTCAGGCAGCCTAAAACTGGATCTGGAAATTCACACTCATGTGTTGGAGGTATGGGACACCCGAGAGGACCTGCACACAAAGGAGGTAGTGGTTCCGTAGGACAGGTGTAGTATTTGTCTGGGTCCTCTTCTTGAGGTTCGAAATCGATGAAACCTATATTGCTGTTGTTTGTTTCACGGGCGATGAAGTCCTCGAGCGCACTCACAGGGATGTAGGAGTTGAGAAATTCATGTCGGGGGCAAACACCACCAAGGTGACTTAAGCCAACCTGGACCCAGGTATCATTGACAATGACCACCAGTGCAGACCCTGACCGATCCTGTTGGGAAGGATTCACAGTTATTTCTCTAGCAGAGGAAATTTGCGAGTGAAAAAATTAGCACAGAAACATCCATCCTGTCAGAGCACAGAAGGTTAGACCTTTTTGATCATCATCAAACCTGGATTGAGTCTCAAAAAGGCGACCAAACTTTTGACTTAAAACAGAACTATAAAATCAAAACTGACAAAGGTAGAAGCAAAAAGTTGTCAAGAACAAGGAGTCAGTCAAGTGGCCGTCAAGGATAAGGAACTCGTGTGGTGCACGAAAAATGGGATTAAGGGCCAACCCCAATTGTACCCCCTAACCCCTTGTCTTACCCCTCAGCCCCCGGTTTTGCGCATTTAAGCAAAGGCGTATCCCAGTTCTCTGTAAGGTTAAGGGGAAGGGCTAAAGGCAAGGGGTACACAGCCCTTGAAACGAAGACAAACCGGGACCTATTGAGGTAGGGGGTAAGATTTTGATATGATTTTCATGGTAATGACACTTGTGGTTTTTACCAGATATTCAATTCTTTGCTATAAATATTATTGATGTTTTGAATTGTTTTTGTTCCTAACAAACTGACTTTACTACAGTGTTCTGCATTTCATGAATGATTAGACAGACTGATCAGACAGCTAAGCTACTTTCAGTACATTGGAACCTCTAATGTAGAAGCTACATCAGGAGCTTCTACGTATGCACTTGTATGAGTAAAATACCATGCTTTGCGTTCTTTTCAACTGCTATTGCTAGTAACAGCTAACAACGGCTAAACGTTACAACAGTAGGCGTCCATGGCTTTTCGACTTGTTTACCGGTCGTGTCGTATCAGCCTACGATACAGCCAGCAAACGGCAAGGCAAGGCGGGAATCGAATGGAGTGATGGGAGTGATAATCTAGTCCCACTCCACACTTGCAGGTTTTTGACATCACTCTGTGGAGGTTCAGTTTAGGGCTGCAACTAACGATTATTTTGATAATCGATTAATCTGCCGACTATTTTAATAACTAATCGATTAATCGGATAAACAGGCTAAATTCATCAATGCAGCTGTAAATAGCAATAGCATAGGGCTTTAGTTTATCATATGGGTTTATCTGCCATGAGGTGTTGAGGTCTCTGCATGTGTAGGTTACTGACTTACTGTAATCATCCGGTCTTTCTCGTCCTAATAAAAACCTGCTCTATTTCGGCGAGTGTCTGTCTTCTTCTGTAGTCAAACCGCAAGATATCAAAATCTACCCGGATACAACAATGCTGCTTTTTGATTGGCTGTTCAGTAGATATACTTTATTTGATTGGCTTGCGCGTGGCACGCAACTTCTGAACTCTCGGAGAAACTCAGCTGATTTCCACCTGTTCCATAGTCAAAGAAGTGCAACTTCGTGGACATCACCGTGTTCAAAATGCGTGAGAAATACAATGTGTGGTGTGTCAGCGTGTGAACGAGTGGGAATGCGTGTGTCATACGCTGAATGCTTGAGACTTGAGAGCCCTGTGCTCGCGCATCATCGATGTACTCCCGTGCCATGCAAAACGGTCTTTGCAAATGTTGCACTGAACGCCTTCCTTTTCAGTCTTGGTAAAGTTTTCCCACACCACTGATGTTTTAGGTCTGGATTTGGGTTGGGTTGTGTCCATGTTTTTCTCAGCCGCTGTCTCGGCCATGGCTGTTTCTTTTCTGTGCGTCCTGCTGATGTTTACATGCCGGTGTCCATGGACATATATAAAGACCCGACAAATCGATTACAGAATTAGTTGGCAACGAATTTTTTCGTCACGACGAATCGACTTAATCGATTCGTTGTTGCAGCCTTAGTTCAGTTTGTAAACAGGTCCCCTTTACTCAGGTGAACTTGAACTGATCAGACGAAAATGGGAAATCAGTTAAAGATCAAAAATTGTACCTACATGACATCTACCCGGCACCTCATGAGTCTTTAGACTTCTTCTGCCCCTCCCAAAGCTTCTCTTGACCCTGTGCTCCTTGCTCTCCTCGCTCTCCTCACTCTCCTCGCTCTCCTCGCTCTCCTTGCTCTCCTCGCTCTCCTTGCTCTCCTCGCTCTCCTCGCTCTCCTCACTCTCCTTGCTCTCCGCCCTCTCCTCGCCCTCCTCTGGTGGTCCAGCACAGATGAAAAAGTCGCCGTCATCCTGAGGCAATTGGCATTTGCATTGGTTTTTTCCAATAATCTGTACCAGCTCGTGGCCCCCAGACTCTGAACCTAGACAGAAACAAGTCAAAGTCAAGATTAAAATGCTATTATGTAAACTTAACTTTATTTAATGCAGTTTAATCAAAGCCTGTGTTAGTGTTGATTCATAAATGTTTGCCACTGTATGCATGTTCTGTGATCTCACCACTGGGGACCCAGGCATCCATGCCCGAGTTGAAAAAGCTGTCTCTTGCAGCTAAACAGATTGGAGAGAGGGTATCTGTATAGGTGACGGGTTTCGACAGCAGCAGAAGACAAACATGAAATTCGTCACTGCATATTTTTGAGTCAACTGTCCTCGATTCTTCATATGGGTTCATTGGATCCGACATGTTCTTGTATCCGAGGTGCACCATCGTGTAGCTATCAGTGCTTTAAGAGACCAAAAAGAAAAAGAAGATGCTCATGTCAAACTTGTCCACCTTCACGAAACAACTCTACAAGAAGTTGGTGTTGGAAATATTTCAGACTAAAATCATGGTTTCCATGTGGGTTCTGACTTCATATGGAATCAGCATCCAAAACTGACAAGCATTAGAAGTAACAGAAGATAACTGGTGGGTGTGGCCTAAATAGTGCAGTTAGCCACGCCTACAATGTTCATAATCCAGCCTCTCCACAGTTTAACCTAAAAGATGGCTTTCCTTGGGCTTACGCATCTTGGCTCGACCTTCCAGAATGCGTCAGACTCTGATGTGCACAGATTAATCCTGTTCATCCACATAACTGATTTACTGGATTTGCTTGAGTAAACGTTTCCGCCCTGCTTGGAAAATTTCAGCAGATAGCCATCAAGTCTCCAAACAGACTGAATCGTCTTGAAAAGAGGTTAAGGCTTTCCACTTCCACCTTTCTGTGACCTTTTGTGTCACGTTAACAAGCAAAAATAAACACAAAGGTTAAAAGGAAAGTACTCAAATAGTCTCTTACAGATATCCACAGTTATAATCAGTCAGCACCCACTCGTCCTTGATTAGTGACCCCGTGCATGGCTCGTCAATTTTGATAGTAACCGCCCAAGGCCACTGATGTGAATGTTTATCAACCATTCTGCCGCAACCTGAGAAGAGAAGATTTCAACATTGGGAATATACAGGAACAAGTTGATATTTAAATTTTATAAATAAATGTAGAAATTGTGTTAAAATCTGAAGAACTTGTAACATTGGATACTTACGCTGATATGAGTGGCACCCTGACAAATAAAAATAAAAAAACAAATTATTAAGAGTGAGGCAGACGAGACCAACATACGTCCAGATTAGCTCCAAAAGCTACTGTAAGAGGTTATTGCTAATATAAGACAGACAGAAACTGACGCTGATTCTTCTCTATGACCTGCGAAGGCAAACTAAAGATGTAATCATTCACTGTCTGGAGCTACCGCTTTATAAGGTAGACATGATAAAATAGAGATTTAAAAGTATAAATGTATATTTAGAGATGAGAAAACAGGCAAAACCACCTGCAAAACCACCTTTCATGTTCATTTAGCGTGCATTTTGGCACCCCCTGAAGGCACAACAACTTGCCAATGTTTTCTTTTATACGCTGCTGTGATGTCCCATCCTACCGACTCACTGACTTATCATTCATGAGGAGTGTAAACAGAGTATTAACAGTTACAGGAAACTGTAAAAACAGAGCTGTTCGGCTGTCACCTACTTGCTCACATCGGTTTCAAGCATTCAAAATTACACTTAAACTGTCAGCCCTGATCTAGGTCATAAAAACTGATCAACACAAATTTCAAGACTATTCATGAGCTTCAAAAACCACCTATTATAATTATTATTATTATTATTATTATTATTCGCTATAATATGACTTTTATTTATAACTATTAATTCAGTCTTTAGCTCTTTACTTCAACACAATATGAATCAGCCAGTAATCTGAGAGGTAAGAACAGGCAGGTGAAACTTATTCAGCTCCCCTCACATCTCCTTAAGTCCAGCATGAGAAAATTCTGTCTTACCATTGGGTGAGAGGAGGATCAGCGCAGCTACACCACACAGAAACTGGTAGAGAGCCATTTTCCTGCTGTGCCTTCCTCACCCGTCTCTCTCTCTTTTATAAGCCTTGCAGCAGATACCTAGCCTCACCCCACAGTGCCACACCTTTTATCTGAGCATACACCGTTCATTTATCCATCTGACCTGCCTCTTCTATTCATACTTGAGCTATGGATCAACACAATAGAAGAAGAATCCTTGCCAACATGTTTGTCTTGATGCCTGTGTGTTTGTGTTCAGCTTTGGCATTCAAAAGGCTTCAGACAGTTCTATACAACCACGCATGACTGAGGATTGGATCAACTCATGTGTGAGAGGCTGAAATCCAAACTGGACCACAATCATGACGGGTGCAGAAAGAAAACTTGAGTCCCAATTTATGTAGACCCCAATGCAGTCTTGGCAGATGATTGACAAACATGAATCTGGTTCTGCTCAGGGTTTCTGCCTGTTGAAGGAAGTTCTTGCTTTCTAAATTCTGCAAAGTAGGGCTGGGGGATACGGGAAAATGTGAATCACAATATATTTTTGTCATATCAGTCAATATCGATATATATCACGATATAAAAAGAGAAATTTAACAGTGCTTCTGTTTCTACTGCATCTGTGAAGTCTTTGTGGCTCTTCGGCGTTTTGTCATAAGACGTTGTGCTAAAGAAAGCGAACTAAATGGTCGGCTGTTTTGGCTGCACAGGCGCCATGGCCTCCTTGCTCCACTCGAGTTTGTAACCTTTTGCATTGCGTGTGCTTTGCTGCGTGGCGCTACTTCAGGTGGTGACAAAGATTTGAGGTATTCCCCCAACTTTACGAGAACGCGTACTCGATGTAATTTGCAGCACACATTACTCTGCTTCATGTCGTTTTCGTGCCGGTGTTGTTGACGATGTCGTCATCTGTTGAGCCTTCATCTGCATTTCTGTTGGGGGTAGCACTCTTTTTCTTTTTTCTCCCCGACACAACTTCATGTAGCTGCAGCGTGCCACTGTGCAGCTGTTTGCTACTTGGTTCTAATTCAGCACATGATTGGTTCAGCGTGAAGGGGACCCGGAGCAACTCCCCTTTTCATTGGCTATTCATAAAGTCTACCAAAATATGGCAGAATGCCGACTATCGAAAAGGATATTGACTGTGTTTTATATTGATATTAAGGGGAATCAATTTTGGATATATATCGTTATCGTTAAATTGCCTGACTCCTCTGCAAACTGGATCTTATCTTAAGAGATGTGAGCCCATTTTTACACTGGGTCGTTCTGACTGTCTAGACCAGCTTTTTTGTCATGCGACTTGTGTGAATTGGCGCTGTATAAATAAAGATCGATTGATTTAAGACCTTACAATGCAGTCGTGTGTCGCCTTGGTTAGTTAGCCAACTATCAAAAGGACTTACTATAAAGTCCGGCTTTGCTTTCCCTCACTTTGCACCTCTTTGCATTTTAAGGTATCATTGCTAAAAACTGAACCAGGCTTTAACTGGTTTTAACTCAATCTCTGTCCCTACTCAGCACTATGGCATCTTTTCCCAAACAGACTTAAATCATACCGTCGCACAATGAAGTACCTCTCTGTATCGGTATAAAGGATGAAACCCACTTTATAAGATGCTAAAAATATGTCAGATTGCATCTTTGCACACAGTTCTTAAATTTAGAGTTTAAATCCAGTCATTACTGAGTCTAGGCTTTGGTTTTATGCAACAACACCTTTTGTGTCGCAAAATATCCATGCCCTCTGAGGGAACTTTGACACGCCAAACTGGTTGGTCCTGATTCGGTTTTCCAAACACTTGTAAACAATGTAGAGTGAATTCAAAGCTTGGTATTGTTGGGAGGCTTCTTGTTGTGCCAGACCATGTGATGCCAGATCTGCTGCCTGGCATCTAAGAGGGCTCATCTGTAGGAATGTCTGCAAAGCTGCTCAGCCAAAGACTTTACGCAACCTTCGCATGGCTCTTTTGCTCTTTCACCCATCAAACCAGTTGATCGTCATTTCTTTTTCAGAGATCATGATAGGACAAGGCAGGAAATATATAATAAAGGTAACACATGGATCATCCTCTTTCATATACCAGACCACGTGACAACAAACCTTCGTGTGCCCTAAAACGGAACAAAATTCATATTGTTTTGGGTGGAAAAATACATGACCATGACCAGAAGATCACCATCCCGATAATTCTTCTTGTGAAAAACCCAAATTCAGCCAAAATTGTTAAAAGACAACATATTTACATAGTCTTGTTTTTGTAAAAGCCTGTTCTTGACAGGTTTATGAGTGCAGCCTAAGAAGCTACAGCGCCCAGACTATCTCCTAAATGGAAAATATCTTTTCTAGCCAACATTATACCTTAAAAACAAACAGGATGTGCCAAATAATCACATGTAACTCGTCGCTCTTTCACTCATTAAACCAGCTGGTCAAACTTTTCCACGCTGGTACTTTTGACATTTACAAGGAACTTCTCTGGTATTTGGCTGATTTCAAAAGCTGTCAATCTGTCAAAGTTGTTTTCAGTCTTTGTCTGGTTTCGCTGAGCCGAGCCAGCGCTGTTTGTTTTTGCACTTAGGACACACCCTCCTCAGCCGTATCACGGAAAATCAACCATCTTTTTATCTGAAAAATGACAATGCAAAACCTTTATTTGCTTAAGTAATTTATTGGTATTAATTTTGACCTTATACTGAGGATATCATCCACTCAATCTCTCTGCATAATCTATCGTAATCTGAGGAACATCAGAATAAAATTTAAAACTATGTCTTGAGAACTGTGCACTCTTTCAGAATGAGAATCCTTCAACTTTAGCAAAAGGAAGTGCAAACGACCATAGTTATAGTTTTATTGATTCACTATGTAAATAATTTTGCGCATATTTTTGACAGGGTAGTTAACTTTTATTTTGAGTTTCTGAAAACTTTTTGTTTCTTTGCATTTCCCTCCAGTTAAAGAAAAATACGCCGTAGTATCGGTTCCGGTATCAAAAAGGTCAACATTGGAATCTAATGGTGAAATAGTTTGGTAACACCCATGTGGCACCAGCTTTCTTTGTAATCAAAACAAATGCAGACAAAAAAAAATATCCACCCATCACCTCCGACTCCAACTGAGTGCATCGGTGAGATCTTTTCAACATGTGAATATTTCCACTCTCTGTTCCCGAGGCACACCCAGGACTGTTTCACATAGTTTTCTGGCTTTTGTGCCGTGACATGAACATCGAGCTCATTAAAACAACAAAAGCACGCTGTACTTTTGTGTTGACTCAGCCTCTCAGTGCGCCCTTTTGTCTTGAGTAGATGTTGACAGAAAGGATCGCGGTCGCCATCGGGTAGAGCAGGGGTGTCAAAGTCAAATGGACGGAGGGCCAAATAAAGAATTTAGCTACAAGCCGAGGGCCGCACTGATCGAATGTTCATTGAACATTTTTTAAATGACGCATATAGTCTAGTGAACCTAATTGAACCTACTGAAAACCTAACAAATATATTTCAATATGATCAGATAAATAAAGCAATATTTTCTTATGGCTCTGTCAGTAATCTTTAATTTTCAACAGACACAAAAGACAAATTTCCTTTATATAAAAATCCCCATAACATGAACATTAAATGAAAGAAACAGGTATTATTCAAGGCACCATCAGTAGCCTATATTTTCTATTTTAGCAAAAGTGGGCTAAATTTACTTCAAAGAAAAAAATAATAATAGCAATTTTCTATCATCCACTCAACTGAAATATTTTTAAAATATCGTTTTAATTCCTCGGCCTTCTGTAGCCTTTGTTCCATGTCCATATTCTTGTTTTTGTCCGCGTGTTTCGTTTCATAATGTCGTCTCAGATTATACTCTTTCAGTACCGCCACACTTTCTCCACACAGAAGACACACAGGTTTTCCAGCTACCTCCGTGAACATATACTCCGACTCCCACCTTGTTTGAAACCCCCGGTTCTCAGTGTCCACCTTCCGTTTTGCCATTTTTGATGGGTATCTGAAAGTTAATTTTACTGTTATGCTGACGACTGCTGTGCTAATAAATATTGAAATGAAGCAGCCTACTGCTCGGTGCGTCACCGTTGCATTGTGGGAAATGTAGTATTGGTGCGTGTTAAAGATCTGCGGGCTGCCGTCTTGCTGCGGTCTGCGGGCCGGTTCTAATAATAAATCAAGATCATCCCAGGGGCCGTAAAAAACCTTCTCGCGGGCCGGATGTGGCCCGCGGGCCTTGACTCTGACATATGTGGGGTAGAGGCTGAAAACTCGCTCAAAAGTAAAGGTTTGTCATTGGCTGTCAAGATGTTCGAGTTGATCAGATCTCAGAGAGAGATCAAATTTTCAACTATTAAATTAAGAGTGAATTTCAAGTTGCATCTCGGTCACTTGGTAGCACCAAATAGGAAGCAGAAAACTGGCAAAACGAGCATGAGGAGGAAGCGGATGCATGCGTGTAGGCAACACCCAACAGCAAAATTGGCCTCATTTGTGGTAAGATGGTGAAGTAGTGAGCAATGACATACTTAAAGGGTGTTGTGCAACAACAGATCGGTTCTTTGACACCAAAGTTAGGAGCTTAAACATTTCTAATTGTAGTATTAGTGTTAAGTGCTTCCCAAAGGTTTAAAAACTAATTAAACCAAATGGTTAAAATTCAGTGTAATACCAAATTTTTGATATAAGTTTAGTGTATGTAAGAGACACTTGGCTCAGAGTGGTTTGACATCAGCAGGTACTCAGGTGTTTTATCTCTGCCGTCCAATCAAAACAGGCTGTTTGACAAATCACAGCCAAGCTACCGATGGAATCTGACCAAACAAGCAACTGGGTGGTGGTGGAAAATATCAAGATGTATTTCTGCGCTCTTGCACGCATCAAACTGGTTCATTGGGATTTCTGTCTTCCTACATGGTTAATTAGCTGAGGGAATGTAACTTTGTCATGTATCTGAGTGCACTTTGTCTCTTTTCCCATGAGAAAATTTATTTACACCAGTCTACATCGGATCCAAAGACTGCTGGATATAATAGACATGATAGATCAGTACAGCATGACTTATGCTTTCAAAACACACCCACTGCAGGGCTTGACACTAACTTTTTTCATGACATGGAAGCTGTGGAAGAAAATGTTCAAAATTCGCCTTTTAAATTTAACACAAAATTTTCTTAGAGGACAAATTTGTGAAGTAAAGAGGTGTGTCTTATTGTCCGACCTTAGTACTATTATTTGAGATCAATCTTAGGTCAATTGGTCACATGACATGGAAGCTATTGGAGGAAAACAGCCTTTTTTGAGAACATCAACTGGTAATTTATTGATGGTCCCTTATTCAACACCCAACGTTGACAACAAGGGTGCCAAGTAGATTGAACCGCGCTGCTGTTGCTATTCCTAGTTAAGTAGAGTGGGAAGACACCGGTAGATTCGCAGTGAATGTCCGTTGGATATCCAACCTTAAATTAACTTCACCACGGTGTATTTACATGAAAAAACATTCGTTGCCTCGGCTGATTTTTTTATGCGCACATTTGCCCCTAAATACATTTTACAATTCACACACATCTATTTTTAGTCACAAATACGAGTAAACTTTCACACTGTCAAATCAAAGGAAGACATATCTGATCAAGAATTCACAATGAGAGGAAGAGACTTTTTTGCAGGTCTTGACAAGGAGCATAAACCAAAATATTTGTATGCAAGTTAGGGGTTGAATTTTTTAATTTTGTAGGATGTGCAAATTGAGAAATTTTTGCGAAATTGTGCACAAGACTCATGGAGGAATATCAGATTCTGCCAGGCTAAGCACTTGAGTGAATTGATATGGAGGGACATTAACAATAGGCTCTTTACATCATTCAATGCTTGGGTCCAGCCCATCGTGTTGACTATTTAGCTGATTTAACTACCTGTTGGCCACCCTCTCCTCCAAACATGGTCACCTCTACATCTGGAAAACTGACATGGCAACGGGCAAATGTCAGCCTTATGTAATGGCTGTTGAGTCTATTGTTGTTACATTGCATAGTCCAACAATTCACTTTAATCGTAAGGCACAGGATGTAGGTTAAATGAGTCATATCATTCAGCTGCTCAACAGGCTCTGATACTACAGGCTGAACTTTGCATTTGATTTCCCACAATGCTTTTATAATGTATCTGTATTAATGGATTTGTTTCATAATAAGTCTTGTTTTTTGCTGTTTGTGTAAAGGTTTCATTCATTCATTCATTCATTCAAATCATCATAGATGTGATACTGAATTATTACCAGGACAATGGTGCTCTTTCATCCCCAGCACTCCTGAAACCTGTTCTGGCTCTGTGTTGAGTGGGTACAATCTGAGGGCAAACATCTAATGTTACCAGCCGAAGCTTGATGTTCTCAGCACAGACATGATAATAAAGAGGGAACCACAGGAGATAATAGAGGGCGTTGGCAGAATAAGAAGCAATAGAAAAACTCTAAATACACCAGATCTTATGATATGATCCTATTCAGTTTTTTTTCCTTTACCTTTTGAAATCAAGGTTACAAACTCAAGAAAACTGAGTGTAATTAAAGAAGCTGCCACGTCCAGAATGCAGACGAGCATACTTATTTCTTCTCTTTCACTCTCTCTTCTATCTATCCGCCTGTAACTCACTTCAACATTCATGTCATTCAAGCTACTGTGACTGGTAATATCCATATCCACCATACATCCCTCCATCTCTAGATCATCCATCCATCCATCAATTCATCCATCCATCCATCAATCCATCCATTCATCCATCTTTGAATCATCCGTCCATCCATCTTTAAATCATCCATCCATCCATCCATTTTTACATCATCCATTCATCTATCCATCTTTAAATCATCCACGCATCTTAAAATCATCCATCCATTCATTCATCCTTGAACCACCCATCCATCATCCATCCATTTATCTTTAAATTCTTCATCCATTCATCCATCTATCCATGCATCTTTGAATTATCTTTCCATTCATTCATCCATCTTTGAATCAGCCATCGTCCATCCATCCACTCATCTTTAAATCATCCATCAATCTTTAAATTATCCATTCATCTTTTAATCATCCATCCATCTTTTAATCATCCATTCATCTCTAAATCTTCCATCTATCCATCTTTAAATCATCCATCCATCCATCTTTAAATTATCCATTTATCTTTAAATCATCCATCTTTATATCATTCAGTCATCTCTAAATTATCCTTCCATCCATCCATCCATCCATCCATCCATTTTTAAATCATTCATGTTTCCAGTCCTCTATTTTTCCATCAATCAATCCATACATTGAACAAGTCACCAAACCTTTGGGCATTTTATATTCATCCACATATCCTTCTATCATCCATCTTTCCTTTTATCTGTCCATCAATGCTGAATCATCCATCCCTCCATTCCATCCATCCAACTAACCAAGCCAACCAACTACCCATATCAGACCATCTATCCAGATTTTAAAATCTGTTTATTTTTGTAGACCTTTTATGTCCTTAAACTCTGAGCGGTGAGCGAGGAGATGTTTCAATCTACATCTTCAACGTAGAATCTGACAACTAGATATCACCTTTAGGACTGTAGATAACATCAAAATAGTCTCAGATCCATTAGGCTTGTTGGTGTATTGTTGTAGCTTAATCGTGTACTTGTAAGTGAACATAACTAAAAGAGTAGTTTAGGAAAGTTCCCTAAATCGCATTAAGTTCTATTAAAAGCTCTTCTAAATCATGATTATAGACTTAAGATGACACAGGAGGAGTTTAAAGTATATGTAATATCCTCATCATTACATGAGATGATTAATCTAAACAGAAAATTTTGAAGCTGGTCCAAGTATGCTAAAGTCAAAGAGTGGCGGTATGTAAATGCCAGACTGACAGGTGGAGGCTGTGGTTGGTGATGAAAGGTTGATACAGAGCAGACGGACAGCTTGTAATGATTCTGATTAACTGATGCAATCACAAGAAACCTTCTCATCCCTCTCAATCAGATGGACAGGAACAGAGAGAGGGAATATTGATTAGAGGTGAGCAATGAATAGGCCAGGTCCCCTCCGAGAGAATGTGTGTGTGTGTGTGTGTGTTAGTTTGAGGCAAAGTGAAGTGGACTTGTGGGTAATTTCATTCAAGAACTGAATCCCACTTCTCATATTTCACATTAGCATCAGGTTATTTCTGTCACACCGGCAGTGACAGAAATAAAGGTCGGTTACAGACGCAGAGCTTCATCATAAATGCAGCTGGAGGTTGACTGGTGACGCAAGTGTCCCTCTTTTTAAAAAACAAAACAAAACAAAACAAAAATGCTGAGTCATTCTGGTTAAACAGCCAATCCTCGTCAGGATTCATTATCACCAGGCTTTCACACGGCGTTTTCTCTAAACACACAGCTGAAAAAAATCTTTTGGCAAAGCTTCAAAATCTGAGGCTTCACTGCGGCATTGTTGTTTTAAGTTTTGAGCCAGCGCACCTGTAGGTAAAGATGATTACCTTAAGGCCTAAATTCCAAGCCCTAAGTCCTTTTCAAATCCAAGAAGTCATCAATCATTCTTTTTAAACTTAACTATAAACTGCATATTTGGAGGCTTAAACACGTCTGAAAACTCACAAAGAAGTGGCCAAGAATCAAACATTTCGTAAGGTTAGTTTTACTTACATGGATGAAATTTGGCGGGAGTGTTCAACATATTGAGATGGACGAAAAAAGCCTCTATGACCCATATGTAAAATCCAAAACTCAACCAATGGACCTCGGGCCAGTCCATGACGCACTACAGCGGGGTGACGCAGCTCAAAGAAGAACATTTATGCTATTGTGCGGTCGTTACTAAAGTTGGTATAACTGGAGTAACAAGCGGTCGGCAACATTCATCTCTCGAGGGGGGTGTCTAACTCGGTGTTTTGGTGTGTTTGACCCTAACTTCATTTTATGCCGGAATATCCCTTTTAAGGTGGTGGTAAGGAAAAGAAACAAGGATGATAAAACTCAAAAGAGGACCAGAGACCTGAAGATGGGTCTTTCTACCGTCCCTCTGAATTTTTAGCAGCTTTACATGATTCACAGTTCAACAAACAAACATATTAAAAACCCTCTGTCTGAGACTCTTCATTTAAGCCACTGTCCCTTTAAGGCTTTTCAGCATTCAGCTTTTGGATCAACCTCCTATGCTACTGTTTGGCTTGTAGCCAAAACTAACCAGTTTTCCAAAGAATAAACTTCCCGTCTGGTTTCATTCCAAACCTTGGCATCATCTAAAGTGCTTTGAGAACTCTTGAGTCCATGCCATCTAAGATAATAAGCTCTTGCCTGACTAGTATCAGCTGTGAAATCTGAGCTAGAGGTGAAGGTGGACAAGGTGTATCTCCCAGATTAAATAGATTAAAACCACAATGATGACATCCACTCAACTTGTCCCAACTTAAAAGACTACACACAGATTTATCACATACATTTCCTCATTGTTGTTGAATCCCATCCAAAGCCTATTTCCATATTTCTCTGCCTCTACTTTCACTCAGAGCGGACTCATCCTGATTGAGTCATTTTACAAATGCAAATCTCTTCTGTTTCGTAAAAGAGAAAATTATGCATGAGTCTTCGAAGTGATTCAAGCAACTGCAGAAGTTTTGTTGCTTTTTGGAGGACCGACTTGAGATATATTTGGAAAAATATGAATCATTGTCAACACAACGAGCGTCATGGAGCTAAATCTGACCTGATTAAATCAACTCTGTCTACTTTCCTAACTCGAAGATTGGCTAAACTGTGTAGAAGCCTGTGAGCATCCTTAATAAACAAGGAGGGAAAGGTCAGGTCTATTTAGAGAATGGACTGTGTTTAAAGGGTACATCGAACCCAGGATTAATCCTGTGAATGCATGGTTTGACTTTTGTTAGTGAGACCAGAACCTAAAGGATGTCTCGCCAAATCGGATGAGGGACTTTTATGCACTCTTGTTTAAAACCAGCTGATGTTTTGGACTGGTCCCTTTTGAAGAGCAGCCAGGAATCAAACCAACCTGTTTCGCCGATGATATCTGCACCAACCAGCTGTACTTGAATACCAAAGGTCAAGGCGATGAGTGCTATTTGGGTCACAAAAAGGCTCAAGTTTGTCTCATGACATACCTCAAAGAAAATTTAAATAGGAGCCTGTTTGTCCCTCAGCTGGAGTTAGTCATTATCGCAGTGAATAGATGTACCTATGGGCCAGAATCATAAAGAGCCTCAGGGTCAAAAGTGGAGAGTAAAGAGCATGAATCTGCCGTGTCAACCCATGAAATGTAAGGCTATAATTACTAACATCAACAAAAGGCAAGATCAATTCTTGGCGAGCGGCAAAAACAGTCATACACCCTTTATGCCAGCTGGCAGACAGACAAACAAATTTGCTTTTATTTGATTACTTTTCCTTTTGTTAACCAGCCAAGCCTCACCTCCGTGACGTTCCTCACATCTATGTGACCTGAATGAGGTCTGTGAGAACAGTCTCTCGCCATTACTCCTACAGTAACCCAGATTTTGAATAATCTTGTCCTTTCTCTTGAACATTACTGTCACTTAACCTTCAACCTTTCCTCACCCTCCCTCAAATCACTGCGCTCTCTTATAACACATCGAGAACAATCATCTCCTTCATGAGCAGATCTTTCTCTGCCTGTAGTCGTCCGCTCAATCCTCTCAGCTCTTACGTTCGATTTATTGACGTCTTCACCAATGCAAACAGCGGCCCTGATGGTAATCCTTAAACCAACACTTGTAGCCAGAGTGTGGCGTTGACTGAGTGTGTGAATGAGACAGGAAAAGAAGAGTGTGTGTTTTGTGGCTTGCCGATTGATAAAATTGTGTGATTTGAATAGTGTTGTTGAAGACAGCTGGGATGAATGGGCTTTTCTCTGCAGGTGCGCCTCATAATCATGTGGCCTCAGGTTGTTATTTGCTCTACATTGAATGGGTAAGGAGGCTGGCATCTTTAGAGTGGAAAATGGAAATTTGTCTGAATGGACTATTTAGATAATATAGCTGCATTTAGGTATCTACGTTATTTCTGTAGCACCAATTAGATGTGGGCGACAAACTAAAAAATTTACAGATACCTAAATTTATGCAGTGTTTCCCCTACAGTAATTCGCTGCTGAATTACTGAAATTTCACATGATCATTAATATAAATGCACCACTAATGATTTCTACTCGCATAACGTTATTTTCGGCTTGTTTTGAGTCATCAACAAGCGCATCAAATCCTGTCGGACCCTCTTCCATCAAAGTGAAAGGTAATGTTCAAGCTTATACACGGCCTATATAGCGAGTAGCATTAATATCAATGCGCCGCTAATGATTTCTACTCAACTGTGTGAGAACAAGAACACACAACGTTATTTTCGACTTGTTTTGAGTCTTTAAAGACAATTCCTTTTGGATAAAGTTCCAGCTAAAACACGGTCTATATAGCTAGTATTGCGGTAATGTAACATGAACGTAACGGCACCAAGAAAGTGGGGATTACAGCGACACCCCCTGGCGCAGAAGTGCCGCTGCTGAAAAAAATTCAAGGGAAACACTGTTATGACAATAACCGCTGTCATTTTGCCCATATTGGTATATTTGGTGTCAAAAAAATACATAAATTAAAGTTGGTTTTGGATGTGTGTCGGTAG
Source organism: Xyrichtys novacula (assembly GCA_962446985.1). Lineage (NCBI taxonomy): Eukaryota > Metazoa > Chordata > Actinopteri > Labriformes > Labridae > Xyrichtys > Xyrichtys novacula. The sequence goes on from OY660886.1 coordinate 2,771,103, forward strand.
GCTATGGTCTCATGTCCCTTTAAGACGCTGTCCTACATCAGAGACGTGACTCCACCCCATCCAGTTTGTAACAAGGAGATGGAGGATGGTTCAAAAGTTGTAGCGGCTGAAGTAGACAAAGTTAATGTGGGACGGGGTGAGCAGCTTGTGGAGTAGTTATCGTCCATTTATCGTTATCAAGGTGAACTGCATAATATATCATGATATTGATTTGAGGCCATATTGCCCAGCCCTAGCGCCAATCCTCAAAAGGATCTGCAGCAGCGATCCAGACTGAGCTATGGCATGATGGAGCTCAGGGACTCCCAGGAAAAACTGTTTTTGTGATTCTGATGGGACTTGGTGGTTCAAGGACAGAGAGAGGATGGAAAAAGGTCCTCAATGTGCCAGGCTAAACCCATAGCAGCATGACCATAATAATGCACCATGATAAAATAGGAGTCTTCTATTATTCCGCCTCTTCTCTCAGTCTTAGAGAAACCGCAGACGCCTCACCCTGACTGGAAAACAAACACCAAGCCAAAAAGCCGATGGAGGATATTCCTGGATCAATTAGTTTGGCCTTTGGAGAGGGAAAACAATCAAATTAGCGGCTAACGAGTGATGGCATGCTAATGAGAGGAACAACCTCTGCCATCACTCTAGCTGTACTGGGTTTCTGAAAAAAGACAAAGAAACAGAAAAAGAGGTCAATGAGCGAATGAACTGTTTATAAGAGGTGATGTGACATGACATGCACATTTGTCCTAGTATCGGGCTCACAAGTTGTTTGACAGGTTTCTTCATGTGTGTCAGTGTGTGTTCTGCAGCATGGATGACTCATGTTGTAATGCAGACAGCCACAGAGACCTGTAAAAGAACATATCTGGGAGTGTGTAGGTGTGTGTGCTTTCTACTGACAGGCTCGGATTGTGTTAGGACGTGACTGTCAACATAGCATGAAAGAAAAAAACAACACTCGTGATACTTTTTTTTTTTCCAAGATATGATATTTTTATAAATCTAGAAATAGTTTTAAGAGTCTCTCCTTTCTCACAAACACTAGACTCTGCTGACAAAACAAAAAACCCCGGAGCTCCTCACCTGGGTGAGTTTATGCACAGTAAAACTTCACAATTCATGATGCTCACAAAACAAAACAGTATCAACACTAAAATAAATGTTTCCTGTTACAAACAAACATAAAATTCCAAACAAGTTTATAAAATACCAAAACATTCAACAGAAAAGAGTTTCCTAAACACTAAAACCAAACTGCTAAATGCAAAAACTTTCAAACAAATGCACAAACAAATGAAACTTGATATGAAACTTCTTGACATCTTTAAAATATACTGTTCATAAAACAGTTTTTACACAAGTCAGTATTTTTTGTGATTTTTTTTTTTCAAATGTTTTCACAATTTTTGTGAAAAACTTTATGCCTAGCAAAAAAGCTTTTTATTAAATATTTTGAACTTCATAAAATAATTTTGGAATTCTATAAAAAATATTTACTTTCTATCATAACTAAAATATTTTAAAAAATATTTTATTAATATTATTCATTCTGAATAAAAGTTTATTCCACAAACATTACATTATTTTGTAAATTGATGGAGTGTGTTTGACTTTTTTCATATTTTTTTTGTAAAATTTTTTGAACTTTTAAAAAAGTTTTTTTTTCCTCAAAACTTTTGTGGTTTAATAATATTAGGTATATTAATTTCTTCTTGTTTTATAAAATGTAAAATGTAAAAAATGTACTTTATTAAAAAAAGAGAAAAAACAGGTAAATGACTGTTTTTTTTTATGAAGTGAGGCTCATAAAGCAATAGAACTGTTATTAGTGTAAAAAAAAGCATTATACTGTTGTTGGATACTAAAATAACAGTTTTTACCTGACACTGAAGTAAGAACTGCTGGTGGTGATGCACTTTGATCAAATGCATTTGGACTAATGGATTACACTTTAGCACTTTTTCAAATAAGACAGCTTAGAGCAGCAATCCTGCAACTTTTGAACCTATTAGTCATTCACACCCCAAAGTGTGTCAAAACATGTCTCAGGTTTCAAAGTACAGAAGTTACCCTTCGGAATCAGAGCAGAAAATGCCAAAGATCAAACACTGGTTCTACTTCTTTTGACACATGTCAAATTTCTGAAAACACACACACACACATACAGACACATTTACAGACCCACATTCACAGAATCAGAGCATCCCTGTGAGCAAATCCTGATGTAATAGGAAGAGCCGGAGCACTCGCAACCAATTTTGGGCTTTCTCTCTTCCTCTTCCTCTGCAGCTTTGAGTGAAAGTTTTTTTTTTTTTTTTTTTAAGATTTGGAGTTAGCAGCAGCAGGGGGAAGCACTCGCACTACTTAATCACACATTCAGTCAAACAAACACCCCCACACAAACACACACACACAGCCTGGAAAGAATAAGTCCTAGTATAATCGTTTTGGAGATTCTGCTTGTTGCTACAGAAAAGCTGAATGAGTAGGGATGAGGGCGGTACATGATCCTCATCTTCTTTCTTCCCTCTTTTCTTGGACATTCGAGACAAATGTGAATGGACTCTTTGATTTTAATTTTTGAGCTCTTTCAACCATACCCTTTTGACAAGTTCATTCAAGTAAAATTTTTGGACAGAAGTGGATTTTTGAAGGTTAGGGGGCGCTGCTGAGCTTGTAATTTTGTCCAAAACCTTTACAATATCAAGTGTTTTGCCAGGCTGGATGCATGTGAAGAAATTCACACTTAAACTTCACAATTCATGATACTCACTAAACAAAACAGTATCAACACTAAAATAAATGTTTCCTGTTACAAAAAAAACAAACATGAAATTCCAAAAAAGTTTACAAAATACCAAAAAATTTAACAGAAAAGATTTTCTTGAACGCCACAATGAAACTGCTAATTGCAAAAACCTTCAAACAAAAGCATACATAAAAAATTACACACAATTTTTTTAAAGCAAAATATACTGCTGATTTCAAAAATGTTTCATGTATCACTTAAATTTGTAAAAATACATAAAATAAGTTGAACATTTTTTACATTTTGTGAAATACTTTCATGATGAGAAACTTCTTGACATCTTTAAAATATACTGCTAATGAAATTTTTTGTATTTTGTGATTTTTTTTTTTTTGTAATTTTTTTAAATGTCTTTTTTCTGCATGTTGAGGTAAAAAAAAAATTGATGAGTCCACATAAGGGTCAAAATTTTGTTCCTGTCAGGAGTTTTTTCAGCATCCCTCTTTGGTCAAACCAGTTTCCCTAGCAGGACTTTGGCTCCTTTCCTTTCATTCATACTTCCTCCTCCGCTGTCATCTCCGCAGGTCGGGGTTTATTTGTGTCTCTGGCGTTATTTCTGATTTGACAGGCGCTGACAAGGGGTGCGTCGCTCAGCTGAAGAATGCCAAAGAACCAGAACAAACTCGTGGAAGGAATTTCCCACGGCTGCTTCTGTGTGGAAAAAAAAAAACATCCGGAGAAATGTTGTTTATGTTTTTCTCTTTAAATGTTTTGATATTTTTGGTTCCCCTGACAAATATGGACTCTGACAGATATCAGAACTGTGTGTCTATTTATGCATTCATTCGATCGCAGTTTCTGTGTGTGTGTTTGTGTGTGTTTTGCCTGATTGGTGTGTGTAAAGGCGCATGTTTTACTTTAAATCCGTTATCCCAAATCCACTTTCCAATCCATCTGTCTGCATTAATCAGGTGTTGGTTCCCGGGTGGTCCTAATCCCTTCTTTAAATAACACACACACAAAAACACACAAACACATACAACACTGGGACAAATATGTTTTCAAACACAGAAAAACACACGCACACACACACTCCCGGCCCCTTCATTATGCAACATTATGCAAACAAACCACACACACACGCGCTCAAATACACACAAATAGTGGATCAGGAAAATTGAGAAAAACCCTTGTGTCCTTTAAAACACACAACCAAACACACAAACACACACACACCTGTGCAGCAGAGGAAATGCAAAAGCAAGATTGTACTCCCCCAGAGAAACATTATGCAAAACGTATTCAAACACACACACTCTCTCCCTCCCCTGTGCCCCCCCGAGCCCACCTGAGGGGGGGGACCGTATGGCGCCGTTCCAGGCTGCGGTCTTGTGTTTGTCTATTTGTGTGTTTTTGTGTGTTCTTGTGTGTGTGAGCTGCATCTTGTTTGGGATTTTGACCCGTCATCCTCTTATCTCTTAATAACCCACAGCTGCTGTCAGACGCAGTTCGCAGTCTTCAGCGTGGGTTCAGTGGGAGTGCACTCAGCCGTGTTCGCAGGTCAGTTCCTTCCCCGTGTTTGCGTGGGAGATCTCTGCGGCGCGTCTGCATGTGATTTTTACAAATAGCACATTTTTCAAGTCCAACCAAGACACGTGGGAGTGCAAGAACCCCGGTTTGACTTCTCTCAGCTTTTGCTGTTTGTTTTGTTTATCTGTGTAGGAAAAAGATAACTTTCACCAGGTGTGTTTTTCTGACACGCTGCAGAGGAAAAGTACAGGTCTAAAAACGTTCATGAGAAACTTGAAAAACACAACGGTTTCTTCTGAATTTGAAGGTGGAAAAGAAGCTGGGTGGGTGACGTTACGCAGGGAAAATGAACGCCGCCCTCCTGTAAACTTGCATCGGCGAATAGTGATGTTCACGGACTGACTCTTACGAGCAACTTGCAAAACGCCAGTCCGGCGGGCATGGAATGACTGACAGCAGATAGCCAATCAAGGACCAAACTGAGCGGAACCAGTTTTCGGCTTGAGCGGCCGTTTGGTCTGAGCGCCTGACGTGTATCGGTTTGCTATAGCATAAAGTAACATTGATTTCAGATGGTTCAAGCTGCAGGGGACTAAAACCATATATGGACAACTTGGTTCCGCCTTCCGCCGGTACACGGATTTGAAGCCGAAAAGCTCTCAGTAATTCCGCATTTTTTCTCCATTTCCGAAGACCAACATTGCGCAGTAGCCAAGAGTCGCTGTGATGATGCTCAGCTGAAACGGCGTATCCCCCAGGTGAGATACACAATCTTCGTACGCCCATAGGCTGTATCAAGTGTCAATCATAGAAAACATGAACCCCCCTAATAACTTTTAAAAACGAAGCTGCACAGAAAAAAAGAGGATGGCAGATGTCGCTGATCAGCTGAGCCCTAAGAGTGAGAAAAACAAAGGCCAGGATTGAAGGTCCTGGCTGATGTAGACGGTTGTCCCCTTTGAGGGATTGTTCTGTTGAAATTTCTGATTAAACAGTTTGAGTCAAATGAGAAGAAAAAGCAGATTGAAACAGAAGAGCGGAGCATGTGGCCGTGGGTAACGATGAGATAATCATAAATAATTACCTCTGAAAGCTGCTAAACGTTGTGAATTTTACATTCCTGGGAGGCGATCGTCTTTTGACAGATGCTCCTCTGTCAGGAAACACATTACACTTCAAATAATTAGAAGTTAAGGTCGTTCCTGTCTTTTATTACAGCCTCAGATCCAGTGCTTATGGTTATTTTACCTCAGGGGATTGGAAATTGGTCTAACTAAACACAACATCTCACCTGCCGTTCTTAAAGTCGTCACACCTGCCGCATAATTACAAACTCTATTTGGACGGGCTGCCAAGTCCCATAATTTTACGCCTCGGGAGAATCGCTAAAACTTTAATTTGAAGGACTTCTTATAAGAGGATGTCAGTGGTTAGAAAGCTGGCAGCTGCATTAAATCCATACAGATGAACACTTTCATTTCTCAGCGAGTAACACAACACTTTTATAAAACTTGGCAAGAAAAAGCAAAGTATGAACGAAATGAATGTGAAGCTGATGGAGAGTTTGGACGGGCTTGTGCAGCAGCGTTTGGCTCCAATACAATAGAGAGTTTAATGGAAGTGTTTCTTTTTTTCCCCTCTTTTATCACTATAACACCAAAAAGTTAGAAAGGGTTTGCTCCGCTCGCCAAGGGTGCAAAACTTCTACGATCTGGCTGGACCTCATTTTGGAATTGCTTATCATGCACTTTTGAACTGCATAGCTAAAGTCATTTATTAATCAAGTAGTACCGGTTTATGGTGCATTCAATTTCTCCCTGAGGCCTCCGATGACTCTTGTTCTATAAGTTGCACGTGTGCATTAACTCCTCTCGGAACAAGAGATAGGACCTTATTAGGGTGCAATTATTTTGGACTGGGTGGAGGACAGCGTCTCAAAGGGACATAAGACCATAGCCTACCTACATGCATCTGACACCCAATATACTGATACGGGCAAAATGATGTCGGTTATTGTTGTAAATTTCGGTATCAAATTTTTGGTTTATCGCCGAGCCCTTTTTTTTAATACCCTCCAACCAGCAGGTGGCAGCAAGGGGCAACATGCACGAAAGTTTAGCATGAATCTCACATCAGAGTATTTGACGTTCGAGTGCAGGAAAAGCTGAAAATAATGCCGCTTGCGAGGAGATCTTTGCAGGAGAAACTGAGAGTAAAAGAGCTTGGACTTGATCAGCTTGGCATCAGGAATCAAACAGCAATTCAGCAATAGAGGAAGAAATAACACTCAATTGTTTTCAAGGAGATAGTTAAGGTTATTGGCATGTTGTGATGTCAGTGGTTTGTTTCCCTTCTCCTGCTTTCAGCATGGATCTGTGCAGGTATGAACGATTAAAAGTACTTCTGAGAAAAACCAGCGTAGTGTTTCAAATTCAGTACCATGAACAACAAGCAACAAAAAAAGCGGGATCTTGTGGACACTTACACTTGGCACCTATTTTAGAAACACTGCAAAAATAGGGGCTTTTGAAAAATTTAGTTTTCAAGGACGTAAACATTATTTTTACTGCTGGCAAGGCAAGTCTTTGCCAAAGCACCATTCATATAATCGACTGAGTGCCTGTAGAGCATCTTTTGGCAGAGGCTGCTGTATGAACATCCATCTGTAATTCCAACCCCAGTTTGACCAGGGGAAGTCTGGGGTTCAGTGTCGTGCCCTGGGACACATTAACATGAAGCCAGTGGGACCTGAGATTGAGCCGCTGACCTGCCGATTGTGAGACGACCCTCTTTACCACATCGCCAAAGGCTCACCTCAGAGATGTTTGAAGAGGGATTCAAAGTCTTCAGCGCTTACAGAAATGACAAAAAATGACGAAATACTCTATAAATAAGAAGAAACAGAAAATATCATAGAAGACATGTTATGTAAAGAAAACAAATATCATTTATGAGACCAGACATCATTCAACCTTGTTTTATTTTGCTTTGCAGAGGATTAATCTCTTCTTAACACATTTCATCTTATAAATTCCTCGTCTGAGCGCTTGATTGGCATTGTTTGGACTCCATCAGCTTCATCTGACCTGATGCATCAGTGCTGTTTTTAAACGGGGACATTGTAAAACTGCACCAAGGTGCCAAAAATCTCCTCACATTCCCAGAGGATACATAACTTTTTTATAACTCGTTTTATTTTTAGTTAATTAGGCAGTTTTTTTAAATGATTTTCTCACCACTTTGAAGCATTTTGATCCCAGACATATGCAGTTATTCTTGTATTTCTTTTAATAACTCTCTCTTTTTCTTGTATTTTCCTTTTATACACATATGAATCCCCGGCGAAGTGAAATAGTGAACTGACAGCTGGCAAATCACCCAAGCGCCGGGTGACTGGATGTCACAGTGAGCATGAAAAAGTGAATAGGTTTGTTAGCGTGTGCACACAGCAGGAGACTGGCTGTCGTATCTCATTCTGGCATTCATAGATGTCACCCATCTGTTACGCGGCCATGCCAGGTGGGTGAAATGAGTGGCAGGAACACAGGGAGAGCGTGTACTCGTGGGTGTGTGCATGTGTATGCAAACATTTCTCTGGGCCTTTTGTGTGATTTCTGACTGTGGGTTATAAATATGAAGCTGAGGGGGATCTGAGGCGGTAATCAGGGAACACTTGTCGGAACAGTTCATGTTGTTCAGAGGGCTAATTAACATGGAGACCACCAGGGAACTCTCAGTTTCCCCTTTCGCCAATCTGACCCTAAAGGTAGCCAAACCATATATGCACTGGTTAATCCAGGTGACCTCCTCTTTGGAGCCAATGGGGTGGTGTCAATGATGCCCAAAAGGAACTTCAAATTTAACCCCCAGGACTCCCAGCTATATTTTGCTATTTTTGGTCAAAATGGGAATTGATACCAACAGTACTTAGACACTACCGTCAAGGAAACAATAGAAGAAGAATATGAGACCACGTAATTGGTCGAGACGTTTCAGGGTAGATGTCATCAAAAACAGCTTGTCAAACCCGGAAGATATTAGCGGCATTTAGCGATAGTAATCTTTTTTTTTAATCACAACAAGATGATAAATAATCTTGTTTTCACCGGTATATCACTGCGGATTTACCATCAAACATTTTTGATCAAACACCTATTTTGTGACTGGATTGTAAACCTTGTGGGAGGTGTAGAAATACCTGGAAACCCTCGATAGATCGCCAAAAGGGTAAAATTTTGAACACTTTTTATCCCATAGAGATATGTTGTATAGTTCCAGAGAAACTGTAAACTATATTAATGGTGTCACGTGGGATTGCCGGCGATCCGGCGAAGTTCGTTCGCGCACAGTTATTCTGACACCAGGATTCCACCGCATGCAGATCCGCTATGCTCCGGAACGGCATGCGGATCAAAAATGCAAGCATACAGCGCATACCGATCTGATCTGCTGCTGCAAACAGAGGAGAAGCGCTTGCAATATTACCAATATTTCTTGCGAGACTGGACGAGATCCCAAGAGATCTTGAGTGTTAGCTGCATACAAGTTCCACTGCCACTCGTGCTGCACTGCATTAAATTGATGCGCCGTGCTGCAGCGTCCGACCAAAATAGGAGTCTTGTGTATATGATCCGACTGCAGAGCCGACGCATCGTGTGGAATCACGCACATTAAATATAATGCTTGTGTGTTTGATCAGGCAGCCATTCCGTAATTTAGCCGTTAGTCTCATGCGGTGATTTCCACGACAGAGTCATGCCGATTTTTGCGGCAGTGCTGCCTTCAGGTCTGGAGATCACAGCCCTTCAGCCTTGTCTTTTTACGATGAGATTTGTGACTTACTGTGAAGTCAGCAAGTACAAATAAAAAGTGATAAGAACCGATCGTCTAAGGAAAGAGATATTTGCCTCTTGTGTTTGGTTCAAGAGTTGGCCTTTACTTTCTTCTCTGAGTTATGTTTGTACAAGATAACAAGAGAGTCCGAGTGTGACTCTCGGCTCAGTCCCTTATTTCCCATCCAGCAACTATCCAACCAAGTAACACTGCATACATCGGCTCAAATAGGAAGCATGGCTCGTTAAGTCATGTCAGATTGCTTGTGTAACAGCATTAAGTTCAATAGATAATGCCTGTTTTGTTTAATTAATGTGTCAACCCTCCTGATTCCTTATTAATGTATTTTTAGTGGTCACGTCCTCAGAGATAAATCGCCTCAGAAGTTGTTCAGCAATTACCGCAAACAAAATAAAGGACTCAGCAGATGTCTCGCTGCCTCTCTCCGGCTGATTGAGTCAAGCTATTTCCTGATAGTAGTCAAACTGGCAACAGATACGGCTGATTATTAGCCTTAAGTTTTGACTCTTGAAGGTCTGGAGTGTCCCTGAACACAACACACAGCTCAGACACTCAAGGAATCGATTATGTGATTGAAAACAACCCTCTGTTTTTTTGCTTTGCTGATTCATTTGATATCATTTCCCCTCAGGATTTGCAGAATTCACACATGGCTGAGTTGCTCTCTTTTGTCTGTGTAAGAGCGAGGGAAAAACTGCGAGTGATAAAGCTTATCAGAATATTGGAAAATCGAGGGAAACCCGCAAGGACTAGAAGAAGGCCCGCTGCACTGCGGCAAACTGAGAATCTGTGATGTTACAAAAAAACTTAGTGGGTTATATTTAAAGCAGTTTTTTAATCATTATAGATGGACTGTCAAAGGAGTCTGGAAATGTCAAAAGAAGCGTAAATGTCAAAAACAATCCGACAGATCTCTGAAGGATTACCACTCTGCATTTTTCGGGGGTCTAGCGCTTTTCTAAAGGTTTTGTTTTTGTTGTTGAGAAGTTGTTAAAAAGAACTCAGCCTGGATTTGAACCCAAAACTCTCAGCATCACTCTTTCAAGGTTTCTCTGTGTTCCTGATGATAATGATAATTATTTCATGATTTGTACTAAAAACCTTGATTCAGTCCACTTTGTTGAGACAGAATGTCTGTTAGAGCTCCACCTAAAGAGCCCTGGTCTGGTCCAGATTGATTTATACACATTTTAATTAACAGGCTGATCTACCTATGACTGCCTTTTAAAGTCATTCATTCATACATTACATCAGACTACATCAAAACTTGGCTCATGACCAACAAAGGCATTTTGCTTCAATAGTGCCCTCTGATTGGTCAGGCTAACAAAGTGGAGAGAAAGAAGCTCCCTGATTGGCTGGAAGAAAGGGTTGGGTTTGTAGTGTTTGGTATAATGGTCCTTTCTTTCCTTTTTCTTCTCTGCCTGCATCTGTCATTTCTCTCTTTCTCGGCCTAAACCTAGCACTGTCCCGGCACTGGGTTCAAACCAGTGACCATTCTTCTCAGAGGTATTTGCTCAAAACACCACACCACAAACCTGTCTGAGGCTACTCAACTTTAAGAGACTTTCCATTTTTACCCTGATGTTTTTACTCTCCAGAAACTACAGAAAAAGATTGGGGCCACAAAAAAAAGGTCAGAATTCTAAGGGAAGAAAAAAAAGTTTGATTTCTAAGGAAAAAAGGTTTTGAAGAAAAATGTCAGAATTCTAAAAAACAACAACAAAAAGCCAGAATTCTGAGATAAAAGTCAAAATTGTGAGGAAAAAAAGTCAGAATTCTAAGGGGAAAAAAGAATTCTAAGACAAAAGTCAGAATTCCAAAAAAGTGTCAGAATTCTGAGAAAAAAAGTCAGAATTTTGAGATCACAGTCAGAATTATTACAAAAAAGCTAGAATTCTGAGATAAAAGTCATAATTCTAAGAAAAAAAGTCAGAATTCTATGGTGGAAAAAAAGAATTCTTAGAAAAAAGTCAAAATTCTGAGAAATGCAAGAATTCCAAAGTAAAAGTCAGACTTCTGAGAAAAAAAAGTCAGAACTCTGAGAAAAAAAGTCGTAATTCTGAGAAATTAGAATCAGAATTTTAACTTTCATCTCAGTATTCTGCCTTTTTTTTCAGAATTCTTTTTTTGATTTAGAATTCTGACATTTTTTGTCCTGGATCTCTTTTTTTCCAGTGGCCCCAATTCTCTGCATTTTATTGACAGACAAGCAGAGTATTTAACCGTTATAAACCTGTGATCGTTACAATAAAAAGCAGAATCTCTATACATAATACGAAAGGCCTGTCTGGAAATTAGAGTCTGTGAAAAAACTTTATACTCATTTATTCAACTTTTATTTTATGCAAATATATCACAAGAATATATTTAAAAATTTCCACCAGCTTTCCAAGAACACCCACAAAACAATTGTTGAATAAACTAAAACAGGTTGGTCATAAAAATACTCAAAGTAGAAGTTATGGGAAAGTGGAGAGGAAGCACAAATCAGCTCCCACTGTGTAAATATTTGACACATTTGTTCACTTTATTCATGCCTGCATCTTTTGTCACAGTCTGCCTGCGGTCCTGCCAGAAGGCCGCTTAGTGCCAATGACAAAATGTGGCCTGATTGAATAATTGATTTACAACCGTGGCATAAACAGCCAATCATATTTGGTCCATAACCAACTCTTGCAGAACTAATTGGTTTACATTCAGTGCTGAGACTGTGCAAGGGCATTTTCTCTCTTTCTCAGTCTCTCTCGTTGTAAAAGTCAATGAAGGAGAAAGAGAACAACAACCCACTTCTCTAATGAAATGAAAATGATCTAAACAAATGGTTCACCTTCAGAGTGCTTTGTCATGGCTCATGCAATTTGGAAACCACCGCATGTATACGTGTGTGCATGCAAGTCAGGTGTGTCTGTGGTGAAGCAGGACAGCTTCAGGGTGGAGGAGCAGAACTGCTGACCCGGTTAGTTTTTATGAAGCCGGAGCAGGAGTGGCGAATTAAGGGGGAGAAAACAGAGGTGACGGATGGAGAATGAGAATGAAATGGACTTGTGTTTGGGTTAAGACTCTGAACCGGCAACAGTCAAAGGGGATCACAGATCGGGAACATGGAAGCTCTTAGAGGGTCAAGCCGAACGACATGGGAGAATAATAGACTATATACCCAGAAGATAGCCATCATGGCACTGCCTGGTGAAGCCTTTTTCCTCCCCGAATACTCACAAATCAATCCACCACTAAGAGGTGTGTTTGGATGAGTCATACTCTACTGTTTGCACCATGCAGAGGGAGTCAGGTCTGTTTTCACCCTTCTCTCTAGCCTGCAGACACTGAGGATCTGTTGCTGAGAAAAATGGACAAAGCGTATGTATTCACTTGTTCAAAGGTGTGTTTGAACAGCAAGGCTTAATTTTACAAGTAAAAAATGTCCAGTTACACCGATGTGGGCCTGGAATAAAGCGCGATCGATACGGTTTAAATTGGAGGAAACAGGCATTTTTCCTCATTAGAGGTGTAGTTCGAGCTTTCAAGTTCAAACCCTGTGACTGTAAAGGTGAGGTGTGCCTCGACCAAGAAAAAGAGTTAGTCCACCGCCCCCTCATCCAGTCTGTCTGAGTAAGATGGAAGGTGTAGCTACACAGTACAGCCTCATTAATGAATTATACCCTGAAAAGTCTAGAAGCATTTATTTGTAGGCACCATAAATCCAGCTGATAAATTATCATTAATAATGCCGATGATTGTCTCCAAAATGTATCATGGAAATAGCTGTTCTCACAGATATAGTAAAACATGAGTTTCTATGTGTACGCTTGATAGATTTGACTAGAAATGCCAGAAATAGATTTTTCAGCTTTGAGAATTATTGTGTCGATGATGGTTCTTTCTACGCATTATACCCAGGACTCGACAGTACGACCGTTTCACTCGCATTTGCGACAAAAAATAGATGTGTGCAAATTGTACGATGTATTTAGGGGCACATGTGTGCATAAAAAATAATCAGCCGAGGCAACAAATGTTTTGTCACGTGGTGAAGTTAGTTTTAGGTTGGATATTCGACAAACATTCACAGCAGATCTAACATTGTCTTCTCACTCTCCATAACCAGGAATAGCGACAGCAGCGCAGTAAAATCTACTCGGCATCCTCGCTGTCAACGTCGGGTGTTGAATAAGGGACCATCAATAAAGTACCAGTTGATGTTCTCAGAAAAGGCTGTTTTCCTTCAATATCCACTGAGCAATAGATGGCTATTAGACGTTCAGTTATTTTTTAGACCAAATTTCAACTGTCTAGATTCTGTATCTGTAGACGGAATTTAGACGTTGCACTTTAACCTGCTATTCAGTAAGTATTTATTTCAAAAAGTAACTGTGAGTCGCATAACTGATCTCCAAGTACTTCACCAAAATAATTGTGATAGCCGTTGAGCAATATACTGGTAGACCTCTGTTAGCTGGCTAGTCTAAAAACTTTGTCTGAAAACTTTCACTTTTAGACCTGTGGTTGCCCGATTTTAGACCAGTCATCTAGGCTACATTTATACGTCTATTAGAACTTTTTTAGATCAAAAACTGCTGATTGGGTAGCTTCCATGTCATGTGACCAGTTGACCTAAAATTGATTTCAAACAATAGTACTTATGTCGACCAATAAGACAATCATTATTTGATCAATTTTCATTGTGCCCCTAAAGTTCTTTGTGTGCTTCTTGTGAAAAAAAGTTAGTGTCAAGCCCTGATACCAGCAAGGGTACCAAATATATTTAAACTAAATGAGGGTCCCCATGTTAATAGAGGAACGTGAGAATGGGTCTGCAAGTGTGATGAAGGAATTGCCAACCCATGTCAGCTATTTTGTCCAGCTTTGGCGAGTCACGTGTCAGTGAAGGTTCCCAAAATGTTTCATGTCAACAAGGGTCCCCACAAGAGTAGAGAAACAAAATATGTGTGTTTTAAGGGTGATTAATCTTGCACATCATAAACCCATGAAACCCGAGAAACTAGAATATGTGTGTAAGCATGAAAAATGTAATGAAGAAATTACTGACCCTTATCAGATTGTTGAGTTATGATTATGCACTACATTAATGACAGTCCCCTCAGCGCATCATGTCAGAAAGAGTCCTCAAAAAGCATTATGTAAATGAGGGTCCCCACAATTATGCAGAAACATGAATGTATATTTGTTATTCCCGACCCATGTCAAACTGTTAAGCCCTGGTAATGCATTGTGTCGGTGAGGATCCCCTCAGCGCATCATGTTTGTGAGGGTCCTCATAATTTATCATGTCAACAGGGGTCCCCACAATTATAGAGAAACATGATTATGTAACGAACTTAACCACGAAATGATCACAACATGTCATATCTAAAGTTTCAGACTTCATGTGCTATCTCAGTGAGGGTCCCTGTTTTTATCTGCATTACTTGTCTCATGAATAAAAACCACGACCAATGTTACATATAGATTATCGAGCTTCTGCATTTTAATAAATCTGTAAGGACCCCCACGCTAATGAATGAAACGTGACCATGCAAATTAGTGTAATCAATCAAAGCCCAACATTGTCAGCTTCAATTAAAAATTCAGTTCTGTCATGTGTGACACATGTTTGCCGACTAAAATATAGATTTGCATATATAAAAGGATAGATTATTCATGTGTCTCTGCGCAGAAAAGTAAAAACCTATTTCCATCTGTTGTTGCCAAGCAGAAAATTGCTCCCCCAGAGATGCCGATGTTTGCTCGTGGGTGCGTTAAAAAGCCATTTAACTGTTGTTGTACACACCTGATCCCCCCCTTTTTTTTTGGTTCCTACAGGAAACAAAATGATCTTTGAGAATATTCTCCCGAAATAGAAAAAAGTAATTCATTTTCTGCGACTAAATAACCCCAACAAGAAGACAGCAAATATCCGTTTTGTTCTTTTGAAACGGAGTGACATTAATTGCGTCTGAGCATTACTTTGGCCCCAGTCAGACCCCAGACTGTCACTCATCATCAGGACAGAAATACTCCATTATTCAGTCGCTTGCAGGTGGTTTTTGTCACGCTACCAACGGGTCGCTCTGTGTATGACTTCCTTGGTACTTGACTAAATTATAATTTTTCTACGAGTTACACTTTTACAACAACTGGGCGGATTGCCAACAAATTTGGCCTTCAACAATTTGGCATCACATTTTCACTGATAACATCAAGTCTATTAAAAATGGTTCCACTTTCCTTGGTTTATGACTAAAAGTCTGCAAAACTTGACACATCGACACAAATATCAGCAACCCCGCTTTTTAAGAAAGAAAAAAAAACATGTTTTAAACAGACATTCACTTTGATTTAAAACAACAATTAAAAAGGACACATTAAAGCTCCACAAAAGAGTTTTTGACAAGAAATATATGGACTGAAATTTATATTGATGCGTTTTCAAGATAAACAAAGTGTTTTTTGGTGACTGAAACTGGAGAGTAGGTGGAGGTGTTGTCCTAGCAGCTGATCGAACAGTCCTGTTTTTACCAGGTCTGCATGAAAAATTACAATAGATGCTACATTTGTCCGTCAAAAACTAGCAATAAACTCAGACTTAAGGTCCTTACATATCGGGAGCTTTTTTTTTCGTGCGATTGTTTCGGGCATCAATATTTTTTTCGAACCTGTATCCTGTCAATACAAGCGTTCACATCAGTGACGTTTTCCTGTCCTGCGATATTGCGGCATTTATTTTTTCGTATCACATTCAAATTTTCTAAAGTTTCACATACTGTGTGTCCACTTCTGACCAATCAGATTTCGTGTTGTTGCGATGTCAGATTCACCGGTATATCCAACATGGCCAACCAGCTGATTGTTCATGTGATATTATTAAAACATAATTCATCAAACTTATGAGATCAGAAGTCCTCACATTTTTTCAATAAAGACCAGAAACTTGTCTGATCCTCTTTGTAATAGAAACACGTTTGCAACAACTTGATACCAGCAGAATTTAATGTTACACCTCCACCGCTCCCCTGATAAGAAATGACCCGGTCACAGAGCCATGCTGACCTGACAATACTGCATTAGTCAAGAAGACAAAAGTCCAGTCCAGGGACAAGAGCGCAGGAGCAAGACAGAGGAGAAGAGAGAGACTCCGTTTTGATCTTATTTCATCTGAAAAAGGACTAAAATTTCTCTTGTTTTCCTAAGAGTTATGTCTTTGGTACAAAGTAAATCCTGCAGATTATTGAGGATTGTGTTCAGAAAGGGTGTGACCAGATTACTTTGCGATTTCATCAGACTTCTGTAGATCAGGCGATAACTATGAAACAACAATAACGTGCTTTGTATAAGAGTTTAAACCGGTAAGTCATCTCCAGCTATTTGCCTGACCCTGTTTCTGTATGTAACATGATCATAAAGACAAGCTACACTATACGTCTCAAAGAAAACACTCAGAATTATGGCGTTTGACTTTTAATTTGAACTGTATGAGCCCTGTCATCAGCCAAAATCTGACAGGGGGATAAAATCAATTTTCATCAGTCAGCGTGTCCAAGATAAACATCTTGTCGCAAATGTAATTTTGGGAGATGAACTCAGGCGTTTGGGTGAAAGACTGCTTTAAGAATAATGAAAGCTCATATATATTCAACGTTTAGAGGCTCCTAGTTTTATTATAATACTTTTTACTACGATTACACCTGCTCGTGCAGAGCGGCCTGTGACGAAATTCTTGACACATCAGCTCGTAAAAATACCTGAATGTTCTTTCCCCGGAGCTTTTTAAACTCTTGATAGCCTCCCTTTTTAGCCCCTGCCTTTTTTGCCTCGTCCATTTTCTTTTGGGGAATAAGAGCCGCGGGATGACTCACCTTTCAGAGAAGCAACATAAATAGCCTCGCTCTCTCTCTCTCCCCTCACTCCTCTTATGTCTCAATTGCTCCCCGATGTCTCAGTTTTCCCTCCTCCCTCTATGCACTTTTCTCTCAAGATTGCCCAGGAGATAGTTTTATTTTTAGCCACATGACCCGCGTACAGAGTTTCACTCCAAAATGAGGGGTTTACTATTTGAAATTGGTGACATCTAGCCTACACTTCAGGGACTGCTGTTATGAAAGTGAAGCACACTTTGGGACGCTATTACGGCCGCCAGTCCGGCTCTTTTACTCTGCTTTTTAAAGCCGGAATTATGCGAATGTCCTCATAAAACAAAATAGATGGTGAGACTTTCAAACACAGTTTGTCTTCACAAAAGGTTACACATTGTCATGCAAACACTCCTCCACGAGGAGATTCTTCACATTTTCATCTGTCATTTGAAACTGAACAACGATGTCCTTTTTAAAATGCCATGTTGTTGTTTTTGCTGGGAGTTCAGGAGATTTATAAGCAAATTAGAAAAGACCATGAGAGTGTTGGGACTATTGGAAACATGTAAAAATGCAGGTTGTTGACTCTGAGAAAGTTACTCAAAGCTGTTCTTTTGGTTTGGTTTGGGAATGCCTCAGACATATCTTTTAATGACATAACCTTTGAGTAATTTTACTGACTACAGAACCGTGTAAAAAGTAAGTAAACTAACCCTAACCCTAGCCGGACTCGTGTCTGAACTGTTACTAAACCCTCAAGTTAAGTTACACACCATCAGGGGGTTAAACAACGGCCAATATATAACAAGACGAATGGCTAGCCTCCAATGTTTTCGTAATAATTTAACTTTTAGGTGGTTTTGTTAACACAAACCTGTGTAAAATGTAACCCTATTAAGCTGTAAAACAAGATACAAAGACAGATTTGCGCCTTAACCGTTACTATACCTAGAAGCCCAGTACTGCACCATCAGGGAATGTAACAACGGCTAATGTGTAATAGCGCAAATGGCTAGCCTCCAATGTTTTCGTAATAATTTAACTTTCAGGTGGTTTTGTTAATACAAAGCTGTGTTAAAAATTACCCCATTAAGCTGTGAAACAGGATACAAAGGCCAGTTCAAGCCAGATTAGCGCCTAAACTGTTATGAAATCCGGAAGCTAAGTAATACACCATCAGGAAATGCAACAACAGCTATTGTATTATTGCACGAATGGCTAGCGTCCGATGTTTTTGTAATAATTTAATTTTCAGGTGGTTTTGCCGGCAGCCGAAAGAATGTGTGTCAAAATCTAGATGCTTCATTTTACCTGAAATTTAATTGTGATAATTATCAGCTTAAAGCAACTTTTGTTTCGTGTCAGTTTGGCACCCCCTGTGGACAAAGTAGTCTTTGCTTATCTACATGCCCTAACAGCGTGTTCTCCCAAAATCGAACCCTTTTGACTTTTGAAACTTAAATGTATAATTTATCGTGATTCTTTGAAGTTGAAAATGTAAAAACAGCCAACACATACCCCCTTGCACCCTTGTCAGGCATTAAAAACTGCTCTATAAAAATCACTTGTCTTGACCCTGATGGTTTTGTTTGCTTTAGTTCATCATAAAAAGGCTTCAGTTTGAATTTTGGTTAATTTCACAAACATCCAAAAACTCCTCACTGGAGCTTTAAATAGAAATTGTATTTCTGTCTCTCATTAGAAGATGAGTGTAGTGTTTGTTGATTCGACGGCAGCTGTGAGTTTAATTTGTTTGAGCTTTATATGTCAGACAAATCTAACCGCTCATTGGCATCAGCTTCCAAAGGTAATTGTTTTGGATTTTTTGGTAGTTTTCTCTGTGACATTTTTGATTGCCAGACAAAAGTTAACAAACAGAGGGTTTATTTTTGGGTGTTCGGGGAATCATAAATGAGGATTTCTCTATTTTTTGACATCTGGATAACGAGTGATTTATAAAAAGCGGATATTTGTGATGCAAAACGCTCCCGGAATTAAAGCATACAAATTTATTACACACTGTTCCCACCTACACACATTCTTAGAGGTTACAGAGAGACGAACAGACAACAGCAATCAAAATCGTCCAAGAGCTGCTTCCTGTCCCTTCACAAAGAGTCTACGCCAGTCATTCATAACGTGCTGATTTCTCCCAAACATAGACTCCACAAAAACATACACACACAACCTACACAACCCACACAACCCACACAACGGTCAGTTTTCAGACTGACACTGATTACAATCATCCAGAGAAATGACACACATTTAAATCTGGACGAGTGCAATGCAATGCTTCCAGCGAACAGCCTCTGGGTCTGTGGGTGTGTGAGTGTGTGTGTGTGAGTGTGTGTGTTCACGTGTGTGTGTGTGTGTGCGTTTGCGTGTGTGTGTGTGTGAGTGTGTGTGTTCACGTGTGTGTGCGTGTGTGTGTGTATGTGTGTGTGTGCCTGCCTTGATCCCCTATCTAACTCAGTAGCCGCTCAGGGACGATGTGACTAGAATTCTGATGCCTTTAATTGAAACCTGTTTTATCCTCCATTTACCACACTCATCTACAGAGGATTATAGATGAGGAGGAGGAGGAAGAGGAGGAGGGAGAGGGGGAGGAAGGGTGATAAAACGGCTGGAGAGAGAGGAGAGAAGTTTCTGGGGTTTACATTAAAACCCGATCAAACTGGTTCTGATTCTTGAATTTAGGAGATGTTCTCTAAGAAAGAAAGAGCCGGAAGATAGGAAAAATAAAGAAAAGGAAGGAAGGAAGAAGGAGAGGAGTAGAAGGAAGGAAAGAAGGAAGAGGAAAGAAAGGAAAAAGAAAAATAGGAAGAAAGGAAGGAAGGGGGAAAAGGAAAGGAGGGAAGAAGGAGAGGGGTGGAAGAAGGGAAAGAAGGAAGGAAGGAAGGTAGAGGAAAGAAAAGATAAAGAAAATAAAAGGAAGGAAGGGGGAAAAGGAAAGGAAAAGGAGAAGGGTGGAAAGAAAGAGGAAAGAAAAGAGGAAAGAAAGGAAAAAGATAAAAGGAAAGAAGGAAGGGGAATAGGAGAGGAAGAAGGAGAGGAGTGAAAGGAAGGAAAGAAAGAATGAAGGAAGGAAGGACGGGGTAGAGGGAAGGAAGAGGGAAGAGAGAAAATAGAAGGTAGGAAGGTTGAAAAGGAAAGGTAGGAAGAGAGAATGAAAAAGGAGAAGGGTGAAAGGAAGAAAAGAAAGAAGTAAGGAGGGAAGAAGGAGGGGGTGAAGGAAAGGAATGTAGGAAGAGGGAAGAAAGAAAGAAGGAGAGGGGTGAAAGGAAGGAAAAAGGAGAAGGGGAAAGGAAGGAAGGAAAGAAAGAAGGAAGGAGGGAAGAAGGAGGGGGTGAAGGAAAGGAATGTAGGAAGAGGGAAGAAAGAAAGAAGGAGAGGGGTGAAAGGAAGGAAAAAGGAGAAGGGGAAAGGAAGGAAGGAAAAGGAGAAGGTTGAAGGAAGGTAAGAAAGAAAGAAAGAAGAATATTAAATAAGGAAAGGAAGGATGAGGAAAGGAAAGGAAGAAGGAGAGGAGTGGAAGGAAGGAGGACAAGGAAAGGAAGAAGGAGAGAGGTGGAAGGAAGAAAGACAGGAGGGAAGAGAGAAAAAAATTGATTAAAAATTAAAAGTTGTTTAATAATATTAAATAGAAGAAAAGCTAGAATGATCATTTCAAAGTTTTTATTTTTATTTTTTAGATTTAAGTTTTTTTGTTTAAATAAGGTGATCGGCTGATTGTATTTCAAAGCTCTTTAATAAAAAGTTTATTTTCCAAACTTAATCAAATTAATTCAAACGTGTATTTTTACCTTCCTAGAGGGAACTTTTTTATCAGCTTGAATAGTTAATGAGCATCCAGAGGGCCCTTTTTATAACTTCTTTATTGGCTGGGGGGATTCCAGAGGGACTGATTAAAAGTTTATTTTTTCAAACTTAATCAAATTCATTAAAACGTGTAGTTTTACCTTCCTGTTTTCTCCTCTTTAAAAACTACATAAACATAATAAACTTTAACAGTCTTCACATGTTTGTCTCTCTTTTTACCCTGAAGTTGGAGCGCGAGGTTTTACCTAAATCTGTCAACGCGTCTGAGAGACTGAAACTGACGCCTTGAGTGTTGGCAAACATGCAGAGAGACAGCGTTGGTGTGTTGATGTCTGCGGCCAGGACAGGTACATCTGTGACTCAGCGCTTCGGCGACGTCTGAGCCAGGAAAAATACTCTCAGGTATGTCACCCGGCTGGTTCTTGGACCGCATGTTTGAGTGTGAATCTGTGTGAATCTATTCATGTCACCTATCTTGTTTGCACGGATGTTCAAGGCTTATTAGCACGATGAGCGTGTGTGTGTGTGAGACTCCTCTGACTAATTACATTAGTGCCAATTAGTGATGCAGGAAGCTGACAAATGCTCTTCTACGTGCATCAATTAGTGCGAAACCCCACTGGGTCATACATGGTTAGAGAGAGCGGGGGAGGGGGAAAAAATCATCGCACCTGTTTTACTTGTGCTCCTTACATCAGTAATAAGTCATTACCACTTTGCATCGATGCTGAGTGTGGTGTGTGTTTCTGTCAGCGCGCTTTACATTCATCAGTCAGCACATTTCGTCACAGTCAGGCTTGTTACAAAGACAGGCTGTCAACTTGTTGCCTGGGGCATGTACCGTCTTAATCTGTCTATACTGCCGTGACTGATCTCTCTGCTTAAACAAATCTGTGCAGAAGTGTGAAGTCATAACTCAAGGCGTTTAACCGAGGATTACTCTTAAGTCTTTGGCTCAGATTCGTCTTTTATGCTATGCATCGGTCTAAACCCTGGAGGATCCAGTTTAATCTGGAAGTGATCAAACGCTGATATTCTAAGTAAACTAACACTTTGAGTGTTCGCTACTCTTTGAGTTATTTTGAACCTTTTTTTGCACAGTTTTGGAAACTGAAATCTATCCTGGGAACAAGATTAATCTACAACTTTTCATAACTAATTTAAAAACATGCGCTGGATATAAGGCTTATTTACCCAAAGGGCATATAATCAAACTTGAACTAAGACATTTAAAAATAACTTTATAACCAACATTTTACTCAAAGGACATTCACAAGACACTTACTCATTTAATTTCCACTGCTAGGGCACCCAAAGGGAACTCTATATTACCTAAAAGACCATTAAAATGGGTACTTTTTTTATACCTAACAAAGTTAAAGGACACTCTCTTACTTTCTTATCCAGAGGGAACCATTTGAAGTTATCTATATTTGATATACGATACTGCAAAAACTCTATTACAAAGCACTATTTCAAGGTTGTTAAAGATTTCAATACTGGACAGGCATTCATGAGATACTTTGCATTCTTACAAGGACATCCAGAGATCACTTATACGTATTGTATCTACAGCAAAGACATTGAGAGGGGACTTTTCATATTAGAAATATCCAGAGAGCACTTTTTAACGGCTTAAATAGTTACAGGGCATCCAAAGGGCACTTTTTACATCAAGACAATCCAGAGGGCAATTTTTTTTTTAAACTAGCCAAATGGCATCCAGAGAGCACTTTTTAAACAGCTTGAATAGCTTTATTGACTAGAAGAGATTCCAGAGGGACTGGAATTTTTTGACAGCACTTTTTAACAGTTCAAATAGTTAAAGGGCATCCAGGGGGCACTTTAACAGCACAACAAGTTAAAGAGCATCCAGAGGGCACTTTTTGAACAGCTTGAATAGTTTATAAATATCCAGAGGGCACTTTATTAAAAGCTAGTTTGTGGGCATCTAGAGGGCACTTTTTTACTAGCCGAAATAGTTAAAGGGCATCCAGAGGGCACTTTTTGTGGTGAGAATATCCAGAGGGCACTTTTTACATAAAGACAATCCAGAGGGCACTTTATTAAAAGCTTGTTTTAGGGCATCTAGAGGGCACTTTACTAGCTGAAATAGTTTAAGGGCATCCAGAGGGCCCTTTAACAGCCTAAAAAGTTAAAGAGCATCCAGAGGGCACTTTTTAAAAACTTTTTTATTGACTGAAAGGGATTCCAGAGTGACTGATTCTATCTTTTCAATACTAAAAATAGTTCCAGAGGGCACTTTTTTTAACAAATAGGAAAAGAGCTTCCAGAGGGCATTGACGAGAAAGGATTCTAGAGGGAACAATTTTATGCTTTCTTTACTGAAAAGGTTCCAGTTGGCACTATTTTTAGGTTGTTTCCACTCTCATAAGAATTGTCATATTTGTGGTTTTGAGAATCAACAACAATCACTTTGATGATTCTTTCACTGGTGCTTGTTGGTTAGCTTGGCGTTCTGTCCTGATTCGCTCTATATGAAAATGAAACGCTAGCTGCAGCTGCTACAGCCGAGAGAATTCACACCCCTCCCTCTCATCCCATGAGTGATTTATTCCAGTCTCTGATCACTTGTCTGAAACTCATTTAGACAAACTGGAACATTGTTGTTGGAGATTATGAAGCACACCTGACTGTTCCTGGGATAATGTGACTGTGGTTCGAATCACACTCTCGGCACAAAAAGTCACCGATGAAAGGAAGCAGAAATTTGTGTCTGATTAGTCAGATGTTCCCGTGTACTATTAACCAAAATGAGCCCATTGAACATCTTGAAAGGAAACTGAAAATTGTGTGATCACACTGATCATGAATAATTACTGACATCTCAGCTGAGGAGTTCCTCTTTCTCTCCGTTACCAAGGAGACTTCACAGGAACAGAAAAGACCTTGAAAATCAAACCCAGAAATGTTGCTTTTGAGTCAAATTGCATCCCAGCGCGGTGATTTTCTCTCCATTGAACCGTCTTTTTCTTTGAGCTGGACATCGACTGACTCATCCTGTCTTTATCCAGGCTTTCTTTGTGTTCTTTGGACATTGTGCAGATACAAAAACATGACACACACTCGCTCACAAAAATCAGATTCTTTCCTTTGGATCTGACATACCGGAGGGACGTGGCAGAAAGTCATTTCTCCTTTTTAAAGGCTGCCGACCAAAACACTCATGCGCTGAAGTGTTCAACTTGAAATCTGCATTTAAACTTCATTTCTTTTCATAGATAACTGCGTCCTGAATTTAAGGGCCCAATTTTGAGGGATTTTGGGCCTTTTTCGGTACATATAAAGCGGCGCATAATCCTTTAAAGGCAGCAGAAGCTTGGGTTGGGGAAGGTGGTAGAAGTTTTCCTCCCAGTTCCAATAGTACGTGTCTGCAGAGCTGTAGAGCCAGCAGATCCACAACCATGACAGATCCACAACCCTCTTTTTAACCGCTGTTCCACATCCATTTTTCGTTGTTGCTTTCTTCCGCTTCATCTGGGGCTTGGTCGTGGGGGCAGCAGCTTCAGAAGGGAAGCCCAGACGGCCCTTCCACCAGCTCCTCTGGGGGGAATTCCCAGGCCAGGCGAGAGATATAATCCCTCCACCTGGTCCTGGGTCGGCCAAGAGATCTCCTCCCGGTGGGACATGTCCGGAACACCTCTAACGGGAGGCGTCCAGAAGGCATCCTAACCAGATGCCTGAGCCACCTCAGCTGACTCCTCTAGACGTAGAGGAGCAGCGGTTCTACTCTGAGCGCCTCCCAAGTGTCCGAGCTCTTTACCCTATCTCCAAGGATGAGCCCGGCCACCCTGTGAAGGAAACCCATTTTGGCCGCTTGTATCTGCGATCTTGTTCTTTCGGTCATTACCCAAAGTTCATGGCCATAGGTGAGGATCGGCACATAGATCGACCGGTAAATCAAGAGTCTCACCTTACGGCTCAGCTCTTTCTTCACCACAACTGATCGGTGAAGCGTCTGTATCACTGCTGACGCCGCTCTGATCCGCCTATCAATCTCCCGCTCCATCCTACCCTCACTCGTGAACAAGATCCAGAGACCCTTGAACTCCTCCACTTGAGGCAGGACCTGCCCTCCGACCTGGAGAAGGCAATCTACCTTTTTCCGACTGAGGACCATGACCTCGGACATCCGTTTTTGTGCCCAGAAATTTACTTTAATAAACAAGTCCAAGATCCAACAGGTCAAGAGGGAGCAGAGTTGATATGGGTTACCTTTTTAACTTTGTTCAGATCCATTTCTTCCCACCCTAACAAATGCATCTTTGCTTATTTAGGAACTCTTTAAAACCGATTTATAATCCAGTTTAATCATTTTGACTTTGATCCGACTCTCCACCTCATGCTGCTCTTTGTGTTACAGAAACCATCTCAATATCCTAACCGGAAAGCCTGTTTTGACGTCCTCACGCTGGCTTCATGCATGTTTTAGTGCAGACTTCAGTGTTCTTTTAATTTCTTACAAAGCCTCAGAGTTATCCTCAGATCTCTGTCGGATCCCCTTGTGAGGCTCTGCTCTCACTGGCAGGGGTCTTTTATCTGCTCCAGACTCCAGCCGAGGTCTACAGAGGGGGAGCTGAGCTCTTGAAAGGAGAGACTTCAGGCCCAGGAACGTCCCATCTGAGGAAAGTTTTATTGCAAAATATTCTCTCTTTTTCTTATATGTCAGTTTCCATCTGTTTGAGAGTTTTGGTACTTTTGCTGTGCTAAGTTTCATTTAAAAAAACTATTGAGTTCTTAAAAGCCTCTCTCTTGTCATACTTATGCTGTCCTTTGGCTTTTCAGACACACACACATCTCCTCCTCTTGCTCCCATCCTTGCTCTCCTCTCAACACCTTCAGTTGCATGATCATTTGGACACGTGTTGCAGATACAACAGTCCATATCTAATCTCAGATTTCCTCAGATAAGTTCTCGTGTCTTTGTGAATGTCACTCTGCAGGTTCTCGGATAACTTTTCGAACCCTCTCTCAGGTGTATCTCAATCGGATCTCCAGCTGTCACCCAATGATGTGAGAGTAAGTGTAATTCAGTCGTGAGTTATGATGAGACAGCCGGCTGACAGCGCTCTCTGGATGTTATTTTCTTCTCTACAGGATACCTTTATTTTCTCATTTTCCCACAGAGCTCATGCGATACCAAGGTGAGGATGTTTGATTGAAAAGAACAGGATTCATCGCCGTCTTTATTGGGAAATTATCCGGCGGTTCAGTGTGCTACCACAGATCTAGTTTTGTCCCCTTCTCAAAGAGGACAATTCAATTTTTTAGGTCAAACATTTTCATTTCCAGCTGGCTCTGACTTAATAAAGTTGTGACATCTGATCCTAACAGCGCCTGTGTGCCACACTGAGGCTTTTATTCTTAATACGAGAGCTGACAACAGTGTGTGTCAGGTTAATTTACTCCATAACCACCTCTACCCCTCACTGCTTTTCCCTCAGAGTGTGTCAGCGGCTCCTTTTCCTGTTGGCGTCTAAAACCACTGAAGGTTAATGGACTGGATGCTCTCATACGGCTGCTTTTTACGTGTCCTAACCCATTACCGAAGAGTTATGTGCATCACTACCTGCCATTTTCCCAAAGCACACAATCTGTTTTCAGTATTTTATTCATGTAGTTGGATTTTTTTTTTAAATTCAGGTCAATATATGGCCATCATAGAATGTGTAGTACTTTATACTTTTATTACATAACAGGGTGACTGTCAAGTAAAGGTTTTACTGGTTTTATGCGCAATAGGATTGAATATAATAGAATAAGCTGCAATACAATACAATAAAATATAGAATAAATACAAAACTCAATTATACTAGTTTATACTCTAAGATGAAATAAGATACTCTACAATCAAATATGATCCTCTAAAATACAGTTTGATACTAAACTATACATTAGGATACCCTAACCTATGCTGTGCTGTAAAACAGTACCATACAATATATTGTGACCCAAAGTGTGAAGTACTCGCAAGTTCAGATATCAGAGCATAAAGTTTTACAAAATTAATGCACTGTTGTGGTATCATATGGTATATGATTTGATCGATTTGATATAATACACAATATGATATAATATGATACAATATGATGTAATATGTAATGATATGAAATGATATGCTATGATAAGTTATAATATAATATATCAAAATATAATATCATATATGATATGGAATATTAAATAATATGATATACGTTGATATAGTATATAATATGATATGAAATTATGGTATAAGCTTTTATATAATATATGATATGATATGGTATGATATATATGATAAATGATATAATATAATATAAAATAATATAATGTAATATAATATAATGTAATATGTGATATGCTATGATATATTATATGATAAAATTTAGTATATTATATGATTTAATAAGGTATGATAATATAACATATATAATAATATATGTAATTATATGATATGATATATCATAATATGATGTTTAGAACGATTTGAGATTGATATGATGTGTGCTATGACATGATATCAGATGATAAATTATGATAGAAAATGATTTTGTTAAATTTTATGTGACATTACATGACTGACGGAATTTGATATGAAATGATTTTGTCTGATATGATATCATGACAAAATGTTGTTGTCAGTGTCTCTGTTTTTTTACCTTAAGACCACAAAATTGTAATATGTTTGATATGATATATGAGACATTATTGATATGATATAACAGAGAACACTATTTTCACACTACATTGTTCTTCCAGACTGTAACTTTTACAGTAATCACTTGTATTTAGGAAGAATTTAAAAAATGATGCAGGACTATTTGATTCTGGCTTTTATTCACAAGAGGCAACTTTTTGAGCGTGTCAGTTAGTTTATCCAGGTGCAGCGTCTCTAAGCATAACACTAAGTTCTAATACTACATGCACATCACTAAGTTATAGTGCCGTACTATTCCATACAGGAAATGTGGACTCAAATGCCATTTGTTCTCCTCCCTGCAATAAAATTTCTCTTTAATTTCAGTTTCAGTGCCTTGTGAACTTTGCTGTCGGCCTCATTCAGCAACAATATCCAGGAAATGTTTTCAGCAGATCTATCAAAATGCCAAAATTGATTCTCTCTAACTTGTCTTATTTATTTGCCTGTTAAAACTGTCATCCGTTCATTCACAGTAGTTCAAATGTTTCATCGTTTCTCGGTGAGACGTCTTATAACTAATGGTTGGCAAAATTAATGTGACATTTCCATTGGTAAACAAGTGTGTGTGTGTATGTGAGTGTATGTGTGTGTGTGCGAGTGGAAACTTGGCCCTGAAATTGATTAGAGCAAATGAAAACAAAACACCAGCGATGTCCAATCATTCTGCTGCCATCATTCATTCTCATTTTGGACGCTCCAAGATACACAGGCTCAACACAAACACCATTCATCCACCATCATGTGTTCTCATCTATTCTACTATTTCTGGGTTATAGACAAACACAGGTCCAGACAGAAACCAGCCACGATCAATACATTTGACAAAAAAAACTGAATCCCTCGGAGCGATTCTCATTTACCTACAAATACAGTGACCTTTCTTCACTCGTTATGCATTTAAAGGGAGTTATTTATGGGCACCATAGACCACAAAACCAAGTCTTCAAACTCAATTTTTTAACACATCGAACCGACGGTCTCTTATTTGTACTCCCAAAATATTCCAAATACTAATATTTATAAGTACAACTTTCTCAAAGTTGAACTTTTTCAATGAGTCATGAGGCCAAAGAGCACTCTGTGGTTCTGTAAAATTACGGCTGTATCCACAACTATCACACTGAGCCAATGAGGGTATTAATTATTGATTGACATTAAGTATTAATTCCGAGAACCCACACGAGGCCCGTGTTTTTCAAGACGAAGTATCTGCTTTTTGGATACACTTTGAAATATAATGTTCATTCCTACTATTCTCTGTGGTATAGTATTTTAATATCACTGTTATTGGACAGAAAATATTGATAGTGTTGTTTTTGCGAAGACACAGACATTTAAAGTTAATTATTAATTGAAGTACCCGCTGCTGCTTCACAGCCAATTAGGAATGATTCATTCTTGCTTTTACATTCCAGAAAAAAACAGATTTAAATCAGCTGTAAGACCGGAGAAAAGAAATCTAGCCATACAGTCTGGTCCCGCAGGGCACTGTTAAGAAGCTCTTAGAAACTTATCTTACTGGCTTTACAGGTCTAAATTTGAGGGTTTTAGACTTCCTATTATATCAAAACCAAGTCCTAACTTGACCTGGACCATAACCATCTAAAACCGGCCTATGTGTAAACGTTAACCCTGACAGACCCCCTACAACAACACCTTAAATAGTTACCATACCCCATCACCTAACCAAAAACCCAACCATAGTCCGAGATCGAGTTCAACCCTGGTATTATTCTTTGTTATGGCTCTTGACCAAACCCAAACACCAACCCTAATCCTAATCTTAGTCCTAGACCAAGCCCAAGGTGAATTCTTGACCTTGTCCCAGATGATCTCAAATCCCAACCAAATTGCTTTACCCATTACCATACACACGCCCCATTTTTATTCATAAAGATAGTCCTAGACCACCTGAATCACAACCATATTCCTTTGTTTAGACCTGAACTAAAACCAACCCTAAGTAAGTCTTAACTGTAGTTCCAGACCAAGTCCAGCCCCAGTCTAATTCTTGCCATTGAGACCAAACCTCAACCCTGACCTTTTTCCTGAACTTGACCTGGCCGCACTCAAAACACCTTGCCTTTGTCAAAAACCGAAATCCCAACCCCATTCCTTATTGTAATCCTAGACAAGGCCTGAAACTAATTATGGTCCTAGACTAAACCCTACCCTAGTCTTATTCTAGCCCTTGTCCTAGGCCGAGTACTCACTCCAAACATATATCAGTCCATTGTCCTTGATCAATTTGAACCCTAGTCCTGTTTTAACCCGTGTAAAGGACCAAACCCAACCTTATGTCTAGACCTTTTCCAAACAGATGCCACACACAGGCCCTGGCTCTATCCTGATCTTAGTCCTTAACCTTGTCCTAGACCAAACCCTAACCCTTTTCCTAAATGGGGTTCAGGACCTAGCCCAAACTCTAGACTAAGCGCCACCCACACTGAGTACTTCGCCATAGTCCAAGACCACATGAAAGAAAACGGCAAAAGTGTGTCTCATCAGGGACGTACAAGTGGCTAATAGGAAAAAATGGGGGTAGACAAAGTGAGTGTTACCCGTTGGTGAGTTTCAGAGGACATAAAGAGCTCAGATTTCCTTTGTCTGCTCACATTGATGAAATTAATCCCATTTATGTGTAAAAACTTTGTGTTCACAGTTTAAGCTTCTTATCTGCTGCCGGTGGAGCAGGCCCAGAGTGATTCTTAAATATGAGTGAAATAGTGGGACAAATTGAAAAATCTAACAAACACCAACATTAAAGCCCTCCTAATTTGGTGCCGGTCCTATCTTAGCCTCCCTTCTGCTTTCTTTATGTACCGTAGTCCACAAGGTCTCCTCCTGTTTGACAGCCTCGCCCTGGCTTCTCCCCCCTTAAGGGGTCAGAGGTCGATGTCACCACCTGTGGTGACAGTCGGTTTGCTTCAAAAACCAGGAGCAGAATAATTGACTGCTGCCTCTGGAGAGCAGAAAATATGAGACCGAAACACCGCAGATGGCAGCAGTCACACTCCCCGCCTCCCCTTCCTCCACATGTGGGGATGTGCCTGGACTCTTGAGGAACGGTCATTAATTCAACGACGTGAAAAGCGTTTAAAATGCATTTAAAGTCCCAAAGAACACTTGAATTCAAGAGCCACTCCGTGTTATGTTTTTCAGAGGGCAAGGCAAACTGAAGCTTCATCATTTCTCTAGGAGGGGATCCCTCCAGGGTCCTCTTATGGAGTCAAAGGACAGCTTATGTCTCTTTTAAACCAAACTCAGCATTCACTTCAAGTTTACTCAATTGGCTTCTGTCAATTGAGACATTTAGGTCGAGGCTTTTATTAACAAAAATGAACAAAATACTAAAATGTCTAAAAGGGATTATCAACTGGACATCCTTGAGCCATATCAATCAACTTAGCCACACTCCTAATTATGCAAATGCAAGTAAAACTCTTAAGGTCCTGAAACGCAGCATTAGTCCTTGTTGTATCTTGATGAATGAGTTAAAAAAACCAAACATACTCCACGCTCGTTTCACACCAAGGTGAGCACACATAAGACCAAACAGTGCCTTTTGAGCTGAGCTGAGTCAGTGTTCGTGATGCTCATCTTCACATTCACACAGTCTGACTCGTTCACACCTGCCAGCTGCTGCTCAAACACATCGTGATGGTTTAAGGCGGCAGGTGAAGGTGAGGCATCCTGCTCAAAGACACGAACTTTGGATAAGGTTCGTGTTAAAACTGGAGACTCAGGGGGCCAGATAATGAGTTATTCACAGAACTAATGAGACTCACAAACACTGACATGCAGACGACTGAGCTGGTACTTCCAAATCCTGACACAGGTGCATTTTTACATACATGAAAAATGCACCCCGGCGCAGTTTTAACTTGGCGCATGCAAATGAAACCTAGTAAGTGCGTCTGGGAGGCAAAGAGAGAGAAAGCCGGAGAGATGAGATGAGATGTGAAGGGGATACAGGTGCAGAAATGCCTCAGTCTGATCTCTAATTTTCGATCTGGAACAAACACAGACACTCCAATCCAAAGGCAGAGAGCGTGCCAAGCTCCAGCGGAACAAAGCCCCGAGAGTTGTGATGAATCTACGGCTGTGCTGCCTGACAGATATGAAGACGGGACAATCACTCAACGTCAGAGGAGCGCCCGCTTCATATTTGAGCCGTGGCAGCAGACAAAGTCGCATTATGTTTAAACAAGCCGGAAGACAAAAGGATTCGTGCCGATGGTACTGTCGCATGTGAAAAGGTGGATATTTCATTCACATGCCGGTCCCAATGTTGTTTCTACACTCAGAGGCTGAAGGAGAAGTGACCGCGGCGGGAATACTGATATGGTCAAATGGAGGCGTTGGCAACAGTTCAGTCTATTTATCAACACAAATCATGGTACAGTATGTTAAGAGAAGTCCCGATGCTCCTCTGTCAGGGAGCTTTTAAACCAGGACAATCTGTCTTCTGGTTGTGGCGAGGAGATTGATATAGCTTTTAAGTACATCAGGTTAATATGACGCGAAAGCTAGGAGCTTGGCCTAAAACCAGCCTTAATCAGTGTGTAATCAAGGTCTGGAAATAATGTGTTATAGCTATTTTGTCCCATTCAGCTCATCGTAGTCAAGCTGCCGCAGTGTCTTCCTGCTTCCATCTGCTGACATTCTGGGAGGTCGTGAAACCAACGAGGTTGAACGGCATCAAAGTCAAGTAGTATGCACAAAGTGTTCAAGCTGTGACCTTATTTCAGTCCTGAACCGAGACACTAAAATTGACATAAAATCAGTTTTAAAAAGTTATAGGATTGAAACATTGACTATTAGCAATTTATTATCAATACTCAGTGAGCAATCAACATTACAGGACTTCTACAACTAGGATAAAGTGACATAGCCCAGGACCCGAGGTAAACAGTTTAGCGGCGCTACAACACGCTACAGCAGGTCCGTTTGGCAAGAAACACTTCTGTTACAGACACTTGTCTTACTTTGTTAAAGCGGTTTACCTGTCCAGCAGAAAGGTTACAGGGTCCGTATGACCCCAAAGTGTCCCCCATCGTTTATGCTGATGTTGACCCGGCTTTTTAGCTCTTGTCTAGGTGGTCTACCTCCATTTTAAGCGCCTGTTATGCCGCCAGGGTCTCCGGTATTTACTTTGTTTTCTTGCTTGTGTTGACAGTCGTGGCCAAAGGAGGATTCAGAAAATTTTTCATACTTTCTGGTTGGTTTCTACTGTCCGGTATTGTCGCGCGTTAACTTTGTTTGGGCTCGTGAACGACACGGGGGAGCAGCGTCTGCCTCACAACCAGTAAGGTTGGGGGAGGTGGAGAGTGGCTTTGTTTACAGTCAGAAAGGGCGGGCCTCTCAAAATTTTTAAATGTTGACTACACAGACATAACAAAACACAGCGATATCATTATATTACCAAATGTCATCAATAACTAATAGCTATGACTATGGCTTTTTTGTCTATATACCACAAAAAAGATGCTTCTTTAATGGAATCCTGCCTACCCCAGCTTTTAATTTCTCCAAACTAGGTCTAAAACTTCGACAAAATGTAGACACTAGAGAATGTTTGATCAGGACTGAAAATCAGATTAAATGTGAAGTAGCCGTCTCCCCTTGATAGGGACTGTGTTTAAAGTTCAGCCTGTGTGATCTGTCCTTTAATCTAAGTGCCATTAAAACACTTAACATGATGGTAATACTGTAGGATTTTGGGCTTCCGGCGCTTGAAATAAAAACCAGGCGACACTTTCAGACACTTCATTAGTTTTCATTAATTCCTAAAGACCAAGGGCTGCTTAGTAAGCAAAGTGCTGACACAAAGGGAGCTGGATGCATCCAGAGTAGCCGTTGTGACTTATTAATCTGTGCGTGTGAGTGATTTGCATGTGGAAATGGAGATCAGATGCCAAACAAAGAGCTGAGACTTGACAGCTTTGCAAAATCCTGGATTGTAATATGTTTTAATTGGACTCTCAAAAGCTCACAGTGAGGCCTGGCTGGAAAACAAATCATCACAACATTATCCTAAACTTTAGCAGAAACTTTTTTATTTGACCTGGCTTCATCACCCTGTGAGAGACCGTGTGAGCACATAGCTCAACAAATTCGGTCGTTACTAGAGTTGGTAAAACTAGAGAAGCAAGCGGTCGGCAACAGAGGCTCAAAATCACTTCCAAAAACACTGTCTTTGAACATTCCTAACGTTTCTGCATCCAAAAATGCAGGAAAGGGGAAAGCTGTCCTGATCCGTCAATCTACATCGTCATTTTGTTCTGGCTACATCCACACCACACCATCAGTTTTTAGCAGCATCGTACGCCATAAACTCTAGGAAACACAAGCTCTTGCCTTCAGGACAACACCGTCACTGTACTGTTATCAGGCATGGATAAAACAAAAACAGCCATCGCACCTTTCCCCTCTGGCAGGAGTGAGAGAAACCAATGTAGGAGATCTTTCATATCTCTTTTGCTCGTTCAGCCACTGCAAACACACAAAAGTGCACAAACACAGAGGCATATATAACAGCAGATGACTACGGGAGGTAAAAAGAGCTGAGTGGGCCAGCATCACTCCAGTGTCTTGAGTGCTGCGTTTAGTCAAGTGCAGCCTAAATCTGCTCCGGGTGAAATAAAACTGCTGCACACAACCCTGTTTGTTTGTGTGTGTGTGTGTGTGTGTGTGTGTGTGTGTGTGTGTGTGTGTGTGTGTGTGTGTGTGTGTGTGTGTGTGTGTGTGTGTGTGTGTGTGTGTGTGTGTGTGTGTGTGTGTGTGTGTGTGTCTACCCATCTACGTCTTTGTGTGCGAGCTGTTTTCATTCAGCCCGGTTCGGTGGGTGTATAACTGGAGGGAATACTCGCGGTAGGGGAGCTTATCTCAATTACAGTGGATGCGTTTTTTGCTTTGATAAGCTATCTGACAAGCCAGTTTATCTGCTGGAATGTTATATCCTCCACAGAACGAAAAAAAAAAGGAAACGCAGCTCAAAATACCTACAGCTACGAAACCCACAGTGATACCTTCCAACATTATTTTTATTGGACCTATTCGGGCAAATCTGGGAAAAGAATAATGACGCAATTACGCTAAACAATTTTCTTCACTGCAAACCAAAATGGGAAAGTTTCACTTTTTGGATTTTGCTGTTTTGTTCAAAGAACCCATCAGGGACCGTTTATGGGCAAAACCACAAAGTGTGTTAGAAAAATACAAGGACACGCTGGACTCACAAGGACTGTTTTTGCAAGAACTGATTATTTTTATGCAGTATGTTATCTTTGTTCAATCATTCAGTAATTATTATCCTTCACTGTGTCCACAAATCACAAGTCTGTGCAGCCTTCAAATCAGAACAGTGGACTTCTTTTTGGGTTCAGGTGCAGGAGGATTGATTATGGGTCTCAGTATAATAAATGTACCGTGCAAAGATCAGGAGAAGGAGCTGACCGGTGTTGTGGGGGTGAATATTTAATGAAATGAAGATTAAGGGAGCTGGTGTACTGCTAAAGAAAGAAAAGAAAAAAGAAAAGAAGGGGAAGAAAGTGGAAAAATGAAGGGAAAAGAATGAAAGGAAAAAGGAAAATGAATGAGGAGGAATTGAAGAATAAAAGAAAAAGAGAAAAACGGAAGAGAAAAGGAAAAAAGCAAAAAAAGGAAATAAAAAGGAGTGTGCAGAAAAGAGGCAAACTAAGTTAGGGACTAAAGAGAGAAAATTAAAGGGAAAAAAGGTGAAAGAAAGTAAGAAAGAAAAACAAGAAAAAAAGGCACAAATAAAGAAAAAAGGAAGGGAAAAAGAAAGAAAGAAAAAAGATTGAAAAAAGAAAGAAAAAGGAGAAAGTAAGAAAAAAAAGACAGACAGAAAGAAAAAGGCAGAAATGAAGAAAAAAAGAGAAAAAGAGAAAGGAAGAAAGAAGTTAAAGAGAAAGAAAGGAAGAAAAAAATCAAACAGGAAGAAAGAAAGAAGTTAAGAAAGAAAGAAAAAAAGGAAAAATCAAACACAGGAAGAAAAAAGAAAGACAAAAGCAAAAGTTGCAAAATAAGTTAGGGACTAAAGACAGAAAATTGAAAGAAAGAGAGAAAAAAGAGAGAGAAAAAAGGGAAAAATTAAAAAAAGAAAAAGAGACAAAGAAAAAAGGCAGAAAACAATAAAGAAAGCAAAAAATGAATGAAAGGATGAAAGAAAAAGGAGAAAGGAAGAAAGAGAGACAAAGAAAGGAAGAAAGTCAGAAATAAAGAAAAAGGAAAAAAGAACGTCAAAAAGAAATAAAACAGAAAGAAAGGAAGAAAAAATCAAACACAGGAAGAAAGAAAGAAAGAAACAAAGCAAGGAAAAATCAAAGACAGGAAAAAAGAAAGAAAGAGAGG
Source organism: Xyrichtys novacula (assembly GCA_962446985.1). NCBI lineage: Eukaryota > Metazoa > Chordata > Actinopteri > Labriformes > Labridae > Xyrichtys > Xyrichtys novacula. The sequence continues at coordinate 2,806,987 of OY660886.1, forward strand.
AAAACTGAATGATTACTCCTGAGGGTTCTGACGTGGCTCACTCTCCTCTCAGGTCTGGATCACTCACAAGCGTCTGTTCAGTAAATAAGACTGATTGGAGAACAGAGTGACTGTGATCCCAGACCTGCTGAAGGATCGTTTTAGGTGAGGCAGTGAAAGGAAAGTGTAAAAACCACACTGCTTGACTGAGACTGAGCTGAGACTGAGAGGGCTCACAGTGATATGAATCTTCCTCGGCCATCTGGAGCCTCTGGAAGCCGATTGGCCTCAAAAAGGTTAATTTCATTCGGGTGGCCATATTCATTACAAAGCAGCATAAAATGATCCATAACCATTTAATCCAATCTATCTGCAGTTACTTTATGAGAGAGGGAGAAGAAGAAGAAGAGATAATAAACTACATTTCCCTTTGCTTGGTTCGGCTACAGCAGTTAAATGTGCAGAAACTTCATTTTCCACAACACACTCGACTCTGGATCTGCCAGGAAATGTCAGAGCCCGAGAAAGTGGTGATAAATTAAGAGACAAGCAGTGTTATTGTTCCAAATTTATACGACTGGAACAACTACTGTGCCGGCTCGCCAAGTCTCAGAGTCTTGAAGGAAGGAAGGGAGAGAGAGGGAGAAAAATGAGAGTGCACCTGCAGTGGTCATGGCTTTGGGTCAAACTTTAACTACAGGTGCTTTTGTTAGCCAAGCATGGGGCTTGTAGAAGGCAGAATACTCCTCACGAGGAAGGAGCAAAACCTTGCAGTTGATTGCGGAATGTTCCAGTAAAATCCGATTTTGGATCTGCACAGAAACGCAAAGTAAATAACTAGAATGCATCTGTGTTTATCAGAACTTCCAAGTGATTGATGCAACAGATTAAGCATCATCCCACCTGACTCCCATCCCCTTTACTTTTGGTCCAACTTTTTATTTAAACCAGGTAAGTTGTGTTTACGCCGGAGCGACACCTACTCGATTGTTTGGTAGTTTGATGGATTTGTTCAGTCTCATCACTTTGGAACCAAGAGATTTGTCACCTAGACAAGACTTTCCATGCAGTCCTTCCCGTGTCCTTTGTTAAAACCAGCTTTTAAAGTCTTTTAAAATAAACATATGCACTGCCAGTTTGGCTAACTCTTGTGTTACAGTCTTCAATAATGAATTTCTATGTATAGACAGAGATTAGCGGCTTTTCTCTAATGTGTCGCCCAAAGCTTCTCTAACTGTTGGCAGCAATTGACTTTCTATAAATACAAAAATTAACTCAAGTGTAAAAAATCAATCTGTACTGGAAGAGCCATTTTCTTACAACGTATAGAGTAAATGAGCAGTTGTACTAATAAAAGGGGGATTAACCCAGCAGTGGAAATGAACATTCATTTTAACCATTTAACAACCATGATTCGCATCAGCCGGCAGCCCAAGATACGGTCACCTAGAAGCTGCAGAGTCTCGTCTGTTCCTCTACTTCTTTCATTAAGAGTCTTTTTAAAAGTTCCCCTCAGAGCTGTGACTTTCCTTCACAGCTGTGGCCTTCTGAAGGATAGGGATACCACTCACTGCTCACTACATCATCAAGGTAAACTCTATTATCCCTGTGAAAGGCTCACTACATCATTGATGACACCTTCGTAAACAAAGACCAGTGTGAGCCGGATTTGTTAATGAAATCTGGAGCCGGTCCATCTATGAAGAGCTTCCATCGAGGCTCCCAAATACAAGCGGTCAGTAGCACTGTTGTCGCTACCCGATCCGGCCCTGAAACCCGATTTGTACTGCGTATGTGTGACAGGTACGTCACTTCCTCTCTTTATATTTCAGTGCATTTTGCGGCAGTTAGACAGTACTATTGCTACCTACCCGATCTGACTTAAACTACCGATTGATTTCAGAAACAAGCCGGTGATTTGAAAGGCTGGCTAGCAGGATGCTCCAGGGCTAATGCCAAGGCATTCGCCAAAGCTCCTGCCCAGCACAGTGAGACCTTTTGGGCCAGAGGGAGTGCCGGCACCCAGCCGTAATTTTGACTGGGTGCCGGCGCTCCCTGTTGCCATAATTTTGACTGGCTGCCGGTGCCCCCTGTGGCCCAAAAGGTCTCACCGTGCTGGGCAGGAGCTCTGGCGAATACCTTGGCATTAGCTCTGGTCAAAATTGTGGTTCTCTGACTTTTAAAGTATCAAGGGAGGATGTCGGGAGGTGTGTGGCCACCCATGGTTCACCCTCCCACAGGCCACAGAGTGCGCCACCACGCGGTCAAATTCACAGTTCTCTGACTTTTCAAAGTATCAAGCTAATCTATAGATGTCTTAGAAAACCAGAAATAAGTCAGAATTTCTACCATTGGGCTGAAGAGCAGCAGAGTCAAGTACACCCCCTTTCTGTCCATTACCTACACTTAAAAGAAGTTATTCTTATCGAAGCGGAGTTGCTGTTTGTCATCATGAAATATTCACGAAACGATAAATCACTTGGTCAACTTCAGTGACATGATATCTGCTGTAACAGAGGACAAACAGGGAGGGAGTTCAGGGCTAAAGATAGAGGAGCAGCTTTGAGGAGGAAGATGATACCGAGGTGAATTAATTTGGTGAAAATCTAGAGTCAGCGGGGAGAAGAAAAAGAGACGGAAAGATGTGCTGATGGATGAGATAGAAGGGTAGAAGTGAGGGGAGATGGTGGCAGCAACCATTTGAGATATAAATAGCAGGGCGGCTAAGTGGTTGGAGGCAGGGCAGAGGTTTCACATGATGTTGCCACAGCGTAGAAGTATAGCATGATGAATCCGCAGTTACCCGCTGTTAGCTGTTGTTTACAATTGCCAGCTGTCGTCAGCTGTTATCAGTTGTTGTTAGCGGTTGTCAGCTGTTGTTGTTAGTGGTTGTCAGCTGTTGTTGTTAGCGGTTGTCAGCTGTTGTTAGCCTTTGTTAGTGGTTTTTAGTAGTTGTTAGCAATCTCAGTTGTAAATAACGCATAACAGCACCATGTTCACAGTACAACATAAACCACTTTTTAAATTTCACAAAAACAAAACAGAAGTGCTAATTACGAGAGCTTTCACTGTTACTCTTTACTGTTGATGCACTGCGCTGCCATCTTGGATTATGACGTTGTCGTCAAGTCGGGGTTGGTAAGGCTCATCCGACTTTCCAGAGGGGGCGTTCCAGATGAATTTCCGACTCGAAGCTCCGACTCGACTTCCAAGTACAACTGGAACGCAGTATTAGTACACACTGTTGTTGTGATCATGTATGCGCTGGATGCTGGATCCGGGTGCTGCTAGCTAAAGTCTGGAATGGACTGCTTGTATCAGATTGCAGATAATGGACCGATATCAGATCCGGACATCCCTGCCTCTTGCTAACCTGTTTTTGTTGATGAAGAGACAGTTCAATCGTAACTAGCTGAAAGAAGGCATGTCGCCACCTACTGTTGCAAACGCGCACATACATCTGTCAATAGAGGGATCCTCTGGACAAGGACAGTAATCCGGTCAAATCACCCAATCAGGCAGTAGCTCGACCCCTCTTGAACATTTCAAGTACCCTCCTTGTTCTTAACTCGTCCAAGTTGTTCTCTTTTGCATCTGCTCTCACCTTGTCCTGATCTCATCGGAAACCTCCTCTCGGGTCATTTCAGGTCCCTCATATTTCAACAGCAGTAAAGTGATGAACAGGTCTTAATCTTAATGTCCTGTCTGGGAGTTTAATTGGAGATTTTTACCACTTGAAGTCTGCAGGTGCTTCGAACAGGTTCATCATGTTACTCTGCCTCTTTTCTTCATTTCCTCTTTACCCACCTGTTTTCCCACTCTGACGTCATCTCGCCTCCTGCACACAGACATAACAGATTGTCTGTTTTCATTCTCAGACCCGCACAGACACAAACACACAATATTCTGTCTTCATTCAGCGCTCTCACAAACAATATCTCGTCCGTCTCACCTCTGCTCCTCTCACGCTCATGTCCTTGTCTCCCTGCTAACTGGATTAGCCCGGACGTGAGGCCAAAGCCGGCCCATTACTACCACATAATGACATCCATTTTCGCACCAGCCCAGACCAAATCTTCGCCTTCTCACCTCTCAATGCATTTCCTTTCAACTGCTTCACTTTAATCCTTGTGTTTTTCACAACACGCCACGATTCTTTTGCGTTAATTAAATGTCAAGCTTCAAGTTTCAGCTGATCATAACAAGGACAACATGTGAAAGTCTTCTTGAAGCGGAGTCCTTGTGGTTTATGACAGACTGCAAAACTGGAGTTAAATCTTTTGTTCCTGCAGAAGCCTTCAGATTGTCAACAATATTTCACTAACAAGAGGCGGTGTCGGTGGCAGGTTTGTTCCCTCTCAGCTGATAATGGTCACCGGGAATGTCCTTGTCTTTCTCGCCGAGTTGAAACGTGTCAAATGCCAAATCAAACCTTTGGCGAAATGATAAAGAAAATGTCAGCAAGTGCCAACAAAACAAAGGTGTCAACAGACATTAACTCAAGAGATTGGACAGCCGTCAGATAGGTCAGAGAATTATATTTTATATGTCAGTGACTGTAATAACTTTGACCTTCTGATTTCATTCACTCTCCCGATATGGCGGCTTGTTTGCTGACCAGATGGACCAAACTGTGACGCTTCTCCAAGATCAGTTTTGGTCTCACTTTTGGATGGTTCTTTTGTCAATGAGGTGGAGGGGATGTCTGTGGTTCAACTAGGGGCCAATGGACAGATCGAGAAAACCTCCAGATGCGCTTGTGAGGTGAATTTCGTGGCAGATTTCGGACAGCGGGAATCGCGAGATCTCACAAGAACCTGTTGATTCAAATGCAATCGCGCGATAACAAGTTGTCTTTGTAAAGACAGCAACATAACCATATAAGCAGTAGATTGTGTCCTTCCAGAGTCCGCTGATCAGCAGCGGAACGGAAAGAAGCCGGTGGAAATTGACAAATTAACTCGAATGGAAACGATCAGCTGTGATCGGAGCATCCGGCCTTTTCGCAGCCACTCTGGTTGCGGTGGACATTGGGGGTAAGTCTTTGTTTTAAGGCATTGACGCCTGACTTCACAATATGTAATCATATCTTTTTCATGTGCTAAGGCTGGGCGATATGTCCGTAAATCAATATTACGATATAATTAGCAGTTCACCTCGATTACGATAAATGGACAATAACTACCCCACTAGCTGCTCAACCCCACCCACATTAACTTCATCTATTTCAGCCGCTACAACTTTCTCTCCGTCCTCCATCTCCTCACCTGTCTTTCCCTCTTTGTTACGGACTGGATGGGGTGGAGTCACGTCTCTGACGTAGGACAGTGTTTTAAAGGGACATGAGACCATAGCCTACCTACACACATCCAAAAACAACTTTTATTCACTTATTTATTTGACATGGAATAAACTGATATTGGCAAAATGACGTTGGTTATTGTCGTAAATTCAATATCGGTAAATTTTCGGTTTATCGCCCAGCCCTATATACGAAACTTTAAACAAATCCAGTAAACTTACCTGTTTTTAATGATAGTTGTCCTTTTATTTGGAGGGTTTTGACCTTACCTAGAGGGCTAAGGTCGAGAGGTTCTATTTGTTACCCCGATGAAAACGTTTTTTGATGAATTTTACAAGAGTTTTAAAAGAGTCATATTTACATATTTTCTCTATCCTCATGTGGTGTTGAAAATCACAGTAAATTTTTTAGCCAATCTGTCTTGGTTTTAAAAAAAAAGAGCTCCCTGGCCCTCTGCAAAAATATAATTCTTTCTGGGTTTTTTTTCCAGCAGGTGGTTTATTCAGTTTAAGTCAAACGCTGGAACAAAATGGCACACAGAACAACCTCTTGTGCAGCAATCCCACACAAATAGCTCCCCTCTTGTCTTCTCTCTGCATCCTGCGTGTTTCCACTCCACACCTCTCTCTGTCTCTCTGCGAGTCATCCTCTCCATGTTTTAAAAATAGCACCTTCACCTTCAACAGAGCAATTACACCGATTACCCCCAAGAGGAGACATTAGCATCTCCAACAAATCCAGCCACACATACACTTATATAGGGTAAGAGTAGCTATATATAATAATGCCTACCAGCTGGCAGCTAAGGCTCGAAAAGCTGGAGGCTAATGGTCATTTATCACCTGATTAGAGGTTACATATGCTCAGTTATTTCAGTGCTGGGGCAGTAATAGAAGAGGTATTCACGTCCTGTGAGCAGCATTAGCAATACACTGAAGAAAACCTGCTTCATTGGCGCACTTCATCATTTGTGGAAACAAACATTAGCAGCAGTGTCAGATAAGTGTCTCCGCTGCCTAGTGAAGAAAAATGAAGCTGCCGCACACAGATAGTTCATCTAGTTAATAACAATGAGTCTGAATAATGGGGAAAATTGATAAAAATGGGCTTTGGTCACAAGTAATTAATTAATTTGGTTGAATTTAATGGGAGTTATGCATTAATATTAGTGTAAATGGTAAATGGATTATGTTTATATAACAGTCTTTCTAGTCCTCTGAATACTTAATGTGCAACTTCTGAGTTTAAGGAATGAAACGAAAGCAAAAAGGCTAAAAACTGCAGTTCCCTGAGTGTCCACTAGAGGCTGGCTGCAGAAGCGTAGGAAACCACATACACACTCATTCAAAAAAGACAGTTTTTAGAGCAAAGGTGTCAAAACAAATGGGAGACATAATTGTCCCCATGTCCATTTATTATGCTACCTACAGTCTTGATTAATACGCCTTGCAGGGCAGGATTTGGGGGCGCTGTTGAGCCAGGGATTTGTCAAAACCTACAGATGATCATTTGTCCTGATGTGTACATAAAGTTTGGTAAGTTTGGGGGCATGTTTGGCATAATAAAGAAAAAATTATTAACCTTAAGTTTCTATTAGGTTTTGGTGAACTTGATTTTACACTTTCCCTCATGTCCCATCCGTTTACATGGAGAAAATGGGCTTCATGACCCGTACTGCGACCTGTCAGTAGGGGGAGCTCTCCATGTTCTGGCCTAACTTTGATGTCATCTTTATATGCAGTCAGTGGTAAAACCATAAAATGCTTCAGACAGCTGGTAAGTTATCTGTCTTCTGGATGACAGCTCATATTCACACAGACCATAATTTCAGTTCTGGGAAAGTTGCCATGACAACATCAGCACTTGCTGTGCTTCAGTCTTCAGACCACTGTCAGTCAGAGTAGCTTTCAAAAGGAAGAAAATCCAATGCATCCTTGGCATCTTGTCTGTGGTCTTTGTTTGATATTCATAGAAAAGTGAGATCTGTTGAGTCCAGACTCCGTTTTATTCCCTGTGTTGTCTGTTTTGTCCTGCAGCCCCTCTTGACTTTATTTGGACTCGACAGCCTCAGATGTATTAGTTGTCAGAGCGGTCCGAGCATCAGTCTTTTTATTTTCTGGATGCTTAAACAAGTTATCACTCTGTCTGTCTGTCTGTGAGGCTAAACTGCCCATCATGAGCGCTGAACAATGACGGCGGGGACGGCATCCGGGGAACGACAGGGGACAGAATGGCTGGACGAGAGACGAGGTGGAGTCGAGGTGAAGTCGCCACAAAGTACGATCTATCCGGGGGTGAATGAAGCTGTGCGTGGACGTGTTTACAGTCAGTGTGTTCACATACACAGCTTAATTGGACTAAGCTCATAGTTTGCTTTTTTTACCGAATTGGACTTTTCACGTTTTTGACATGAACGTGACAACTAGGGGGCGATATGGGTCTTTCCAGCAGCACTGTTTCTGACCCCATACAACTGTCAACAACAACAGCAGGTCCGTGTCAGACGTCAGAAGTGTCTACAACTGCAGGAGCATCGTACAGCGTTGTTTTTGTCATACATGATCTACGCGCTACTTTTTCTGTAGATGAGGTGCATGCTACTCCTCTTGTCTGGTGTTTTTATTCCAGGGTTACGGGGCGTGGCGCACACGCACATGCATTGTCCAATCATATCCGACTACACTGGTTACATGGTAGAGAAAATCGAGTCGCATCATCTGGGTGTGTTAATCGGAGGACGCTTGGTTTTATCCTCACAAGACCATGATGAAAAGAAATCTTCTTTCATTTGGATCATCATCTAGGGAACGAGAACGTATCTATCGACTGATGCGTGAATTTATGTACCATATTGATGAAAACTTCAGCTCGATTGCAGATTAAAAAAAAGATAATCAGACAGCATGGTTCATCCTCTGGGGGCAGCGACAGGCTTTTCCAGACGTTATAAACAAACTCATCTGGGTTTAGGAGTCCTGTGCCGCCGCTGCTGCTGCTCAGTGAAATCTAATAGAAGTTAAAGTTAATAGTAGCAGAGGCCGTTTTGGCCCCTCAGATCCCAGTTTCCTCGTTTTAATTCCAAAACCAGCGTTTTCTTTCACAGCGTAAACAGGTAAGTTCGTATTCTTTAATGCGAGAAAACAAGACCTTCCCTGGACGCACTTTCAAACCGCTGTTAACTTTTTCTACGCCTCCTCGGCCCTTCGGCCGCGAAGGATTCTGCCCTCTTAAACAGACAATAAGGGAACAACTGCAGTCAGCAGCGATCCCATTTAGTCGGTTTTAGAAAGGTAATTACCAGCCGAGCCTCGGAGTGCAACATTATCCAAAACATTCACCCTCTCGCTGCAATCCTGAGAGGGAAGCAAATCAGACTCAAAGCACTTCGCCGAGCACTCGGAGGACACACACGCCCAAAACACAGGTCCCCACGTACGGCTGTAATTATTCTCAGACCTCTTTTAAAGAAGCAAAGACGGGGAGGAACAGCTGGGACCGGACTCAGATCACTGATACACTGTCTGTTAGTTAGCAGCTCTCAGCCTCAGTTTACCCAACGGAGAGGTGAGGAAACCGCATGTTAAAACCATCTCTTTATATAATACCCCAAAACTAATTAGTACACATCATAAAATAGTGTGTAAAGGGCGTAAATGTAAGCTCGTATGATACAAATTATTCAACTGCAGCTCCGTGGAGATCCTGTTGTGTGTTTACTTTCTTCTTGCAGACGATCCCAGACAGTCCGGGAAATTAAAAAGTGGTTGTAAATACAGATAAATGGAGGCAATAAATCAAACAAATGACCTCATCTAATTTAAAGATTATTTGATTATTTAGCTGGAGACTAAAGGATCTCTTTATTTCTGCCTAAGCAGCACTGCAAATGGGAATCAGCGTTGTAAAAGAAAGCCTAAACGCAGTCCTCGTCTGAAGAAACAACCACCACCTAGTTCTCGCTGTTTTTTTTCACACACGGTTGTATTTTTCCTGGTCGCACTTTGCATATTTAAAACGCCAAACTCTCTAACCTGGAGTGGCCTAAACTTGGGCACAGACTTTTGTCAAGGCTGCCAAGCATAATGAACAATCAGAGCTTACTCCAAACATAACAAACAAAATAGTTTATATCGATTAAAGCGCCGTCCTCGACAAGCTCGAATGGCTAATTATAACTGAGACTCGCAGGGTTGCTAATTAGATGTCAGAGGTGGCCATCCCAAGGCTACACCACGGGTGAATCATGTGACTTATACAAATTTTCATGGTTACAACTAGGGCCCGACATGGATTATTATGGATTTTTTGGGGTCCATACCGATTATTGGGGGGGGGGGGGGGGGTGAGATTACTGATAATCAGTCGATTTTTAAATTTTTTTATGAAGTTATAAAAAATATACAGTATACTGTAGCTACTGTAGGCTACTGCTCTTTATCCAACAGAAGGACTGACTGATCAAACTCGGACCAGAAAAGCATTTTCAGCTAAACCCTGGCACCCCCACCCTGCGCCGATCGGTGCCTCCTCATTTCCGGTCCGGTCTCACCTGGAGACATGCGGCTGCCTCAGTAAGAGAAGTAGCTGTCAATTCTCTTGGTTCAAGAAGGACCAGATTAAACAGCTTTATTGAAGGTTTTTTTTTTTTTTTATATATGACTGAGTTTAATAACTCACCAGAACAGGTCGAAGGTTTTTTTTTAGGCTACACTTAATTGTCACTTGAAGTAAATTCAGTTTTGTGTCCCTAAACCGTCATATCCCATTTCCTCTATCTGTTTGAGTGAATGCAGTATTTTTTTGAGCCACTAGAGGGTGCCTACTCCGGTCCTACTCCCTTGCCCTTTGAACTCTGCTGATGGCCATTGTGTGTTTTTTTCTAAAACCAAGTGAAGGAAAGTGGACTGTAATGGTTTGAGCATCAACATCCATCAGTTTGGAGCCACTAGAAGAAGAAGTAGATGTGAGTAAATCTCTGAAGAAACACTTCAAACTTTAGCTTTGGTGATAATCAGTAAAGATTTGGTGCCACGTGTTGTTCATTGTGCTTGAATTTGAGCCACGGCACTTAAAGTTTATGACTTATCCCTCATTGAGGACGCAGTGGAAGCTGAAATCACCTCTATTATCGTCATTTTTATCAGCTTTCAGAAACTGTGCCACAGGGACTCCCTCTTCTCGGTAACTTCCTGAACCCACACGGTGGTTTTATTTGCACATCTACCACAACTGCTACTCAAAATGCCTGTTGGGATCCGCTGACCTTCAGCTGCTTCAATACCGTTTTTCAAGCGGCACAGTAAGCGAGGGGAAGTTTGATTACAACCTCAAATGCCCCTGACTTAGAAAAAAGCAAACATTTAAATGAGATTCAGCGGCAAACCCTGTGTTAATGCTGTATTAAGCTCTTGAATTCTACCTTTTAAGGCCACTTTTTTGTAGATGAATGTGTAAACCTAAGTGTGGAGTAAATGAAGATTAAGCCGGCGTTGTAAATCCAGCGGGACGGACTCAACTCTTCTGTCTGCCACTTATACAGATAGCACAGGGATAAAGAGACAAACAGGAAAGTGTTTTGTGCCAAGAGGATAAGAGCCGCTGTCCTATTATGCCCAAATGGGAAAGCTGTTTGGCACTTAAGAGCTCAGCACTGAAATGTTGTGGACTGCAACGATTCTCGGCTGAAAAGTAAAAACCCATATCTACACCCCGAGCTCTGCTGTTTGATAGTTAAGTACACAAATCAAAAGTGCTTTTCGCCGCCGAAACCGGCACTAACAAGAGGAATATCCAAACAATTACAGAAAGTGCTGACACAAGGGAAGGAAGCGCTCGATTTGGAGGGGTTTGCAATGATCATTACTTCAGAGGCCAGGGGTGTGCAGAGACTTTTGGAGTGGGGTGGGGGAGCCCAACAGAGCTACACAGGGGTGGCCCGTAAAAACAATCAATTATTTACCTTTTCTGTCATCACCTTAAAGGGATATTCTAGCGTAAAATTAATTTAGGGTCAAACACACGAATGTTGCCGACCGCTTGCTTCTCTAGTTATACTAACTTAAGTAATGACCGCACTATAGCAATACAGAGAGTTATGTGCTCAACCAAAACGCCACTCTATAGCCACAAATAATGCTCAGAACAGCACCTAGCTTCATCAACAGGACATATAGGGTCCCAGCCATAGTACTAGCCACCAAACATCTTTTTAACTTTGCCTGATTTCTGTAGCAAAGAGACTAAACACAACTCACCTACTCTCTTCCAGCAGCCGCTTGTTTGTGGCGAGACCACAGGCCAGTCCATTACGGACTACAGCGGGTTGACTCAGCTCAAGGAAGAACATTTATAATCATTTCTTTATCATTTCCTTGAAGTAATAATCATCATATTAATCATTTTGCACTGCAAACGTGGTAGTACTTCTGCCTTCCCACTGCGTCCCAATATGACGTCGAAATGACATCTATTTAACGTATTTTTTCGATGATGAGATGCAAATGTGGATGTCATTTCAACGTCTAAAAGAGGTCCAATAATGACGTCTAAATCTTGTATCCATCTTGCACATTGTGCCGACGTCTAGATTTGGTCTTCAGATCACGTCCAAATTCTAAACGTCAGAGCTACATCTAAAAAAGGTCCAATTTGGACGTCGAAATTTCTAACCTATTTTGCACGTCGCACTGACGTCTAGATGTGGTCTTTGACAGACCGACCCAATACTGACTTGATCTGCACGTCTCTCTGACGTCCGATGTTTGGCGGGTTAGTGTCTCGTTCTGATTGCATTTTCATGAAGAAATGATCATAAATGTTCTTCCTTGAGCTGCGAAACCCCACTGTAGTCTGTAATGGACTGGCCTGAGGTCTTGCTACAAGCGGCTGCTGGAAGAGAGTAGGTGGGTTGTGTTTAGTCTCTTTGCTAAAGAAATTTGTCAAAGTTAAAAAGATGTTTGGTGGCTAGTACTATGACTAGGACCCTATATGTACTGTTGAAGTTAGGTGCTGTTCTGAGCATTATTTGTGGTTATAGAGTGGCGTTTTGGTTGAGTGTGTGGCTCTCTGTATTGCTGTCGTGTGGTTGTTACTAAAGTTGGTGTAACTAGAGAGACAAGCGGTCGGCAACATTCATCTCTCGACAGGTTGTCTAACTCAGTGTTACGGTGTATTTGACCCTAACTTAATTTTACGCCGGAATATCCCTTTAAGTCACTTGGAGGGTTCCCAACTGTTAAACTGTGCAAATCCGTCAGGTTAAAGTTAACGAAGCTCAACCTGTTTCCAATTAAAAACATTTATTCATTTCACTCTGAGCTTTAGTTGCGTCTAATCCTGGCGTGACTAAGCCTTCAGCTCTCCGCGTTTTGATTGAACCAGCTGATGTCCCTCTGCCCAGCTGCTCCCCGTCACTCCTGACTTTCTCCGACTTGCATCTTCAGAGGAAAAAGCAATTTTGTGAAGATTCTTTGATCCCTCAAGTGTCAGTTTGTTTGCCAGAGAAATGGTTTCCAAGTCCTCAGCATCCTGCCGTATCCTATCAGCCTCCTGATGAATATCCCTCACAGCATGCCAGCTTTCTGCTCTTGTCCACAACCAGTCTGTGTGCATCAGTCTCCGTCCATTACTCTTCAGCTGCCTTCAGTCTTCATTCAACAAGTCTGTTCGGGTTTCCTATTTGTCTTTCTGTCTGCTTTCTCCATTTACTTTCAATCCCAGTTTGTCCTCTCAGATAAATCTCCCTCGAACTTCTCTCAGCTGCTCTTCTCTCTGTGGGCTTTTTTTAGTTCTGATACAATCTCAAACTTCATTTCATATCAGATATATGAGTTTCAAAGAGATGTCATGTACAGGGGTGTGTCCAAGGGGGGAGCCAGGGTTGGGCGGGGCAGGCTGCGAAGTTACAATCAATTTGGCGTCAGCGAGCAGCAGTTGTGTGGCGTTTATGACTTCAACAGTTGTGTCAAGAAACTGTCGTAAAACACGGCACAACAATGGCCTTGTTAAACTGATTTAATATCCTCCGCTCTGAAACAGAGCAGACGTCACATCAAAGATTGTTTATAAACCTTTAGGAAATGATTGGTGGCATTTTGAGTATTTTTCAGTAGCTTCGTTTCTCCCCCCTGAGTGGATCCACAATCTGCCTTTTGCTGTAAAATGTGTGTTGTTGTTTTTTTTCCCCCCATCTCAAACTCGCTCACTGCAGCTTTAGGCAATTCAATTTCCTTTATGGCCATGTGCTGGAGAGGGTATGATGTGGTAGAGGACTTGTACAGTGGCCTATTAGACCGGTGCTGTTCAGTTTGGTTTGCATTATGAGTTTAATGGAGCCCTGGGTGTGTTATAATGTCTGCTGCAGCTTTATTTTGAAATGACTTCAGGGATAATGGAGAGCAGGAGGACGTGAGTGACATTGACAAAGAAAAAAAAACAGATTTTGAGTCACCTGTTTATTCACCCTAATATGCACCTCAGTAAATCAGGTGTATTGCATAAACCACTGTCTGTGAAGTTGTTTTAGTTTGGCCTGGTTCTGCATTAAATCTGCTTTATGGGGACATATGGTATAGTATTGTAACTACTAAAGTAAAGCGCGATAAATCAAGGACAAAACATATCAGTGTTCTCAGAATGACCTTTGAATATAACGTATCAAATTACCCCTATGGATTCCTTTCCATTGAGTAAACTGTTGCCCTCTGGATGCCCTTCCTGTTGACTTGATGTAAAAATATTGCACTTCAACATCCTTTTCAGTAATTAATTAAAAAGAGAGTGGACAAAGCACTAGAAGTGTCCTCTGGTTGCCCTTCCTGTGGACACAGTCTGAAAACTTTGTCCCTTCTGCCTGCCTTTTGATACAGGTGTTGAAAAGTGTACTCTGGATGCCCTTTTTGTTGACATAAACTGAAAATTTTGCCCCTTTGCATGCCCTTTGTATTAAGTGTTAGAAAAGTGCCATCTGGATGCTCTTACTGTGGATATAGATTAAAAACTTTGCCCCTCTGCATGCCCTTTGATTTAAGTGTTAAAGAAGTGCCGTCTGGATGCCCTTCCTGTGGATGTAATGTAATAACATTGCCCTCTAACGTCTTCTTTAGTCATACATCCAAAAAAGAGTCATCAGGATGCTCTTCCAAATGGGAACCAAATACTAAGAGTGCCCTCTAGATAGCCCACCCATTTAAATAACGTCCAAACTGTGTCCCTCTGGTTGCCCTGTCATAATATAAAACTGTAACAAAATGCCCTGTGACTTTTCTTCCACTTGATAAAACAGGAAAGCTGCCATCAGGATGCCTTTCCGGTGGATAAAAATGAAATTACGGCCTCTGGATTCCCTACTTTGATATAAAATGTTTTTAAAAAATTCCTGTGAATTATTCCAGGTTGATCAAGACATAAAAGTTACCTCTGGATGCTCTTTCAGCGGATTAGCTGTACATAAGTGCCGTCTGGATGCCCTACCATAATATACAGTGTGAATAGAAGGCCCCTGTGAATTTTTATTTATTGTTAAAGCATGTTTAAGTCCTTCCAGTGAATAAAATTTATATTAGTGCCATCAAAATTCCCTACCTGAATGGGGGAACCACAGAATGACACTTTCTCCTTTAACTTGAAGCGAAATTACTCAAGTTTGGCTACCATTCATTTTATTTTTACAAGAGGTCGTCTGGACTCTGAGTTTGGCCGCGTTATATCAGAGTGAGTGACAGGAACTATGGAGGAGAAGCAGTTACAGAGACAGACAGCTGGAAGAGAGCAATTGAGGGAACTCAGAAGAGAAATCCAGGGAGGGTAACGGCAGCGGGGAGGGGGAGGTAAAGAGAGACAGGAGAGGAGTGCAAAGGGGTGATGAAAGAGTGACACAGTAAAGCAGGTGAAGTGGTGGATGGAGGGGGAGGGAGGGCAGACAGCATTAGATTTTAATGAAGCCCTCAGCGCATCACACAATCTGATAAGGTGACACTCCTGAGACAACAAAATGGCGCGAGCGTTGGAGCCAGAGAGGGAGAGTGAGGGTGTGACAGATGTGATGTGCGCCTCGGGCCTCTCGGCGCTCGTACGCTCTGGCTGCCCGACAACCTGAGAGCCTCTGCAGTGCAGGAATCTGAGTCACTCAGATGCAAACCACTGCTGCAGACACAGCCCTCAGGATGTGTGTGTTTCAAGTCTGTGTCCATACTAATAATGTTGAGGAAGCGTATGCAGGAGGAACCAGCATGCAAGCTAGGCTAACGCTCTAGTCTAGGCCAGGTCTGCAATGTAGTTTGGCTAATTTGGAGCTCCTGCGGCTCCCTGGGGTCCTAACGCCCACTTTGGGAACCACTTCTTTAAAAAAAACATCCAGTCGGACTACGCCGAGGTTAAAAAATGAAGTTTGAAAACCAGGATTTCTTCCGTTCTCTGTTTTTATGCAGCTGTCTGTCCGACTCTGTTAACAGTCAGCATGTGGTCGGTCTTTATTGTGTTCCTGTCTGTCAAACTGTCAGGGTCTTGTCATAAATAAATGATAGAGAAACTGCCCGCAGATGTGGGGAGAGTGAGCCGGTACTGTATGAAGCTCGAGTTAACTTGTTTTTCTCTCAAAATGAAGGAAAAAAAGTTTCAAATTTGGGTTCGAACGAGGAGAATTTCCCAAAGTTTGACTCTGAGATTCTTGAGCCAGACATAAACACTCATTAAAAGGCTGTGTCACCCTGGATTTAAGCTAACAAGTGGCGTCAGCTGCAGACTTTTAACATCCTTTTAGCTATTGTCACTTTAAATGACAATGTTGTTTCGCTTTAGCGTGTTAAAGACCAAAATACATTTAAACTGTCACCGCTCTCTTTTGCAAATGAGACAATGTGGGCACAAAGATTTGGACGATTTGACAGCTTAAAAGAACCCGTTCTCATACTCCCCAATGACGGGCTGTCTCTGGATTGTTCTTGGAAAAAAAAAAAGTGTGCTTTAAATTGCGTAGAACAAAGAGGGAAAGAGGGGGGTATGTTGAATCCTGAGTCACCGTGTTTGACAGCAGCATCATTAGAAAAATGGCGAGAGAGAAAGCTTGAGGAAGCACGGCGGTTCGACCATTAAGGGCTCAGAGACATGAGACAAAGAGGCCATTTGGAGGAAGGAGCGAAGACGGGGAAAAAAAAGAAAGAGGACAGGATTTCAAGGTGACGCGAAACGACGACTCTGTCGGTGTTTACCAACATATTCAGGACGTGAGCTCGAACATTCGTGTCAATCTGCCGAGGCAGGAAACGACGGGTCTGCGAGAAAAAAAGGCCACGAGGAAAACAGGAGGAGACGAGGAGGAGGAGGGCGGCGAAAGAAGACGTCAGATCCAGTGGATGGAAGTGGTATTTTACCAGTTTGTGCTGGAGAGAAAGAATCAGGCGGAAGAAATTCTGTACTTCACGAGTTTCAGTAACGTCATCAGGGCTTGACACTTTTTTCACAAGGAGCGCATGTTCTCCTAAGTTGAAAAAGTAAGGCGCACACAAAGAACTTAAGGGGCACAATGAAAATTGATCAAATAATGTTTGTCTTTTTGGTCAATTTAAGTACACTTTGACACTTTCACACCACTCTCGTTTAGTCCAGTTGAACGAACCCTGGAGCGTTTACCCCCCTTGGTGCGGTTCGTTCGGGTCGGTGTGAACGCTGACCTCGAACTCTGGTGCGGACCAAATAAATGAACTCTGGTCCGCCTGAAGAGGTAGAATTTGTGAAAACCGTTTTCCGAGGCACCCGGAAGAAAAGAATCGTTTTGGGAATTGTTAAGAGAAAATGTGAATGATGTCGATGGATTGAACCATTTGGAACCGGTTCTCAAACTTGTGCATGACAAGTTTTTCACTCAGCTGCAATGTCTTTTTCGGACTTTAACGAAAAATACTGCCACAGGGCCAACATCACTCTGACTTCTCGCTACTTCGTTAGTACCTTAGTACACACTATTGTTGGAGTGGAGTCTGGAATGGACTGCTTGTATCGGAATGCTGATATTGGAGATTTTAGATGCAGGTCGATATAATCCGATATTATTTTTTTTTTGCTGATATCGGACCGATATCTGATATCAGTATCATATCTGGACACCCCTATTTAAAAGTGAATATGACAACTCAAAGTATCATCCATCTTTTTGGAAATATGAACGATGAACTTTTCTTATAAATCACATTTTCTGCAGCAGGTAGCCGACAGTATTTCTCTGATACTGAACGAGGACGCTCTCATCTCTTTTGCGCATCATAGAGAAACAACCCTGTTCATTTCAAACCCGTCTTTTAATAAATCAAAAACTCCTCACAGGAGCTTCAAATCCACAAATAAAGTAGAAGATTCAGTCCTCAGAACAGCGGATACAGAACTCATTACAGCCCGCTGTAGAAAATAAGCAAGTTTTCATGCCTTTGGAGAGAGAAACCAGACGGAGTGAAATGATATTTCCCTCTAAAAACCGCACATCTTCCACAGCAGCTGAATGATAATTGAAAAAAATACGGACATCTGGGGCGTAGTCTCGTCTTATCAGCTGTGTGCAGGTCACTCTGTGGTTTGTCGAGGCTTTAACTTTTCCTCCCTCGGCCCTCTGGGAGGAAACTTGAGCAGAGCGGCGTGTAATGAAGGGCGAGATGGTAAATTTGACATTTAGCCTTAATGGCCTCATGCAACAAAAAAAAGAAAGAAAGACACGGGAATTTGGACGTCATTCCTGAGCAGTTATGAATCTGTAGTTTGGATAGAATGTGCGTTTGTACATCTGAAACGGCGAAGATCTGACAGTTTCCCTCAAGCGCCTGACTGACAGGAAGTGCGACAGTCGTTTAAGGCATCAAACATTTGACAACACACACAGATGCGCACACACAAGCTCACACAAGCCGAATGAAAAGGCCATGTCAGCTAACATATGGCGCGTCATCCATCTGCATCGGGTGTGTTCGAGGGCTCGACGCGGGCTTCGCATTCGGAGCGCTGTGTGCCATATGGCGCCGCTAATTACACCTGGAGCCATGAAGGAGACGTGAAGGGACGGAGTGTGAAGGATTGGGGAGGGGGGCGGGGCGGGGCGGCGAGTTTTGGTGAAACGAGGACTTACAGCCTTCAGGAGTTTGGAAGGGAACAGTAGAGGATGAACAAAAGTCAAGGAGAAATACAACTTCTTCAACTTTACGGCTTTTAATTTTACAAACGTTAACGTAAAAACTTGAAATAAGGTGCATCCGTGAGAAAAAATTAGGAAAAGGTGATAAAATCTGTCCAATTATCAGTATAATTAGTAAAAGAGCAAAATTAGCAGCATGAGTAGAAGTTGAATAACAGTGATGTGTTTCTGTGGGTGGATGAAATGATTCCCAGAACGACTCGAACACGGTTTATTCAGGTTGATTTAAAGGAACGTCCTCTCCTCCTCTCTCGTTTCTATCTCAGGACATCATGGCGGTGTGTGTTTTATTTTTTGTTTTTTTGTTGGTCTAAGCAGAAATCTGTCAAATTGATGGATTGCCAGGACATTCAGAACCGACACGCAGAGAACAAAATTAGCACCTGCCACCTGTCAAAGGCAGCGTACATGCTGACAGTAGAAACTACAAATTTCAGACCACCTGCTCCTATGAAGATGTTTGTTGTTTTTCCTGTATTTACATTTTTTTTTAAGGAGAGGAATCTTGAATCAGATCCTTTGGTTTTACTATTTTTGATCAACATGTTACTCATTTCTTGGCTAAAAGGATAAATTTTGGACTATCGCTGTCCCGCTTCATCTTCGATCCCCCCGGTGGTGAGGTTGTGAGTGACAGCTGGCCTGTGCTGAAAAATCTGATTTATTTGAACCCAAGTTCTTTAACTGGAATATGAATTTCTTGACTAAATGTTGGTGTAGAGGACAGTATGAAAGAGGATCAGGGCCAAAAGAAGAGAAAAAAATCATTACAGGAGGGAGATTTTTTTTTATTTCCATTTCAAGATTTAAGTCCAAAATTCGAGATTATTCATGTTGACTTTAATCTTGAAATTTCGATTTAAATCTCAAAATGTTGAAATTCTCGCCTTATCGACATAATTCCAACATTCTGTAATCTTGAAATTTTAAATGTTCTTGAAATTTCAAAATTAAAATAAAAATTTTTTATCTCAAATTTAGACTTGACATATTCTCAATTTTAATCCCAAATTTTTGACTCTAATATCAAAATTTTGACTATAATTACAAAAAATAGATTTAACATAATTTCGATTTTTTAATCCGGAAATTTTGACTTTAATCTCGAAATTTAACTTTTAATCTTGAAATTTCCGCTTTATTGACATCGTTTCTATTTTTTGAATCTCAAAATCTTGACTTTTCTCGAAATTTTGAGATTTAAGTAGAAATTTTCAATCCCTCAATTTTGACTTTAAACTAAAAATTTTTATTTTAATCTTGAATTTCAAAATTTTAATTTTCAATCCCTCAATTTCGACTTAAATCCCCTCTTGTAATTATTTTTTCCTCTCCATGTGGCCCTAATCCTCTTTGGTAGGACAGAGTAGGAGTGTGTTTCGTTTCTTCCCGTCCTCTCGTCCTCTTCTCTCTTTCTCCGTCTGTTTCCTGAGTTTAAATTCACAACAGGAGTCTCTGTCATTGTTTTATTTGCTCTGTAAATCTCTCAGTGACAAACGTGCCTCGTTGAAATCGCTCCTCTTCCCTCTCGTATGTAACTTTCTCTCCCCGCGGGTGAAAGCTGACACCTGATCCTGAATTTCAATTATTTGCGGAGCGATTACTTGTCATACTACTCAGGTTTGGAGCTAAAGCGAGGGCTCAAAGTCTTCCTGGTTAAATCCAGCTGTTAGAGGACTCTGAGCCTCCTTTTTTCCCCTTTTTTCGTCTCACCCTCTTTGTCGTCTTTTTCCTCCATTAGTCGGCATCTGTTTGACTTGAAGGTGGAGCAGTCATATGGCGTTAACTGCTTTCTTGGGTTTGCGTCATCGAGGAGTTTGCGTTAAAAAGACAGAAATCGCCCAAACATTTAAAGTGACAAGATTCATGAATAACTCAGCGACTCGAAAAGATCCTGATGATTAAAAAAAGCCACACAGGGTGAAAACTCGTGCTCCTTTTTATTACTGTTCATCCCTCCGAGCAGCAGGAATAAATAAAAGATCAGACAAAAACAACAGATTTAATTTCATCCTTATTTTTGTAAATCAAACTCAATGATTTCTGAGACAGTTTAGCCTCATTGACTCTGCCGAACACTCAGAGACACTCCGACACGCTTGATTTACACGCTTTTTATTAATATGGTGAAGCATAATTAGCGTATAATCAACTTTCGATTTCCTAAAGAAGCGGCTAATTTTAAACATAGAGGCTACGAGTCAATTAGGCTCAAGGGAGAGCGACAAATGAGACGGTAAAAGCTGGAAAAAAGAACGAAAATGCCAAAAGCAGCGATTCATTAGCAAAAACAAGTTGTGGAGCACATCCAAAGTGAAATGAAGGAGGTGGTTATTAACAGGGAGACACTGGGACGATTATTAGACTGTAAGGAGAGGTTAGGGAACAAAAGCTCAGACCGAGGCGACGATACCTTACAGCTACGAAAAACGATCAGCTTTAAGAGTCTAATGATAAACCAGGGTGTTGAGGTGAGACGCCTGTTTTGGTTGATTTACAGTCTGGAAATAATTGATGCAACGGCAGGAAAATGTTTCATATAATTTGGGTGCCCAAATAAAACGAGGATTTCACGTCAGATTCCCAAACATAATCGAAGCCATGGTTTGCACCCACATCGCAAGGATTTCATTCAATCAATGCACATACAATCTACGATGCCCATATGGATCTGTTGAACGTTGTTGCCCGGTGGCCTAGAGGAACGCACGACTCATTCATTCAACAGAACAGCTCTGAGAGTGTGCGCCTCCGTGATTTCGGCGCATTTTTAAAGGGATTGTTGATACCATATTTGGTCAATTAGAGACGTTTCTGAATGCGAATGACCCGAACCATGAACAAGTACGATAGTAAAGAACAGGTGGTATTTATCATCACTGATTACTTAAGTTAAATCCAAACCCATTATATCTGTAAAGATGACTCCAAATCTACAAAGGCTGTCTGATCGTGCTCATGTTGTTCGTGATCCATCTTACCACGCCAGGTTGCAGCGTGAATCTACTTTGAAGGTCGAGTTTTCCGCCTCCTACCTTCGCACATATACGTCTCCTGCCACAGCGCTGTGTTGATGAAAATGGCATTAAATGTTAATCAAAGGTTTAGATAGATAAAAGGGATTTAATGACATGTAAATCCACAGGAAGCGCCGTAAATTGTCCATCTTCTCTTTGAGCCTGACAGCCAGTTCCCCTCCACACACACACACACACACACACACACACACACACACACACACACTCCCTCTGTGTGAGAGCAGACTGCCGTGTTGGGCAGGTCGTCCTCGCTGAAAGCCTGCGGGGAGACTTGTCAGCTCTCATTGGCTTTTGGTGCACACCTCTTTTTCCTCCGCCTTGTCCCAGTGTGTGCTCCAGCACTCCTGTCACTACCCACACACTCTATTCACTGCCCGTGTGTGTTTGTGTTTGTGTGTCTTTGAGTGTGAGCGTCTTTAGCTTCCTGTCAGCGCTCGAATGTGGGTGGTTATGGGCTGCAAAGTGTGTGTGTAGTTGTTGCGATGTCTGTCAAGAAAGAGTGTGAAGAAAAGGCTGTGTGTGTGTGTGTGTGTGTGTGTGTTTGTTTGTGTGTGTGTGTGTGTGCTCTGAAGCGTGAATGGGTGAGATTATAAAGTGTGTTTGGATGTACCTGTGTGAGTTTGTGATCCTTTCATTGCTCTAAAACGAGTGAACAGCGACTGCTATCTCCTGCTGCCTTCATGTCTTACGGATGTGCGGCGGTTGAACGTAGAAATACGCAGCTCCGAGTTTAGACAAGAAATACTTATGTGATGTGTCCTGCTTTATGTAACTTTATATATTTATATTACTTAGTGAAAAGATTTAGAAAGAAAGCATAAAAAAGCTACGAAAAAAATCTAAAAATTAACGTTAAAACATTGAATATTCTACTAAAACTAAACTAAGTATATGGATGGAGTTCGAACACTGCCGCTATTTAGCTAGCAAACTTAGCTACCGATTCAGACAGATTAAAAAACCTCTAGATCAGTCACTTTTTTAATAAAATTATTGCCTTAAGTCCACGACGAAAGAGTCAAGCTAACAATTAGCTTGCATGCTAGCCAAGTATTGTAAAATCTTATATGTACGATATGTTTACGTATGCACTGTTTTACCAAAAAATGTATAATACGTCTTAAACATGAGCTGTTAAAGTGCCGAGTCATCTCACAGTGGGTTGATATAGTTGGCTAGCTAGCTAGAAGTTGGCTACTTCTCCTTCATCTATTCTCTGACGTGACACCAGATATACTCACTATGTTACCATATTCTTATTAATAGCACAATATCACAACCTTTCTTTTATATAGAGATGGTCAATATAATACGTAAATAATGACAGCCTTAATTCTTTTTTTTTTTTACGTAAGTGTAAATAAAAAAAACGTCAAAACATACAAAGTGAAAACTAGCGAATGTGTCTTTAAACTCTAACGTGAGCATCAATTTAAAATTCAGGAACAAGTTTTTTCTAAAAGTTACGAACTTTGCCAGTTCTTGGATAGATTTGCTAGAAAACCATACATGTATATGATCTATTTAAGAGAAATTGATACGAATATTTGCATAAAGCAGGCTGGACTCACAGGTTTTCTTTACATTTATTTAATCTAGATTTGCTCACTCTCTACTACTTTGTGCATGTTGATGTTTTCCTTTAATTGAAAGAAATCCTGGCCTCTTTGAAATCAGGAGAAATCTTATTATAGATACTGCTAATGAGTTAAGCCCAAACTCCACAGAGCACGTCGTGTGTTGTACCCTGGCTCCGTCTCATCCGACAGAGATTTTCACGAGCACTCTCACTAATGCATGTGCTTCTATATGCACCTCAGACATGTCCCTGAAGTAGCCATACGCGACTTCAGCCCCTGCTTTGACTGTCTTAATATAAATATTACACAGTTGTCTCAAGCTGCACAGAGCAGGCAGTGAGAGTCTATTTTTAAACCGAAAGAGCCACAAAAGCACTGTTTGTTGTTTTTATGATCTCTGGGAAAGAAACAGACACTTCTTTTGAAAATTTTAAAATCATATTTTCCTTTTCTTTAACAGGGATTGAACAGTCACCACAATATGCTGGAACATTACCTGTGCGCAACAGGAAGCTGCACACCGCCTACGGATTAGCAAGGTAAGAATCTCTCCAGTATCATGTGTTCCCGACCGTTTTTTGCCAAAGTGGACCAGATAAGAGCTGTTTGATTTATTGGCAATGTTCAACATACATAAAGTACCAGTAACACACAAAAATCATAACCCAAATTACAATCTGACTAATCGTTCAACTCCAGTTAATTAATTTAATAATATTTGAATTTGTAATAACAGTGTTTGCAAGTCTAAAAGTCCAGTCAACACTTAGAACTCCGCTGGCGATCCACGTGACAACATTAATAACAGTTTCTCAGGAACTATAGCGTGTATCTCTATGGGATACAAAGTGTTCAAAAGCTTACCCTTTTAGCGATCTATTGAGGGTTTCCAGACATTTCTACACCTCCTACAAGGTTTACAATCCAACCACAAAAACGCTAAATGCCGCTAATCTCTTCCGAGTTTGACAAGCTGTTTTGATGACGTCTTTTTCTGTCAAACTTTCGACCAATTACATTGTCTCATATTCTTCTTCTATTGTTCCCTTGATGGTAGTGTCCAATAAGAGGCAACCAAATATCAACAAGAGACAAGAAGGTTCCCTGCTTGTCTGCAAAATGTGAAATAATGGTCCTCAATGTTTGGAAACAAGCAAAGAAGAGATTCTGAGCAGTAGGATGGTTCTCTGTCTCATCAAGGAGTGGCATACACAACTTTAAAAAGTAAAAAACACCTGGAAGAATTAGTGTAAGTATGTAAATAAGAGAAGATAGTCTTTCGCTCTCCCAACAACATCCTTTAAAATGTCATTTTAGTCCATTTTAGAGTAACTTACTGTAGATTTTAAGGGAGAAATACACTTAAAAACAGTCAATTAAAGCTCATACGAGGAACTTTTAGTTTGTAGTAACTTTGGTGCCCCCTGGTGGCCAAAGCACCCTTATTTATTTTGTCCTTTATGTGCTTTTCCCAAAATAATCTGAATTTTGACAGTAAAATTTCTCATTTGTTGTGAATATTTTATGCAATTTGTAAAAACGAGGCTGTTTCTTCCTCCTCCCACTGGGATAATTCGTCATTTTACTTCTTCACTGATGCCCTCGTCCGCTTTCGTGAGTCATAAAATAGTATCAAGATGAATTCCAGTCGATTTCACGAAGATAAGGAAAAAAAAACTGTCACTGAAGCTTTAATATAATTTGTTTTTTCGTCAGATTTCTGCTGTCAGGCTGAAAGAATCATGACTAAGTGTTTTTCACAGTGTCGGTAATTTTCTCCGGCGCTGGCTCTGACGTTGATCACAAACGCTGTAATCATCCCTCAGCTGAATGGAGGAACACGGGCTCCGCTGTGATCCCATAACTAATTTACTGTAGATTACTATCAGCCAGATAATGTGAGATATCACACGGCGTATACAACCAGCGCCGCTCTGACTAATGAAGGTAATTCTCATTCACACGCTGACAATGATTGCGTCTGCCTTTCAATGGGGCTGGGACTCTTTCAGATCATCAGGACGGTAAATTACAGCAGATAAAAGACTGCTACGAGGCAGATTATGACTCATTCACACTCAGATTTTGGGTCCAGGTGTCTGATTTTGATTGATGAGGGCCTTGTTGTTCTTATTTTCCTCTTTAGAGAAGATTAACCAAAGCTAGTCGGAGGGTTTTCGAGCCCAGCAGCTGCTCCTGATCCAGCGTCTCATTATAGAAAACATGATTTCGGCCCTGTCCCTTTAACTCATTCAGCGCCAGGTTCACTTATGTAATTTTCACCCAGTGCCATCAATGACCGCAATAGAAATTTCCACAGAATATCTTGTTATTGGACTAGAATTAAGTGCAATATCTCAAAAGAAAGCGCTGATTCTCTTCTTTCGCCAGAAAAAAATGTTAGTCTCTAACCCTCTTCTGTGTTTAGTGATTGCCTGCTCAATGCAGCGTGGTCATATCATCTTTTCCGATCTGGGAAAAACACATTTTTACGAAGGAGCGACTTTCAAGCAGAACTCTGATCGTCTATTTCATTTCACTTCAAACTACTTCACAGGTGGTATCAAGGTCCTCCCTCCTCGGACAACACTCCTCATCACTCTTGAGATCGTATTGGCAGCGATGCCGTGACGTAAACCCCATGGACTGCTCGCGTCCTCCTTGTCTGGACTGTCGCTGAATTCCGGCTCTTTCCTTGCCCACCAGTACCGGCACCGGCGGCACAATGACATGCCTTAAAATTGTTTCTTTGATTGTCTGGTGACGATGTGTGGTTCTGGTACCAGGATCTCCACTGGATCCAGAGACAGCAGCACTGCACCCATGGGAGCCGATGCGTCGAGACCGTTAGCTCTTGGCTAATGACTTTTGGCATTTTGCTACCTCACCAGTAACGGCACCGGTAGCACAACGACACACCGGAAAATAGTTTCTTTGACTGTCTGCTGATGATGTGAGGTTCCAGTACCAGAATCTCCACTGGATCCAGAGACGGTAGCACCACGTCCACGGGAGCTGATTTGCCGAGACTGTTAGCTCTTGGCTAACGACTTTTGGCATTTTCCTACCTTACAGGGAAAAAACACTCCTCAACTAGGCTAATTGGCACACTTCTCACTGGCAAGTACTTGTTTTTGTTTTGTAAAATGGTTATGACGTATTTGTCGGCTTTCCTGCGTTCAGAACGACCCCAAACTTAGTGGCATGTTGGGGAAGAGCGCCCTCTGGCGGAAAACAGAAAAACTGAAAAATCAGTCCAAATCCATTATTGGCACTGAATAAGTTAATTCAAGAAGTTTAAGGCTCAAATTTACTTCATCGTCAAGATGTTGCTCGCTGTGCTAGACGTGATTCAGATCACATATTAGATGTTCAGTCCTGGTGTCGTCTGAGAAATAAGCGTCAGACTCTATGGTCTGTGGTTAGCGAGCCTTAAAGTCTCATTTCTAAGTAGAGTATACCCCCCTGTAATATGACAGGCTTTAAATAATTCATGGTCGTTAAAGGACGTAAAGCAACCGGCGCTATTGTTGGTGAGCAATGGTGCGTCAAGCCTCGTGCGCTGAACAGAAATATGCAGCTGTAAAAAGGTAAACCTGTTCTGCTCTCCTGAGCGCTCCATCAGCCTCAGGCGCCAGGGTTCTCCACTCACTCCCTAAAAGACGGAGAAGACAGATGCTGGAGCAGCAGCTGCGCTCGTGGGGCTGCGGGAAGGCCAGTTCAGGGCAGGTGTTGTGCTAGAAAAGGATTGCACAGATTCATCAGCTGCTTTCTTTCTGCTCAGACGAATCGTAACGACTCTGGTGGTGATATCGGGGAAATTAATAAAGAAAATACACCTGCTGTAATTCCAGTGATGCATCTAGAGCTCATACCGATGATACTCAGAGATTAGCAGAAAAAAGAAATACAAGTAAAGGCTCATTCCTGTCCTGGATACAGACGGAGCTCTTTCATGTTCTTTTCATCTGTATTTCTTTACGTATTCTTGAAGTTTACAGATACAGGCCAGATGGAACAGTACCACTGAAAAACCATGGGGGCAGTGTTGCTGCTGTCATTACCCGATGCGTGTCTCTAGAGAGAAACAAAGAAGACAATGATGGGGCCTTTTGATGATCATCGTCAAGGTCTCTTATCGGTACTACTAGAAGGATCTTGGTCCTCCGGCCTCGAGGCATTTATTGGCCTGACCGACCACCGCCTCCTCTAATGCCGCCTCCGTTTTTGTCTTCTAGTTGCTCCACAGTCGCCATGTTTCTTTTGGTTTGTTGTTGTCAGAAACGTTTGACTCCGGCCTGCCCCCTGATGGATGTAATGGTTAGCATCCATGCCAAAAGTATGTGGGCAGTGATGGAACCATGGTTAGAAACGGATGCGTACATTTTTATACATATGGTGAGCATAAATGAGCCTTAAAGGGATATTCCGGTGTAAAATTAATTTGGGGTTAAACACACGTAACATAGAGTTAGACACCCCCTCGAGAGATGATTCCTACAGCGGAGTTTCGCATCTCAAGGAAGAATATTTATGATCATTTCTTTATCATTTCCTTGAAGTAATAATCACCATATTAATCATTTTGCTCTGCAGACGCGGTAGTTCTTCTGTCTTAGCGTCTCGGTCTGATTGTATTTCCATGAAGAAATGATCATAAATGTTCTTCCTTGAGCTGCGAAACTCCGCTGTAGTCTGTAATGGACTGGCCTGAGGTCTTGTTACAAACAAGCGGCTGCTGGAAGAGAGTAGGTGAGTTGTGTTTAGTCTCTTTGCTAAAGAAATTAGGCAAAGTTAAAAAGATGTTTGGTAGCTAGTGCTGGTGCTAGTGCTTAATTTTACGCCGGAATATCACTCTGATGAGCGCTATTCCCAAGTGTTCCCGTCGGTGGCGTGTGAGTGATTGAGCATTGCATGAAGAAGTTAGACTGACTTCCTGTTTCCTGTTTCGTAGGGAGTCACTGCTGCCCCCAGAGGAAACGTCTCACTCGATGGTTTTAAAGCACCAATACTTGCGCCCACATTGGTGTTGTTTTCCTCATTTGCCACCGTCGTATTCCCCTCCACCCTAAAATCAATGCCGGTGCCTGGAGATGTATTTCTCTTATCAAAATAGCCTTCAATAATTCAACAGCCGTGTTGTTCAGAGAAATACCCGCAGGAAAATATTTAAGATAATAACAAAAATAGACCTGATCTACTGAGTCTGGATCACAGTTTCCCCGTCGGCTGTACAGCTATCAATCAAACTCTGTCGACGCAGTCATTGGAAAACAACGTGGAGAAGTGGCTTTTAACAGCCTGAACACGGAGACCTGAAGATAAATCCTCCCAGGACACAGCAGAGATTTACTGCCGTAAAGAGAGATTTTCCCCCTCATTAAATCGATCTATTGTTGACTGTGCGAGGGAGACGCTGGATTTGCTGGTGCGCTTTTATGCTCAGGTGTGTACGGATCGGAAAAGCGTGCTCCTCTTTGTGGGCAGGTGATCTAGTTTGTTCCCCGTCTCAGGTGGGCCCTTCATTCTTCTCCGGCTACTATAATTAAAAGCTGTAGTTTCAATGAGGGCAAAAATCATTATTGTATTAAGAGAGGGGATGAAACAAACAATTAGCCCAACAATTCCTTTGGGAGTCGATGAAAGGCTCTTTATTGCCACGAATGAGTTCGGCCGTGTCCTTGAAAGAGCGCTCGGAGAGAGGTATTGACCCGGGGCTCAAACTTTGAGAGGGAAAGAAGGTGGACAAGGAGAAGACCAGATAAAGAACAAAAGTGACTTTTAAGATCGACTTAGCTGAAAGACTGAAACAGCTGCAGGTCTGAAGCTCGATCGAATACTATCTGTTTTGAAGTTGGAGGCTTTGACTGGACAGTGTTTCCCTCACATAAACCATTATTCAGTTATTCTCCATCCTTATAGGACAGCTTTAAAACACAAGCTATGTCATTCAGGGTCTGTCTCATGAGTTTTTCCAAAAGATCAGACACAGGCAGGCGCAGAGAAATTGTAGGAAGGAGGCGGCACAGGTTTCAGCAGGGGCGGATTCAGGGTGTTGCTAAGTCCCCCCAATCAATAATTTTGGCTATAGCTGTCATTTTAAGTGCTGCGAGTTTCTTTCTTTGCATTTCTTTTCAATTTTTTGTTAGTTTTAAAAATTGTAACTTGACAAATGTCTTTTTTTAATCCATGGAGATTCAAACTGGAAAAATTTAGCTGATATTTTGACAGTGTTTAATGATATATCTTTAGGTAACGTGACATTAATCTATGTCATGTTGATTTTTTTTGGCCTTGAAACTATAATTTTGTTATTTATTGATGCACAGACTTGGGATTTGGCTTGAATGCCTGGCCAAAGACTTGATTGAACTACCAATATCTGACTACTAGTTTACCCCAGCTTCATAGACGTTGCCTTTGTAATTATGAAATTTGGACCAACCAAACAAGCGCATTAGCTTTATCTCAATGTTGGGCTGGGCGATAAACCGAAAAATTTCATGGATTTGTCATTGGATATAATTGCAGGAATCTTTGCATTAGTGCGGTCAGTGTAAATACTTCACACCTCTGCTCCAAAGGTCAATCAAACCCAACCAAACTGTAACTGCGATAAAGGTCAAGGACATGTGAAGGCTCTATGACAGTGAAACAGCACTTTCATAAAAAACACAATCAATATAATTTAAAAAATCAGGTGAAACAGCAGTAGGATAGTTCTTCTGAATATTCTGTGTGAGTGGGTAGAACGAACAACCTGTTTGTAACCACCTCAGGGTGAATGAGTCTCTGAGGCACCTGAGCTGATTTCTGATGCACCTCCAAAATATAAAAAAGCGGTAAAAAAAAAACTACAAAATGAGCCCCCGGTGCTGCTTCCATTATCACACAACACTTACAGTAAGAGGTGTGAAGCTCTAAGAGGAGGTTTTCTGACGATTATGGTCTTATCAGGCTGATTGAAGTGTTACCCGTAGAACGTAGTGTGGTGGTGGACATCGATTTTCCCAGCAGTCTTTGATGCTTCAGAAGTTCGGCTTTATTTTGACAGGTAGAAAAACAAGAAAAAGAGCGCGCTGCTGCTGTCAGAGATTTCTCTGCTCTCAGACATTTGTTGACAGATCAGGAGGGGAAACCTATCGATGAAGACTTTTGTTTGGTCCGTCATGTCAGGAAACCCTGTTTTTTTTTTTATTTAAGGATCTTTGTTTTAAATAAGAAAATAATCTGCCGCCAATAAAGATATGCTGAACACTGCAGTTCCTGGAATGTCCACTCGGGGGAGGCTCCGAAAGCCAAGGACGCTCCATTGATACGCATTCAGATAACTAAATTTTACACCAGACGTCAACATGTTTTTTAATTTGAAAGTACAAGTTTGTATAATCGGACGTAATAAGCGGACAGTTAAAGGTAGGGTAGCCAGGATTCCGTTAAAGAAGCATCTTTTTTGTGGTGTACAAACAAAAAAGCTTTAAATATCAGTCAATAGTTATTAGCTATTGATGACATTTGGGAATATAAAGATATCACTGTGTTTTGTTATGTCCGTGTGGGGTTCATGTCCTCCAATAACATTAACAAGCCTAAACAAAGTTAGCGTGCTACAATATCAGACAGTAGAAACCAACCAGAACATACGGAAAACACAAGCAATAAAATGAAGTAAATGCCGGAGACTCTGGCGGAATAACGGGCGCTTAAAACGGAGGTAGACCACCCGGACAAGAGCTAAGAAGCCAGGTCAACATAAACGATGGGGGACGATTTGGGATTTTGTGGACCCTGTAACCTTTCTGCTGGACAGGTAAACCGCTTTAACAAAGTAAGACAAGTGTCTGTAACAGAAGTGTTTCTTGTCAAACGGACCTGCTGTAGCGTGTTGTAGCGCCATCACTAAACTGTTGACCTCGGGTCCTGGACTATGTCACTTTATCCTAGTTGTAGAAGTCCTGCAAACATTGTGTTTGCTGGTAGTCTGTTGGCATCTACAGTAGCACTAATGCTGTTTACTTTCATGTTGAAGTATTTATCTGCATTATATCTAAATACCAGTGTCTGTTTGTGGGCGGGGCTTGCTGGGGAAAACTGGCACTTCATCAGATCCTGACTACCCCACATTAAATTTGGCTAAACTGAAATATACCAAAAGTTACGAGTTTGTACCAAACTTTTTAGCAGTTCTTTAGACTGTTTGATTAAGTTTCATGTTAAGTGAAGTTCCGTTCAAATCACTACAAGCTATGACTTGTCAAGAGTAAGGCGCTGATTGCCTAGTGGTCTAGGCACATCCCACAAACGCAGGTAGGTTTAATTCCACCATGTGACCTTTTGTCCTACATACTATCCCTCTGTCTCCAGTGTCCTCTCTCTGTCGATGAAACCTCAGAAGGCCCCAAAATAAATCTTTAAACCTGAAACTGAATCTGTCCTGGTCACCAAACCTCTACTGGTGTCGAGTGTCTGCCAAGCTTCTGAGTTCAAGAAGGACAAAAAACAGCAAGTCATCGAAGATGTAGTCACCGACATCGTCAGAGTACTGTCTTGAAACCTTAAATTTTGAATTTTAAATCGGTCAGCGAGCGTCCAGAAGCCGAAAACCTGCCAGTGTGTTTAGCACTTCTAAAAATATTCCCCAACTTTGCTGGCTGGTTTCTTTTGGCTGCGCGCTATCAGATCCAGTCCAATCTTCCCAATTCCTGCTGGCCTCTAAACAGTTCCTGTAGGGCTGCGAGTGTTTGGATAAATAAAACTTTAATGCGGTGGGTGTAGAGGACAAAAGAGCAAAAGAGGAAGTGAGGCTGGTGGGTTGACAGCGGGAAGGCAAAACAGAGGAAGAAAGATAGATGAGCGAATGAATCAGAGGAAACTCATTCATCCTCAGTGATAGATCGACGACCGGATGGAGTAATGGGGGGGAAACGTGAGCGCGACCGGGGAGTCCCGCACACACCTACAGGGTCATTGATTGGTGCACCACCAGTTGCTCCCAGCGTGCGATTGGCCCCGTTGTGCTCGAGGTAGCCCGCTCACCTCGACAGAAGTGCGAGTGGGTGTTCAAGCGTGTCTCCGTGTTCAGTTGCAAACACTTTTCGGGTGTTGTTAGGCCACGCTGTGTGTGAAGATAGCAGCCAGAGCTCGATAAGCACCCAGCAAAGGGGAGCGCCGCAGAGCAATTATACCGAATGACTCAAAGGCGAGACAGAGAGGAGGAGAGGAGAGGGTGAAAAAAAAAAAAACAGAGGGAAGAGGCATCAATAGGAAAAGAGGAGACAGGGCATGAGATAAAGAGAAAATAAGCAAGATAAGAGGACAGGAGAGGGCTTTTGTTGTCCTCTCACTATATCTACAAAAAACAAAATCAAGGATTCACCTTGGACGCTCATCTTTTGACATCCTCTGTCACAAAGCGGTTCACAGCACTCAGGTGGAACAGAACCAGCCGTGTACGATGATTAATGCACCAGTCAAGATACTAACGCAGAGCAGATAATGTATGGTAGACGATGAATGTTGCACAGTGATAATGTATTCTTTAGGGTGGATCATAAAGAGATGAGTGTGTTACACAGTAATGTATATTGCACTGCTACAATTCTTGGTAATGTATATGTCATAGAAGATAGTGTGTCAAATGCACATTAAATGGAGTAAAAAGAGGTGAAGTGATGTTGCAGAGGAGATGGTACAGTGCAAATGTATGCTGCGCTGATGATAATGTATAATACAGTAGATGATGGTAATTGCATGGAAGAGTGTTAATGTTTTAAGGTTAGAAATACACATATCTTTGATAATGCACAGTAAAAGAAGGTAGAGTGAATTGCAATAGACAGTGGTAGTGCTTGAATAGTGGATAATGTATATGGCAGAGTAGATAACAGTAGATAATGTACTTCACAGTGTGATGTTTGTTGCAGTGTAGAACGCTTGTAGTGCATTGCTCAGATTAATGCTGAGTTGATAATGTATATCTCACAGAAGATAATGTATGTTGCACTGTTAAAATGTGTGCTGTATTGTAGATAATGAATAGTGGATACTTCGTATTATTCAGCAAAGATGTATCATGAATAGTGTTGCATGAAAAAATGAACATTGCTCCTGAGATAATGTTTGTTTAATGGTAGATAATGGGTATTGCGTTGAAGATGTTGCAAAAAGCATCGTGGAATTCAACATTTACACAGTCAATAATGCAAACCTCACAATAGATAATGTATTTTGTGTAGTAGGTCATGTATATCAACAGTAGGCAGTGTGTACTTTATTCTACAATGCCAGTACTTTGAACAGTAGGTAAAGTTCAACATAATAGATAATGTAGGTCATGTTTTCCCACAGTAGAAACCAAGTATTACGTAGTAAAGCCCAGTAGATAATGCATATCACAAAGAAGATAACATATGTTTATTTGGAATGGTGGATAATGTATGTCGTGTAGTTCAATGTAAATGCATATTGCAGTGGATACTAGATAGAGATGTTATGGATAATGGTGGGTGAAAAAGACTTAGACTGCACTCAAGATAATGTATAATAAATGGTAGATAATGTGTTATATGGTAGAAGGTCAGTATTGGATGGTAGACAATGTACAGTACATTATGCATTGGTAAATAAAGGGTCCTACAGTAGATAATGTATCTCACATATACAGTGAACATACAGGTTTTAGGGCTCGGTGTAAATGGACTTCAGTGGACTCTCGGCTCTATGCAGGAAATCTCTGAATCCGTTTTATCTCAAATGGACCTGTTGAGTCTGCCAAAGGGCCTCAGGTCAAACTCCTGGTAAAGAGGAGGAGTAAAACTGACAGGATCATGTCCAACCAAGAGAACAGAGATTAGTATTCCCCTCATGAGGACGACATTTTGCTCCACGACTCCTCTTTTTTAGATCTCTGTCTCCCTCTCACCTTGTCTCCCCTTCTTAGCCTCCCTCTCCTCCCTCTTTTGTCTTCAGCTAATATCTCCAGTCTTGTTTTCTGCACTCTCTCCATCATACCCTCCCACCTTTCCTCCTCTCTGTCATTCCCCCTGATAGGAAGGTGAATCAGACTGTGAAGAAGCCAGTCGTGGCAATGTGAAAAGGAGGAAAACTTGATACCGATCTGTTGTCTCCTAAATTGAAACTGCCAAGTTTGCTCGTGTCGGGTGGTTGGTTGACCTCGAATGTAGATGGGAGTGTTTCATTACCATCATAAAGTCCTCTAACAGGGTCGTTCTTGCATAGAAGAGTAATGACGGTATTCTCTGAGTGCTTCTGTTTTTAGACCAGAGTGTTTATAGTGTGGTTTTTAGAAACATTTTAACCCCACATAGCTGTTTAATAACGTTAATGCTTG
Source organism: Xyrichtys novacula (assembly GCA_962446985.1). NCBI lineage: Eukaryota > Metazoa > Chordata > Actinopteri > Labriformes > Labridae > Xyrichtys > Xyrichtys novacula. The sequence goes on from OY660886.1 coordinate 2,841,410, forward strand.
GGAGCCACAATGCTAACATGCTTAAATCACATCACAAACATAATATTCTACCTTCTAAAATGTGGTCAGAAATGTATCCTTCAACCGGTTAAAAAGTTAGAAAAAGTAAAAACTATGTACAGCTGGTACAATGGAAATAAATAAAAAGTAGGAGTGCCACAAGGATCTATACTCGGACCTCAACATACTTTTTATAAATCCTCACTGTAATCATTTAAATATTCTGGAATGCAAGTTTTATGCAGATGATACAACTGTTTACTGCAATAAAAAAACTTTTGGATTATTCATTGAGGTTAAAAAAAGTGTTTAATTCGGCATATTCTCCTTCCCAAAATGTAGCTGCACGGCATCAAAGGTGTTTAAAACAACTGGTTAAAAAGTTATTTTAGCAAAAGAAAACTGTACAGCAGGGATTTCAAATTTCAACGACTGAATATTATATACAGATGATACAACCATTTACTGCAATAAAAAAATAATCGATTGGATCATTCATTGAGGTCCAAAAAAGCGTTCAATTATATATCATGATATCACTGTCTGATAAAAAAAAAAACACGTATCTTCACTTTTAGTGATCTGGACTATTTTCAAAACATGGGTTGTCCATAATCTTCCCTAACAACCGTAGCTTTGCGGGTTGTTAGGGCCAAATCGTAGCTCAAAAAGGTTGAGAACCACTGTGCTATGTGGAATTTTAGGATAGTTAGCTATCAACAGTTTACTAGCGCAGTGGGAAATAAACAGGACACTTAGGTCGTACGTAACCAAACGTCATTGGCGCGCATTATTAAAAAAAATACATGTTCATCATTCACAACACTATATTCTGTTACTCAGTATCCTGAAATACATGCTTTTTGCAGATGATACAATTGTTTACTGCCATAGAAAAAATAAATTAAAAAAAGATCTTGTTTTATTCATTACGTTTGGAAAAAGTGTTTAATTCTGCTTATCATAATATTTTCCGTCCCAAAATGTAGGGAATGTACAAGAGGTGTGCCACAAGGATCTATACTCGGACCCAAACTATTCTAACTTTTTTATAAAGGTGAATATTCTTTTTATGTCACCACTTTAAATGAGCAAACAACTTTACTCTCATTACAGAACAACTTTATAAACCATACCATGACTCGTTCATGGCCTATATTGTTGGTAAAAATGATATTAGGCGAATGAAAGATTACAGTACTCATGTTATACAACCTGATAATGTCTGGTACCCTAATTTAGTCCCGGATTTATATAATTCAAAGTATTTTTGTCGCAGAAAAGGAGGAAAAAGTCCCTTCTTTTCCTGCTGCATATTCACAAATGGTAGATATTTATAACAGTTGGCCACAAAGCACCCTCACAGGAACAGGTTTCAGATCAGTGCCCAGGAGTTAATTCATCCATAAAAGGCATTTTTTCACTTTGTCTGCCCAGTCTTTCCCAGTTTTCTTTGCAGCGTCTGCCAAGAAATTTTATTTTCCCCGAGTTGTTATTCATGCAGTAAAAGTCCACTGACAGAATCAGTCGCCTCGGAGTTCGTCTTAGTCTCTCCGAGGTGCAGAGTGCATCTTCAAGGCCTCCGCAGACGCTACAAAGGAAGTAAAAAAAACGGCATTTCAAGAAGTGTTTTCAAAGATCTCCCGTCCTGTTGATCCAAGCTTTTGCAAAGGATGGATTTTTCACTCAATCCCAGCAAGGACAAATGGCTTCAATGCCGACAGGGACACTCAGGGTTAATGTATGCAGTGATGGCGCTGGAAAGTTCTGGATAAGGTAAAAGTGTGTTTTCACCAGAGGACTGGATCTGAAAGTACTGGAGAGAATTTGTCTCTTAAAGCTTTTTTCTTTGCTTTACTGTTGAGGCTTCTCAAAGAAACACGCTCATTTTTATTTAAGCGCTAACTCTGTATTTTTTTCCTTCATTTTCCTTCAATTCAGTCGGCAGAGCATTTTCATTCAGCGCATATCCTTTCCTTTTCCCCCCAATTTCGTCCTCATCTTGTTTGACTTCTTCGTCCTTGTTTCACCCTCATTCTCTTCTCTCCTCTTGTGTATTTTTCTTTCAGCGCGTCTCGCTGTGTCCCTGAGTTCGCACCACAAATCTGAGTGTTTATTCTCAAGCAGAAACTGAAAGCCGTCACACCTTGGAGTCGAAAAAGACATTTACACAAACACAAAGCCTTGCACATAGAAGAGAATATCTTAAAATGCAAAGACGTATTTTTTATTGAAAATCCTAGCACCTGACCGCCTGTTCTTGTTGCATGGATGTGTCGTTCTTACTGCTCAGTCCTGCAGATCCAAGTCTTCCCCCTTTGTTCCCTGTATTTGGAGCTCTGATCCCCATCATAGTGATTTATTTTCACTCTGCATGCGAGCCGAGTCTTAGGAAGAAAAATCATCAAGCGTCCAGTAACAGAGGCTTAAAAGAGCCACTCAAAAGACTGGCTCAGTGTTATATTTATTTATTTTTCAGAAGTCAACCAGGGGTGGAAAAAAAATAGAAGTATTCGTTATGATTTAATTCGGCTTGTGTTTTTATAGTAAACATTTCATAAGGAGGTGCTTTTGACAGGGAGATCACCATTTTTAATTTTTCCTCACCTACAAAAAACTTATCGATACAATAAAAACTATGCCGGCTAGGAATGAGTGATGACTGATAAAAATTAAGACATGATAAAAATGTAAATGCAAAATTGTACTACCCTACCTGATGTTTGGGGCACACAGAAGACACCTGAAGGCAGCGTAAGCAAACGAACGGCTCTCTGCTGTGAGCCGTTCAAAAGACTGACTCGTTCACCAACGTCCCATCTTTAGTTTCTAAGAAACCTATGATATAAGCATGTGGGTGTTACTTTTTACACAGTTTAACAGTTGTGAAAGGACCTGAAAGTTATGCCTTTGCAGAAATCGCATGAGGCTAGCCTACTTGAGCTGCTAAGAGGGCGTGTCCTTCAACACCGGAAGAAGTTTTTTTGATTTATATGAAAAAAACTGATTCATGTTGTTGACTTTTTCCGATATTCAACACCAGATGAGACCGTCAGCGATAGGATTTGTCATTTTACATCCTAATTTTAATGAAAAACCCTGTTTTTTTAATTTACACATAAAATTCACAATAAATAAACTTTTACTTTAAGACGGGTGTCAATCTAAAAGTTACTCACTGCAGCTTTAACAGAAATATCCAACATTGCATTTAAATACAGACCAAAATTAAAATTTCTGTCTTAGTAGTTGCACACAGGTGACACCTGAAGTCAGCGTAAGCCATTTGTATGTGAATTCGGCTAGCAAACGAACAGCTCGCCGCGGTGAACCCATTCTTATCATTTGCTTAAAAGAGCCGTTCAAAAGACTGACTCGTTCGCAAACGTCCCATCTTTAGTCTGTAAGAAACCTATGATATAAGCATTTGAGAGTTACTTTTTACACAGTTTAGAAGTCGTGAAAGGACCTGAAAGTTATGACTTTGCAGAAATCGCTTGAGGCCAGCCTACTAGAGGCGTGTCCTTCAGCATTGGAGGAGTTTTTTTAATGTCTTTGAAAGAAACTGATATTCACTTTTTCCAATATTCAACACCAGATGAGACCGTCAGCGACAGGATTGATCATTTTATATCCAATTTTTTAATGCTGATGTGAGGGCGTAGGTGTTTTTTTAATTTACAAAAAAAATTCACAATAAAGTAGAAGGGGGCGTCAATCGAAAAGTTACCCACCGGAGCTTTAAAAAGATTATCCAACATTGCATTTAAATACAGACCAACATAAAATTTCTTGTTTTATTTGGTGTATCTGCGGCTTGATCTTGTCTCCATGACCACTTCATCTTTAAAAGCAGACCCAAACTCGCCTCCTGCTCACATTTTCTTCCTTCTCTCACTCGATCAGACACAGACTGTGTTTTGTTGCTCTGAAAGTCTTCGCCCTCTCCGCTCTGCTGTGGTGTTGTTTACCTGTGTGCTTCAGGGAAACTCCTCGCCCACCAGAGTGTGATTTTTGTCAAAGCAACTGTGCTGCGGCTGAGCTGAACCTCCTGGTCCTCGAGCACACACATACACACACACACACACAACCACAACAGCAGCAGCCACAGCGGTGGAGTTTTTACTTGAATGGGGACTCTGTCGGGAGAGATTACTCATAAAGAAACTGGGGCGGTTGCTTTCAGTCGAGGCTTGTATCGGGCGAGCTGACCCTGGCTGCGGTTTTAGTCAAAGCGCAGTTCCCCCAGCATCCTTTGCACTACTCTACAGTCCACCCACCGGCTCTACACATGGGTTAGTGGCTGTTATTTCATCGCATTAAAACCAGAAAGAGAGTGAAAAGGCAAAGGAGGAGAGGGGAACACAATAAAGGGTAACATTAGATGAAATGAAACGCTGTATATCTTGAAATCTCTCCTTCTCTTGACCTTGGACTCAAACATAATCTTCTGCTCTGTGTCTGTGAGCGAATTGTAAAGTATGAACCAATATTCGGTGTCCTTGAAAGAGCCCCACGTATAGAGATGTGATTTCATTTCTCCGTCGTAAAGGTTACTAAAGAGATTCCTGGAGAGAGATGACACTCTGCGTCTGGTCACTCGGGTAATTGAAGTTCCCGTCCCAGAGGGTTTAGCAGGACTCCCTGAAATCAGCCGAAATAACCTCAATCTCCACCCTGACTGGAAGAAATCAGGAGTTTAATCCAATTCAGCTCCCTCTACTTTCTGCCCTATTTTGTATTATCCTGTAATGATGAGTCAGAAAGAAACAGACAGTACGCTGCACACACATTTCCCCTCTGAGGTTCCATTAATCATTTTCAAGTCCCGAGAAACAAGTCACGAATATCTTCAGCCGGCTTACTGGGAGATGACAAGTTTCTATTGTGGAGTAGAAAAGGCCTTTTCCTCTCTCCAATAAGTCTTTTCCTTTGTTTGATGTGTAAAAAAAGTATTTTACTGTGGCTGGAAATGGAAATGTAACCAAAAACGGTTTGATTTATGACTCAGAACAAAATTGTGTTTTTTTCAAATCCAATTTTTTTTTATTCCTGTTTTTGTCCTCCTGGAACCACGCCAAGAGAGTTTGACGTCACTGACAAAGCAGGAGTCCGATTTTTCAAAACTTCAGTTTGTCTGTATTCAAAGTGAAACTGAAAAGGCTTTGATATCAGCTTAACATGCAGCAGTTTTTTTAATGTATTAATTGCACATTTAATTGAGCTTTACTTGATGATACTGCAGTATTTATCTCTTGCTTTGGCTGAATATTTAAAAACTGTTTACTGACTAAATAACCAAAAGAGTACCTTAGCACATTTTATGCTTGGGAGGACATCCAGAGGGCAACTTGCTGGTATGCTGTTAAGACTTCCAGAGGGCGCTTTTTATTGTTTTTGTTGTTGTTGTTGTTCTGGTAGAGCATCAAGAGGGCACTTTCTTCAGTTTTATATCCCAGAGGGACATCCAGAGGGGACTTTTTGTGTTTTATATTCAAGAGGGGTATCTAGAGGGCACTTTTACAAACTTTTTTTTCAGGTAAAGCATCCAAAGTGAACTTCAGCAACATTTGATAAACTAAAAGGGCATCCAGGGGGCACTGTCTTAGATTTTATTTCCAAGAGGAATATCCAGAGGGACCTTTTATGTATTTTTATCAGAGGTATCCAGAGGGGACTTTCTTCGGTTACATATCTCAGAGGAATATCCAGAGGGCACTTTCTTAGGTTGGATATCCAGAGGGCACTTTCTTATGTTTTATATCCCAGAAAGACATCTAGAGTGCACTTTCTTTGGTTTATAATCCCAGAGTGAAATCCAGAGGGCACTTTCTTAGGTTTTATATCACAAAAAGGACGTCCAGGGGGCACTTTTTATGATTTATATCTCAAAGATATCCAGAGGGCACTTTCTTAGGTTACATATCCCAGAGGGTCATCCAGAGGGCACTTTTGCATGTTTTATATCCAAAAGAAACTTAATCAATATTTGATAAACTGGAGGGGCATCCAGAGGGTAGCCTTTTGCGTTTTTTATGCTTGTATGACATTCAGTGGGGACTTTTTATATTTGATATGTGGACGAGCATCTAGAGGGCACTTGCCATGTTCCACCTCATAGAGGAGCTGCAACTTGAGAGAATGAATTAGACATTTTTTGTTGTTGTTGTTGTTGTATTTTCCACAGAAAGCGCCCCCAGAGAGCACATTTATAATATTTTAACTTGGTCAGCAGCGTCCTAGAGGGGACCTCTGTGGTGTTTTTTTGTGGTCAAGAAGGCCAAAGATGGAGCAGAGGCAATTTCCCTATCTCCCCTCCTGGTCCACCGCTGCACCTAATACTTCTTTTTCACAAAAGACCCGTATGCTGTTCAATATTTATAGGGCTGTGGTGCTGGTCCAGAATTGAATAAATACTCCTCCTTTTAGTGGCCAAAATAAGCCTCGAAATAAGTACAAGTGAAAAAAACATTTCAGCAAATTATTGGACGATGAGGGTCAATACTGAGTGAAATAATTGGTCAGAGATTAGACTGAGTGTTAATGATCCCTGAGAGAAAACCTGTTATAATTCTTGAGGAATTGGAAACAAAGGCTGCTTACACTGATAATCTCCGCTGCCTGAAAAGAGGTAATTTGTCTTTGTCCCAGTCATGGCGGCGACCGTTATTAGCATAGAGACAGATGGAGGTTCTTAAATTCTCTGCACACAGCGGCGCAGAAACACAGACTTCAATTGAAATTCACTGTCACATTTGATGATGGAGCCACCTTGCAGAGGACTCACCTTGTGTCTCGAGGAGATGCAGTAAATACCCGGTCCTCCATTAGAGAATGAATCACACCCCGTCATTAAGAATAACAGCCGTGTTCCACTCTTATTGTTATGGAGAGGAAACAAGCGCCTTCATTTGTTTGCATGCTGATTTCACCTTTGCTCTCACCTTTCTCGCTCTTTTGTCTGTTTGTGTTGGTGAATATTTAAGGAGACAAAAGGAAACATTGATTTTTGTTTGAGTTGGGGTATGCAGGATCTGAGGAAGTGCCAGTTTTGGGGAGAAATCTTGAATGTAAACACTACCCCTACTGACCAGTTTTCCCCTAAGCTCCTCCTCTCCCCTCACTTCTGACGTCTGTCACGGACCTGCTGTTGTCAACTGGAAACAGTGCCGCTGAAAGACTCATATCGCCCCCTAGTTTTAGGGAGGAGGACACGTTCATGTCAATAATTTGATTTTCCTAGCACGCGAACAAGGAGAGAAGTCCGATTCGAGGGGAAAAGAATCATGAGCTGGATTCTGGACCAAAGCCGATCTTCTTCTTTGTCTTCTTCTGGCGTGTGGCAGAGCAGTTTTGTTATTGATCCGCTCTCACATCAGTAACTTTTTTAACAAGTTTGTGCTGTAAGGCGAGAGTAAATCTCACCTACAGACTCCATAAAAGCCTCTGTGTTTACTAGGTGAGTAAATATGGACGTTCTGTCAGTAAATAATGCGACCCGAGGGCAGGAAACGGCCATTATCTACTGGAGAGATGCCACGGCTCAAATACGACCATGTCTATATTCTGGGCTTCGATATTTAGGATTGATTTCGTGTCAGGTCACATTTTCAGTTGTCAAAGTGTACAGAGTACAGAGTACTTTTTTACGAAACATAATGCGCTTCATTCAGATAATCTCCGGTGATGCTGGCTGTTCTTCCACGGACTCGACTGTTTCCATCCATCACTGTCACCATCCCTGGAAAAAAAAAAGAAGCCCCAGTTCGTTAATCCCAGAGGAGGAAATTCATCTTTTCACTTTGTTTTGTTGCCTGTACACATACATGAATATATGGAGGGATGTCAGAGCTGCCTGGGAGGAAAACACCCGGAGCGGTGAAGGGTTCAGCGCCTCACTTCAGGCGAGGAAAGACAGCTGCAGAAACACAGAGGCGAGTGATGACGATTTCCACGAGAGAACTTAGCTGACACAGTGATTATTTCTCGGGGGTTATATCAAACACGCCAGACTCGGAGTATCTGGACTAATATTCCTGGAGCTGTAAAAGGCTGAATCCTGCTGATGGTGTGCTCCTGGGATCATCTCTTGTAAAACTATACAAATGGAAATCTTCACGGAAACCCAACAGAGCAGTTTTCTGCTGCTTGTCTCAGTTTTTTTTTTGGTCAAGTTCTGCTGAATTACACCGCAGTGAAATGGATTTATCATGAATTAAATCCAAATTTGCCCGAGGCTTATCCTCTAGACTTGCATAAAAATGCTATTTGATCAGCCCTTGAGTATTAAGATGTGGGATTTGCCTCCAAATCCCTGTGCTCTTGTTTGGCACAAATGAAAAATCACCCCCTCTGAATTTAAATGTGCGATAATTTAGCACAAGCGGATGTCCTATTTTCCAATAACTTATAAAACTTAAAGCTTTAGTTGCTTTAGGTGAGGCTTTGCACACTCACCTGTACTCGGCTCGCCAAATTTTGAGGGTCGTATAGCAAACAGAACAGCAGATCAGTGCGCCTCCCCGTATGATCAATGCTGCTAATTTCACCGTGATTAGTCCGCTCCGCCGCAGACTGCTGACTAACTGGAAGGATTACATTTTACCCATGCACCTCTTAAAGACAGATGCATTCCCACTCTTTCAACTTGTCCACAATCGGATTTTAATCAGTCTGTGTAAGAGTCATCTATCGGACAGATATCGGCTCCTTAAAAGTTTGTATTTCAGTCAAGAAAATGGGCGTCAGAAAAGGCCGTTTGAACACTGAATAGAGGCAGGAAAGAAGATGTTTGTGTGGTTCAGACTTCACTCTGTGGTCCTGTAAAGACTTTGTGATGGCTGACGTTTCAAACATCACCTCAAGTGTTTGAGTTTGGATGCATAATAAACAAGTGTAGTACAAGGATTGTTTTCTACTTAGAGTGACAATCCAAGAGTCAAAATCCCAGGGTAACTCACGCAACAGCTTACTGCCATATAAAACAATACGATTTCAGATGATACAATATGAGAGGATACAAAGGAAAACAAAACCGTATCATATGATACAATTGGATACAATTTTATTCATTTTGATACGATACAATACAGTTTGATATGAAACAGTATGATACAATATCATTTGATACAGTATCAAATGATACAATATATGACACAGTATAATAAAATACAGTATAAAACAGAAAGATACAATATGATATTTCAAAGTATCAAACAGTATGATACAATATGCTATGATACAGTATAGTAATAAACAGTATAATACCATATGAATTTATACAGTACGATATTGTACAGTATGATACAATATCATATGATACAGTATCAAATGATACGAAATGATATGACACAGTATGGTATAATACAGTATGAAACAGTATGATACAATATGATATGATACAATATAGTATGATATAATAAAATATGACATATGGTACAGTGTGATACAGTATGATATTAAACAGTATGATATTATAAAGTAAGATACAGTATGATACAATTTGGTATGATACAGTATGATACATCATGATATGATGCAGTACAACTTTATACAGTATGATACAGTATAATACGATCCAATATGATATGATTCAGTATGATACAATATGAAAATGATACATTATGAAACAATATGATATAATAAAATATGATACAATATGAAATGACACAATATAATATAATACAGTATGATACAGTATGATTAAATGTTATATGATACAGCATGAAATGATATGACATCATACAAAACATTACAATATAATGTAATCAGATCCAAAACAATGTAATAAAATACTTTATGATACCATACTATACGATATCATATAATACGTTAACAATATGATAAGAGAACATATGATGAAGTTGATGGAGTTACAACAAGATACAACACATTATAAGTTTTAATATAATACGATATTTACTACTTTTTAATACGATTGAATATAAAAGGATACGATACAAAAATCTACAGTATTATATGCTACGATATGATACAATATGATATGATACTTTATGTTATGATGAGATATGATAAATTGACATTAAATTAGGAGTAGTAGACCAGGTTTGGATTTTGTCTCTACAATGGTGCATCTGTCTTTTCTATAATAAAGAGAGACGTGGTGAACTTGTGTGATGCGAGTAGCTTTTATGTGTGGCTTTAATCCCTTTTCAATATTTAATCAACACTCAGGGATGCCTATGTTGTTCGCTCTCTATTTTAATTATCTCCCAAATTAAAGAAGGCTTGTTTGCAGTAAAACTTCAGGTTGTTTCTATTAAAAAATTGAACAGGATCCTGCGGCATGACATGAACTTACTCTCCCCGCCGCCGAAGTGAAAAAGAGAACACTAATATCATGAGCTGCCGCTTCGCAGCCACTTTTCATCTGTTTTCCTGTCGGTTCACTTCCTGCCTCTTAACGGGGGAAAAAGCGTCCGAGCCGATGTTAATTAGATCAGGACAATCGAAGGTAGAAAGTGATGGTGAGACGATGCTGCTGCACGTGGAAGCTGGCCAAATACAGGCGAGCGTGTGTGTTTCAGAGAAGAGCTGAGAGTGTGTTTGTGAGCGTGTGTGACAGAAATATTAAGGTAAGGTCATGAGAGGCTGTGTCAGGACAACTTTTTAGTATTCATGAGTTCTGCTGAAGACCTTCGAATCTGCGTTGTGCTTCGGCTCAATTATCGCTGCCTCTTTCTACCTGTTTTCTTCTCCACAACATTTGATGTGTGTGGACAAAACTAACCACTTCTTCACTCTCGTCCTCGGGTTTTATCCAAAGAATCCGTCACACTTCTACTTTCCAAAGCAGTCGGCAATTGATTTTATATGAAACACATGCCTAAGACTTGACTCTAAAACTAGCTCTTGGTACTATTAAACTCCAAAAGAGCAGGTTTGTGGTGAGCCTGAAGACCTGGATCACCTGAAAAAGGTTGATTTCCCATCAGAGGTTTGCTGAGACTGTCAAACAAGATCCTAACTCAGCTCTTTTATGGTAAGATGGATCACAAACAACTTGAGCATACAGCGTTTATAGACCTGTCCTGACTCTCTTTTCCTCAGGTTACGACATTTTCTTCACATCTTGACAGAAAATTAGGTTTTGTTCCTTTTCAGACGTAGATCGCACATCAGTCTTAACCCAAATTTCCACCGCATCCGGAACGGCTACGACGAGGCCGTATCCACCGATCGTAGCTGATCGTTACCATTCAAGTTAATGAGTCAATTTCCAACGGCTTCTTTCCGTTCCGCTGCGGATCGCCGGACTCCACAGCTGATCGCAAGAGTTCTGTTTTTTGTGCGGACGCTGGAGCATGCCGGATAGATTCAGGCGGATCGTATTTCACACCATGCAAATGGACGGGGACGAACAAGTGAAAGGTTCATGGACGTCATTTCACCCTGACGACATCATAAAAGTCTAGAAGTAGATTTCCTCCTCTGGAAGGACAAAATCTACTGCTTATATGGTTAGCCTATGTGGCTAAAGACAACTATCACGCAATTGCACGTGAATCCGCGGGTTCTTGAGAGTTCTCACGATTCCTGTTGTCCGTAATCCGTCATGAAGTTTGCCTCACAAACGGATCCAGTAGGAATTGGTGTACAGCGAAAATCGCTGCGGTTCCAGATCGGAGCCGTTCCGGATGTGGTGGAAATCCCGGGTTAGACATGGTTGAGTTGACTGGCAGGTGTGAATTGGCGCTATATAGATGGTATTTGATTGATTTGATTGAGAGGTGGGCACAGTGTCACCGGTTGCTTGTAGGCCCACTTCCCTACTTGGCTCTGGCTCTTTCTTCGTTGAGGTTGTTCAAAAGTCAAGATTGTTCCCGAATTTCCACGATAGCAACTGCCTTCAATCGATTTCACAACTCTTCTTCAGAAACCAATGCATGATGTTTATGAATCCATGAATTTGAAACACTTGACGGGAGTATGACTGTGTGAAACATGTGGTTTCTGGACCTTCCCGTAACTCCAGGAGGTGAGAACGCTCTGTTTTCTCTTGGGTTTACGATCCATGACCATGACATAAATCATGAGACCACCGTTATTCAAAGCTTTGTTCAAGCTGTTGAAGGTTTAAGGTAGAAGCTCGTTGAGGCAGTGGAGGTATATTATTTGTTTGAGTTCTTTTAAAGGGAATTAAAAAGGGAAGGGTTTGTTTTTATAGTCGTCTTTTTTGCGCCTACATGGTGAATCACGTCCTGAGTTCCAGACATTCTGCGTTTGCCGTGTACCGCGGCGTGTCGGGAAGTCTGTTTTGAAACAGGAAAGGATCATATAGTGAGTCTGACTCAGAAATGTGTAGACATATGTGCACATGTGTAGTCTGAACAGCGTGATACACAGAAAAGACTTCAAACAATGGCTGCTCTTTTTCCAGAGCCTCCCAGGAGACGAGGATTTAAATCATTTATCTGTCATTTATCAAATATGAAGAAGTCAAAGGACATAAAATCGTAGGGAACATGTCTTTCAACACGTCTCCGTCGGTCCAGATTGTCGGGTTCCTCTGTCATCTCGCGCCAACTTGGCTGTCACTTATAATGCCATCTTCCTCTGATGATCCCGCTCTATCCATACATGCCACATACATTAAAGACGGGGGGGCTCGTGGGGATGCTTGTGGGATGTGAAGCGAGACTGAAGATGTCAGCTCGTTGGAGTAACTTGATGGACGAAGCTCCCCCCTCGGGGACGTGATAGAGCAACACGCTGGCATGATAACAGAGCAGAGCTGAACTGCCAGACCCTGTCACATGTTTGACGGTGGAAATGTATAAGATTCATGAAGAAATCCAACACCAGCGCCATGAGACCGACATTTGCTGTCTTATTTCTTCTTGCCAGTAAACTCTGTGGAGAGGTCGGCGCCACAGAGAAGGTTTTCAGCTTGTTGGAGCAACAGCAGTCCAGATTTTTCCACATAGTGTCAAAGAGAGTGTTTTTTATGATTTACATCTGTTGATAATATAATTACAATGTCCGCATGGAAACCGAACGTTCATTGATTGAGAGTTGATGGTTTTCTCCAATCATAAATATCTGAAGAATAAGGTTTTCTTTCAAAGTTTAACACAAAACTCGCTTTTGTTGTGGTTTTTGAGATCTATTTAAACTTAGTCTGTTTTGTGGTGATTTATAAGGAAACCAATGTTTCAGTCGCCAATGAGACAGATGAAGAACTCCGTATGTTCCTATTTTGTCATCCATGTGGGGACCTTGGGTCTAAATAACAGTAAGTTTCAGAGACTACCGTCATCTTAAACATCCTGACTGAACCAAAAGTGCCGCACTGAGACGGTTTGGTGTAAGTATGCGTTCTGTTATTTTCTTGGATATTTAATCTTCAACCAAAGTTTATGACCACATGATGACGCTAGTTCGAAAACAAAATTAGTGACATCATTGTGACAAATTTTAATCCAATCTACTTTCTGTAAGATGTTGCCAATAACAAAACAAAATTTAGGCCTCACTGTGGCGGCAAAGGCAAAAACGAGGGATCCCAAGGGGTTAATGTGGTCTATCTTCTAAGTGAATCACCAAAGTCAAAAAAAGGACGATGAGTTTCTGGACATAGTATACTCAAGCACGGTGAAAGCTGTCTAAGAAGATTCAACGATAAATGATTCTAACTTAAGAAAAATCTGCCAAATCTTAATCTGATTTTACAAAGAGCTTCAAAGAGGTCTGTCTGGAGTAGATTTGTGGAAATGTGACTTTGTCATTCCACAAAACAGGCTTTTAATGATAGTCTGCACATTTATGACCAAGTCCTTTAAAAATCATAAAAACTGTCTTCCTGTTCAAAACCCTGTCATCCAATAACTCACCTCTTATCTTCCTCATCATCTTTTCTTATTTTCTGATTTTATTTTGACATAGTATCTCGGATTACTCCAATAAAGGAGCATTTGAGCAGTCATCACACCGAGCTGCTCTATATTTACGACCATCAGATCAACCCTGAGCTTTAAAAATGTCACCCCCCCCCTCCAGAAATAGATCCTGCGTTATCCTCATTCACATTTTTACCCCACTTCATTCGCCACAGAGCCGCTACATCTCTCCGAAAGTGCGGATCAGACGTCAAGGTCAACCTGCGGGAGATGGTCATAAATGTTTAAAGAGCAGTTTGAAAGGCCGCTCACATCTGACTAATGTTAAGGCCCATAAACCAGACTACAATTACTACCAGCTGTAATAAAGCTTGTCTGGATTCCACCGGCGTATAACTCACTTATACTACCACAGGGGCATGAAATTGTTCGCCACACGCCGTTCCACGTCATCCATTAAGGACCCCCACGTTCCTGATGTCTGTCGTCATTCCAGGGGTATAAATAAACGCCCCAACGTCATCCACCCCTTCCTCGCTATTACCATAATTTCCTGTGATGGGACAAAGCTGCTTCCCAACTCGCAGCTCCGGCGTAAAAGCCCATTACACTATTAATCAGCCTTTTACACACTCCTCCTCGTGGAGGAGCGAGTATCTCTGCTATCGGCAGGAGTGACACATCTGTGTCTACGCCAACTCCGAAAGGGTCAGCAGGTCTTTAATTTTTCATGGTCTCAGCATGTCGGCGTACATTATAGAGTGAAATAGAGGGAGGTTTACTCTGGCTTGTGTAAATTTCAGCTGAATTCAAAATATGCTTTTCTGACTGAGACAGAAAATGAGCAAAAGAACAGAAGAAGAAAAAACAGAATAATCCAATAACAAGTCATGAATAATTCAAGGAGGGATATAGACGGAATTAGATATGCCGGAAAATGACGGAGGATTGAGATGAATCACAACCTCCGCGCCATCTTGAAGACGTGTTAGCTCAACAAATACACTTAAGAAGGAATTAACGTGGTTGAGTTCAGTTTCGTCGAGCAGTGACCTTCAGCTCTTGCCGGGGCGGTGCGCGGCCGAGTTTGGAGCGGCTGGGATGCACCTCCAAGTCCAAGGCCATGGTCTTCAGTTGGAAAAAGGTAGATTGCCTTCTCCGGGTCAGAGGGGAGGTCCTGCCTCAGGTGGAGGAGTTCAAGTATCTCAGGACATTGTTCACGAGTGAGGGTAGGATGGAGCGGGAGATCGACAGGCGGATTGGAGCGGCATCAGCAGTGATGCGAAAGAAAGAGCCGAGCCATATGGTGAGACTCTCGATTTACCGGTCGATCTACGTGCCGATTCTCACTTATGGTCATGAACTTTGGGTAATGACCAGACGAACAAGATCGTGGATACAAGCAGCTGAAATGGGTTTCCTTCGCAGGGTGGCTGGGCTCAACCTTAGAGGTAGGGTAAGGAGCTCGGAGGCGCTTGGAGTGGAACCGCTGCTCCTCCTCGTCGAGAGAGGTCAGCTAAAGTGCCTTCTGGACGCCTCCCGTTGGAGGTGTTCCAGACATGTCCCACCGGGAGGAGACCTCTTGGCCGGCCCAGGACCAGGTGGAGGGATTATATCTCTCACCTGGCCGGGGAGCGCCTGGGAATCCCCCCGGATGAGCTGGTGGAAGTGGCCGGGGTGAGGGCCGTCTGGGCTTCCTCCTGAAGCTGCTGCCCCCACGACACGGACCCGGATGGAGCGGAAGAAAACGAAGACAACGCAAATGCTAGAATTCAATCGAATATTTCTTAAATTGAGTATTCTCATTGCAAATTCACCTTCCTTGACCTCAGTTTGCACTTCGTTACCCGTCACATACCGCACCCAACGTGTGGCTTTTTACCTCTTTGGGCTTCTCGCCATGTTGGAGAACAGAGGTGGATGTGACTATTAGCCAGTATTTTCTGCGTAGACTGATGTGTCAGCACGGAAAAGAGGATATTCAGAAACACGAGGCGACCAGGGATTGACCGACATTCTCATGTGGAGACAAAAATCCATGAGAAGTTGGGACAAATAAAATCCGAGCTGAGTCAAGCGTTTAAGAAATAAAAAAAGGAGAGAAACAGAAACTCAAGTGTCGATACTCATCCTTCTCCTGGCTGGTTGAGGAAGAAAACTCAGCAGAAGCTCCAATTTTCTGTCACAACCACTCAGCCTCCCTCTCTGCCACCTCGCCGTTTCAACAAAAACCTCCTCAGGGAAGTGGACCGCCACCTTCTTTCGGCTGCGTGGGCTTTTGTTCTGTGTTTGCGTTGTCCCCTGTGTCGCCACGTTTTCTTCGGAATTGGACCGCGTCGATTTCCAGGAGGGGAAATCTCATGTTATATTCCACAGTCTGACATGTGTCCCTGGAAAAACCACATATTTTTACACCGTCTGGGACTGAAATCTGAACGTCTTTTCCTCTCAGTCAGGGGTTATTTTTCCCCGCCGAGGGGAACAATCAGGAATTTTATAACGCCTCTAATTAGATTTACAGTTTATCGTAAAGGTCACCAGCATGGAGGCCGGCAAACTTTCCCCTCGTTTATTTTCAAACTCCAAAATGATGAACGTGTCCTTGAACCCGAGTTCACTCAGACAGACACACGGGTCGAGCAGCGGCCTGTTTTACTGCTCCTTCATGGCTGTAAAGACTGATGGGAAATCCATCTATTGGAAAATCTCAGTTTAATTCGACTTTTTTGCTCAGATTTGGACACAAAAATCAACACCAGTGAGCGCTGAAGGGGTTATTTGATCGAAGATGTCAACACGGCGAATGAAGGGTAGGCTTTCTGAAAAAACGGGGAAACGGCGTGTCCTCGTTTGATCTGTACACCCTCAAGTTGCTCCCTCATTACCCCCCAAATTAATTATCGTCCAAGAACTCAGAGCGGGATCTTTTCCTCTCATTCCGAAGCGCTTCATCAAATCTGCATCGCATTATCCTGCAAAAATGTCAATTTCAGAGCAGTTATTCGTTAAAATCTGCTTAGCATGGCAAAGAGGCAAGCCTAGCAGTGGATAAAGGACTTGGCTGTGGATGTACAGGAAATGTGTGTGTGTGTGTGAGAGAGAGAGTGTGTGCCGAAGGTGCAGACACTCGCTACTGCAATGACTCACCCATTGATTTCTAGTAAAAGCTCTCAGGTTTTCCACAGCGCGGGCCAAGATTTATACTGATGCAATTGTGCAAAACTGTAACTTCAGACAGCTTCAGTAAGTAAAGAAAGGAAGTCCCAATAGTGCCAGAATGGAGATGAAACGTCCGATGGGGAAAGCACGAGTCAGAAAGAGCTCAGGCTGCTCATGCTGGAACATAGACGCCCACTGATCGAGCTTTGGATGACGGTTTCTGACCGTCAGGAGTCTTTATTTCTTTAGAGGATTTCACCCAGTCCCAAGATTTTTGATGAAGTAGATTTGCTTAAAGTAGATTTTTCTTTAACACAAGCAAGAAAACGAAGTAAATACCAAAGAGTGCCGCTAAACTGTCCTCCCTCGGGTCCTGGACTATGTCACTTTATCCTAGTTGTAGAAGTCCTGCAAACATTGTGTTTGCTGGTAGTCTGTTGGCATCTACAGTAGCACCAATGTTTACATTCAAGAATTCTCCCAAAATCTGGCACTTTCTCAGATCCTGCCTACCCCACCTTTAATAAGGAATGACACTGACGACTATTTTATTGTAGTTTTGGGGCTGTGGGCAGGTGCTAAAATGTTCTCCTCGGTTACTGGTGCAGGAGTTTGTAGTCCTTTGAGTTCTCCAGCAGGTGGGGAGCATGGCTCTTAGTAGGAAGAGCCCCTGACACTAAACTGAAAGCTGTTGTAGTTCAGGAGCTTTAGCACCACCGGCGCCAGCGTTGCAGAACTTTATTTAGCTAGCAGATGATTCTGGTTCCTAGCAGGGAAACTTTTTGTGGACTTGGCGTTGCTTATATTTGATTGTGACGTTTTGTCTTGCACAATGGGAATATTCCTGCTAAGTAAATGCGACCTACTGTCTGTCAAGCATTAGTTGAATTTGCTAACTGTCTGGTAGCTATGCTAAAGATTATCTAGATCGCTGAAGTAACTTGTTGTTACTCATTTAGGTAGGGTGACCATACGTCCTCTTTTACCCGGACATGTCCTCTTTTTGGGGGGCTCTCCAGCTTTGTCTGGGGGAGTTTATGAAATCCTTCAAATGTCCGGGGTTTTGTATGAAAGTTTCGAGTTTGTGTCGTGTGGACTTACTGAGTTAGAAAACTCTCAAACTTAACTACGCGCGACTCCGTGACTTCGCCCCCTCATAGTCGTGTCCTCTTTTTGGGGATTCAGAATATGGTCATCCTGATTCAGGGTTTCTTTGTAATGTATTCTCCTCCTGGCACTGTTCAAGAAGATAACTGGAAATGTTGAACTTTTTCACAGTGTCCTAATTTACTTAGCTAAACTTCTATTACTGCGAAAATACACAAACATTTTGTATCCAATGAGGACCCATTTCAAGAAAAATTTGCAGAAAAACAAACAAAAAAAACCCTCAACTGGGGGAAGTTTGGGGGGTAATGAATCCAGCTGTCCCCGGAAACAGAGCCAGCTCTGAGTCATCGGTGTTTCTCTGCTCACATTTTTATTTTTAATTGCTAGTTTGGGGACGGTATCGGGTTTCACTTCCAGCAGAAACATGGCAGAAATCTTGTCACGACATGGAGTGAAGGGTTGTTGTCCCCCCCTCCGACGAGGCCGACTGATAAAGCCAGTAACAAAATGTTTGGCTAAAACCCTCCGACACAGTCTCCAAGGGACAATGAACCGGAGATAAAATGTAAAACCGGCATGAGAAGACAGCAGCGATGGAAGTTACATTTTTCAGCATGCTAACGAAAGGTCACGAACACAAACATGTCAGACACAGCTGAACAGAAACCTAATGAAGAGTCTGAGTGTCTGTGCGGCGTCATGAAAATGTACCTCCGCAAAATTAATGATGAAATGAGAAGAGGTTGGTATTTATGAATAATAAAGCGGCAACTTTTTCTTTCGTTTGTCTGACTTATTTATTGTGCCGCCGGCTGTCCCTGGTGTCATGATAGAAGGCTTTTTAATGAGCAGCCGAATCTTCAGAGTCCCGTTTTTTCTCCTCTTCGAATAAAGGCCAAATGTTAGTTGTTTTGAAGATTTTTAAAATTCAACTCGCGTTTAAAAAAATAATAAAAAGTTGCTCATTATAGCGTCTGTTTAAGAAGACATTTCTGCCTCCGAAGCTGTGTCATCTCAGACGGTTCATAACCCGTCCCATTAGCAGTCTCAGTCGGTCCGTAATCCCTGATCGGAGGTAAAACGGCCTAAAAAAAGGATGAGCAATGAGTGTGTGAGTCAGCTCCTGTTGAGTCACTGAGGCCATGCAGGAAAACCTGTAAAGTGTCTGCAGTGAGGAGACCCTGACTTTGATAGGAGAAAACCAAACACTGATACGATGGCTCTGAATCCCTCTAAGTCCGTCTCGACATCATGAATGTATTCATACTTTTAAAACCACTAGTTGACGTGGGGTCGTTTTCTCTTGACTGATGCACTGACTGGAAAAACCATCGCAGCACAGATGGATGGACAAGTGGAAAATCCCATCCCCAACCCCCACCCCAGAGAGAGAGAGAGAGACACAATAGAGAAAGGCACACGTAACAGATCCCTGTCCTCCTCTTTGTGTCCGTTACACTCTCTGCCCGTCTCTTCTCCACGTTCACTGGTGCGGACGTGTTTGTCTTGACCAGGTTAAAGCTGTACAAAAGAAGCAGAAACTGGACTCTGTTCACCTGTCTCCTATATGCATGACAGAGCTGGAAGAATAGATGAGTTAAAGTGAGTTTTCAGACGGCTATTCAAGAGAACGATACCAACAGTGATGTCTCTACACGGTGTTAAAAAAGCAAACAACCATCTGCAACAATTGAGCGTGTCTGGAACTGCTGTGACGGGGGCAACAATTCCACTTTAGATGAGCTAAACATAATATATCTGCAAATGTAGTTATCATTAACTCTAGAAATATATTTGGACATGATGGTTTATATTCCACAGGATACGGAACGGCTGCACTCCGCACTGGAACGGCAGCCTGAACAAATACGCAAGCATTATGATCAACATGCGTGATTCCACAGAATCCGTAAAGTCAATACGTTGAACTGTTCGTCACGTGATAATGGGAGGGGCCAGGGTTGTGGGATGTGGGTGTTCAGAGACACTGCCGATCTCATTCAATGTCTCACGTTAACATACACGAGTAACCTTTCATCTAGTCTCGCAAGATATATTGGTGATATCGCAAGCGCTTCTCCTCTGCTTGTTGTAGCGGATCGGATCCGGTGGGCGCTGTTTGCTTGCATTTTTGATCAGCTTGCCGTTCCGGAGTACGGTGGAATCCCGGCGTAAGTCAGCCCTGCAAACCTGCCGCACACGCAGGTTGCTCCATTAGCACAGGATGTTGCACTTTTATAGTCTTAGCAATGTGCTTTTTGCTTGCATGGTCCGGTAAGAAAGTCGAATATAAACCTTGAAATGTGTGTCACGTCCATCATAAATCAACTCCACAACCAAATAGTGAAGACTTCCCTTCACCATTCCGCTCAACATGTATGTGGACAGAATTTAGCGTCAGGATTGGAGTGCACAGCGCAGCTCTGTTCAGCAGAGGTCATTTCAACGAAACTGCACAGTATTATAGGACCATATAGGTATATTTCGCTACTTCTGTTGGATTGTATGTTATGGGACGGAAAAGAATGGTCACATCTGACCATCTTTTGGAGGGCCACTGTAAGTATCAAAAATGTAGGGTATCATGGTTCGGATATACTGCCCTTGCACTTGTTGTGTTCTTAAATGTTCCCCACGAGCTCAAAAACTGTTTTATGTGCCCAGCAGTTGCCCCTCAGACCCGTTTGTCCCCCGTCTTGTTCACATAAGGACATGAATAAGACCGAGGAAGATAAAGATAAAGAGAGCATGAGTGAGTCAGTGGGGCGAGGATGACATTTACACCATTAGCCACACATGAAGAGACTTCTGTGGGTCATTGTTAATTCCATCTGTACTCATGCTGAAGTACTCGGGATCTGGTAAAGGGCACACAGGTGCTTTAGTGAACCAGCTGTACGTGGTCACAGGCCGGTGATGTTGACAGATGAAAGCTTGTACTACAACAAAGTCAAACAACGGCATCAGGGGGTTCGATTTGTCAATTAAGTAAGTGATGCATGGCAGAGGAGCGCGCAGCCTCCGCTGACCTGTGCTGCCTCATCTCCTGCACACCTGTGCTGTTTGACGGTGCGTACACGGCCGGTTTTCCTTTTTTTTCCAAAGACGACAAAAGTTCCCTAAAAGTGACTGATCTGCTTCAGCATTTCCCTGAAAGGCAGTTTATTTTACGGTTTGTCATGCTCAATAAAACAAAGGGTACAACATTTGAAAGGTATGGATATTTTGTCCCTGCGACATTCATTTATCCTCACTTCAGGGATTTCACCTGCCAATAAATTCGATTAAAGGTGTTATACACGGTGACATTTCGCTGCTGTTTCAAGAACTTTTCCTGGAAAAGCCACTATTGGATTTTGTGAGAGGTTGAGCAGAGCAGAGAAATTGTGGTTTTTTAGCCGTCCAACGAAACAAGAAACTTTTTTTCATACAGAAATACTGGGATTAGACCAAGAGAAAGATGGTAGTTTCTCCCAGAGAGTGACAAACAATGGCTGATGGAACTGCGGCATCATGTCTGGTTGAAGGTGTACTGTTTCTCGGAATTCTGATTTTAATCTCAAAGTTTCAATTAAATTTTGGAATTCTGACTTTAATCTAGGAATATGGAATTCTGACTTATCTCAAAGTTTGACTCAAATCTTGGAAGCCTGACTTGTATCTCAAAGTTCTCACTTTAACCTTGGAATTCTGACTTTTATCTCGCAGTTCTGACTTTAACCCTGAAATTCTGACTTTCATCTTGAAATTTGACTCGAATCTTGGAGTTCTGACTTTAATCTTGGAATTCTGACTTTTATGTCAAAGTTCTCACTTTAATCTTGAAACTCTGATTTTAATCTCGGAATTCTGACTTCAATCGGAAAGTTCTAACTTTTATCTCGAAGTTCTGACTTTGATCTTGGAATTCGGGATTCTGACTTTTATCTTGAACTCTAACTTTTTATCGCACAGTTCTGACTTTAATCTTGAAATTCTGACTTTAATCTTGGAATTCTGACTTCAATCTTTGAATTTGGAATTCTGACTTTAATCCTGGGATTCTAACTGTTTTGGAAAAGTAGCCCCCCCACCCCCAGTGGACCTAATCCTCTTTGGTAGTGGGAACAGTTGCTTTTATTAGGAAATTTAAGCCAGTGTTTACTTTGGTTGGGAAACTAACGGTGGTCTTGTCAATTTTAAGTCAAACTTGCTTCAATATGAACAATAAAAAACATCATACTTCTGTCTTTTACACTCAGGAAGAATTCGTACAGCTACCACAAGTCTTTTCTTTCCAACATATAAACCCAGAATGCTGTTTTAACCTTGTGAAGAGTCTTTTTTGGTCGTAGATGAGCGAAAACTTTCACTTTTTGCCACTGAGCTCCTGCTCGTAGCTTTTATCAACTTCCACTCAGTGTCTTTTAAAGCATCTTGAAATCCACCAAAGATCCACCCCAACCTGACACAAGACGTGATGAAAAGAAGAGCAATTGTACAGCAGACCTTGATGCTGTAATTTAAAGTCCGGGCCGAGGTCTGACCTGCAGAGGACCTTGCTCTCGCCAATGAGTTATAACACGAAAGGTCGAGGTGTGAGACATCGCCCTCTGAATTTTTATGCTCCTCGCGTCCGTGCGACAAAGAGAAAAATTAGAAACTTTGCGAACAGACAGTTGATGCAATTATAATTTTCCCAAAAGCAGTAAATCCAATCCTGCTTCAGCTCTAAAGCCTCCAGAAGCATTTAGAGAAACTTCAGATTCAGGTCGATGTTCTTTCTGCCAAAGTCTTTAATCCTTTTCGCTGCATTAAAAAGACATCAAATCAAATCAACCTTGCCCGAGGTGCCTAAAAGTGTCTCAGAATCAGTCTGATGTTGCGTCAGATAACCTCTGATGAAGTGCTGCCCACTCACCTCCAGCATAAAAGGTTGGAGAAATCAGCTTTGAGGACCTTAATAAATTCTCTGTGTGAAAGGTTGAAATACTCCTACACTGCCATTAGTGGAAATATTGTTGCTGGAAGGAGAATCTGCTGCAAGTGAAATAAGAGGATTGCACAGACTGTAATGTATCTGCCTGTTCTTATGAAGAATATCTGTTTTTATATAAACAGACATAAAAAAAACAGAAAATCATCTGTTTACATGAAGATAGAAAGTCTAAAATGCAAAAGGCTCATCCTCTGGGGAGCACGAGTGTTATAAGTCAATTTCTCAATAGTCACGCTGTTTAATTCTTTTAACCTCAAACTTTTATCTGAAAACGGATTCAAACCAAGAGTTGAGTGAATCAGAAGTAATTCTCTGGGATCATGAATATTAAAGGCACAGTGGGAAGTTTTTAACGCGGTTAAAAAAACAGATTCAAACTGATATAGATCCATCTGCGACCAGTCTGATAATGGTTTCTCAGTCTGAGTAAAAAGGTGTTTCTTCATTTTCATTCTCTGCTTTGTCCTGATGCTCCTCTCTAAAAGTGTCTCCGCCAACGATCCGGCCTCCTTTATTACATTAGCCGCCTCTGGGCAGCAAACTGACCTCTGGTGTCGCAGCTTTTAGTTTCTTTTGTCAAGTCAAATTTACTCCAAAAGAGGTTTTATGAAAATGTTTTAATCTGGCTCAGAGCAGCAGAGGACACGAGAAAAAAAGGCAAGAATATAAAGGCAGAATATATGTGTATATCATAGCTCTGTGTTCCATGTTTCTGCCTTACTGTGTTGGGCTTGTTCTTTGTTTGGAGCGAATCTTTGTCCGTGTGAGGCAGAATGATTCTTGTTTTTTCTTTGGTTCACTCGGGTCTCAGGCGATCATGTTCCCTCAGATCAGTTTCCTGCTGACCTCTCTTTGGACTCGGCTCCTTCCTCTAACATTTACTCCTCAGTTATTTTCTTCACTCTCTCATATTGTTTCTTCTCTGGGCTGGTCAAAGAGAAAACAACAATGTAAACCACTGTTACTGTGTTTATGGTCCCAGTTGCATTTGCTCATGTATCTTTAGATAACTCAGGGACTTAATTACTGCCCGTTTAAATCGATCATGTCAGGAGACCAAGGTCACACATAGCCTGGTCCATTTTCCTATATAGTCTAGCTAGTTTGAAGTTGTATGGAAACTCATGTAAACTCAGACCAAGTGAAATCTGGTCCTCTTAGGTACAAGGGTCTCGGTTCATCTGAAGTGGGAAAGCAAAGTGGGCCGTCTTGTAAACCAAAAGCAGGAAGCGGTGGTAACGTGTAATGCAATTACTGTTTTTATCAGTTTACCGTAGTAACATGTTGTAGTGTCACTCCAGTTGTTACCGTGGCGAATAAAGCAGAGAAATGGGATTCGTCTGTCTTCTCTAGTTTTTCATAAGTATTTATTTTTTATTAATTATTTTGCAAATTTTTTATTTAGTCAGACTAGCATTTGTAGAAAATGCAGTTATGTTTACCGATCATGCTCCAGAGTTCGTACACCAGGCTTTTACCGGTAGCTGGCTAGCATAAGTGTGTCGCTAGGATGTCAAGTGGTGAAATTGACAAAACTGCTGTATCCTACGAAAAAAGTTTGTTTTGGTGCGTACTAATGCTGCGTTCGAGTTCCCTTGGAAGTCAGATGTCTGAGCTGAAAATGACGTCACACCCGTGTTACCAGCGTTTCAGTTACCAAGTCGGTAAAACGCGAAATCAGAAGTGGAAACAAGATCGCTACATCTACGAAAGTTATTTTAGCGCTTGCTTTGTCCGAATACAAGGCAAACGCTAAAATAACTTTGTAGATGAACTTTCGATTTTGCTTTTTTACTTGGTATTTGAAACGCTGGTAACACGGGTGTGACGTCATTTTCAGCTCCAACATCTGACTTCCGAGGTAACTGGAGTGTAGCATAAGTCGACCATGTAGTAATGAGCCCAAAGGGGGCGTGTCACCTCTTACCGTTGCGTAGACGGACATGCTTCTGTCAATAATTTGATTCCTTCATGGTGCTTGTGGACTGGGACAACAGCAGTCGTCCAGATAACTCGCCAATCAAACCGACATCGTAGCTTGACTGAACTGAACATGTTGGCGTACTGAGTGACCATCGCAACGGACAAAAAGAAAACACAGTCTGACTTAAAAAGAAGACTTGTTACAGGAAAAGGAAACACCAACTTCAATAACGGGGACTAATTGCTTGTTGACACGGCGCTCAACTGCTTTTGAAGACCCTATCGGTCGAGATGGCGGAAAATCCAACGCCATAGGATGTGATACGTGTCCTTTTCTTTGACCTGAGAGCCTTGCAGTTACTCGGATAAAACTTTTGTCGATAAAAGAAAAACTCTTTGAGTGTGTGGGACAAAACTATTCAGGAGTTTTACAGCCGAACAGTAAACTGACTGTGAAGGATCAGACTCAGAGAAACATCTGCGTTATCCCAGTAGGAGGACTAATATATGAGGAAGCAGGCTTTGCATTTGAACTCCACAGGCTTTAATATGACTCACAGCCATCCTCCCTCTCCACCAACCTCAGTCTCTATCCATCCGTCTCCCTGGCGGACTCTCCCCTCCTGTCCTCTGGTCTGCCTACAGATAAGCTCTTAATAGGGTGTCATCGGAGCGCAGTTTTACCTCCCGCTCACTCTCAGTCCAATAAAAACAAGCAACGGCCCTTTGACGGTGAAGAAGCGGCTCTGGGTTTGACTGCATCAAAATGCGGCTTTATTAGACGAAGACAGGTACGAAGTGTCGGAAAACGTCGGGTTTGAAATTTTAACTCCAAAATACTAAAAATGGAAGTCTGTGCCGTCACGGGTTTCCTCAAAGCTGTCAAACTCCTTCCTGTTGACAAGACGAACCTTCGAGACGGAGCAGCTGATTTAACATTCATGAGGAAATACTCTGAAGCAATGAGTCATGACATGTACTGCTGTTTAAAAAGTCAAAGCCTGTGGATGGATGCTGCTTTTCATGTTTTATAACATCCTCACAAGAGCTGAAACGAGGGAAGTCCCCGTCAGTCCTAGTTTTCGTAACATTAAAGCTCCAGTGGAGAGTTTTAGCAGTTATGAAAAAGATTGAAATCACGACTGATGTCTATAAGAGTTAACTACGCCATCAGTACAGAGATGAACCACGTCTTTGTGGTCATTTTCAATGTCGACACGCTGCTGAAGCAGCTTTTATTGAGCAGGTGTTCGGGACAAAATTAGCAGAGAAATTGCAGGTCCTTGATTGTCCACAGGGGGCGCCAGAATCAACACAAACCTTCCACACAGGAGCTTTAAGCATTCACTTATTTCAAGTTCCAATCCAATATGTGTTTCTCGTAAGTTTTACCGAGAGATTCTGGGGAGTAGTTAAACTTTTCCGACATTATGGACTCAACAGGAAGGTCTTCATACTCCAGTCCAGTAGGTGGCGGTAATACTTCCATATGCTGATTGGAAAGACAGAACGAAGTGGTCTCAAAACTCAATCAAGACTGATTTAAGACAGTCTTTTTCTTGGCGTTACGATAAAGTTAAACCCAATCATTATTATTGTAGGTCTTTGTGATTGTTTTGCGCAAATCAGATTGTTTGATAACGTGAACAATACTTGCGCTCTCACCAGTCCCCAAACTTGTTAAGGAGGCACTTGGACATGCGATCGGCACGCCAAGTTGATCACTGCCGAAGCGAGTAGATTTTAAGAGTAAGTCGCTGTTATACCGAGCGTCAGCCAGAGAGGATTTAATTACTAAACCCTAAATTTAAAGGCATGGTTGACGATTAGAGAGATTGGTAATTATAATGAACCTCGTTTCTATGGCGATCATGGTCCTGAAGTGCGATCTCCACAAAGTGAAGAGAAAAATGAACGGAAAAAATCTGTTCACCCTAGCAGGTGAGTTGTCCGTCCCGAACAGTTCCTACTGGTCAACTTCCTGTTTCGCCTCTCCATCCAATCACCTTGCTGTATTCGACACACCCCTCTCCCGTAGTTCCGACTCGTCCCCTCCCACTCTCCCGGCCCTCCTCAGAGCTCTGAGCAGCTAAAAGTAGCATAGCGGCTTAGCTACAGGAGCTCTGATGGAGAAGGACGAAAAAAAACACTTCTGTTTGCCCCACCGCCAAAAGTGGGAAGAAAACGCAAGCCGACGAAGGAAAGGGCGGAGTCAAAGAGGAAATGTGACCAAGTGAGGAATCTAACTCGAATAAAAATAGGGTCGTACTTCGAGCGGTGGAGAAAGCTCCGCCAGATTTGGGCATGGGGAAGGCGATACAGATTTAACGGCATCTCAGATCGTCAACCATGCCTTTAAGAAGATAGAGGACTGTCCTATATTAGGGCCAATATGGTGATTTTGTGGCACAGTTGTGACTCAGTTTTGTCAAATTCATCATCCAGCAGAGCTCGTGCCACTGACTGTACCTTCATCTGAGTCCTCGAACCTCAAAGCTCTCTGATTTACCACCGACCAAAGTCCTGCAAACGCCTCACAGGCCGCCAATACTCCGCAGAGACCTCATGACGGGGTCAGGCCTGGTTTGAACCAACGGTGGAAAATAACGATCCATCAGTGTTCTACACTCTCCCAGTCACAGAGTGTGACACAGGACATCTGAATGGACGCATACATCAACATAATAAATGTGGTCAGCCCACTCTCTCATTTATAATACAACACGGCTGTAAATATTGATCAGATCTTATAAATCTCTAATGTCTTTGCCGCTTTTTATGAAGCCGTCGTTGTCAGTCATGGTGGAGGTTTGTGTCGGAGCATTTACCGCTAAAATAACTCCACCAGTCTGGGTTTTAAAGGTGTGTTTCCTCCTATCACACCCCTAAAAGCATTTCTTTCAACTCAAAGTTTACAAAATCTGAGGAAAAAGTGTTTTATTTACCGCAGAGTCAGACTTCTGTGTGCCCTCTGCGATATCAGCGTCACAGAGGACGGCCGTGACTTTCCGTCGGGGCGGGAAAGACGCGTTGAAAAGAGGCAGACGGAGATAATCAGGGTGATCATTCGGGGTCCGCGGGGAAATCAAACTGATCACAGATGTGGGCTAAACAGAGACGTGCCGCTCTGCTGATTGGGACGGGCCTGATTGATTAGCGCCAAGGCCACACACAGGTCACAAAGTCCACAACGCAGAGTGGTCAGGGGGTCTCAACCGTTGGGGTATTTAGACCCGTTAAAACACATAATTGATCTCATCTGTTAGAGCGTGCAAAAATAAAAATATAAGTATAGAATTAAAGAGTTTACACACAAACAACTCAAAGGTTTTAGCAGCTACATTCACTGGACATACAGCCTCCTGAGAGTCAGGATATATCATGTTACTCTCCAATAATCACCCCTAAGAGCCTGAGAGAGGGGGTCCGACTAACTGTTACAAACACGATTATAATCCAGTTAAGTTGACGTAGGGTTTCCGGAAAATTGGTTTAACCGTTTCCTGAGAATCGATCATTTTATCCCCACTGTTAGTTTTGCATTTATCAATAAAACACGGTTAGTTTTGTACTTCTAGATATGGTAGAAGCTACTTAATACTTTATCAACTGACGACATATCTACCTCTAATAACTTGTTCCCCCTCAAAACCTCATTAAAAGACAAAGACAGCGCTTCTCTATAAGTTACGAATTACCTGAAATCTCGCCGACGGACTGGAGCCTCGCTGAAAACCATAAAACGCCGCAACGCACCGCCCGCCTCTCTGACACGAGTGGTAATGAGGTGAATTCCATTATCGGCCCGTAATGTGTGTGAGTGTGCGTAACATAATGAAATGTAACAGGATAAACAGTGGAACCAAAAGAGTGTGACAAGAGGGCTTAAGACGCGGGGTTTGATCCGTGGAGGTTGGAAGGGAGGGAACTGTGTCGGTCGGTGCAGAGGGTGAGACATGGAGAGGAAGTAGATCTAAGGTTCTGTCTGGACGTGTGTGTGTGTTTGTAATGTATTGTATAAATCAGGGGTTTCATCGTCAAAAGATAATTAAATTAAAGCTAAAGAGATGGGAGGAAAACTCCTGTATGAATTTGCATTTTCAATATGCAAGTGTGTGTCTGACCTGTTTTACTGTCTTTGTGGGGACTTCTCTCAATGTTTAAATTATCAGTCATTTGTTGAGTGTGTGTGTCTGTTCTTGTTTTGCTATAATTATGGGGACATTTTAAAATGTTTGTGTTTTGGGGAAATCTTTGGGAAGTGACTCACTTTATTTACAATTTTTTATTCCAACACCCTTTAGGAATGCATGATGAGAATTAACCAATTATAAATATGTTGGTGTGAGTTTTCCCGCCACTTTCAGATGCTACAAATGTCACACAGTTACTTTATGGCTGCATATAGTAAACTATGAAGGAGGATTTGTTGTGTTTTGATAATAAAGCTAACAGCGTGATAGGCTAATACTTATTTTAATTTGTAGTAATTATATAAGTGTGTGTGTGTCCTGATTTTACTGTCAATGTGAGGACATGGATAAGTTTGGGGACTCAGTTTGTTCAGGTCCCAATTTAAAAAAAAAAAAGCTAGTTTGCGGTTGACCATCCCACTTAACAAGTGTATGTGTTTGTTTTAATGTCGATGTGGGGACATATGTAGACTTTCTGTCTTCTGAGGACTTTTTGGAAGTGTGACGGCAATATGGTTTGACTTGTTAAAGCTTTTAAAGCTCCTCTCAGTTTTTGGCAGTTTTGGGGCCTCCTGCGGACAAAGTAGTCTTTATCTTTTCCTTTACATGCTCAAGTATTGTCATCTTGTTGACTTTTATGTCACTTATTTCACATATTTTATCAGAAAATTACAAAAACAGGACAGTTTCTTTACTTCCTTGGCTCTTACAGTTTCCAGGTTGATTTTTTTAAACCATCAAAAATCTCCTCATGGGAGCTTTTACATTAATGCTTAATATTTGCCATATCTGCAACAGTAAGTTTATGGACCATTTGAACATCATTCTGCTTTAATGACAGTTTGCACAACATGCTACTCGCTGTTTTTTAATAACAACATGCGTCAGGAGGTATAAATGTTGTTCCACATGCTGCTTTTTATAATGTTACACAGTAATGAAACATCACAACGGGTGCTCGGTTAAGCTTAGCATTAGCATGGTTAATTACAATTAACTGCCAGCACACAGGGTGTGATTATGCACTTGAAAATGAAAAAGCAACAAGTTTTTTTTGTGTGTTTTTTTTGTCACCTGAGTGAGAAGTAGCACCAGCCTGAGGATTCAGGGACACCGGCTTCACGAGTTGTCAGCTAACATCTGTGCCAACTCGCCATCTTTTCATTCAACCCGCTGACTAATGGTTTAATGTTACTTTACTTCACGTTAAAAACAGATTTTCCCAGAAGAAACATCCAAAACCAAGTCTCAGTTGCTTCATTTTACCGTGTATCAGTCTGGCAAAAAGATGGACACTTGGGTGTAGCGGAAATTTTGTTTTTTTTATGCGGCACAGTGCTTTTTGGCCAAATCCTGACACTCTGCTGGTAGAAAAGGATCTTTGAATTCACCTTCTGTTGTATAAAAGGCCTGCAGAATAAGAAATGCGTCAGTCTGAGCTTGAGTCCGCGCTCTTGTTATCTCTCGCCTCGACTACTTCAACCCCCTCCTGTGCAAGTGTGCCTGCATCTGCCACCCGACCTCTGCAGCTCATCCAGAATGCAGCAGCCGGCCTGGCTGGTTTTCAATTTACCCAAGTTCTCCCACACAACAACACTCCTCCACATCCTGCACTGGCTCCAGGTGATTGTTCAAATCCCTATTCAAGTCGCCGCTACTTACAATCCGCAATACAAATGAGTCAGACTCATCCTACATTCAGATCATGTTTAAAACATGCCACTTACATTGTCAAAACTGTGACTTTAGGACAGCAGAGGCTCTTTGTCACTCTTCTTTTACTGAAAACTCAGGGTTTAGATGAAATACTCGAAACAGTGCTGCAGTTTAAAGGTAACACCCGCCCATTTTAACACATATAAATGTTGTTTTTTGATAAAAGAAGATCCTAAATAGGTAAAAACGTAATTGCGTTTCATGCTCACAGTTCTCATTGGAGGTCTAATCAGGCAGACTAAGTGAAAACACCCGCTGTGATAAGCATTATGTATTTGCCCTTGCAAGCTAAGGCTTCCAATCAATGAAACCACATTGCTATGACAACATGGCAATGAAAGAGCCAGATAAATGACTTCCAACGCTCTACATTCAGTGCATCAGTGCTTTTGTGAGCTGATCCTGCACTTCTGCACGTCCAAGGTTGAACAAGGTGAGCTTGGATGTGGAAGTTCACAGGAGTCAGGGAAAGTTTGCCTAAACAGGAAACTCCTGGAGTCAGTTTTACATTGTTTGGGGACTAATGCTAATGTTGAAATGTATGGTTTATGCATGAGGTTTGGTGTGATGGAATATTTTGCTCATACTGAGAACCTTCTTGAGGACTATTTTTGCTGACTTCCCAGTTTCATTTTTAGAGAGGGTCAAAGGATCTATTTTTGTCAAAGAGAAGAGACGGATTACCATCAGGTGTTTGTCTTTTTCTAAACGGTCTTAAAAATGCATGTTGTAGCTGTTTTTTATGAATCAGAGAGAATTGAAATAACTTCATCAACAGGACATATAGGGTCACAGCCATAGTACTAGACACCAAACATCTTTTTAACTTTGCCTAATTTCTTCAGCAAAGAGTCTAAACTCAACTCACCTACTCTCTTCCAGCAGCTGCTTGTTTGTAGTGAGACCTCAGGACCAGTCCATAACAGACTTCAGCGGAGTTTCGCAGCTCAAGGAAGAACATTTATGATCATTACTTCATGGAAATACAATCAGACCGAGACGCTAAGGCAGAAGAACTACCGCGTCTGCAGTGAAAATGATTATTATGATGATTATTACTTCAAGGAAATGATAAAGAAATGATCATAAATGTTCTTCCTTGAGCTGCGAAACCCCACAGCAGTCCGCAATGGACTGGCCTGAGGTCTCGCTACAAACAAGCGGCTGCTGGAAGAGAGTAGGTGAGTTGTGTTTAGTCTCTTTGCTAAAGAAATCAGGCAACATTAAAAAGATGTTTGGTGTCTAGTACTATGGCTGTGACCCTATATGTCCTGTTGATGAAGTTAGGTGCTGTTCTGAGCATTATTTGTGGCTATAGAGTGGCGTTTTGGTGGAGCGTGTGACTGTGTATTGCTATCGTGCAGTCATTGCTAAAGTTGGTATAACTAGAGAAGCAAGCCGTTGTCAACATTCATCTCTGAAGGGGATGTCTTACTCAGTGTTGCTGTGTATTTGACCCTAAATTAATTTTACGCCAGAATATCCCTTTAAAGACAGTTTTAAAATGCCAATAGTTTTTTCCCTCATTGCGATTAATTGTGATTAACCTTAACAATTATACGATTAGTCGCGGTTTCATTATTCGTTTGATCGCCCTCCTTAGAATAAAAATGTTCTTTTTAGCCACGACTGAACAAAGAAAGAATTTCAGACTCAAAAATTAAAATCTCAAAGACAGAAAAAAGGTAAATTTAATGTTTCTTTCACTCGGAGCTGCAGAGCCGCTTCGCCTCACCACAACCCTCTGAAGCAGCTGCTGCATCTCTATCTGCAGGTGACACCAGCCTCCCGCTGCATGAATAAACACAGAGGAGGAATCATCCTGAATGTTGCCTCTGGCTCTCTCTCTCTCTCTCTCTCTCTCTCTCTCTCTCTCTCTCTCTCTCTCTCTCTCTCTCTGTTTCTTGTATTAATTTGCGCAGAAGCTTCTTTTGAAGGAACATGTTTAAATCTTAAACCCTGTTGAAGCTTCACAATGTGAGGGGATGGAAGTCAACTTGTGGTCGTTGAAGCGAGTCGGAGTCTGCAGCTCTCTCTCTCTCTCTCTCTCTCTCTCTCTCTCTCTCTCTCTCTCTCTCATTGAGGAATCCGTTATCGCCCCTCTCTCTCTCTCTCTCTGCGCTCTGCTCTCCGCTGTGGAAACTTTCCTTAAAAAAAACCTCAAACTAACAACAAAATTTCACTCAGTTTGCTCTTATTTTTCCTGGATCTATACCCGGACTTGCCGTTTTTCCGTTTTCACGTTGGTTCATGACGCGTCTGGTCGCACCCCGGACCGATACGGACACCAGAGCGTGCTCGACGCGTCCGCGCTTTAAGTGAGAGACAGTCTGGCTCCGGCTGGTTCTGACGCGCACCGAACCTGACTGTCCGTTTTTTCCTCCTCTCCTTTAGTTTACGGCTGAAGACAGACCAGGAGCGGGAGGGTCTTTGAGCAGAGGACACGGACTCTGGGAGGAGGATGTATCTGTAAAAGAAGAAGAAGAAGAGGGACATCTCAAAGAGAGAGGGAGTATCGGATGTCTCCACTGGTGAGTGAACCTGCTTCAGTCTTAAAATGAGGAGAAATTGGTGCGCTTTTGTTCGTCTGAAGAGAGGTCGGAGCTCTTGTTGCGGTGATTTGCGGAGGATTTGAAAGTTGGTAACAGCCTAAAAAGACGCACGGGTGAAACTTTGAGGGAATGCAGTTTGGAGGAGTCAAATTAAAATATGATGGATTGATGAGGTTTGGGCGGGCTTGGAGTTGCAGTAGCAGCATGTGTGTGCAGCCTCACTGTGCCAAATATGAATGTGAAAAATGAGCGATGTGTCTCATTTCTGCGCATGGAGCGGTTTGGTGTTATTTGGAAACGCGTTTTTACGCATCCGAGCGTCTGGAGCGCCGTAAAAACGCAACAATAAAGTGATTGTAGGTTCCAAAAACTGCTTCCTCTCCATTGAGCTGAGCGCTATAATTGCATATTATTCATGTCATGTGTTGAAAATGTTCAGTCTTGATAAATAAGCCGTCTACAATCAGAGAGAATCTGCAAATTTTGCGCTAAAGCAATCCTGTTTTCCATCTGTGGAACAAGCGCCTCAGTTTCAGGTGTTCAGACTCGGTTTAATGTCTTGAAAATCTGCTGCAGATGTCTTCGGAGGTGTGTTCAGCTTCTGTTTTCTGCTGCTTTCATTCAGAGAGGGTGTGGCTGCTGCTCGCATGTCCATCCCTGCGCCTCATCCTCGCTCTGTGAAGGATTCAGCTGCACCAAACTGAATTAATTCACCCGGTGCTGCGCTTGAGTGTGATTGTGCGAAGTCCCTTTGTGTGTGTGTGCTAATCCACCGACCTCAGAAAGGAGGATTAAAGCGCGTGGGACATTTTTTTGGGGACTGCCCTTTTCCCCTCCTCGCTCTCTCCTCCGCCTTTCAGTAACACAATCTGAGATAGTGGACATCGATTCCTTCAGTTACACACATGAGGCAGAGCCACAAGTGCAACATTTGGCGGAGGCGTGTGTCCAAAGCGCATGGATGAGCCTGGAGTGCGGGTATTTTTAGTAGACAAGGCTGGCTGGTCCCGCTGATGGGATGTCAAACTGTGACATGTGTCAGCTCGGAGGCTTTGCAGCCGAGTAATTAGCGTGTTATCAAACTGTTACTGTAACACGAGGGCGGGAGGGTTCGGGGCAGTTTAGACGTTAAACTTTGATTTATTCAGGTTTCAAAACAGGAAGTCCAAGAGCAACATCTGACTGCTGAATATTCAGTTATGAATCATAGCAGAATTTCACAACCAAAACTACAAACCTTAGTAGGAAAATGATCTCAATAAACACGACGAATTTAACGGAAACCCCCGAAAAATCTGTTCAATTAAAGCGAAGAAAGTTTAACAACATCTCACCATCTTCTTTTGTGTGTGATTACATTTGTCAAGAAACAGAGGTGGGGGAAAGTCCCTATGTTGCAAGTCCAAGTCGAGTCTCAAGTCTTGGCTCTCAAGTCCAAGGCAAGTCCAAGTCAACACAGACAAGTCCCAAGTCAAGTCCAAGTCCTTTGCTCTCAAGTCTCGTGTCAAGTCCAAGTCAACACAGACAAGTCCCAAGTCAAGTCCAAGTCCTTTGCTCTCAAGTCTCGTGTCAAGTCCAAGTCAACACAGACAAGTCCAAGTCCTGAACTTTTTGTTTCGAGTCCCAACCAAGTCCTAGGAATTTTGCTTCGAGTCCCAACCAAGTCCTTACCGTTTTTTTCAAGTCAAAAACTTAGACAATGTGCACAAAAATAATGAAGACTCAAATACAATTAAACATTAAACTGATTCTCTAATTCACTGTTCCAAAACAAAACAAAAGAGAGACACAAGGCAACACGTGGAAACAGGCGGGGAATACTAGCGAGCGATTTATGTTCAGTCCTCCCGGTGTTGTCGTTTTGAGGGAGGCTAGAGTTTGAGACAGTGTTGCCAAGTTTCGTGAGAGAAATAAGGAAACAGACCTCCAGAAACAAGTCAAAAACAAGCAGACTTGGCAACACAACACGGTGTTACCAACGGACGTAATTCCTGACTGTTAGTTGATGCGACACTTTTCAAACGGTTTGGGCTGTAAGGTATTAAGTGACTTGAAAAGACTTGACTTGACTTTTCAAGTCACTGGGCTCAAGTCAAGTCAAGTCTCAAGTCTTTAGCAATCAAGTCCCAAGCGAGTCCAAGTCATTTCTTGATTTCATCAAACAAGTCAAAAACGGGACTCAAGTCCAAGTCGAGTCTCGAGTCGAGTCGTCGAGCCCCCACCTCTGGTTTTACCACATCATGAGTTGAGTGAATAGTAGGAGTCCCAAAAATGGCGAACAGCGAACAGGTATTCAAGTGTAAAACCATAAACACGTATAAATACGAGTACAGGAGCTCAAACATCTGTTTCATTTTCCTTCCACCTCTTTACAAAAATTGGGATAATCCTGATTTACGGAGGAGGACCTTATGTTTACTGAGGACCGAACAGCATGTACCGCTTTCACAACTTCCTCCCACCATCCCTCACTACGCTGAAAAACCAGCTCTTCTTTGTTGGATCTCAAACGTAAGCGAGCTTTCTTCTAAACGCTGAGGGGGCGGGGAGGGAAAACTAGAAAAATACTGAGTAACCAAACAAACAACTTGTAAATATCTGACAAAGTGACAAAACTGTAAAAAAATACAAAATTGATTCAAGTTAACACAACTTTTTATGCCACAGTTTCGCCGTGTTGAAAAAGTAGATATTTCTAGATGTTTCTCTCTTGGTTTCGGTTCAAAGAAGAAGTTCGATTTTACATGATTTACTGGCATGAAAAAGGAAAGCAAAGTCCAACTTCTTAGCTCCGCTCCGTCTCTTCATCCTCGCTTCTTCCCCTCGATCTTGCCTCACTTTGTTCGCGCCACGCTACCGAGAGCAAACCTTCAATTCCCGCTCCTCATCAAAGGCTCGCTCTCCCCCTTTAAAAATCCAGGTGCTCCCTCATCGGTATTCTCGACATGCCGCTCGCAATTTCTCTGAATAAATCTGCTTTTGGGGGGCCGTTTTGGGGTTTCTGCTCGGCATATCATTTCATTCATCACCGCTTTTCCATCATGGTCCTGCTTACAAAGCTGGAATCAGTGAAAATCATGGAAATATGAAACGATTGAACTGCAGTCTCTCTCTCTTTTTCTACTCGCACTTTTCACGCCGGAGTGTGTGCGTGGAAAAATCGACGCCAAGCTCACAGATAAGGGTTTGAAATCTGCGGGGTTATCAATAAAGGCTGTTTTATGTATAAGGTAAATGGAAATATCAGCTTTTGAGAGACTGTGGATGTTAGATAAGACGGCAGACGGCGTGGTCAGACACGGATCTATAAACACACTCAGGAGAAACGCCACATCTCTCCATCACTCAGCGTCAGTCAGAGTGGATCACAGGGCTCGACTTATCGCCGCTCACTGTTTTGTTTTCTTCCTGAACGGGAAAAAAAGAAAAAAAAACAATCTAAAGGACAGAGTCGCGCTGAACGGCGGGGCCGCACAGCGAGAACAATAGGAGTAGAGGAGGAGATTCGAGCGCCGGAATCCAGAAGGGAAATAGATTTAGAGGGAGAGCCTCGTAGCTCAAGGGCTGAAATGAAATGTGATTGTGTCGTGTGTGGGCTTGAGGGCGTGTGTGTGCGCGAACGCCACTGAAAGCATTCACATGGAGAATTCTCATGGCGGTGAACATGGCAGTGGGGTCTGTAGCTCATTTTTTTAAGGGTCCATGTGGGGTGGAAGCGAATTCAAAGTATCCTCTGAATAGAAACCATAGACTATATATACTATGGACAACTTGGTCCCACCTTCAGTACACGGATTCGAAGCCGAAAAGTTCTGGGTAATTCTGCGTTTTTTTCTCAATTTCCTGAAACCAACATTGCGCAGTAGCGTTGTACGACCTCCACCACTTGCGTAGTAGTAGCAGCATTGTGCGCATTTGGCAGGAGAGTCGCCAAGAGTCACTGTGATGACGTTCGGCTCATTGCACACAATCCTTGTATGCCCATTGGCTGGATCAGGTGTCAATCATAGAAAACATGAACCCCCTAGCTTAGCTTCTCGATTCTTCAGTTTACGTCGTGGTTTCTCTTAAAGTCTTCATTTTGAATTTCGTCTGCGGGATGTTTACCAAACATGTCTTGTTGTCATGTTTCCAGAAACAGATTCCATATTTCTAAGTTTATGCCTCACATTTTACATTGTTGCCATGGATACGTTTGTTAGCTTACTTCCTTATTGGCTACCAAGACGAAACGCCTGCGAGGGTGTGATCCCCCACACGAGAGATTTCTGATTGTAAACGTTGAAGAGGTTCGATTTTAAGTCCAGGGGGCTTCGATCGTCTTCCATTCAGATCGGAGGGACTAACACACCTCAGACAAGATAATCTGGGAGGATAGTCTTGACAACACTCCGATAATCTGGACTGACTTTTGTTGGAAAGGCTAAGCGGGTCCAAAACATGTCAATTTCAGTGACGGTTCACAGTATTCAACTTTTACATGTATCAGGATCAAATTTTAAACCTAGAACTTAAACAGAATCTAACTCGACTTATATGTATATATCTCAGTTCTTAGTTTTCTATCTCTGCAGGGACTTGTGTTTATTCTTCGACCTGGTGAGGACCTTTTTTCTTGTGATAAATGACAGGTTTTGGCTTTTCCTCTCAAGCTCTCTTTATTTATTCCTTCTCCCTTGTACAATTCATGAATGCCTTTGACCTTTGATGGCGTGCTCTTTCATCCCATTGGTACGATTCACTAGATTTCAGTTCTGCTTGTTGCGGAGGACACTTAGCCACATCTTCAAGTGGAAATAAATACCTTGAGACGTAAACCTGTTATGCTAACTTGAATCTCGATGATCTACGAGCACACTGAAGTCGTTTTCATGGTCGTTAGATGTATCCTGGACATGTCAAGCATGGAAAAAAAACAAACATAGGTGTGTTTGTTGATACTGCCTCTGTTGCCTCTGGCTGAGCGATTATCAGTTGTCCAAAACTACGACCACCACCATCCCAACATCCTACAACATGTTGGACTTTGGTGACTCATCAATCCCTCAAGCTGCTTCTGTTTTCCTCCCTTTAAATTGGAAACAGAGATAAACGTAAAGGCTCATAACTGAGATCTTTGTTGTGACGTCAGGGGACAGTCTCAGGTGTGTGAATTGGGATTTCCCAGCGGTGACTGCTTTGGGATGATTGAATAT
This sequence comes from Xyrichtys novacula, assembly GCA_962446985.1. Taxonomy (NCBI): domain Eukaryota; kingdom Metazoa; phylum Chordata; class Actinopteri; order Labriformes; family Labridae; genus Xyrichtys; species Xyrichtys novacula. Next base: position 2,880,095 of record OY660886.1, read on the forward strand.
AATCTAAATAATCAAGATATGAATCAATGTCCCATTTTTGTCTCTAAAAAGCTCATTGCACGCTCTCTTCTCTATTAAAATATGAAAATCTGAAGTGTTAGGCTGCGGTGAATCAGCCGAATCAGTTAATCAAACGCCTCCAGTCGGAAAAAGACGATCTTTTACATGAGCAATGAGCCCCGTTTGAAAATAAGATATCAAACTTTAGAAAATTCACTGTTGACATTCACCAAATGTTGGCTCTAAATCAATCTGGAAAGTAAAGTCATGGAGGCCCTCTAAATGAGAGGAGAAACTATCTTTTTATTAGCCGCAGTCATCTGTGGTCTTTAAATATTGATCGGGGAACATCTTTTTTATTCTTTTAGGAAATGGAAATTGCCTGTAGTGCTTTGAAATAAAAGCTATTTCCTCTACAATGACTGAGAATGGACGCTGAGAACAAAAAGAGAAAAGTGCCAGAATAGTTTTCTCTTTTCTTTTGGTGGCAGATTTTAGAGGTGCAGAGAGTTGGTACTTGGATGTTGAATTATGTCTTTATGTCTCTGCTTTGGTTTCTGTAGTTTAGAGGATGGGATTGTTGTCATAGTAACAGGCTGAAAGAAGCCAGTTGACTGGGTCACTTATTATACCATAACACTTACATCATGGTATCAAATGCTGCATTCCAGTGACGTTGGAAGTTCGATGTCAGTGCTGGGAATGACATTGCACCTGACTTGACGGAAGTTGGAAAAAACCAAGATGGACATCTACTGTTAGTCGTTGTTAGCTGTCGTTTACAATTGATAGCTGTTGTTAGCCATTGTCAGCTGTTGTTAGTTGTTGTTAGCTATACCAGTTGTAAACAACGCATAACACAGTATTTTATTCTTACAAACATCATAGCACCGTGTTCACAGTTAGACGTTTGGTGGTATAACATATGTCACTTGTTTAATTTCATTAACCAAAACAGAAGTGCCAATCAATAAAACATTACGAGAGCTTTCACTGTTACTATTTATTGTTGATGCACTGTGCTGCCATCTTGGATTATGACGTTGTCGTCAAGTTGGGGTTGGTGAGGATTGTCAAACTTTCTGAGTCAGAAATCTAACTTCAGGGGCCGATCCAGATGAATTTCCGACTTCCGAGTACAACTGGAACACAGCAATACTGTCAGATCCATGATTTCAAAATGTAATGCTAAACGTTTGCAATCGTTGCCATGGCTACATTTGTCGCACTTCCTTCTTTAGTCACATTTCTTCCTGATTGGCCATCGTTTTGTTCCACATGACTCAGGATTCGGGTCGCGACTACACTTTGGTATCTTTTGACAAACAGGGGGAATCAGGCCTCAAACTGTCTGGATTACAGGGCTGGGCGATATGGCGACCATAGCCTACCTACACACATACAAAACCAACTTTCATTTATTTATCTTTTTGACACCAAATATATTGACATGGGCAAAACTGACGTTGGTTATTTCGGTATTAGTAAATTTTTGGTTTATCGCCCAGCCCTACGGGATTATCTTGTAGAGTAGGCTGTGACCAGAGCTAGTTTGACAATTCAACCCAAAACATTGTAACAATACATGATGATGATGACATGGTCTTGACAGGAGGCGTAATATTCAAAAAGCTGTTTAAACATCCTCATCCCTCCTGGATTTGTTGGTTCAAATGAAAGGAAAATTGCTCTTCGGCTCTTTTAGGACTCGACAAAGACTCGTGTTAGCTTCCCCTTTGCCTGTGGAGGAATTTTCCTGCTGAAATGCATTAATGCATTCATCCTGCACTCCCTCCGATTGTGTCATTGATTCGCTGTGTGGTCTTACAGCCAACTTGGCTCTCATTTTCCCTGCAGAGGTTTTCCTTTTTGTGTCCTGTTGCATTGTTAGATTTTATTACAAATCTTCATGCCCTCTTGGGGGATTTTGTGTCTGCTTTCGCCCTGAGTATAACTTTATCTTTGTAAAAGGTAAAGAAGATCAATGGTTTCCACACTCTTACAGCAGCAATCTTTTTTCAATAAGCAAAAAGAAATTAAAACAGATTTTCAAACCGTTTTTTCCACAGAGAGCTGAAAAGTAAGAATGCTTTAAAAGCTGACTGAGCCGGCTGAATCTTCTCTTCTTTGCCTTGAACTCTCTACTTCAAACTTTTCTTTTACCGAGTCACCCTCTCCTCCCTTTCAGTATTATCAGACTTATTTTGCGTCAGCACAGTGCACTAAAACGACTGAATAGTTGCAGCAGAGTGTTCGTTAGCGGCGCGAATAAAGGACTCTTAACACTGAGGAGACCTTCAGTTAAAGGAACGCGGAGCCGAGCCAGACACGATCTACAGTGCATACATAGTCAAATCATTTCACCGCTTTATCACCGAGACCTTGAAAGGTTTCCTGCTTTCAGCCGCTGGGGTTAGAAAGGTGTATCTGCATGAGAAAACAATACGACATAAACCGAGAGAGAAACTGTCGGATTAAGGGAAGAAAGAGAGGCACGATTTTTTTAAAAATTAGAAAGAGATTAAAAAATCGGACTGTTGAGGTAGTTTGTTATGAGGATCAGATAATACATACCTCTCAGTCTGGTAATTGAAATCACAAGGTCAACAGTGGAGGTTATAATCCATTATAATCCAGATTTACTCTTTCTATGTATGGATGTAAATACCCTACTGATTTGGCACAATCCTTTTTTCATTTGTTAATATTCAACCTGGCGCCTTGAAACATCCTATAGGGAACAACTGAAGGCATTACTGTAAATAAATATAGATATGCCTGCATAACCATCTGCGCCGTGATAGAGCAAGGGCAGGCCATACATCATGAGAGACGTGATAGATTATTAAGTGCACTCAGCATTAACAGCTTTTCTGCATGATTGCACTAAAGTTAAATGCAGAGAAGGGCATTTACTTGATATACTAACCCTGGAAAGATCAATTCTATATGAAATAACACGTAATCTATTAAGATTATATAATGAGTAATGACTCTTTTTTTCTGCAACATCAGCGTTATATCTAAGTAATGTGAGGAAAAAATACAACCTTGTACTGAGGACTATTCGACTGTGATTTTAGAGGATCAGCAGCATCTTCATTGAAAGCGCCTGAGGTCAGCACCCCCCTGTGGATGGAGCAGGATGGATTATCTATATGCTGATCTGCGAGAGATGCTTTATTCCCGACTGAAGTCGCCTTCTTTGTGTTTTTCAAATGTCTAACCTGAAAGTCACAGTGAGTTTTTGGTTTGTGGATCACAAAGAACGATAGAGAAATACAACCCCACTTTCAAAAAAGGTGGTATGCCATATGAAATAGGAATAAAACCAAATTGGATGGTTTGCAAATCCTTGGAATTCCACTTTTGGATTGGAATTAGTAAAATGACGACATATCAACTGTTAAAACCGAATTTATTACTATTTCTTTGGCTTTTATTGATAGGACAGGAGGGCGGCACAGTGGTGTAGTGGTTGGCACTGTCGTCTTACAGCAAGAAGGTCCTGGGTTCGAATCCGGGTCAGGGCGTTTCTGTGTGGAGTTGGCATGTTCTCTCTGTGTCTGTGTGGGTTTACTCCAGGTACTCCGGTTTCCTCCCACATCCCCAAAACATGCCTAAGTGGGGTTAGGTTAACTGGCCACTTTCAAATTGCCTGTAGGTGTGAATGTGAGCGTGGATGATTGTGCGTTTCTATATGTCAGCCCTGTGATGAACTGGCGACTTGTCCAGGGACTTGTCCCCTGCCTTCACCCGAAGATTCCCGGGAACAGGAATAAGCGGTAGAAAATGGATGATAGGACAGGGTGAAATGTAGGGAGATAGAGAAAGAGGCGACGGAGGACACGCAGCACATGGTCAAGGCCGGACTTGAATCCACGACTGCTGCGGGGACTGTGGTCCTTATACATGGGGCACGCTTACCCCCCATGCCATCTTCACACCTCTGACAATGGAAGTTATTTTCAGCCTATGTGGTTACTTCCACTCCAGAGTCATGTCTGTTTCAAAAAAGTTTAGACAGGGACAACAAAACACTGAAATTCCTTGATCGGTTTTGGGCTATATTTATTTGCAAACCGTCCAAATCTGAATCCAAATAGCCTTCTTAATACGTTTGATCTCTCCAGATCGTCTTTGAAACCAAACATAAAGCTCTTTAGTGTGAAAAGGAACTAGACAGCTTAATAATTTAAACGTTTCTGAGCCATGAGCTGACTTTTTTTCTGCCTCTTTAGAACAAGACGACCCTCGTTTGAACAGAAAACCTCTAACGTCATGAGATAGCCTTAATTAAAACCTGATTCTTTCATGTTTTCTGGTCCAGTGCAAACGTTTTCAGCAGACAGACGATTGTAATCTGGGAGATGCTTGTAACATGAAAAGGAGATATGGTTACCTTGGTGTTAAATCTTGTTGTGCTGTTAAAATATGATTACCAGGATGTTTTCTAATAAAAAAAGCCAACATATAAGATATCCTCCCACATAGGTATGCTGCTGCTCCCTGGAGCCTCCTTTGAAATCATATGGAAGAGCGAGGTATGGCTCTTTGTAGATTTACTTCAACACTATCTGGTCTTAAGGTTTTTCCCCAATTTCTGTCCTGTTGAGACCTTTCACTAGAAGGAGGCTTAAAGGGAAACAGGAAGGGTTTGTAATAAAAGAGAAGTAAAAGGTGAGGTAGAGAGGGTTTGATGCATGCTTCCTGTTCGGGTTACAGGTGGAGGACAACAGGGTCAATAATCTAATGACATAATGGCCACTTACGGTGAAGCGAGTGTGCGCTTAGATAAGAGCTCCCGCTATAAATAGATAAGATACAAGTGCCGTGGCATGTCGGGGATCAAGGATGTCACTAATGTTGGTGTTGAGATCAAAAAGTGTGTATCCAGGATTAGTCGAAGTGTCACACCCTCAAGTTACACAAGGGGATAAAAATTTTAATACGGCTCGTAACATCCTCATATAACACAGGAATCATAAAGGAGGTGTCAGTTGGAGCTTCAACTCTTGTTCAGTGAAAATATAAGTAGACTTCAACAGTGTAAAAGAATTTGAAAAAAACTCATAATCTGTACAAACAAAAACTTTAGCATTTACTCCTAAATTCGTTTCTGTGTGGGCGGGGCCTAACGTTGGGCTAATCAAGAAACCGGCACATTGAAAATCCAATCCCTCTCCGTCAGAGGCCTGGTTGTCCATTCAGAAACCTTTTCTTGAGCATGTGCAGAGCGCTTGGGACAGTTTAGGTTGATGGGAAGTTGAATCAACCTGCTAAGCCAATCAGCTTCTTAGATTGGCAATGTTATCTGGAACATGAACGTTGGATGAGGCGGTGACAAACCAGGTTGGATAAAGCCAGATCCCAGGCACACATGTGTGTCTTTGTCGTATGCAGTGTTGCAGGGAAGTGTTGCAGAACAACATCCATCAGCCAGGCGGTGTCTCTGCAGTCACACCGCTGCTGAATACCCAAGTGATTCGTGGTCGTATGTTGCAGTATGTTGATCATGACAGCTCCGCTCTGCATTGGGATTCCCCTCGGACCGTAATCTCAGCCAGCAGACTCCCCGGCTGTAAATCCCTGAGTGTGTTTCCTGCACACTAGACACATGAAGAATCACTCACAGAAAAAGTTTGTGACCGTCACCGAACATCGCGGCTGTGACAGACGCCGTCACGCACCTGTGCACACGCAGACAGGCGCGCATAATTGTCGCCTGCACTGTTAGCTTCTCGGTTTGGCTGCACACAGTAAGACACTCACAAACAGTTTGCCACATTCCCAGCGATTCCCGGGAGGTTCCTGGGAGGTTTCCATCAGAAGAAAGGATTGGCCTTGCACCTGTCAACTCTGCGCCGGTGTGTGCATGTGTGTCAGCGCGCTGGCTAAGCAGCATGGAGGATTCCCACAAATCCCTGATGTCATTTATCAAGTACTGGAGGAAATAAATGAGCAGAAACACACGGGCGTGGACACACGCTGTTAGCATGTCGCATAAATTCAATTAAAAATCAGGGAAAAATCTGCATCACATGGAAAACAGATCAGATCTGATGGTTTTCTGACCAATGAGAGCTTGTTTTACTGAGAACAGCACGTGTTTCTAAACGTTCACACTCAATCTTGAATATATTCCTCCAGCTTGGACGCCTCCCCTGCTTCCAGGTCGTCTCCTCATGTTCTACCCAGGATTCCTCACCTTCTCGCCTCCTTTTCTACACGCACCTTCTTTCTTTTCTTCCATCCAGTCCTGATGTTTTCGGACGCCCTCTTTCTCCATCTCTTTCCTCCATGCTCCATCTATTCCGTCTCTTTTCACTCCCTCATCGCCTCCTTCTTCATCCTTATCTCCACCTGCCTCATTTCTTTCCGCTCTTCACCTTTCTCTCCTTCCCTCACTGTAAAGGCCCCTCAATCTTTCATGCACTCCATAACATTTTTCTGTCCCTCTTCTAACCATATTTTTTATTGCATTTTCTCTCTATTTGTGCCCTCTCTCCATCCCCTCTCTCGCCTTTCTTCCTCTTTTCCTGTTGGGGGTTTTCTTGCTGTTTTTACTTGCTTTCCTGGATGCTGTTTTTCTGTTTGTTTTTTCTCCCTGCAGTCCTTCTTTCATTCGTTTAATCCTTTTTTATAGTTTTCTCTTTTTTATCCTCCTCTCCTTGCTTTCTGGCCTGTGCTTAGGGATAGGGGTCTTTCGAAACTCGAAAATCAATCATAATGTTACTTTAACGACACATGGCATCTATGTTTAAATGTAATTAAGGTGAGACATGATTACATTGTGAGATGTTCAAGGTCGGGTCGGAAAACCGAGAATTGGGCGAAAGTAGATGATGCGCTACGTTGTGTTTAATGTCACGTCCAAAAACAATGAAAAATTTGTTTTTGTTGAAAAAATACTGTTTCGATTAAGACTTGGATTATTAAAGGGATATTACGGCGTAAAGTTAATTTAGGGTCAAACACACTGTAACACTGAGTTAGACACCCCCTCAAGAGATGAATGTTGCCGACCGCTTGTTTCTGTAGTTATACTAACTTTAGTAACGACCGCACGATACCTCAGGCCAGTCCATTATGGACTGCAGCGGGGTTTCGCAGCTCAAAGAAGAACATTTATGATCATTTTTTATCATTTCCTTGAAGTAATAATCACCATATTAATCATTTTGCACTGCAGACATGGTAGTTCTTCTGCCTTAGCGTCTCGGTCTGATTGCATTTCCATGAAGAAATGATCATAAATGTTCTTCCTTGAGCTGCGAAACTCCGCTGTAGTCCCCAATGGACTACAGCGAGGTCTCGCTACAAACAAGCGGCTGTTGATGAAGTTCGGTGCTGTTCTGAGAATTATTTGTGGCGTTTTGGTTGACATTTGTTTATGGCTCCTCAGACCGCTGTGTATTGCTATCGTGCGGTTGTTACTAAAGTCGGTATAACTAGAGAAGCAAGCGGTCGGCAAAATTCATCTCTCAAGGGGGTGTCTAACTTGGTGTAACAGTGTTTGACCCTAAATTGATTTTTACACCGGAATATCCCTTTAAAGAGTCTCTGTAAGAGTCTTGAGTCCTATTCTGGATGGACTTGAGCACTGATACCTGGACTTGTACCGAGGTTTGTAGACTGTCTGGACTTGGACTAATTTAATGAGACCGCGTGAATGGCCTTGATCAGTAATCTAGGTATAAGAACGCCTGGAAGAAAACCAGAGAGGCACAGAATCCAGTCTGTAGTTTCCACAGTCTGTGATGGTTTGGGTTGACGGATCATCTACTGGAAGTCAACCATCGGGATTCTGGAGCACTTAAAGCTCCCGTCTAATGTCAGGCTTTATGGAGAGGCTGATTTCTTTTACAAGCAGGATTTCACACCTGCCCACAGCACCAGAACTACCACCAAATGGATCCCTCAGAGATTCTGCAGCAGATTTGTGAAGAGGACGATGGGAACCACTCAACCACATTGATGCTACTGGTCTCCTTCTTTCTTAATCATCCTCACAGCAAGAGGCAATCCCTTCGTCTTTCCATCCATGGAGGATCATCCTCTTCTTCCATCTCACCTCTCATCTGTTTTTTCTCCCTCCTCTGTTGTTTTTCGGTTTTATCCCCCCCGCAGTTCTGTCATCTATCCCCCGCTGTCTTCCCTCTTTTGTCTCTTAGTCCCTCCCTAAATCTTTTTCTTCCGTCTCCTGCTGCCTCCTGGTTACCCCCTACTTTCAACCAAGCTCTCTTTCATCTTTGTTTTGCTCTTTTTTTCCATCTTCGGTCTATCCTTCTTATTCCTTGTCTTTCACCATTTTTCCGTTTCCACCTTCTCTTTTATTCTCCCCGCCACTCCTCTTCCCTCCTAAGAAGTGGTCTTTCAGGGTGACTGTGCGCGATACGGTTGCTACATTCACACACAGCGCTCTCACACTCCTCACACTCTTGCTCACAAACTCTCTGGGTAGTCTTCACTTTGAAGGTGATGTACTTTAGGGATTTGTCTCCTTCTCAGCTCCCTGACAGTTTGGCAGCACATACGGTGGTCCGAGTGTGTATATGTGTGTGTTTCAGGTGCAGCTTTCCAGCTAAAGTATTCCTTCACTTGTCAGTTTATCAACTCATGACTCCTTCACACTCTCTATTTCAATCTCACACACACTCATTAAAGTGTGTGGCTCATGGCGCGGAAAACCGGGCTAAGCCTGCAGGTTTAGAGGGCTTCAGATCATGTCAGCAGCACATGTGACCTCCTGTAGTGAGTGTAGGACATAATATCTGAACGTCATTAAAAAACCCGAAGATTCTTGACATTACTAATTGGCAGGTTGGGATCAGTGCTGTCTTTGGCCTCTGTACTGTGTAGTTACCAGCCTCTGCATTGGTTTGGCTTTAACAGGAAAGTTAGTTTCAGCAACAGAAAAATAGCAGGAAGCAATATCAACGTTCGCATTTGTTGTTTGTGTCAATCGCAGACTGAAAATCTTGACGATGGTGTTTTGGCTCGCAGGATTTAGACCCAAAGGATTTAATAAAGGAGTGCAGTTTCTGAGTCCGACAAGTTTCTTCCAAGGACCATAACGTGTGTCATCAAGCATCACATCGTATTGTATGGTATTATGTCGTATAACAAAGTGCCAAACTAAGCGCTGTCGTATCGTAATGTAACTCATTTTATTATTTGATACCATAGCATATCAATTTACACTGTCCAAAATCATATCGTATCATATTATATTATACCGCATTATGTTGTATCAAACTGTATCGTATTGTATCATATCTGTTGTTTTGAATTGTGTCGTATCGTATTATTTTATATTGTATCTGACGTATCGTATCATATCTGACGTATTGTATCATATCGTATCGTGTCGTGTTTGACTTATTGTATGTATCATTTTGTATCATATTGTGTCGTACCTGATGTATCGAATTGTATCGCATTCTGTTGTATCTGACCTATCAAATCGTATCGTTTTGTATCATATCTGTCATATCGTATTGTGTCGTATCTGACACATCGAATCTGACGCATCGTATCGTATCTGACCTATCCTATTGTATCGTACATCATATAGTGTCATATCTGACATATTGTATCATATCACATCGTATCATATTGTATCGTATTGTGTCATCTGATGTATTGTATCAGATCTTAGGTATTACATCGAATTGTATCGTATCCTATTGTATCGTGTCATATCTGACGTCTCATATGTAACAAATCATATCATACGATTTTATGTTGTACTGGCCCTAATCAAATTTTTTCGGATTGTACTGCTAACTCCACTATGCTATGGTTTTGTATCGTAGTGTATCGTATGCTAAAAGTTTGATTAGCTTCTTTAGAAGTTGAACAAAATGGGACTTTCAAAACTACATAATTTAAAGTGAATTTTTGTCACAAATTACACAGTAGATGAGAAATTTAACATGAAATTCCTCTGTGCGGACTAGTTTTGTAAATGAGTAGTTATATAAATGTATCGTCTTTAACCTCTATGACTTAGATGGTCCAAAACGATCAAAGTAATTAAATGTATTAAGTTGAATGAGTTTTCTTTAACCAGCAAACACTTAATGAGCTTTCAGAATTTGTACACACTGCTTAAATGAACAGAGACGTGCTGAATCACAAATTAATATTGATGGATGAATTTGTTGTGTAGCTGCTGTTTATCACATTGGTGGTAAGTGGCTCTTTGACTGTGTGTATGAAGGCCCTTAGTGTGTAATTCATGTACAATTGCAAAACAACAAATACATACTCCAAACACTCTGTTTGTCTCAGCGGGAGATGAATATTTCCAGACTCTAACACTTCTATGAATAATTAATCGAGTGAAATAGCCTCAAAGACAAACAAAAATCATGGATTAGTTTGTTTTTTTTCCTTTTTTGGAGTTTTGTAATTCTCTTTTTGTAAGTCAGCCAGCTGACAGAGGATGTCCCTTTTGTCTTCACACATCACAAACCAGAAGGCATAACCTTGTGCAGCAGACTGCCAAAGATCTAAAGCTGGAGCTGAATCTTCCTAAGCCCCTCCAGATACAGTCGGGGCTTTCGCTCTACTCTGGCAGGGATCCAGATGCAGAGGGGATTTGACTTGAGGATATTAGCCGGCTCTGCTTTACCGGGCGCATTCAATCAAATCTTTAAAAAAAAAAAAACAGGAGCCGCTGGGAGAAGCTATTTCTTGATGTTTGAGACAAGACAGTAAATCAGGTAGCTATAATACGGATTAATGAAAGGTTAAACCGGTAATCCAACATGCAAGTTAAACGATATCCAGGGACAATGTCTGCGCATAATTGCCTTTTTTCTGTAATTGCCTTTTGCACCAACAAGGCTGTACTCAAGTTTTTGGCGAGTAAACAAAAGCGACAGAAGAATTAAAAGGGAAAATCCATCCAACCCTCCTCCTCACGCTGTGTTAATTATATCATTTCTCCATTTTGGCTTTTTCTTTTGTTGTTTTGTCGCAGCCCCATTTCAGTAAGAGTTGGACGCTCTGTTAAATGTCAATAAAACAGAAGTTGATTGTTTCCAGATCCCGTTAAACTTCTGCTCGAAAAGAAAGTGAGAAGAAAACATCAAACGTCAAAACTGATAACACTTTGAAACCGTTTGGTGACTGTTTCTAGAAATTTGAAAGTTAAACCCCTGGTCGTGTTTGTGGTCTCTATTCAGGGGCAAGAGAAAACAATCTACTATTTGAGCTGGTTACTTCTTTAGTGTTTCAGGAATGGAAAGGGCCAGTGGGAACCCTGCCAGTGGACGAAAACGTCAATACTCTATGTAACGCTGTCCACATTGATCGATGAGTTTGGCTGGAAGTTAAAGCCAGATCCTCGGCACTCTCATGTCTTTTGCTGAAATCCCTGACCTGCTGCCAACTTTCCCACAATGCTCCTGGGTATTGTTCAGTGCTCCCACAGGACTCAGATACACAAGCATGTGAGAGGGTGTTTTTGTTTGTGTGTGCTGATAGTGATGTCGGTCATCCATCTTCCTGTCCGTGCTGTCTAGACATGTTTTCTCCCTGTGACATTGGCCAAAAATGCGTCTTTCAGAAAACACGCACGGCTGAACCTAAAGCTCCTCTTTGACGGGCGGAATCAGACGGGGTAAGATCTGGTAGACCGCACATGGGAGCGCCACCTTACTCAGAATTAGCCCAGCTTTAATGTCAACAAGCAGCTTCCTCAGCAAAAACAAGACCTGGCAATCATCTCAAATTGGCAATCATCGCTCTGATGTGTGAAACGTTGGCGCAACAACTGAGTGATCTCCAAAGAGGCCTAATCTCATCATTGGCACAATGGCAGGTGGATCGAGGAAGACGCATTGCCAAGAAAACCATATGGGTACTCAAGGCGGACAAGCCAAAAATGTTCTTTATCACATCTACTGTAGCGGCATTTTCCGACAGTATTCCAGTTATTTTAAGTGCTTCTCTTGGCTGGATGTTAAAGATACTGGGAGGAAAATAGAGCTGGTTACGGATGTGTCAGTTTCCCGTGGTGTGAGGAACTCCATCTCACATTTGCTCTTTTCCTTTGCTTGACAACTACCGGCAAATCCACTGTCTCCATCGCTCGGTAATCTCCGAGATTTAGAAACGTGTTTGTTCAGCGTGCACAGTTTGCTCTTCCACACTTGGTCACCGAAGAATTAAGTTCTTAGCGTGCCATACGACCTCCATCTTGGTTTACATCCAAAACAAGCTTCCTCCCACTCCCGCGCAAGTTAACAGATGTCAGATCTGTTTGCTAAAGGCAAAGACTGATACTGGATTATACCGTTGAGCTGATTACAGTTATAATTTGGGTGTGACGGATGATAGGGCCAAGATTGACTGAGTCTGCTCTAGTCTGAGCCAATTGTTGGAGGGATTTTAGTCATTTGCCCTCAGATCTAAATGAAGCCTATTATTCTGTTTCCGTACGGTTAAAATGTACAACACTGACAACTGAAATAAGCATAATTAGTCTGTAAATGAGAGGAACCTATAAGCTAACTTTTTAGCTTAACAGATAAGAGGAAATTTATGAATTATCCTCCGCTGCATGAGGTGGTAAACTAAACTTTTGAGGTTGCGGCATCTCTCAAACAGGTGCAGTGAGTTCAATCGTGTCGGAACACCTATGATGCGTTCATGAATATAGGACAAATTCACCGTAAAACACAGTATAACTGAACGGTATTGCAAATGCAAAAGGTAACGCTTTCTTTTACGGTACACTTATTACCAGGTAATTAACAGGTAATTACCTAGTAACAACATGAAATTATCTGGTAATTACATGATAACTACAAAGTCAATACTGTCTAGTTTTTCTTTTTTCTGTGCAGCTCCATTTTCAAAAGCTATTTGGGGTTCATGTTTTCTATGATTGACACTTGATACAGCCTATCGGCGTGCAAAGATTGCGTAGCGATACGCTGTTTGAGCTGAGCATTATCACAGCGACTACCCGCCGAATACGTACAATGCTACTGTGCATACCAGAGCAATTCGGCTTCAAATTTGTATGATGATGGAAGCTTACCTACCTGGTAGCTAGACAGTAGTGACTTAGTAGTTATCATGTAATTTCTAGGTAATTACTAGGTAGTTACCTGTTAATTACCTGGTAATAAGTGTACCGTAAAAGAAAGGGTTATGGAGTGTTGCAAGGAGCCCATGGCCCCTGTGCGGCCGAAACAGCCGACCATTCAGTCCGCTTCCTCTAGCACAACGCCTTACGACAAAACGTCAGAGACACAAAGACCTCACAGATGCAGTAGTTTATTGTACTGCAAAAGACATGCTCTCAATAAGCACAGTTTTAAAAAAAGATTTTAATATCGTGATATATCGACTGATATCGGATCAGTCCGATATCCTGATGGACCCATTGCCTCAGTGGATCAGGACTGTGTCTCCTGTTTACATAGGGTATAATTTACTCCACTCTGGTGTTAACATGCTGAGATGTTGACCCTTGGTAGCATCTTCTTGTGTGGATTCGTAGCTTGTTTTATGATATGAAAATACTCTAAAGGACTCTAGTTTTCCAACGGGGTTGGCAGCACTTCTGTTTGAGGCAACACGGGCCCATCACAGGCTTCGGTCATGATGCTGTGTCTTTGGTTCGGTGCAGTTAGTTCAGAATCGAAGAAGCTTTCCAGAGAAGAGAAAAACACTTTCAAGTATTTTGCATAAAACCTTAAATAGCCATTACCTGAATGACTGAGAACCTCGCCTGTTTTATTAGCTGTGGTAATGCACCATGAAACCTCTCTCAGTTTTACAATGATTACTAAACAATATATACAAAAAGATGAATCCTGCTCACTGAAGCAGCAGACTAAACAGCATATAGACCTGAACTAATATCGAAGTGGTGCTTTGAATGAGAGGAGAATGGGAATGGGGAAGTAAAGGCAATAAAGAGAGTGATAACCTTAGGGGGGGAGAGAAAGAATGACACTATGATTGGATGAAGCGATGCCTGGGAATAATATCGAAACATTAGAGGCACAATAAAGAAAGAGATCACGGGTGATAGAGGTAGATAGAAAGAAGGAGAGAAAGAAAGGGGAAGGGTGGAGGAGTGATGCGTAGCAAAGGACAAAGGATGACAGGGCGAGAGATGGATGGTGGAAATCAGTGGAGGAAAGATGCAGCCTGTTGTCCATAGCCTCCTCTACCCAGTGGTCTTCCCGTCAGGATTTTTTCCATATATTTTGTCATGACAACGAGACAAATCCCTGATCATTTATCGTCCTTGGTGAGCAAAGTGACTCTAATGCAGCTGGTGATGGAAAAACAAAATTATAGTGCGGCAGCGAGAGCAGAGGGAGTACAGACGGAGAAAGGAGGGAGGGAGGGAGAGACGACACAAACCTCATGAATGAAGTGAGTAACGACAGCAGGGCTTCTAGGCGACTGATGGAGGAGAGACGCCACGAATGAAGGATGAGCGCAGCGTCGGAATTACAATGAAGCAATGATTCAAAGAGGTGTGGATGAATACAGGAGCAAATGAACTACTCGAATGATGACGGTATGGATGGGTGGAGGGATAAATTGACTGATGAGGATGTAAAGAAGGGAGAGGAGATGACAGATGAGGCAGGAGGGATGCCATAAGGAGGGTAAGGGGATAGAAAGATACGGTGGTGTTTTACTTTCTGAACCGCTTCTCCGTGGAGTAATTCTTTGAAAATTAGTGTTTTCAGTATCAGGAGGAATTCTGAGGATTGTTAAACATCGTGAAACTTCATTTTTAGACTCGTTTACTTTTCTGCAATTGAACAAAATGTCCAAAAATCTTCATGACTCACGCAGAGATCAACTACCGTATGCTCCGTGAGAAACCGTCATTTAAAAACTTGCTTGATACAGCCAGAGTGCACTGATCTGGTTGTTACTGTCACTACATTAAAAGTAATGAAAACTCTCACACTGTAAACCCTCAATCAGTTTACAAAAGACCTAAACTTTGATTAAATATAACTGATGAATTCAGTCAAACTTTACAAACCCCAACATTACTGCCAAACACTTTCAAAAACTGGCTGTCAGCCGTCCTCCTGCTGCAAAAAAAGTCTCCACAATCCAAATCAAGTCAAAAAGGATAAATCCAAACACATTAAACTTTAATAAGACCCACAGATTACTCCAAATTTTCACGCTTGTGGCTACCCGATCCATCCTAGAAACACGATTTGTACTGCACGGGGGGCAACCGCCATTCCGACATTGGTCTCTAATTGTCGGAGTGGCGGTGTGTTACCATGCTATCAAACGTCCTGTCATTCCGACAGCTCTCGTCTCCTATGGTCAGCCGCGTAGCCCTCTGTGCGGGTTCGGCACGGGACACGCCCAGCTACACTCGGGATTAAATGACGGACTCCAGATGTGAATGCACACCAGATCCCAGCTTGAAGACACGGACAGCACTACATCATCTGCATAAAACAGTGATGGCACATTCATGCCTTCCAAATTGCTAATCCTTGAGTTCCTGGACATAAAAATCTCACACAGATAGAAAAACTGGATGGACAGAGACTTTAATTTGCAAATGATAAGATTAGGAAGGTGGTTTTTGGACCCGAGCCATCATCTGTACTTTATCACATTCCCATATAAGGTTAAAAAAGACCGAATGGACCTGAACACTCTTTCTAAAGCCTGCTGCCTTTACTTTTTCCACCTTTCCTGACTGATCTATATCTTTTATTCTCCCTGATCCACCGGCTTGTCATCCTGACCTTCCACAGTATTTATACAGAACTGTTCAGCAGCTGTTTCTGCGCCTTTTCGACCCCTCTCATACACCTCTGAGGAGAGCATGATCCAGCGCACTGTACACAAAAACGTGTAGGCTCCTGGCGCTCTATTAAAAGATCCACCGCTCCTCATAGGAAGTGACACTCGTCCCCCACAGAGACAAAAAGGCTCCCTGTGTTTGCCTCTGCAGTCCGCCTGCATAAACAAATGCAAATCATCCGCTCACGCCCACTTTACAGAGCATACTTTCTTAATTACTCGGCTCTTTGGCTTCATCTCCAACAAAAAAAAAAAGGTGTCAGTGCTGCAGGATAAACGCGGGGAGGAGTATTTCTCTGGTGATTACCCCTCTGTCTGCAGCGCTGATGCACGATAAAGACAAAGAGGAAGACTTCATCAAGCCGCACGTTTATGAGTTCATCAATACTCGCTCTCTCTGCAGGGACTAATCAGTTGGAGAGGAAATTTCGACTGCGATGTTGGTTTGTATAATGAGTCAGTTAATAAGGATTTATCTGATTACTCCTTTGTGATGAACCTGTTAAAAATGGATATCTGGACCAGCTTTCACTTCGCCGCTTCAGGTGAATGACTTCCGCTGGTTTTCCCTCCGAGTTCAGGCGTGTTTGGAAGAAAATTAACATCTGAAACTTACTTCTCAGCCCGTCCAGTTCATGATTGGTTTGCTGGATTTGCATCATTAGCACCTCGTCGAACAGTAGACAGCAGACGCCGACGAAGCAGTCTGGGTGCCTTATCTCGGTTTAGTCACACGCTGCTGAACTCTACGAAAAGCCGCACAGTCTTACGCAGCGCGCCAGCCAACCATGGCTAGAGGGCTGTCAGGTTATGCCTCCTATAAACGACTGGCTGACACAGAGCCAAGGTCATACTGGTATAAAAGAAAACAAGACTGTGGCACAATCAATTTATGGCATACATCGATATTCTTGTTGCGCGATAATTTGCAGCAGATAGCGAACAAAGATCTGGAAGAACTCTCCTCACAACCATCAGTCATCTCGTGTTTTCCCATCATTCCTCAGCAGAAAGCTTATACATGGCATTTGTAAAATAGAAAAATACGCCTTTGCAGGTCAACAGCATACTGCAAAGATTTCCCTGCCAACATTTCTCCGTTGGACCTGCTGACTTCCCATTTCTGCTTGAGTGTTTGCCAAGCACTATACACAGCTGGTGTGAGGCCTGTTAGGGTCGAGCTGTGAAAGGACCGGGCAGCAGATTTCAACCGACTGTTCAGTACACGCACAAAGAACAAGCGCGGCTCATCCGCTGAGCCTTTGAAAACCACCTGCCAGATATGCACTCATGTGTCTGTTGTCACGGTGTGCAATTTGGCGCTCTCCGAGTTTCTGATGATTGATTGCAAACATTGGGATCAGTGACTTCTGCGCTGATCTGGGGAAATCTCCCCAGCTGTGAGGTATTAAAAACAGGTTAGAGGCCTCGGCTCCCCGCAGACTCTCTGCAGCTGCCTTCAAACAGTGATGGAAATTAATCCGACAGTATTATTCAACTGGATCCTCGAGCTTAAAGTTTGGATTTCATACTTTTTTGAGCTGTTTCTGGTTGGACGTGTCTTCAAAAATTGGCCAGCGGTAGATCGACATTCCTCCTTTAGTGCGACAGATGCCTCAGTTTCACCAGACTGAATAAACCATCACCAGAAAGAAGATTAATGGAAAAAAGGCGGGGTAGATGTGGGTATTATGTCGAGGAAGACTCGCGAGTTAATGTACAAATAAATGATTGACAGCCGAGGTGTAGGGAGAGGGACTGCCGAGGTGAACGAGGAGCGTGAACTGAATCCACATGAGAGATGAGGAAGAGCAACAGCTGGAGATGACAGGGAAGACGGAGAGAGATGGAGGGAGGGGGGAGACGAGTGGAGAGGTTTTTATGGGCTCAGGGAAACAGCTCAGGGAATTGAGGATGATAAAAGCAGAGGAATGAGGAAGGAAATATGCAATGAAAGAAGCTGGAGGTGATGGAGTCAGTGTTGGAAATCCATTTGTCTGTTTTAGTTAAAGGGGGTTTCCAGATCCAGACTAGAACTGTTGCATTGCACTGGCATTGATAAAAGCTGCCTTTAAGAGGGGATTATACTTATTATGTTGCCTTTATATTCCCAGTCTGATATATGTCACTGTCCCTTTAAGGCCCCCCCCCAACCCCTACCCCTGCATTCCAAAACCCAACATTCCGGAACCTTCCTTTATTGTTGCAACATCACTTCAACACGTTAACCTTGAAATTCGAAACTTTGTTCATGTTTGGAACTGACATCCAACATTTTAACTTCAATGAAAGATGTTTTACCATCGTTTGGAATATTTTTGGGATATGTAGGGGGAAACCTCAGTTTTTAAAAATACCCACTTAAAGGTGGGGTAGGCAGGAATCGGTTAAAAAAAACCATCTTTTTTGTGGTGTATAAACAAAAAATCTTTTAATATCAGTCAATAGTTATAAGTTATTGATGACATTTGGTAATATAACGATATCGCTGTGTTATGTTATGTCTGTGTAGTCAACATTTTAACATTTCTGAGCGGTCCGCTCTTTCTGACTGTAAACAAAGCCATTCTCCGCCTCCCCCGACCTGATTGGTTGTGAGGCAGACGCTGCTCCTTCATGTCGTTCACCAGCCCAAACAAAGTTAACGTGTTACAATATCAGACAGTAGAAACCAACCAGAAAGTTCGGAAAATTGTCTGAATCCTCCTTTAGCCACGACTGCCAACACAAGCAAGAAAACGAAGTAAATACTGGAGACTCTGGAGGAATAACAAGCGCTTAAAACAGAGGTAGACCGGAGAAGAGCAAAAAAAGCCGGGTCAACATAAATGCTGGGGGACGCTTCCAGATCTTACGGACCCTGTAACCTTTCTGCTGGACAGGTAAACCGCTTTAACAAAGTAAGACAAGTGTCTGTAACAGAAGTGTTTCATGTCAATCCTGTTGACCTCGGGTCCTGGACTATGTCACTTTATCCTCGTTGTAGAAGTCCTGCAAACATTGTGTTTGCTGGTCGTCTGTTGGCATCTACAGTAGCACCAATGCTTTTGACTTTCACCTTGACTGGACCCCATTTGTAATGATCTGAAGTATTTATCTGCATTATATCTGAATTTAATTGGAACGAGACGAGCGAGCAGGAGCGTCTGTTTGTGGGCGGGGCTTGAGGGGAGAGGAGGAGCTGAGGGGAAAACTGGTTGGGAGGGGTAGAGTTTATATTCAAGATTTCTCCCATAATCTGAAACTTCCTCAGATCCTGCCGACCCCACCTTTGAGTGAGGGAATCCCCCCAAAATCTGGGAAACGTCTCTTAGGTTGTGGGGTTTGACTTTCTTTGCCTGACTTGGCTCGAGCTTCCAGGCCTTGAACAAGCAGCAGGGAAGAGACGTGGGGAATACCAGCAGCAACATATTGTGATAAAAACAAATCAAAAGAGAGAGAGAGAGAAACTTCACCTGAAGGTCTGAGTCATGCAAACTGTTATTGGTGAGCTGAGAATCTCACTTTTCCCCGAGTTCGTCTCTGTGTATGATTCAGTTTGTTGAGCCGAGAGAGGGAAGATTGATGTAAGGGAGGGAGCGGGAGGACATTTGATAAGCGGGTGATGAGCTCTCCAGTTAGAGAATCGATGGAGAGGAATAAGTTCGACCTCTCACCCTCGTCTGTCACTGCGGAGACGGTCGCAGCAGACCGGCCTGACGGAGCGTGAAGTCATCAGAGGGTGCCTTTTTTTTTTTTTTTTGCAGATGACAGCGCTTTCTCCGCCTCGCATCGCCCTGTGTTTATACATCCATCTCTCTCTCCACCATATGGGCATCCCTGCTGTGTATCTTTCTCCCTCTCTCATTCAAAGTGTAATGTGCTGTAGCGGACTAGCGGGCTGCTCTGGTGGCACGCGATGAGGGGGGAGGAGGTGCGAAGCTGAGCTGGAGATTGCCTTTTTCCCGCTCCTGCCTCCCACGTAGTCCTCTGAGAAATTTTCTCTTGGTGGTTCTTTCTCTTGCACCACTTTTTTTGAACAACTTCCAGTTTTTTAAAGGAAGGTCTGAGCTTAAAGTTGTCTTTAAAGTCTTTTTATATCTCCTATATTATCTCTCTTGCAGATGACTGGTTCATGCACATATTGACATGTGTAAACACAGCAGGTCTCCTCTGTGGTGCCATTAGTCATGCTGCACGTGTGATTGTGCATACAGCCATAACATCATTATAGAGATTAGGTGAGATCATGTAAGGTGATTGTGTACGTTCGTTGCATAATCTGAGCTCCAGCAGAATGATGGGAAGATCCTTCGTATAGGCAGTTTTTGGTTACAAGATCTATCTGGATTACCTGGTGAGGTATTCTTGAAAAATATACCTTACTGTTTATGAATTCTGAATGAGTAATTAAGATTCAATTAAGTTGGAGCAGCTGGAGGACTTGACACTGGCCAAGGAAGCCTATGGTTATCGATGAATTCTCAAGGAGTGATACTTCCTTCTGACTTCATGACATCTTGTTGCTTGGATCCACATCCACGTGTATCCTAACAACCTTTTGATTGATTCTTGAGGAAATAGATCAATTCTGTGTCTCTGCCGTGAAAGTAATGAGCAATGCTAATGAGCTCAAGGCTTTTCTTCTTCATTGTTAAGATGCAGAAGGTTGAAGAGATTCATGTGAGTTTCATTGGAAGCCTTTTCTGCTAATTTGGCTGGAAGATGTGTGAAGTTTGATAAAACTGGACAGTTATTCCTTATGTAAGAAAGATGAGGGGAAAAGACTGGCACTGAAAGTCTGGTATGAATTTAAATGACATGTTTCTAAATGTTTTTTCGACACTGCTGTGAAAATTATTTCAGATTTTTAGAGAGGTGCTTGTCAGCGTGCCGATACAGATACAAGCGATACATCCATGTACTGTGCCTTTAAGTTTCAGCCCCGCCCCCTTTTAGGTGAAAACAGTGAATCTGTGGCGACAAAAAGAAACACTACTGTCTTTAGCGATATATGTATAAATTTTGCAAGCGGGATATGACTTATGACTCCCTTTGCAATCCCTGAGATATATGGGGAGTTTTGATATTTGTTTGCATGATAAGTCATTAAGATTTTAAGAAAAGCTCACCTCAACTGACGAAGGCTTTTATTGTCACAGAGCTACCAAGCGGTGCATCACAATTTTGAAGGAAGAAGAGTAATATTCATATTAAACTTATGGAAGATTGACATTTAAGGATGACTTAATTAAATCTTGAATGGGGTTTGGAAAACATTGTGACTACCACAGCATCTTTTCAACTTCGCGAAAAGTGACAGCCCCTGAGATTTTTTTGAAGAATTCCTGAAATTTTCAGTAATTTTTTTTTAATTTTCCTGAAAACTGTCCCAAAAATTTTTCTGAAATTTTTCTCAAAATTTTCTCAAAACTTCACTCAGAATTTCCTGAAACACCTCCAAAGATTTTCCCCAAAAATTCCTGAAATTTTTCTTAAATTTTCTTGTAATTTTCTTTGAAAGAGTACTGAATTTTCTTGAAATTTTCCTGTTTTTTTTTTTTTTTTTGGACATTTTTTTTTTAACTTTGGTGAAATTTACCTAAAATTTCTCAAGAATTTTGCTCTTAAATTGTCCTAAAATTTTCTGAAATTTTTATAAAAATTTCCTGTAATTTTTTTTTGAAAGATTACTGAATTTTCTTCAAATTTTCTTCAAATTTTCTTCGAAACTTTGCTGAAATTTACCTACAAATTTTCCTGAAGTTTTTCTGAAATTTTCCTAAAATTTTCTGAAACTCTCCCTGAATTATTCCTGAAACTTCCCTTAAACCTCATTGAATTTTTTTTGCAATTTCTAGAGTGCACGTCTTGTGTTACGTTTCATTCCTGCCTGCTCTTTGAGCCATGATTAGTCTAACGAGTCTCCTGTGAGGCATAAATTCTTAAGTGTGAGTTTTTAGCAGCGGCTCAGAGGGTTTTGCTAATTGTGCGATTTATCTTGAATGAAATGTAAGAAAATAATCTTCTTTTATTCCCTTTGATCCATGAAAGGGCTCCGTCATTTAAATTATTTTGTAGTCAATATCTCTTATCTTGAAATAATACCCTC
Organism: Xyrichtys novacula; assembly: GCA_962446985.1. Taxonomy (NCBI): domain Eukaryota; kingdom Metazoa; phylum Chordata; class Actinopteri; order Labriformes; family Labridae; genus Xyrichtys; species Xyrichtys novacula. Next base: position 2,902,014 of record OY660886.1, read on the forward strand.
ACAGATCAAAGGCTGTTTACAGGTAATCGCTTTAATCAGCGACTCTTAAGCGTGAACACAATCACAACAAAGATCAACCGCAGATGCAACAAAGAGAATCCGAGTGTTTGATTTTAACAGGAAAATATACAACCTCTTCACAAACACACACACACACACATGCACTACAAACAGACAAAAACAATCCGCCCACTCACGCCAACGGGAACCCACACACAGCTCCGACCATCCATGGTGTGAAACTCGTTCACCAGAGAGGAAGGGACCTTGCGCCCTTCCAGCTCGTCTTCTCACTCTCACTCCGAGTAGTAGCACCAGTTAAATCAGACTTCTTCAGATGGAGGACAAAGCTGCGGAGGATGTGACTTCGACTGGCGAAGCTGCTGACTCAGATCAGAAAAGCACTGAGTCGTCTGCGAATCATCATCGAGGGTTCTGTAAATACTCTTGAAAGTTCTTGAGAGGTATCTGGATGACGGGCAGACTTCTGCCTGAATGTATCCACGTGATGACTCCGGAGGTGAAGCTGAAAACCAGCTCCTCTTATATCATCTCAACATCTCAGTGGAGTGAAAAACCTGAGCGCTTTTATTTCTGTTTGAAGTGGCTCCAGCTTTAGCCAAAGAGCACTTCTTACTGAGCTTACATAAAGCTTGTGCGGTATGGTGACTGTACAGATCACGTTGACCTTTTATTCCATCTCATCTTACAGTTTTATATTTCGAAAAATCGCAGAACAGCGGGTTTAATCTTTTACCGTGGTTTGAAGTGTGTATGTGTGTGTGTGACTGCTCCTTCAGTTTCTGCTCAGTGTGGCATTTATGAACACTAGAGATCCTCTTTTTAGGAGGCTGTGAAGGCTGCGCTGTTTTTGACAGCGTATTGATCCACATTTGTGAGTGTAAAACACTGTATGATCTGTGCGAACAGTGTTCAAACTGAGTTATTTTGGTACTGACTCTTCTCCTATTAGACTCTAAAAACAAACAACTACACTTACACTGTCAAAGTGTCATCTAAAGTAGAGTCCTTAGCGGTGGCAGCGAATGCATCCAAATATCAAGTATGTCAGGGGACCAAACGTGGGTACGGACGTGTGCGTCGGCAGGGATTAGAGTGTTAAATCTTAAGTCGATGTTGATCAGGAGTTTTCACGAAATGTAAATGAACAAACACGTGAAAATACTACAAACTTACTAAGCTAACTGTTTGGGGACAAGGCTGTCGAGGGAAGGAGGTGGGATACACTTTTAACAGGTCATTCGTTGGTCCTAGGTCAACACAAATAACCACAGGAGACCATCATTTTTATTTTGGGGGGGTCTCTGAAAGGTAAAAAAACAGGAGTCGGAAAAAGCAGAATCGGAGGCCTGAAATAGCTACGTCCACGAAAGTTATTTTAGCACTTGCCTTATATTCGGACAAGGCTTACGATCATTTCTTTATCATTTTCTTGAAGTAATAATCACTGTATTACTCATTTTGCACTGCAGACATGTAGTCCATACCATATCTGCAGGTCCACGTCTCGGTCTGATTGTATTTCCATGAAGAAATGATCATAAATGTTCTTCCTTGAGCTGCGAAACTCCGCTGTAGTCCATAATGGACTGGCCCATGGTCTTGCTACAAACAAACGGCTGCTGGAAGAGAGTAGGTGAGTTGTGTTTAGTCTCTTTGGCAAAGTTAAAAAGATGTTTGGTGTCTAGTACTGTGGCTGTGACCCTATATGTACTGTTGATGAAGTTAGGTGCTGTTCTGAGCATTATTTGTGGCTATAGAGTGGCGTTTTGGGTGATTGTTTCTTTATGGCTCCTCAGACCGCGGTCATTACTAAAGTTGGTATAACTAGAGAATCAAGCGGTCGGCAACATTCATCTATTGAGGGGGTGTCTAACTCAGTGTTATGATTTGTTTGACTCTAAATCAATTTTACGCCGGAATATCCCTTTAAAGCATGTCCATTACAGTTAAATGTAAGGAGTTCCATATTACTTGCATATAGATTTGAATTTTGGTGCATCATCTGCATACAGTTTAAACATGTAAATTCTGTGTCATTTACATGGCCAAGATGGCGATCTTCCCGCCTAAAATGTAACCTGGATTAAACACGGGAATGAAACTGACAGATACTTAAATTTCCAGTTAATCTCACATTGAATCTCTTTTTCTTCAAAGTGTCAAAAACACTAAAAAACTGCTCATCAAACTCCCCCAGAGCCTTAAAATTTCTTGTTTTGTCAGAACAGATGGACCGAAAATCAGCCAAACCCTGCTGTTCTGGAGCCGACAGCAGTGAGTGTTGGTGCGTTTGCTTTAATGAAAATATCTTCTAAACCAACACAAATAATGGAGGGAGACCATGACGGAGGAACGGAGCTGCTTTCGGCGGCACGTTCAGACTCCTTCCTCCTTCTGCACAGAACATCCTCACACCTGGAGATCCATGTGATATCTCGCACCTGCCCCGACAGTTGTTTCCTGTGAGATTTGAGGAGTACAAAAAAAAACAAGACAACAGAACTTGTACCGCCAAGCAGCTTTTAATATAATTGCAAATCACTGTAGGGATGTCACAAACGCCCGGGGGTGAAGGAATGACTCCCTCAAGACTTGGTAGCGTGTCGCTATTAGCCTTTCAACCCCGTAGGCCAGGTGGGACGATCGCCTTTTTAACACGGACACCCTCGCCTTCATGTGAACATACAATCTCACTTTCTTTCTTCTTCGATTCACGTCCTCGAAACGTCCTCTTCGCCTTCACTAGATGATGGCGCCCTGAAGACCCGTGCGTACCGGTCTGTGAACACGTTAAGTTTAAAACGGTATCTCCTCAAACCCATCAACCAAATCCAATTAAGAAAACTGCACAAGTGAGTACAGTGTCGCCCAAAGGTTTTAAAATGCACAGCAGCAGATTTGATAAACTTGGACAGAAAAGCTGCTCGAGAATAAAAACGTAAATCTGCTTTAAGCTTCATAAAAATGATTAAATCAGGTGCATTCAAACACTAAGGCGTCCAGGCGGGATAATCAAAATTAATGCAGAGTTGTGTCGACATCGTTTTTTCAAGGTGAGAGCTCTTTACAGTTTGGTTCAACCTAATGATACATTGAATTAGTACAAATACGCAGCGTCACGGTTATTTTACATGAAGTGTGAAAGACTGAGGGACTGTGATTTATCTGGCTGGAGCTGCCTCTGCTGCATAATTAAGGTCTAGCGGTTACAGCAACACCCACATCGTTGCTCCCTCTGTGCTTCAGGATTCATCATCCACCTCCACTAAAGGTTAGCGAGAGGACGCCAAACCTGTGTTCAAAGATTCAGGGGTCTGACGGATGAAACTGCAGCGAGAATATTTGTTTATAAAGACAGAAACTAGATGGGATTCAGATTCATTTGGTGTTAATTCACCACAACAGTTCGTTAAAAGTCTTCAGTACAAACTGCATACAGAAAAATATCATAAAGGCACAGTTTCAGGACTACAACAAGGGCTGTCGCTACATAACATTTTTAAAAATGTGACTTTATAGTGGTCCAAGTGGGGTTGAAGAAGAAGAAGAAGAAGATGCATCAGCTGCTAGCGAGTTAGCGTTAGCTGCCACAGAAAGATGATTCAGCACTTTTAAAAACTTAGATTTAAAGATTTATAGTCGAACAGGTTCCTTACGAATCTTCTAACCAGTCTTTCAAAGGGGGAGGGGGCATCAAGCTTTTCAGCATTTACGACAAAAACTTCAACATTACAAAGTTTAGTGTCCATACAAAATTTCAAATCACAAGGTTAACGTATTTTGTCATAGTCTTAGAAAATAGATGGAAACCGCTTAAATCTCGGAAAAACGTGAAAATGCAAGACCATCGTCAATGTGCGAGATTTACTCAAATTCTGACACAAGAATTAGAGACTCTTCTTATTTCTTCCACCGTTACCAGCAAATTCCACCACATCCACAACGGCTACGAAAAGGCCGTATCCGCAGATTGTAGCTGATCGTAACCATTCAAGTTAATGTGCCAATTTCCACCGGCTTCGTTCCGTTCCGCTGCGGATCGCCAGACTCCGCCACTGATCGCAAAAGTTCTATTTTTTCTGGACGTCGGAGCAGCCGGACAAATTCAGCACATTGCACATTGAATCCGCTGTCCGTAATCTGCCACAAAATTCAACTCACAAATGGATCCGGTAGGAATTGCCGTACGCCGAAAATCGCCGCCGTTCCGGATGCAGTGGAAATCCCCAGTTCGTGATGCCAACACATCAAGCTCTGCCCTTGACTTCCATTTAGCTTCCAGAGAGGTGGCCAATCAGAAGAAAGTAGGCCTGTGGAGGGGGAGGGGCCTTAAAGAGACAGTAGCTAAAACGAAGCGTTTCAGGCAGAGGCTGAAATAATATTTATTACACCAGAGTGAGAGACAGGAGAATATTTTTGATCTGACAATCACATTTAAATATTACAGATGTATCAGAAAGGAAATATAAAGTCTGCTCTTCAAAATAAAAGCATACTGTTAAACCGCAGGAAAGTCTCAGTTGCAGGGCAGGTGTTGTTGATGAATGATGAGGTTCAAGTTAGCTTCGATTATTACTTGAGATTTTTATGAAATGTCTTACCTTCTTCAGTTAGTACTTGGACGTCTCCTGGTTCACCAAAACAATTGACAAACGCAACAGCAGGAGTCGAACGGGTTAACCTCGTAGTAGCCCTAAACTTTGGCCTTGGCCAGTTTGAATCTAACAAGAGTAGTTGTAGAAGAAAAAGTCTATCTTAACCACATTATGTAGGTACGATCATGTTAAGAGTCAGTTTTTCAGCCAGTTTCTGAAGATGATTTTGCTGATGCCACTTCAGCCCATTTGTTCTTCCAATACTATTACACTAGAGCAGAAGAAGCTCCTCGTTCCCAGGAGGGTAACTGCTTCTAAGTACGCCTGAAAAAGGATATAATGGTTTCTACTTCCTGCAGTGTAAGCACAAGAAAATAGGGCAAAGTCCTCCACTGTTAGTAGAACCAAAAAAAGATGTCCCACTGGTCTAAAAAAGCCTTTTGTCATCCCTCAGGCCATGCTGCCAATATTGCTGAAAACCCTGAAATGGAAATGGACGGAGTGATGGCGTGTTGAAAGAGTTGGCAGCTGTCACTGTTCTGATGATAAAAAGTACAAGTAGAAAGCTCACCGGCTGTGCTGTGGGAGTTCTGGAGAGTTGGAAACAAGTGCTCTTTGTTGGCAGTGACAGTTGGTTGTTATGGAAATTAACCGCGCGGAGCATATTTTGTTTTTGATCAAACTCTTTTAACCGACTTGTGCGGAGCAGCGATGATCCAAGGGAATCTTCGAAGCCTCTTTTGTCCTTTGTTGTGCTTGTTTATTCGCCGAGGTATTACAATCGCTCTCTTGATTTCGACTGAGCGTTTTAAAGGGAAATCACGGATATACATCGGTTGATTGGCACGGCTTCACCAGGGGACGTTCGGGACGCAGAAGTCTTGAGTTGTTGGGTGAAAGAGGCGAGGATGGGACTGGGCGTCTTCAAGATGAGCAATATAATCCATGTCGAAATATTAATAACCTGTCAGGCAAATTCATTCAAAAAGCCCTCTGAGTGCCGGATCAGGTTCTCTCTAAAGCAATAAAGAGAAAGACGCGTGAGGTGTTTACAGATCAAACGCTTAAAGGGACCGACACGTCCACCGGTGCGTCGTTTATGATCGCTTTTACAAGGTGAGGACATTATATAGATGCGTCAACAGTAAAGTGGACTAATAAAGAGCTTTATATGTCCAAATAAAGCCTGTGTGTGGAGGCGATAGTGGGAGAAGCTATTTTAAATGTGCTTTATTACAATGAATGTATGCAGTGCGAGAAAGCCTTAAATATTCAGCCATTATCATGAGATTTGCACCGAGCTTACCCCCGCGGTCAAGCTGGATTTCTTTGTACCTTATAGTCCCATACTGTCTTCAGATTAATTACCAGGTGAAAAATGAGCGGACGCACACTGAGAAGTTTTAACAAGGATGCCCTGTCCTTGACTGTCACAATAAAGCGAACATGGCTCTCCTCTCTTCTCTCTCCAATTAGTCTGAAAGTGTAGCTGCTCGGCTCAGGACATGGAGGGAAATTTATCTTTCTGCCTGTCACGGTGCGCGCAGGTTGTTAGCGGGGAGGTTTGGCGCGTGTGCGGTAGTCCTGGGAAGAAGATGCATGTGTGGATTTATTGATGCGAGTATGATAAATGCACATGTGTGCAGCTAAAGGGAGAGTTCGTGGACAGATGCGCATGAAGGCTGTCTCTCCACTTAAAATGCATATGTTGCCCTTTAACCAGAGAATACTAGAAATCCACTTAAAATGAGACGTTAAAGCTCCCGTGAGGGTTTTTTTATGATAATGAAACAGACTGAAATGAATAATAATATATTTTTATGTTGCACAAAAACAAACGAGACCATGTTGTGATTTTTAATACCAATACTTACTGTGTGGGGGGGTGGGTGCACTATAGAAAAAGCCTTTGGGAATATAGTGGGTGATAATGTGGAAGATCTCACCCAAAAATAACAACAAAGAAAGAAACAGGTCTTTTAGAAGGACACAGGGGGCGCCAAAATCATTAAAAACAAAAAGTTCCGCATATGAGCTTTAGAGTAATATGAAATCAGATTTATTGATTTGAAAACGACTACTGGAACTACTGGAGAGGGGTGTGTCGAATACAGTGAGGTGATTGGATGGAGATTGACCAATAAGAGCTGTCCAGGACGGATGGCTCCCATTGGTCCCATTGGTTCTTCTTTCTCTTTTCACTTTGTGGAGCTCGCACTATAGGACCATGATCGGCATATAAACGAGGTTCATAATAATTACCAATCTCTCCAATCGTCAACCATGACTTTAAATCAGGCGCTCGCACGTCTTACCTAATGTCCCGCCCATTACACTCTCTGATTGGTAGCTTCACTGTAAATGTAACTGGTTAACTGTTAGCTTGTTATCCTTCAGGTCTAGACATTGACATAAAGTGTTTTATTCTTTACCGTCAATGCATATCAGCTCCAAATATCTTTTGCAAATATCAGTTATCAGTATCAGGAACTTTGAATCGTGTTGAAGTTTGTGTTTCCATGGAGACAATGTATTCTTATCTGTTTACTTGACAGTCAAACAAACGCCGAACCGAACATTTCCATTCATTGTGACACCTGATGTACCAAATAAAGGTCACGGGGTCTTCTGCTACATCACTTCGCTAATCAATAACTTTGTTCTGCTTCATGTCCGTTTTCTTCAATTTGGTGGATGTCTCTTCTATTCAGTCCCTCGTGTCTTTTCATGCTGTTTTCTTCCAATATTCCTCTTTTCTCTTCTGAATACTGGTTAGCCATTAACCACAAATCTTTGAGTTTTACACTCTATCAATAATATTTTGACCAATTACAGCAAATATCATATCTAACACAGCCAGAGAACGAGGCTTTACTTCTCTTAATTGAATAGTTTTACATAAATAAATAAACCATGTAAAAAAAATGTCTCTGAACTCTTAATTTCAGATAAATAAAATGTCAGTGGGCTAAAATGACAAGATGACCGTCCTGCAGTAATTGCTACATCTGTATGCAGCACAGAGCATGTGCAGGTTTATTCAGCGTCGCCTACGGTCCGAACATCTCAGAGCAGGTCATGCTCAGCATCAGAAACACGAACGAGCTTCAGCTCACACCCCGGGACATGAGGCTCATTAAGGGTTGTGTGAGAAGCTATTGTAACTGAGCTTATTAAAAAAAAAAGGAACAAGTGCAGCATAACTCCTGACACTTTTCCAGACTCATTTTTTATCATAAAAGACGGAGTCAGCCGAGAGAGAGAGAGAGAGAGAGAGAGAGAGAGAGAGAGAGAGAGAGGGAGAGAGGGAGAGAGAGCTGTGATTACGGCGCTTAAATTAAGTCATCCAGAGTTCAGGGCGAGGAGGAAATCTGAGAGAGGAAGTATGAATTAAAACTCGCACAGTGAATTTTTATTTCTCATATTTATAGACGGTCGCTCACAGAAACTAATCACTCCAATTCACATCTTACTAAACTGTGATGAATTGCCTTTTAGGAATTGGTTGACATCGTTTTAAAACAATATAACGCGAGAAACGGCGATTTCCATTTTCCTCTAGTTTTATAAAGTCGCTCCCTCTCTGTCCACGAAAATTAAGAAGCCAGTCATCGCAGCTTTCTAGCCTGAACCACCGCCAAAACGTGCACTCAAGTCCGTGTCCTCCTGAGCTAACGCTATGCTCAATTAAAGCAGGTACTCCTCTGTAACCGGATGCGGGACGTTCAGGTTGATTACAGGAACCCTCCGACCAACAGGTCGCCTCATTTGGTCATCCATCAAGCGGCTGATTAGCCCGCGGCGCTGCCAGTGAGAGAGCGTGTCGAGGCCTCCTCATTGTGCATGCTGTGTGTATCCCTGTTTGTACCACACAGCGCCTGCAATGTGGAGGCCGAGACACGCAGAGACGGCTCCCCAGACCGCACCAGTGTTTGCTTACAAGGACAAGTGACACGGAGAAAACAAGCTGTTCGTACTTCGGCTCACATTTGCGAGCGTCTCAAACACCCACAGCCACAGCGACACAATCACAGCCTATAGATTTCTACATCGACTGACCGCAGAGCGTCAGCTGCTTCACACGACCCCCCTGTGAGTCAAGAAGCTTCTACTCAGATGATAGGTCAGTACATCGCCCCTCTCCGCCCGCGATCCGTACACATGTGGGTGGTCTCGGTGACAGGACTGCTCCTCTGTGGCAGTACAGAAAACTAGAACTATCTTGGGTAGTGCTTATTATCTACTGCAGCTCTCTTGCACTGCAGAGGCGCCGCGGAGCCCTGGCAGCATAATGACCTGTGTAAAATCCCAGTTTAGTACCACACAGATGACAAGCAATACAATGCTATCACTCTGCCGCGGTTAATGCACAAAAACCGCATTATCCTAGGTAGCATAAAGCCTAATTATGCAAGCCATTTGTTTCTTAGTCCCACTGGGCTGCAGTCGCTAAAAGCCGTAAAAGACCTGATTCTAATCTTTAAGAGATTTCCAACATCCTGCTCTTCCTGTTTTATGTGCCCTCACCCAATTACCTCAAGTGCTAATTTAGCATTTTTCTCAGATGGAAGTGAGCGTTTCACCTCCACAGCTGCTGCACCCTCTCGACTTCCTGCTTTTGCTCCTGCGTCCATGTCCGTCCGTTTGTCCTGGCTCCGCTCTCACAGCACAGGCCTGCCCGCTCTATTATGTGAATGCTAATTAGCTTAGCCATTCTCACAGGGAGGACCACTGGTAATTAGCTCAGGGCTAATAGGTGTTTCAGTGGAGGCAGATAGAAGGTTTGACTGTTGTTTGTTCCTGGTGATCGAGACGTATGACTTGATGTGGATCCAGATTTGACTTGGACTGTGTGTCATAATGGGCTGTCTTGGCCTTTATTTCCTCCATTATGGTTCTACTAAGTAGGCTGAACAATATTGAAAAATATACTAATGCACTTTATTCTGTTTAGAGTAGAAAATTAAGAGTTATCGAAGGATCACGATTAATCAAACTTTGAATTCCTCATGCTCAGATAAGAAGTTGGTCAAACTTCCTCGTACAACGCTCAATCTTCTTTATATTTCATCTGCATGACCAATGTCCACCTCTGAAGACATTAAAGGGACATTCCGGGGTAAAATAAATTTAGGGTCAAACACACCGTAACACCACTTAGACACCCCCCCACACACACACACACTCTTCCAGCAGCCGCTTGTTTGTAGCGAGACTACAGCGGGGTTTCGCAGCTCAAGGAAGAACATTTATGATCATTTATCATTTCCTTGAAGTAATAATCACCATACTAATAATTTCAACTGCAGACGTGGTAGTTCTTCTCCCTTAGCGTCTCGGTCTGATTGTATTTCCATGAAGAAATGATCATAAATGTTCTTCCTTGAGCTGCGAAACTCCGCTGTAGTCTGTAATGGACTGGCCTGAGGTCTCGCTACAAACAAGCGGCTGCTGGAAGAGAGTAGGTGAGTTGTGTTTAGTCTCTTTGCTAAAGAAATTCGGCAAAGTCAAAAAGATGTTTGGTGGCTAGTACTATGGCTGGGACACTATATGTCCTGTTGATGAAGTTAGGTGCTGTTCTGAGCATTATTTGTGGCTATAGAGTGGTGTTTTGGTTGAGGTTTGTTTATGGCTCCTCAGACCGCTGTGTATTGCTATCGTGCGGCCGTTACTAAAGTTGGTATAACTAGAGAAGTAAGCGGTCGGCAACGTTCATCTCTCAAGGGGGTGTCTAACTCGGTGATACAGTATGTTTGACCTTTAATTAATTTTACGCTGGAATATCCCTTTAAAGTACAGCTTTAGTGCAGCACCAACTTTTAACCATCCTTTCAACATGAGCAGCCGTATGTTTGGATTCCCATTGCACACCTGAAAACAAAAGTTCCCTACCCACAGCTGGATGAATCTTTAAAAGCCTGAGAGATTTTCTGGTACATTTTGTAGATTTTTTTCAGGACAAAACCACCGAAGAACATCAAACCAGCAGGTCGGGCTCCTTTTTCTCCCAGTGGGTTGTGCTTTTAAAAAGGATCCCACTGTGTCTGATTGTAAACTATTTGGTGTGCAGTTTGTGAACTCCCCGAGCTCAGACAGAGGACTCTTGAAGCTGGACTCATTATAGTCTAACAACCTGCTGCAAATTTTATGAGGAGGATATGCCCAGTCGTCAGTTTATTAGGCACACTTTGTTAAAATGAAGGCAGCGTGATTCGATAAGTTCTGCAATCAATCTCAAAGTTTGGGATTCAATTAAAAAAGTCTGAAAGTGTGATTCACTGAAATGATGAATGCAGTGTGCAGAGCCAGAGTTTACATTGGCAAACTTTGTTTGAACACTCGATCAAATTTAAAGCTCCTGTGAGGAATTTTACCTGATTGTTAAACAGAGTGGAAGTAATAATGGGGCTTTTTGGGATCTGGAAAACAAACTACACTGTGAGCGAGAAAAGTCACTGTCTGTGTCCAAGTTTTTTAGACACCTATAACTGCAGCGAAGGGGTCGGTTTCAGGACGGAAGACTGGAGGAACAGCTGTTTTACCTCTTCCACAGAAATCTGACTAGTGTGCACATGTACTAGTGGTACTTTTAGTGTCTACAATTGCAGTGCATGTACACTATTGTGATGTGAAAATCCTACGCAGTGATAGAAAGAGAGATTTGATTTGAAGCAGAAGAAATAGACAAAGAGATCCAAATCCTACTTTAAACCGCAGGTGGCGATAAACTGGCCCTTGCACCTCTGCCCATGTTGGAACTGTGTAACTGTTGAGTAGCCTAATACTTAGCCTAATACAGTATATTAAGTGGAAAAGTGCTGGTTTTGCAACTACCAGTCCTCACAAACCAAATGTACTAAAACAGGTCCGATAAAGCTCTAGCGCTTCAATACATGCAAAACTTCAACTAGCCAATCAGAGTCTGTGCAGCATATCCAACTAATTTCCTATCAGAGTGAAAATGCAGCTTAATTTTGATTACCTGTTTGCTGGCAGCCAATAATAAACTCGCGTTACTCCTGGTGAATAACTCCAGATTTCACACCTGTGCCGCTGTGATGGCTAACTTCTTTGAAACACCCCTACTTCCTGTGTTTTCAGAGAGGGAATAGTGCGACTAGCTTTATCGATAGAAAACGCAGCGACTGTATCCTGAACAAGGACTCCTATATGGACTGATGGCTGAGAAGATGGTGCATGTTTTCTTTATAGTTGTTCTCTTTTTTTTCACATGTCTTTGAAGAATCTTATTTTTGTACGTAATGAATTAAACATGAATATCCCTCTGGAGGCAAAGGTTTTCTATTGAATTCATCGTAGATGCTGTAGGAGCTGATTTAATCCTCCTACCTGTTTAAAATTCTAGTAGCATATAGTTTCCAGCACCTATCACAACAACATGTTTGTTATCCGGTCTGGTCTGACACTCCACCAATGCGTTTCCATGTCACTCGTTGGAGTACATCGGGGGGAGGAAGCCTGGCTGTGATAAGACGACAGAGGGGAAGGGAAAGAAACAAATTGGGGGACTCACTTAGTCATTGTAGCTCAGGGCAAGTCCGAACCCTGTGCGCACAAACTCCATCACACACATCATCGCCTACAAATTCACATATGCGCGCACACAAAAGCAAATTATTCATTTATTCGGAGATGGCTGACTCAGGTTGCGGAAATAAGTCTTGCACTGGTCCGGCCCACGCTCCATTTAGCACATCTGAATGAGTTGCTCGGTGTATAAATGGACAGCGCGGCCACCTTTGGAGCAGACTGTGGACGGCGTGTTTCAGAGGGGAGGATGCACCACATTACACGGCGGCTCTACGCCTATTAAACTTCATTAGAACCACATTACGAACAAGTCACACATCTCATCGGCTCCTGTTCCTTAACTGATTCTTTCACATTATTACTGTACGGCTGAAAACAGGTCCAATTTAAAAAGCTATAAAACTGGAAATTGGCGGAGCTGATGGTTGTGTGGGTGTTAAACTCCATTTTATGTTGTTTCAATTCAATTTTGGATTTCCATTTAAATGTATTTGACCGCTTCACTTTATGACACTTAACACAGACGTAAGGACTCATGCGTGGAGCCATGAAACATCAAAACTAAATGATTGAAATACGAACCTTTCTGTCCTTCCTGAAGTTTGTCATTGAAGACTGTGTCCTCAGAGTCAGCCTGTCCCTCAAATATAATAATAATAATAATAATAATAATAATAATAATAATAATAATAATAATAATAATAACTTTATTTATATTGGACTTTTCAGAGTAGAAAAACAGAATAGAAAAAGAGAAAGAAGATTCAGCAGCGGACATCAATACAATTTCCAAAACAGTCAATCAACAGGAATGATTTTAAATTCACTAAGAGATAAAATTCAAACAGTGTTAAAAGTTTTTAAAATAAGTTAGAAAAATGATTAAAAAGTTAGAATAAATGTAATTAAATAATTTAAAACTAAATAAAAAGTTATGATAATATAAAATGAGTTAAAACAAAATAAAAGGAGTTAAAATAGATAAAAAAAGTTAAAAATAATAATGAAAATAAGAGTTGAAAAATTAGAATCAATAAAATAAAATACGTTAAAATTAAATAAAAGTTATGACAATATAAAATGAGTTAAAAAATGAGTTGAAATAAGTTTTAAAAAATTAGAAATAATTATAAAAATTAGAATAAATAGGATAAACTAACTTAATCAACTAAATAAAATAAGTTGAAACAAAATAAAATGAGTCAAATAAATTTAAAAAAGTTAAAAATAATAATGAAAATTAGAATTAATAAAATAAAAGAAGTTAAAACAAAAAATAATTTAAAAATAATAATAAAAATTAGAATAAATAAAATAGAATAAGTTAAAATTAAATAAAATGAGTTGAAACAAAATAAATATAGTTTAAATATATTTAGATAGATTTAGGTTAAATTAATAATAAAAATTAGAATAAATAATTAAAAAAAAATAAAGCGAGTTGAAAACTATAATAGAAATTAGAATAATTAAAATAGAATAAGTTAAAACTTAATAAACTGAGTTTAAAAAATAAAATAATTTAACAAAATAAAATGAGTTTAAACTTTATTTAGAGTTAAGAGCTAAGTTAAAAGTCATATCCAGTAAAAGCACTTATAATAATGGGTTTTTAAAAGAGTTTTAAAACAGGATAAGGAACTTATTTGCCAGATTTTTTTGAACAGTTTGTTCCAGAGAGTGGGGGCCCTGACAGAAACAGCCTGATCCCCCTTGGTCCTCAGCCTGGACTGAAGAACAGTCAGCAGACCCTTTGCTGAGGACTTCAGGGTACGAACGAGCTCGTAATGTGTGAGGAGATCAGTGATGTACTTAAGGGGAAGTCCAAATATAGGCGCTGAAAACGTAAGATGTCACATTGTCAAAGATAAAAACTCATATTTTACTCAAACAGTTTAACCTTTGGCTCTAGATTTCTTTTCTTGCTTTCTCAATAATGTAATTCCTCGTGTCTTCGTCCATCAGCGGTTCAGATTTTGCCCAAAAGCACTTTGGTAGACATGCTCAAAGTCTGTCCTTTTAAGGGAAAAACTCTGTTGTCTTCCAGAGTCTGTGGTCCCTCTGTATTGATGATTCAATCAGAAGAGTTTGCTGCGGATGTGACTCATCTTCAAGTTGTAATAGAAATCATTTTAACCCCGAAATATCTCCTCCTCCTTCTTCTGTAAACCTCTCGACCACATCTGCAGCGGAGGAGGAAGAGTATGTAGATACAGTACCAACTTCCCTCCTAAACTTCTCACACATCGGTGCTTCCATCCCTTTTTAAAGACTGATCCAAATACAGAGTTTTATTCCACAATGATTAATGGTGCATGTTTGTATCCCAACTATGAAAACTACTGAATAAGTCAAACAGCGGCCTCATACTGCAAAACTGTGATGTGTCCACAGCAGCATATTTTCCTGGAGTCATTCACCTCTGCGCCTGTCCTCTGAGAGCGAGTCGTGTTTTCTGCAGTTTGTGCATCAGCTTTGATATTTTATTTCCTCCTCTCTTTATTTTCTTCTCTCTCTCTCTCTCTCTCTCTCTCTCTCTCTCTCTCGCACAAACAGTGACAAACCCCGGCGGGCGGATTGATCAGAGATGCTGTTAGAGGAAAAGCTAAAACAAAGTGGATCCTCAGCTGACCGCAGCACACTTCACTTTATCTATCTGACCACACACATCCGTCTCGGTTTCGGTCTCTGTCTCTCCTCTCTCTTCTTGAATCTTCGTCCATGTATCTGCCGCTGCTATCTTTTCCTCATTTACTCTCCTCCACTTTGTCTCTTTCTCCCTCTCCTCCTCCTCCTCCTCCTACGCCTATCTCACCTCGACATCAGCTCTCGCCTCAGATCTCAGGCAAATACCGGGTAAAAAACAAAGTGGAAAGCCTGCAGCACCTGCTCTTTTAAAACAACCGCAGACCTGATGAAGGAAAAAGTCCTTTTAGGAGTGCAGGTGACGCCTTAGACTTGGATCTGAAATTACTGTGATATTGAGTACACCTTTTTGGAGGAGACGTTAAACTCATTTTCTCTTTCATTCTGTCAGAATGGGACACAGCTTTGCAAGATTTGCTGCTCAGAGAGCTCCTTATCTTCTGGCGTTTGTGAAAACCCTCATTTCAGCGCTACTCAGCCTCTAATTGAAGTCAAAACAGCATGAGGGGGTGTTACTTTTTACACAGTTTTACTGTCATGAAAGTTATAAAAATGTCTGAAGTACGCACTAAACTCCCTGTTTAGCCTTGCCAGCATATATAAGCTGCTGTTATAATGTTTTGAAGCCTTTATGGAAGGTCGTTATAGACCCTTTTGGGATGACAGGGTTAGGGTTAGATGTAGGGCTGGGGGATATGGGAAAAAGTTAACACGATATTTTTTTTCATATCAGTTGATATTGATATATCTCAATATAAAAATGATATTTAACAGTGCTTATTGGTAGCTTGTCTCCTGCATCTGTGAGGTCTTTGTGTCTCTTTGACGTTTTGTTGTAAGGCGTTGCGCTACAGAAAGCGGACTGAATAGCGGCTGTTTCGGCTGCACAGGCGCCATGGGCTCCTTGCTGCGCTCAAGGTTTGTAACCTTTCGCATTGCACGTGCTCTGCGGTGTGGTGCTGCTTCAGGTGGTGAAAAATATTTGAGGTATTCCCCGACTTTGTGAGAACATGTACTCGACATAATTTGCAGCCCACATTACTCTGTGCTGAAGCAGAGTCTGGAATGGACTGCTCGTATCGGAGCACTGATATCGGAGATTTTGGATGCAGGCCGATATAATCTGATATTTGTTTTTTTGCTGTTATCGGACCGATATCCGATATTATTATTATATTGAGACATCCTTAAAAATCGTCCCACTGTTTTCTGCCGCCTTCGTTTTAGCAAATAAAAATAGTCATGACTTTTCTTCACGACCAAAATAACACTTTTTTTTTTCTTACATGGCGACTCAACAAAGTGCAAAACAGAGAAAAAAGCAGGGTTAGGGTTAGGTTAGTGGAAATCTGGTCCTTGAAAAAGCTGTTTGGAGCTGCCTGGTTGGCTTGTTCTTTAGCATTAACCTCATTGGACGGCAGAGCGTGACATCAGGTTCAGGCAGCAAAAAAAGCCAGTTTGTAACATTAAACTTATATATTTAATTACAAATCAGCAGAAAAGGTTACAATTGTATGAATGAAAGCAGTAACATCACTTTTTAGTTTTATTCCACAGCTGTTATCTTTTCTCCCCTCTTCCCCTCCACATTTCTTTCTCCCCCTCCTCCTTCTTTCCTTTTCTATGAATTCTGAATCAGCCGGAGACAGACGGTGCGTGGGGTCTCCCCGGAGGAGGGATAGAAACGCACGCATGAAGCACACAAACACGCTGACATATGCCTGAACTAGAAAAAAACCTTCTCCTTCTAACCCGACCACCTCTGAATGCGCGCGTGTGACGACGCGAGCTGGTTGGGCTGATTTTGGCGCTGATAAGTTCTGACAGTGTAATTTTCCTTATCAGTAATCTGCAGTCACCGAGTCTCAAATAGCTTCTTCTTCAAACGTTAGTGAAGCTCCAGGGGAGGAGATTAATGGAAATGCACACATGTTCAGGAAAACACACACATGGAGGCTGCTTTATTCTCCGCCGGGGAACTATGAGCGCCTCTTCCATCACACTTTAAATTACCCTTCTCTTTAGATGATCCTCCTCTTATCCAGTGAATTATCAAACTCCTCTTCCTCTCTCCGTTTCATTGTCTTTGTCTCTCCTTTCATCTCTGCTTCTTATTACTTCATGCTAAACATCTCTTCCTCTTCCAGTTTCACTCTGGTTTTTTTCTTCTTCATTGAAGTCAAAGTGCACAAGTGTGTTATTTCCTCTTCTGAACGCTGAGGTTGAAGTTAACTCTTGGTGATACTACATAGCAAATCAGGAACCTTGTGTAAACCGACATATTGCTTATAAAGACTTAAGAGGACGTCCCCTGTGATGGTCATCATTTTATGAATTTGATTTATTTACAAGAGGCCTACACATTATGGAACAATTTTAACACTGAATTATTCACATTCTTTCAAGCCTTTTATCAGTACGTTGCAATTTTACTTTTTAGCTGGAGTAGGAACCTTTAATCGGCCGCACAGTGGTGTAGTGGTTAGCACTGTCGCCTCACAGCAAGAAGGTCCTGAGTTTGAATCCGACTCAGGGCATTTCTGTGTGGAGTGTGCATGTTCTCCCTGTGTCAGCGTGGGTTTACTCCGGGTACCCTGGTTTCCTCCCACATCCTTAAAACATTCCTAAGTGTGGTTAGGTTAACTGGCCACTTCCAAATTGCCCGTAGGTGTGAATGTGAGCGTGGATGATTGTTCATCTCTATATGTCAGCCCTACGATGAACTGGTGATTTGTCCAGGGTGTCTGGCTGGTGATAAACTGAAGCATCCATTCTGACTGATTGTAGTGACTAGCGAGTTCACTGATGCTGAAGATGTCGAGGCTCTTCTTCTTTACGGGTAACCCCTGAAGGTGACACATGCTAGCATGGGTCTTTATCCAGATCTGACGAGCCAACCAAAGTGCCACTCCAAAATCCTCAACTTTGATTGCAGATTTGAAGTAATCCATGGACCTTCATGGATTTAATGTTTTTGGACTACATCTTCTACTGGACTTGGATCATTGAGACCCCTCTTTTTAGGGTCCCCGTTCTGTATATGTGGATAAGAAGGTTCCCCCCGGTGCTCCTCAGGGGTCGGTTCTTGGACCAGTTCTTATTTCTTTATATATGTTCTCCTTAGGTCACTTGATCCTACCATTCGTATGCTGATGATCCACAGATATTCGTGTCCATCATGCTCTCCTTTCTGGCCCCTCAGGTCCTCTGAACTCGTACTAAAACTAGAACTAATACTCTGGGACTGAGAATGAGCTACTTTCACACTCCAGTACATGAGCTGCAAATTGAGCCGTTCGGATAATCAATCGCCAAAACGAGTGCGTCCAATTAGCGTGTTCATTGATACAAAGACCGTGCTCTACCTTGTTACATATTCCTTTTATGGTCTCCACTTGGCACTGGTCTACGTCCTGTTCCTTCCACAGAGCCCCAGTTTTTAATGTTAATGATATTGACTTGTACAATCAATATGCAAAACTCAGATTTAATGAAGTCACAGGAGTAAGCCTCATTGGTTTCATACATACTAGAGTGTGTTTATAAATTTACGAGCTCTTAGAGGCAGCGGTCTGATGGCTAAAGTAAAAAGAAGAAGAAAAGTCAGGCCAAAGACGTCTGCAGAAACTCCCCCGATCAAAATGTTCTGAATAAGTATAAACCAATTTGCTCCAGAGTGCAAAGTGTGAACCTTTTCTCTCTATGTGCCAGCATGTGTTTTAACCAATGGCAGATGGCCATGGTGTTACTCATTCAGCTCACTCAAAGTGTTTGGACTTAATTTTAACTCAATCATCTGAGGCCTTCAGTGATGAGAGAGATCCGAAATTTATAGCCTTGAAAGTCTCGGCCGAGGCCGAAGAGCCGTTAAGGTTATGCACGGCGAAGTTCGGAAAGAAAGAGCGCCTTTGTGTTTGACAAGTTCGCTCACATGTGCATCTTTCTGCAGAGGAATTCATCAAGGGAGGAACCACTGCTGCAGAGAACTTGAGGTTATTTCTGAGGCTGTGTGTCGATGATAAGATGAGTCGGCACACAAAAAACATTCATTCTTCGAAGAAAACACCCTCCTCTTATTATTTACTGCAATGATTATACGATTTTGGTCCTCTCAAACATAAAAACTCAAACCGCAGCTTTGTGCACAACATTTCCCTTGTTTAGTTTCTCTTAGAAAACGAAGAAGGTGACACAAGGAAGATGCAGCGATAAACACGAAAGGGCAGGCGGTGCGGTGGAGAAATGACAGGGCAATTTTCAGAAAGAGGGAGATATAGGGGCTTATGGGAAGATGAAGAGGATGGACTGCACAGAGGGAGATTTGAAGACAGCCAGAGATTAATAGCACGGAAGTGGGCGGCCAAAAATTAGAAACGGGAAAATGAGAAGGAGAAGCAGGGAGATTTAGAGGTGTGAAGCGTAAGAGAAAGTGACATGCAAGTAATAAAAGGATTAATGTTTGAAGAAGTGCCGCGCAGGAAGGTGGAGGAGGGAGGGAGTGAAGTGAAGGAGAAGCGGTTTGAAGGCTTCTTCTTCACCCACTCAGGTTTCAAACTCAAAGTTAAAGAAGGTGGGTAAAGTCACAGCACTGAAGGTGGGACATGAGATTACTGAAGCGCAGCAGCGAACAGATCCCTTCCTTAATTTGTCGACTGAGATGTTTCATGGCGCAGATTTATGAGCAGTCACTCGGCTTTCAAACACTCTTAGCCATCAATCGCAGTACCTTAGGCGTGATGGTACTATGACCCCCAATTTTCACCGCATCCAGAATGGCTACAAAAAGGCCGTATCCGCCGATCGCAGCTGATCGTAACTCATGTGCCAATTTCCACCAGCAGCTGATCGCAAGAGTTCTATTTTTTTTCGGGCACAGACACAAAATAAAACATCCAGCTTCTTTTCAAAATAAAACACTACGAGTTTCGGGCGGATCGTATTTCACACCATGCAAACGGGCGGAGACGAACAAGTAAAAGGTTTTTAGTATTTCCCCTCGATGACACCATGGATGAGGAGATGCTGATTCCAAAGTCTAGAAGTAGATTTCCTCCTCTGGAAGGACACAATCTACTGCTTACTCATTATCGCACGATTGCATGTGATTCCGCGGGTTCTTGTGAGTTCTGACGATTCCGGCTGTCCGTAATCCGCCACGAAATTCGCCTCACAAACGGATCTGATTGGCGTACAGATAAAAATTGCCGCCATTCCAGATCAGAGCCGTACCGGATGCGGTGGAAATTCGGGGTACTGTATTTGTCAATAAAGGTGTGCCACAGGGCAAAGTACTAGGTCCACATTTGTTTCAAATTTATGTGGATAACCAAGGGCAAAGTGTATCAGATTCCACACTAGCTCAGGTAGAACGGTCATCCAATAACTGGAAGGTTAGCAGTGCGATAACCCCTATCCCAAGTCTATCTGTTGTGTCTTTGGGCAAGACACTTAACCCACCTTGCTCCCAGTGTGTGTCCTCCACTGGTGTGTGACTGTGAGGGATGTTTGGTGGGCAGGAATTGGTAGCCACGCTTCCGTCAGTTGGCCCCGAGGCAGCTGCGACTACTAAGGTAGTTTACCACCACCAGAGTGTGACTGTGTGAGCGAATGATTAGCTATGCTGACTTTTTTGAAAAACATACGTCATAAAATGGAAAGAAGCCAAAGAAGAAGTAGCTAGCTAGCTGTGGCAGCCTTGCGGAAGATGATCCAGCACTTTTAACATCAGTATCTTCAGATTTTTTGTGAATCTAACAACAATAAATACCTTCTTTTATAAGGCAACGTTTGACCAGCTAACACCCTATCTATGGGTTTTTACCACACAGAAAAGTGCTGGATATTCTTCACTGCCCTCCCAGGAACAGAACCTTTTGGGTATTTTTGCACCCTCAGCGTAAAAGTTCTCCTAGAGTGGGTTGAAATTTAATTAACTGCAACTTTGTGTTTTTTTGTCCTGGCCAGGTGCCTTTTGAAAAAGAGAGTTTTCACCTGGTCAAATAAGGTTGAATAAGACAAACAATATAAAGTTGGTGAAGAAGAGTCACAAAGTAAGTTTGGATTGATTGCTGAAGGAAGTATTGGCTGGGACTTTACAGTCACTTCAAATATTATACATCCTCGCCAATAGAAAGAGAGATAACTGGATGCTTCAGTGGTTGAAAAAGCAATGGCTCGGCGAGGAGAGCAAATTAATTTCCCTCTGCAACCCCTGAGGGAACAGGCAAGAGCAAGTGAAGTCAAGGATGGTAAAAAGCAAGGGACCAAATATAAAAAGGAGGAATAAATTAACGCTGAGAAGGGAAGAGAAAGAGAGGATCGAAAAGCTGGGAGGATATACCCAATCAAGACGTCTGGACCAAAAACTCACTTAAGGAAAATTTCCGTTCATTTCCGAGACGTATTACTTTGTTTTCTGCTCGACCTTTCTCTAACATCTTTCTCTTAGTCATTATTGTTCTCTTTTTGGCCGTGCTTTCTAAGATACAGCACACAGTAGATGGAAAAAGAAAGCATTATCTATAATCATAACCCATTCCACGTTACCCAATCCTCCTGCTACTTGTTGCTGCAGCTGTGCATGGTCCCCAGGAGTATCATTAAACTTTAATGGGACTGCAGCTCGGTCCATCCCAACATTTCTTCTTTATTTACAACTTATTTGTCTTCAGGACAGCCTGCCCTTCTCCTTCGCCTCATTTGGGAGAGTTCCTGCCCGAGTGTCGTAGTCCAGCTGATGACAAATCTCATCGTCAAACAGATGTAGTTCTGGGAACTGATTCAACCTTCAACAGTCCATCCAATACGACTGAGCGACACAGTGTTAATTCTGTCAATGAACGCGTTATCTATATGTATTCACTGACAACATTTTTCATGTCTGAAAAGATAATTCAGGGTTACACATGGGGGTTTATGTCTGAATTACTGCCATAGAAGAGCTCCTGTAGTGAATAAACACAATAATCATGGAAAGAAGCTGCTCCTCTAAAGGATAAAGTATGACCCTGTTGATGCCCTTCCAATGAATAATCGAAAAAAGGGTCGTATATATAGTCATTAACCACATAAAATAAGGAATAAATGCTCTTGTGGTGTATAAAATGTAAGAAATTACCACTGAATAACCATCTAGTGGATAAATTTTTAAAAAATCGTGTCCCCTGGATGCCCTTACAGTAAATCATTTTTTAAGAAATTGGCTTCTTGGTGCTTTTTCAGTGTATAAGATGGAAGCAATGCCCACTGAATGCCCTTCTTGTAAAAAAAAAATCTCTAGTTGTTCCACCAGGTAGAAAATGCCCTCTCTACACCCTTTCAGTAGATAAAATCTGTATATAATTCCCTCTGAATGCTTTATCAGGAAGAAAATTTGGGGAATAAGGTGCACAATAGATGTTTATCCACCATATCAAATGTAAAATATACTTGACTGAATGTCCTTTCAGGGGATAAAATCTAAAGGAAGAATCCTCTGGATGCCCTTCCTAAGGGAGAATGAGAAGAATGCCCTCTGGATGCTCATGTACTACAAAAAATCTTTTGAAACTGTCCTCCAGATGCCCCTCCAGTTAATAAAATAATTAAAAACAATCCTCCCGATGATCTTTACAATATTAAATATCAAAATAGCTCTCTGTATGCCCTTCCAGGAGCAAGAAAATGCCCTTTGAATGCTTGATTTCAATTTTTTTGTAAAGAAATTGTATCCCGAAGACTTTTCCAGCCATGAATTATGTATAAGTAACTTCTAGATGCTTTTTACAGTATGAAAAAAGTTTTTTAAATCCTTCTGGTTGCCCTTCCAGTCCAAAAAAAGTGGGGGGAAAGTGCTTAATAGGTGCTCTTTACTATAGCAAGTGTAAAATATGCCATTTGGATGCCCTTCTAGTGCATAATAATGGAAAACAGAGCTCTCTAGATGCTCTTGACTATTCAAAGTTTAAAAAAGTCCTCTGGTTGCCCTTCCAGTGCAAAAGAAAGGTGCACAAAAGATGCTTTTGACCATATTAAGTGTAAAAATGCCCTCTGTATGTCGTCTCAGTGTATATCATCAAAAATAGTGCAGTCTGGATGCCCTACATGAATAGAATTAAGAAAAGTTTTATTTATAAACCATATAAAATGTAAAAAGCTGGACGGCCTACCAGTTGAGAACTCTAAAAAAAGAAACCTCTTGATCCCAGGAATCATAAATCATAGTGAGCGTAATTCAAACAGAACCCCAGATAAAGACTGACAGTCCTATTTAACCGTCTGTAGTAGGAGGTCAAACTAGCTAACTATTAG
The DNA here is from genome assembly GCA_962446985.1 of Xyrichtys novacula. Taxonomy (NCBI): domain Eukaryota; kingdom Metazoa; phylum Chordata; class Actinopteri; order Labriformes; family Labridae; genus Xyrichtys; species Xyrichtys novacula. The sequence continues at coordinate 2,925,119 of OY660886.1, forward strand.
CTGTCATTTCTACAGCTGATCAAAGCTACTGCTGACACCATGAACGAAGAGAAACCTCATTACAACCTGTAACCTGTACATTTGTAAGGAAGGAAAGACTCTTTGACTGTGCGTGATTTTGAGCTCCGTTTCAAGGTCCCGTCAAGACCGCATTAAACCGGGGGATGTCAGAGATAAATCCAGTGATATTAAAGCGAGTTTATAACCCAGTTTAGCAGATTCTTTGACAGCAGCCTCGTGGGAAGTCGAACCGTGGAGCCGCTCCAACTGTACGACAGCTGACCGAAAGTTTTGACAAGCCTAAAAATCCAGCCTCCTGTCCGAGAGCCAGAGCGTTTGACGATTATGAGACCAATTAATGAGAGGTTACAACCCCCATCACAGGGGCCATCAAACAACAGCCACCCTGGCAGGAATTGGCCCGATTGTGAAATAGGTCGAGGACCCTTGATTAGACCCTTCAATCACTTAAGAAAATCAAGCCAAATGAGGAGCAGAGAGTGAATCTCCTTCAGAATACTCCGCAGACAAAAGCTGTGTTTGTATTTAAGGCGTCTGTTTTCCTTTTGTAGAGCCACAGTTGTTTTTCTCCTTTCTTTTATTTCCCATAAGTGATGCAATCCAACTCACCTTCAGACAAATTCAAGGGTTTCGGTTGTGCACACACTCAAACCGATCGTCATACATCATTTTTATGTCGCTTGTCATCCGCACAAACTCGACCCTTGCGCCGGAGACGGATCTCCTGAATGCTGAGGAGCTCGTTTGGCGGGAGAACGGACAGAAGCGGGTACGGAGCTTTGTGTTTTACAGCAGCATTGAAGCGTAATTGAAATCGCTGCAGTGAATGAATTCAGTCTGCTGCCGTTCAGAGCGGGAGTCGATGCATGAATGTTGATGCATCTATACAGAGTCGCTTTTACCTCCCGCATTTGCAGCCTTTTCTCTCTCTGTCTCTCTCTCTCTCTCTGCCTTCTGGATACAGTTTTTTTCTTGCACATAGACACCCACATGTAGCGTGCCTGGTCACCCTCTGACTCACAATCAACTTGGACGCCACATATGAGTGTCTGTGATTGGAATTTAAGCCAAACAAACACAATCACACACACAAACAGCCGGGTTATAAGCCTGGAACAAGAGTCCAGGAGAATATTATCTGTACTGGTGAAGACACACACACACACACACACACACACACACACACACACACAGAGGAGCTGGTTTAAAGGGCGTAACAGGCAGCTCTGACAGAGAGTTTTATCAGCCTCGGTCAAGGCCTGGCAGCTTGACATGCGGAGACGCACACATGGCGTCTCGCCACTAATGCGATGTGTTGTGTTTTTTTTCTTTCTTTTTTTCATTAGGACCCAGTCGTTGGGAGCAATTACATGGGTCATCCTGGATTTTAATGGAGAAATAATGGACTTGGGGGGGGAAAGGCAGACGGAGATAGAGGCAGGAAAGAGGGGAAGGTGGGGGGGCGGCAGCAGCGGCGACAGAACGAGAAAAAAATAGACCAGGACAAAGAGGAGAGGGAGATAGCTGGAGGGAGAAATGATTAGCTGACAAGAAATGTCTGTCACGCTCCTGCTGCACGCCAATCTGGGGTTTGCAAAGAGGTGTGTTTGCATCCCGTAGAAATACACGTTCACGATCCGCACGAACACTTACGGTCTCATTCATGAAACGTAAACAGAACAAATTTGTGCGTTCACAGTTGGGAATCCACTCCTGCAGGTAGATCAGAAACCAACATTTTCATTCAGATTGTTTTCATTGTACGACAAAACAACCAAGTCTGAGCCATAAAACTACATACTGTACCTTTAAGTGTTTAGTCATGTTATTAAGACGCCTGGTGTAGTCAGTCGGACATGTCATTTAAGTATCGGTATCATCCTACAGGAAAAAGCTGAAAACCCTGAGGTGTAATTTGCTGAACTGTTCCTTTAATATCGATCATCAGTGTTTTTTGTGCGGCCGGGCTGCGGCCTCTCTAAAACTCCTTGAAGCAAAGCCAGGCTCATTATGGACTATCTGTAGTGATGAATAGGTTAACTCGTGTCTTTATTGACCCCTACATGCTCGGTAAAGACATCGATCGTCTTTTTTTTTTTTTTTTTTTTACTGGAAGCCGACCTGATACACAGAATACAAGATCCGGAGGGAGCAATGAGAGATTTGTTTGGTTATAAAAATGGAAATCTTCACCTCAGCTGACCTTCTGCTCTGTGGAGAGCATTTCAATACTGAGTACAACACCCAAACAGAAGATCCTTCTTCTCTCTGGACTACGTTAAGAAAGATCTCCCAGTATATGACAGTATTCATACAACGTGTACAGCCACAGGTAACACTGAATAAATATAATACTGAGAATACAGACAATACAAGAACTTTATTGATCCACAATTTGTTTGTCTGGAATCTCATTTACTATTTAAGGAAGAAAAAAGGTCTGATCTTCAGTGAAGGACCTTTGTTCTTTGGTCCATCAAGGAGTTATGAGTAAGTACATCATCTGTTTTTTTTTTTACCACTACATCCTGTAGTGAGTCCATCTTGATTTCAGCGACAGAGCCAGCTTTTTTCACCAGTATGCCACCATGTTGAGTCTGTATCCTAGCAACAGTATCATAGAGAACATCACACTGAACTTCAGCCGTTGCCTCTGGTGGGATGTATACTTGGAACTAGGGCTGGGCTTTTCCTTCTTGGTAAGCTGGAAAATTGGCAGCGAACGCACCACGCAACTGTCAGCTTAACTTAGTCTTGTCTCGTTGTAACATCTGTGTTGTGGATCCAAGTCGTGACTCACATTAACTAAAAGATGTTTACAAACTATAACCAGAGACGGAGTGGACTGTCTCATAGAAGACCGGATCCTGCTGGTTGTTAGCTGTCCATCACGAATGAAGCTCTTTGTATAGATTACTGTAAGAGCTCTGAGTGGTTTTCTGTGGTTGGTTTCCTCATACAGAAGCGTACACCATGACTCAGCATTTTACCGAACACTGAATCGACTGTTTTGACCCGGGTCGAGGATTCTGGTGAAAGAAATCAAACATGATTGGATTTAGCCAAGCGTGGAAACGTCTTCTCTTGTATTTAAATCGAACAGGAAGCTTTGGGTTAAATGGTGTGTCGGTATTGATCACCCACGGAGCAGAGTGGAAATAGTATTGATTGTGTATTGATGACTTTAACTATGCATTTAGAGATAAGAGATCCCAGAAGAGAGGGTGGCTTCCAATCAACAAAAAGCTCCTTGGGTGGGATTAAGTGTGTGTATGTGTGTGTGTGTGTGTGTGTGTGTGTGTATTGAAAGGCTCATTTTTAAACATTTTTTCTGCAAAAATCTGTATTTTCAGTTAGGGCTGGGCGATAAACTGAAAATTTACTGATATTTTTCTAAAGACAGGTGAGGAGATGGAGGATGGTTCAAAAGTTGTAGCGACTGAAGTAGACAAAGTTAATGTGGGAGGGGGTGAGCAGCTTGTGGAGTAGTTATGGTCTACTCATCATTAACGAGGTGAACGGCTCAATATATCGTGAGATTGATTTGAGGCCATATCGCCCAGCCCTAGTTCCAGTGGGAAGTATACATCCCACCAGAGGCAACGGCTGAAGTTCAGTGTGATGTTCTCTATGATACTGTTGCTAGGATACAGACTCAACATGGGTGACAAACTGGTGAAAAAAGCTGGCTCTGTGGCTGGAATCAAGATGGACTCACTGAAGGATGTGGTGGTAAAAAAAAGCATTGATTATCGACTTCATCATAACACCTTGATGGACCAAAAAAAACGTCTATTTATCGTTAACGAGGTGAACTGCTCAATATATCGTGATATTGATATGAGGCCATATCGCCCAGCCCTATTTTCAGTCTAAGAATGCATTAAACAAAAAAAGGCGTTCGTTTCTCTTTCTGTGATAAGTGTGCTGAGCATTTTTGTGAGCGTTTTAGTGTGTGTGTGTATGTGTTGGTGTGTGTGTGTGGGGGGGGGGTCCCATCTGTTTTTCAGCCTTTCACTATCTCCATCTCCTCTCGATTGTCTCCTCCTGGCTACAATCTATCTCCCTTCCCATCTGATGTTGCAGCATATCATTACAAAATCATCCCGTAACACCATTGATTTCACCGCGCCCTCTGTGTGTGTGTGTGTGCCGCATCGGTGTTTATGCGAGCGTGGCTGCGCTCTAAATGTCATCAACACTTCTGCTGCACATATTGTGAAAGGCTGTAACACCTACAAGAGGCTTTATACTGCGCACCATAACCGTATTGTTGATTTAATTGCCTCTGCTGTCAGAGAGGTGTTACCCAGAGATGTAATTATGCACAAACATTCCCATGTGACGCCTGAAAGGTTTTTATACCCCTCGCAATCTGTTCCTCGCATCTTGAACACTTCTGGTGTTAATGTTTGTGGAGGAGAGCAGATGAGAAGTTTCATACCTAGACATGCGTTGCTATTTTTAGTCGGAACATCCCTGGAAAAAAAAAAAAAAAAAGTGGGACTAAAGTGGGTGGAAGAAAATGGAAGAACATTAATGCAAAGTTTGGATGGGTTTCCTTTATATAATGGCACCCACAGGACTTAAAGATAATGCATGGAGGATGGGCGGTTATGCAAATTGGAGCTCATAACCAGACAGGAATTTGGCAGAAATCACAACTTTTAAACTGCAGCTGTCCTGCAAAATCAGCAAAATAAAAAAACTGAACAATTTTTATCTAAGATGGCAGAAAATCTAAAAAATTTTATAACAGTTATGTTTCTTTTATTTTATCCCCAAAATCCTTCTGTGAGTCCATCTTGATTCCAGCCACAGAGCCAGCTTTTTTCACCAGTTTGCCACCATGTTGACTGTACCCTAGCAACAGTATCATAGAGAACATCACACTGAACTTCAGCCGCTGCCTCTGGTGGGATGTATACTTGGAACTAGAGCTGGGTGATATGGCCTCAAATCAATATCACGATATATTGAGCAGTTCACCTCACAACAACTTTTGAACCGCCCTCCATCTCCTCTCCTGTCTTTCCCTCTTTGTTACGGACTGGATGGGGTGGAGTTACGACTCTGATGTAGGACAGTTTTTCAAAGGGACATGAGACCATAGCCTACCTACACACATCCAAAACCAACTATGATTTATCTAATTTTTATTACACCAAATATACCGATATTGGCAAAATGACGTCGGTTATTGTCATAAATTTCGCAATCTGTAAATTCTTGGTTTATCGCCCAGCCCTACTTGTAACGTAATATGACCAAGTTATTTGGTTGACAAATAACAAGCGTTATATTAACTCTTTTTTTTTTTCAAACTGTCATTTTTTCAGCTTGTTAAGATGAAAAAATTGGCACTGAACGCATCACGCAACTGTCAGACTTCTTAGAAATTTAACAGGTCTGTGTAAACTGTCCGATTTCTCACTTCTTGAGACCACAGTAAGCCTAAAGTCCCGCACAACCTCCTTCAGATTTTCATCTTTATGGACCAGACTTGGGCGACATACAGTACATAGATGCCCCCCATCATGCCTTATTAAACATGCAAACGCTCTGGCATGCTGGTTTAATTGCCTGAGAGCCATATGCAGCGCTAACAAGTTTAGCTCATCTACTTTGCATCAAACGGGACCTTTCCTTGAACTCACATTTCAATAATTAAACGATGTGATATATAACAGATTGAAGTATCTAACTCCCCGGTGGCTCCGAGGCTGCCAGCCAAGTTCACACCCCTGTTTAGTTTAGACCGCAGACGAATTACAAGTCAATTATTCCCAGGAAAACAAAACAAAACCAAGTTAGATAATTTACAGATTGAGAGCTTTTTACCCTCTGAGCTGTTACATCAGAGCATGAGTGTTGCTGCTTGTTGAGATCTTATGTAACGACTCTGAAGGCGTTGAAGCTTTTTAAAGATTGAGGAGATGCTTGTGTCGTCGTACAGTGTTTGAATCCAGCTTTCTGATTGGTCCGCGGCACGCTCCAATCCCCCAAAAATCACAACTTTGGCAACTCAGGGGATCTAATTAGCAAATTATCCAAGAAACTCACAAACCCTTTTAGTCATATGTGTTTTGAGTGAACTTCTCAGTGCAGAGGCGTTGCTGCTTGACTGTTAAACATGGTGGACAGTCCTCCAAAAGTTCTCAGCAGTGATAAATCGTACCCTGTAGTTTCCAACCCTTTTACTCCTTATTATATTGGCTGCTTGTGATAACAGTCCAGGTCCGAGTTTGGTGCCCTGAGGGACCCCAGATGGATTTTAAGCCCTGATGTCACCTCCTTCAATTAACTTTAAAAAAGGGAAAAATATAGAGGTTAGGCAGGAAAGGAAATCAATAGATGTTGTTTTGGGAGAAGTCAATAGAAGTACAGTTTTTCAGCCATATGGGACACACTTGAGTGCACAAACTCCCACATAGGACCCAGTCTGCTTTGAGTTTTTCTGTCAGTTTCCTTTAAGTAATGAGGAGGATGTATTTTTCTCTGGCTGTTTCAACTCTTTTCAAAGTCTCAAGAGAAAGGAAAACTTTATTTTATTTTTAAAGTAAAAGTTAAACAACTGATAACAAAGAGGGTCAAGATGAAATAGGGCTCTCACACCAAGCGCAGGTAAAATCATCTTCTCGCTTAATTCGCGCGAATCCAGACGTGTGAATGAATAGAATTTACTCGCTTTATTCGTGCGTCAACGGTAATTTCAACAGTAATCCCTCCCAATTCAAACTGCAGGATCAAGTGACAGACAAAGGTTTATTTTACAATTTACCAGATAATCCGACCTCCTCACCCACTTACCTCCAGGCAAGCTCCTTTTTCCTTCCGGTTTCAGTAATTGAAAGAAAAGATATCATATAATTCGTGGCTCCCACACACCGACACGATCAGTTCGTCCTCCGTTTTAGAAACCAGTGAACAACCGTAAATTTTCAGTCACCCGGCAACCTTTGTGATGATTAGTTATCGCGACCCGAATATCCGATCAAGTTGAGACATTTTCAGCTTCCACCCAATTCAGATCACAGTAGTAGGAGCTTCTAATCGCGTCTTTGCATTGACTTAACATGTAATTCATTTGCGCGAATCATTTTACTCGCACTTTGTTTGTGGAGACAATAAGACTTTACCAGAATCTGGTGCGACACGTTGGTCCAGTCTGAAATATTTGACTCCTCAATGGATTGATTTTAAGATATTTGTGGTCCTTGAGGGTGTTTTAATAACTTTAATGATCCGATCCCTACAACTCAGATAAATTTTGAACGAAATGTCCCTCTCTCTCGTTCCTTAGCTTTTCAGACTCACATCTGCTCCTCTCCCTGCTCCCCTCTCTCCACCTGTAGCCTCCTCGTACTGAACTCCTGCTGTGGTCCAACATTAACTCTGAGCTGTTCAGGATGAAGTTAAAGTTTTGATTGGCTTTGATGAGTCTTTTTTTGGACATAAAGAGAAGCAGCAGCAGCTTTGAAGAAAACTATCAAACAGCCGTTAAACACAAAGCGTCTAAGCGTTACAACCGAAGATGACAAGCTCATAAAGGTGGTCTTAAAATGCAATATGAGTGTATCGCTAAAAACAGATCCAAGGTATACATCTGAAATTAATGGGATGTGTAAATACATACTTAACATTTAGTATAATGTCCTTTTAAGGATACAAACTTAACCTTGCTTGAAATGAGCTACTGACCAGAATAACAAAGACGCTCTGGTCTGGTACGGAGAGCCATTAAAGTTTGTGAGGCAGCATATTCATGATGGATGATTTCCCTCTCACGCTTTGATTGATGGACAGTATGTGGAGTGTGAAATAACAAGCGCGCTCATAAGAAAACACCCAACTCAGGAATAATGAAGTAACAATAAAAGCGGCACTCTCGCAAGAAAACAGATGAAGGCTTCATGTTTCCTTTGATGGATCACCTCGGCGTGCGGAGGCTGTTTATCGCACCAAACAAGAATGGATGGCTGTAAATGAATTTCTTTGAAGGCAGGAAAATGACTTTTAAATGTAAAGGAGGGAGGAAATCTACACCGCCACCGAAACAGCGGTACGACACAGGCTGTACGTTCACGAGATATTCCAGACCCAACCTCATTGATTTCACCCTGTCGGCAGATTAAGTTTCCCAACCAGAACTCAGCACAACAGCACCAGTCAATACGGCAAACCGCTCATAACTCTCCTCTGCACACATATGCCGCTAAATCTCTCAAAGTGGCTGCTTTAAGTTATCAGCATATCCATTTATTAAGGTTTAATCAGAGAGGGCTGGCTGTAACTGTGCAGATATTAATGATGGTAATGCGCAGCAGCTCTCCTCGTTAGTAAAGAGCTGTCACTGAGAATCTTTCCATCTGCCAGAAGCTGCTCCTCAAGGCAGCGCTGACTCTGCAGTCTCGCAGATGAATCTCATAGACCTACCCTCAGCCTGGCAACCGCGCTACATACATTTAGACCCAACACGATGTCCAAAAGCAGATCGCTTTAAATCACAAAGTTGACGCTGAATGGTGACACATTTATCGCCTTATCGATTATGAAGTACCCGTCCTTGAGACTCTCCTGATTTGAGGATACAGTTGATCCTTTATACTCCTTCAAAACAGAGTCAGAGACTAAAACCACGTTCTCTTGAGTTTTACTCAAAAATGCTTTCAAAGAATTTAAGCACACTGACTAAGTGAAGGCTAATGATCCACTTGAAAAACACTTGTAATTGACCCTAACCCATGAGATTCTTTAAAAGTCCGGCGTGAAACCACAACTCTCTTTTATGCTCAGAGTCTAAAACAGACACTGTACCACTTAAAGGGATATTCCAGCGTGAAATTAAGTTAGGGTCAAACACACCGTAACACAGAGTTAGACACCCCGTCGAGAGATGAATGTTGCCAACCGCTTGCCTCTCTAGTTATACCAACTTTGGTAACGACCGCAGAAAGCAACACAGAGAGCCATCGCTCAACCAAAAGGCCACTCTATAACCACAAATAATGCTCAGAACAGCACCTAACTTCATTAACAGTTCATATAGGGTCACAGCCATAGTACTAGCCACCAAACATCTTTTTAACTTTGACTAATTTCTTCCGCAAAGAGACTCACGGTCACTTTCCCTCAGCAGCCGCTTGTTTGTACAGAGACCTCTGGGCGAGTCCATCAACTACAATGGAGTTTCACAGCTCAAGGAAGAACATTTATGATAATTTCTTCATAGAAATACAATCAGACCGAGATGTTAAGGCAGAAGAACTACCGTGTCTACAGTGCAAAATGATTAATATGATGATTATTACTTCAAGGAAATGAGTAATGATCATAAATGTTCTTCCTTGAGCTGCGTCACCCCGCTGCATTAGACACAAGCAGCTGCTGGAAGAGAGTGGGTGAGTTGTATTTAGATTCTTTGCTTGCTCTTGCTCTTGCTTTAAACTGATACATGATGAAAACCTTCCCAGGTTTCTGTTGGTGGATTTTTAAAGACAAATATCTCGAGATCTTTACAAGGATTTTCGCAACTTTCCAACAGGATACATTGGCAATCAACTTTTGTGGTCAAAATTCATAATTTCGAGCGTCTCAGTTAACTTTTCTGCAACTTAACAACCAAACTTTGAAAAAAGACTAAAATATTGCATGCTTTATGGCGGTATCCATGGTAACAGCATATCAGCCAATGCCATCCCTGAAACGTCATTGGCCAACCCAATGGGGACCGTGAAATTCTAAACCGTAACTACCGTGTTTTTTCCAATATCTGATCTGTTGTTACCATGGACACCAACATATAACATGCAACATTTTAGTCCTCTATAAAAGTTTGGTCATTAAGTTGCAGAAAAGTTCATTAAGATGTTTGAAATTATGACATTTGACCACAAGAGTCTTTGTTGTGTATCTTCTTGGGAAAATGAGAAAATCCTGGAAAAGACGTCCAGATATTTGTCTTTAAAAAAACAAAAACAGAGACCTGCAGACAGGGTTTGAAAAGGGGCTTGAAAAGGGGTTATCAAAGGTTTCAGAAGACATCCTCTGGGAACCATGAATTTCACAGCAAAACCTGGAAACTGCCCCTGATTGAACTTCATTTTCTCTCTGTTTCAGAGCTAAAAGCACGACTGATGTGGAGTCTGAGGATGGTTCACAGCGCTTAAGAGGCTCATCCAGGAGGACCTGAACGTGGAATCGGCATACAGCAAAAAGGGTGAGTACACCAGTAAAAACGCAGAAACAGCCTCTCCTTCAGTGATGAAATTATGTCAGCTGTGTTGAAGTGTGGGGTATACATTTTGTAAACTGTGACAAGTACACACAGTTCAGTGTCACAGCGTTACTCTGCTCACAGAGAGAGGGAGCTCAGAGATGCTCCGGGCGTGTTAGTGCTGGATTCAAACAAAGAGCATCAGCATTCAGTGTTGTGTGGCACCATCTGTCCCCGAGCTGGAAGACTCCCACACCACACACAAACTGAGACACGCAGAAACCCACATCGGCAGACATACACTGACATGTTTCCTCACTCTCACACAGATTTCCCAATTATCCCCCTCCAGCGGATGCTTGATTCTCCATCTCTTCCTCCCTCGTTTTAACCCCTGTCTCCTCTCGGTCTCTCACCGCATCCGACAGACTCTATTTCAGGGGGACTCGCAAACACACATTTTTATTCCTCTCTCACATTGAAATTTTCTGCTACCAACCAGCTCTGACAGCTTCACATTAATGCTGTCAACAGTTTCACCTAATCTCTCGTTTATTAGCTTGTTAGCAAAGCTGCGTCTGCTGATATCTTCTTAGGCTCGCTTAGACTTTCAGCTATTTAGTACAATTAAAGCCGATTTTCAAGTACAGTGTTAGTGGATCATTAAAGGTGCAGCAGACTCAGGACTTTTTAAAACTTATGGTAAAAGTTCCAACTTTAAAGGGGTATTCCGGTGTAAAATTTCTCCATGGAAACGCAATCAGACTGAGACGCCAAGGCAGAAGAATTAACGATAAAGAAATGATCATAAATGTTCTTCCTTGAGCTGAGTCACCCCGCTGTAGTCCGTAATGGACTGGCCCGAGGTCTCACTACAAACAAATCAGCCAAATTTGTATGTATGTACCTGGTTTAAAAAAAAAGTAATAAGGTCCCCGTTTTGGAGGAAAAAAAACAGATGTTAGTCCTCGAAATGGTATAAAAACAAAAACACATACACACACATCAGCTCAGAGATATTTGAGAAGCGGTTTCAGCGTGAAGTTATATTCAGGCATGATTTCAGCTGTTTTGATGTTTTGCGTCCATCCAGCTGTGATGACGATGTCCTAGCATGGATTCAACACGAGCGCGTTCACACATGCATGTTCTCTCTCGGTAAAGTGAAGAGAAAGGTCATGTCTCTCGAGTTAATTAGTCTGTGTAGCCTTCAGGTCCGGACCAGCTTTTCTTTCCTCCCCTTCTTCCTTATCTTCCTCTTTTTCCTTGTTCTCCGCCCCTACAATCTTCCAACAGAGCATGAAGGTCAAATAACCTCTCTTCATATTTTTCACGTGTTTACACCCTTTCCCCACAGTTTCCCACTCGCTCTACAAAAATGCAACATAAACTTAAGATGCATTCACAATATCTTAGATTCTGAAGCCAGAATCAATTTGTCTCATCTGTGCAGTGGAGCTGCTGAGTTTAATTACTTCTCCACTGTAGCTGAAAGGGCAGAAATATGTGTGTTTGGCTGGAGGAATCAGCCAAAATGAAGCATGAATGAACGTGGAAGAAAAAAGAGAGTAAGTCAGTGAACTTTCCTCGAGGAACAAACACTCTAACACCGATTATGTCTGTTTGTATTTGGAGTTTTCTCCAAAGATTAAGATCTCTGGTTTTATGACTGAATTTACATGATGACACATATTTATTTCTACATAGGACCTTTTTTTGCTTATGAACACATTTAAAAAAACAGATGTTCAAAAACTTTGATTTGGTTTTGTTGCATTTTAAGAGAGTTTAGAGGCGTTTTGTTGGGACCTGAAGGTACTTTTGCTGAAATCTGTTTAATTTTGGAGGAAATTTGATGCTCTTGCTTCACTATTTGTTAGAAAGTGATTTAAAAAAGTTTCTGCTAACATTTATAACCTGCAGAATATCATGTTTGCAGCATGTTACATCATTGATTTATTGTAGGGTGCAAGGACTGTAGGTACACTCTAGTGCAAGCCCATCTACGATTATAGCACAATTTAACTGGACTACTATCCTTGTCCCGGTTCACAAGCACCAGACAGGAATCACATTATTGAGAGAAGCATGTCTGCCTCTGCTACAGGAGGTGATGACATGTCCCCTCTCAGCTCATGACCCTATCGATCATCTCCTGATTCTCCAAACACTGTGACAACACTGTCACTTCAACAGCTCTGTACTTTGTTTGTACTTCACAAAAGTTTTGTCTTTTATTAAACGTGCTTTTATCTATCTATTGAGGGTTTGTTTTAGAGCTGCAGCTATCGAATATTTTAGCATACAAACTCTTTAGCATCGGCAAAACGCTCAGGTTAGTTTCACTCCGATAGAGGAGAGGAAATCGATCCCCAAATGCTTTGTCTAGGTATGTCAGTCCAACAATAAGAAGTCTGAATTTAGTTAAACTGTGTTTTAAAAAGTTTGTTATCAAATCAACTGATTGATAAATAAATTACGGTATCATCTGCAATTAGGTGCAATCAAAACAGAAAGTAACCTCTCTAATTCTGAGCATTTTTAGCAACTATGTGAAAGTTTGACAAACTCCGTCCACAGATAAAACTTGCTCAGTATTATCAGTTTGATTGATTGCTCAAATTTCGCCAAAACAGGACAGAACTGCCAATAAACGCCGTTAAAGTTCAGCATTTTTACAGTTGACCGCAGAATAATAAACCCATTTGCTGTTTGTTATTAGTTTTATTTTGTGCCAGTTTAAATAGGACGGTGCCAACATAAAGAGGAATCAAGTTTCGCACAGATCTTGGCACCGCTGTAGACGTTAACAGGTAATTAAAAACACAAACAAACCTGTGAATTATAAGACGGGTCTAGCTTATTGTTTTCTTATTCAATGTGAGATGCGTGGGAGATGATAGACTTGTTACATAAACATCACCATGTTTTTCTCCTTAATTAAAGGTCAGAAGGAGCTTTTGAAAACTCTTTCCACGCTGCGAAGAATCAATCTTAATAAAGTTGCTCCGAGTCTTCTCTTTATTACATCGATAGAGAAAATTAATCACATTCAAAGCTGACAGAATGAATTAAAAAGATGTACGAGAAAAGCCAAAGTTTAAAACCATCAAGTTTTCTAAGAAAAATGAAGGACGGACTTTAGTAGTTTTTTAATATATCAGGTGTGCGATCATGAGAATCAGTCAAGGTCACTTTCTAATATTGATGTAATGAGTTGATGTGTCGGTGGTGCACAAGATAAAATAAGGTTTTTAGCGGGTCTTTAGGGGTACATTCTGCCTTATGTGGAGCTGAAACCGTTTAATTATAATCTGAATTAAACTCGAGTTATATCCGTCCTCTCTTTACAGACCTCTGCTGTCTTTTAATTAGCTTATTTCACCCATACAGTACCAAAGCAACATCATCAGGGTCATCGAGAAGCCAATTCAAACAGTTATCACCGAGACTCTTCACTGCTCTTCACACAAATGGCTCAATTATGCTTTAAATTACCTGAACACTTATTCTCTCTGTAGATTATGCCCACTCTACTCTTTTTAACAGCAGCATTCAGTACGAGTGATTCTCAATGACCGGAAATCAACTGAACGGTCTTTTTTTTGTCTTTTAGAGCCAAAACGCAAACATGACGACGTACTCGAAGGGGAGAACTCGCTCTACAGAGATGACTTATATAAAGTCGTTTATGTTTCCAGGGGCTGGAGTATGTTACGTGAGGGCCAAAGCTCGTGATGTAACCACACTTAAAGGCCTTAAATAACCTCATGAAAGAGCTATAGGCCTACTGGATGTTACACGTGGAAATAGCCTGTCGAAGTATCTCTTAGGCTCGTGCTAGTTTTTCTATACTCTTATTTAATCCTCTTATACTGTTGCTATTAAAAAAACTGTGTTGCGTTCTTTTTGTAGCATCATTACCGTCTGTTACGGCCGCACTGAGGCACCAAAGCTGTACATTTGTTTTTTTATATTCTGAACTTGTTGCTTCTCATTGTCGTCATCGTCCTTGTTGTTGTTGTCGTTTTCTTCCGCTTCATCCGGGTCCGGGTCATGGGGGCAGCAGCTTCAGGAGGGAAGCCCAGACGGCCCTCACCCCAGCCACTTCCACCAGTTCCTCCCAGGATTCCCAGGCACTCCCAGGCCAGGTGAGCGATATAATCCCTCCACCTGGTCCTGGGCCGGTCACGAGGTCTCCTCCCGGTGGGACATGTCTGGAACACCTCTAGTGGGAAGCGTCCAGGAGGTATCCTAACCAGATGCCCGAACCACCTCAGCTGGAGAAGGCAATCCACCTTTTCCGACTAAGGACCATGGCCTCAGACTTGGAGGTGTTGACTCGCATCCCAGCCGCTTCACTCGGCCGCGAATCGCCCCAGCAAGAGCTGAAGGTCACTGCTTGACAAATCTAGAAGTACCACATCATCTGCAAAATGCAGTGATGAGATCCTATGCCTGCTGAACTGGACACCCTCCACCCCCCGGCTGCACCTAGAAATTCTGTCCATAAAGGTTATGAACAGAACTGGTGACAAAGGGCAGCCCTGGCAGAGTCCAACTCTCACTGGAAACGAGTCCGACTTACAGCCGGCTACACGGACCGAGCTTGTGCCCCTTTGGTAAAGGGATTGGATGGCCCTTAATAAGGAACCGTCCAGCCCGTACTCCCAGAGCACCCCCCACAGGATTCCCCTAGGGACACGGTCGTAGGCCTTCTCCAAGTCCACAAAACACATGTGGACTGGTTGGGCAAACTCCCATCTCCCCTCAAGAACCCGAGCGAGGGTGAGGAGTAGATCCATAGTTCCTTGACCGGGACGGGACTTCTCATTGTAGCGGGCGTATTTTTCTCCAGTTTACGTAAATCCACAGGTGTAGCCACTGCCAAATATTGGATTTGTATTTCTGGGAGTCTGACACCTTTTTTCATCATGTTCTTTTGTCTCAAATATCATAGTAACTTCTTAGCAAACAACTCCATCTCCAGTGGAACCGTCAAAGTAGGTAATGCTGTACGCCGACGATTATGTAATGTGATTTTATAACAATAGTCTTGTCTCACAAAAGCTTTGACCGCCTGATTTGGTCTGATTATCCCCTGAGACACAATCTTACATAAATCTAAAGGCGAGACTGTTTAGCTCGTTAGCAGAGGCTTCTTTAAACGAGACCTGCTGGGCTTCTTATACAGACATATACTGTTACAACGCTGGATGTCCTCAGCAGGCGTCTTTCCCAGGTTCCTTATCACCCTTAAGTCTGCATATACCTGCACAGAAACTGCTCTCATGCCCTTTAACTTCACTGAGACGAACTCGACACCAGCCGGTTTCGCTCGACGGGGCTGCTAGACAAAGACGGTACCTGGATTTCGAAGCATTTCTCCTGCTAATGAGGCGACGCTCTTAACAAATGCTGTCAGGTATTAATTAGCCACCTCAACAGTCACCTCTTACACGCTTCTGATTTCCAAATATAAAGCTTGTTAGCATTTGTGCTCGTTTCGACATTGAAACTCACAGCTGACAGCGGATCACCACTCCCCCACTGGGTGCTGAGACACAAATTAGCTCTCTAGACGCCCTCTGTATGCAAACCCAAGACATGTGTCACCAAATTGTTGAAATTAGTGTTGTTAACCCTGCGGAAACTAGTCTGTTATTAAAGACCCTCCCGCAGAGATGCATGGAGCGGAGTATTAAAGGTTTTGAGTATCAGATTGAAAAAGAAATTTTGCTTTTAAAAGAAACACAAAAAAAAAATCTCTGAAATTCTCCTCAAGCTGGCGGAGAAGAAGCAGCTCAAAAGATTCCTCAAAACAGAACCCTGTCCTCGCCTTGATGTGGAGTAAACAGAAATGACAGGCACATATAAAATACCCGCTATGTAACCGCTTGCCTCCAGGCTGTCTGTCAAACACGGTCTGCTTTTATAATGACATGCTAATACGACGCTTACGCCGGAAAAAAGACTAACAAGCTTTGCAATTAAAATAACCAAAATACTCCTCTACTCCACTCCACTCCTCCCTCTCTTCCCTTCTTCCCAGGGGACCCAGAGTGTTTTGTCGGCCCTTCTTGGTTGAAGTAGTTTGATAGTGGCAGACGGGCGCATCAAGAAAGTGTCAGAGAGAGTGTGTTGAGTATACGTGTTTATTTAATCTCCAATAATGTGGACATTTAGGAGCAGGACGAGTTGTCTCGAAGAGGAACTCCCCAGAGGGCTTCCACGCACTCCCCATCCTCCGACTCTTTCTTCTTCTTCCTCTACTTTTTTGTAATAATTTGAAAGGACATGGTCTGAGAAATTCGAATCAAGCAGAGAGAGGAGCGAGAGAGGAGGGGATGAAGGGGTTTAGCATGTCCTCTTTCATTTACATAAATTATTGAACACATCTCCCCCCACTGACAGTCCAATCGATAGGAACAGCACATTACCCACTCCTCACCACTCCTAATATTTGAACATAAAGCCCTCACACTATGTGTGTTTGTAATAGAGGGGAAAAAAAACACGTCCAGAGAGGAGCTCTCAGCATAATTCATCCACTCTGTGACTGTTTTTGGTCACAGGCGTTGAATTTAATTTTGATCAAGCCGAGACCTGACAGCAAAGGCGGAACAGCCACGAAATGTTCAGTTCAGGAAGCTCCAAAGCAACAAAAATAAACTTTAACTATTTCGCACTTTGATGAAAAGGGTTAGAAAGTGCTTTAAGAATAAAACAGAAAGAAGAAAACAAAGAAGAGATAAGAAATGTTTGAATAGATGTAAGAGATTTACACCCTGAAACAATACACTTGTTAAAAAGAATAAAAAAGAGAAGGAAATAAAGCTATCCCAGAAGAAAAGAAACAAAGAAAAGGTTAAGATATTCAAGTGTCTGCTGAAATTGGAATAAAACCAACATCTAAAGCATTAAAACACTCAGAAAGAGATTTTAAGCTGCAATGAGGAGCTTTTGGTTTGTGTTTGAACTGGCGCCCCCTGTGGACAAAGTGATACCTGTGCTGGACAATGGATTCCCATATCCATAGTCCATGTGAAAGTAAAATCTTTAGACAAAAACCTTATCTTCAGGCTTCAATATTTCTCCAGATTCTCTCCATCCATTGTTTTGTCAATGAAAGCAGTGATTCGATCTTGAATTGTCGGATTTCTTATGTTGAAAGTGGTGCTTCAACATCATCGATCAATTAAGCTTCACAGACTGAGCGTGAGCGGCCTTATCCTCTAACCATGCATTGTATAAAACATGTATGTAGAGTCAATGACGTCACCCATTGGTTTCTGAAGCCTCCCAACAGCAGCTGCCATATTGGAAGCGCTGACTCAACCTAACTTTTGGTTGACCGAGCAAAAGTTGAGGTGAAGTTGAGGCGGACATTTAACCTAAATAATTAGCTAGTTATTCAAATATGTCACATTTTTGCACCACATTGTAACCAGGACTGTTTGTACCGTTTTGAATTGGTGTGTATGTGGCTCCTGGTGCTTTTGCAGCAAACACCTAGTGGACACTTGAGGAACTACATGATTACATGAGCATCCTGGTTTTTGTCAAGAACCACCCGCGGCATTCTTGTTAGTCACACATCAGTGATACTGTTTTGCTTCCCGATGTCTTTCCAAGTGTTTAACAATAAAATAAAGGAGGTGAAATGATATCTATTTATAATATTGGTTCGTAATAACAGCATTCAAGCTTCCTACTCCAAACCCATTATCAGAGAATAATAGCCACACCACGAATATAGTTTATGTCTGTATAAGGCAACATCTCTTTCTCCCTCTTCCTCTCTGTGCGGATCAGTGTCGTTCAAAAGAATCTCCTGGAAGGAAAACAAAAAGAAGAAGACTCAACGCCTTGTAGAGTCATCGCAGCTCTCTCCCAGCACTGACAGCTCTGTTAGCTTTATTGTCTCTTCTTTAAAAGACTGAAACTCAAGTCCTACAGGTTTCTTTGTTTGTTGGGCTTTTTGGCTTCGACTCGCTCAGCTGAGGAGAACAGACAAAGCTGTCGGGGGAAGATTTACAACCAGGCAAAACTCTCAGCTCTTAATCTGCCGCGCAGACAGAGATGTCAGCGCAGCAGCAGCATTAAAGAATAACATTTATGAGCGCTGTGCACTTTGAATGTTTCCAAAACCAAGGCCTGAAAAATTGTATTTGTACAAAGTCTCTGAATCAAATCCAAGGTGAGGAAAAAGTTATACAGAGAGAGATTTTCCAAGACAATATCATTATGTGAGGTTATAAATGCTGTCTAGAAGTCTGTGCCTCTGCAGCCGCTCATACCCCTGACAGAAAGCATTTTTATTTTATCACTGAAATTTATGGTCGGCTGTAACGTTCGGAATATAAATATTTTACCGTCTGATGATGCGTTTTTTAGAAATGTCGGTAACAGTTCTGTGAGGGTGTATTTTTCCGGCGTGGGGGTTGTAAAAGTTGTAAACCCAGGTCGGTTCATAAAAGGCCGGTGCTTAAAATAGACGTAAACATCAATCATCGCCGAACTTAAAGGGGAACTTTGGTACTTTTTAACCTGGGCTTATTATGACCAAATCTCGACAAAAACAGCAAAAATGGTCACGATACTCGTCCTTTAGGTTAGAATATTCAAACTGCGAACACAAGGATAGCAAACAGGTTGGTGTTTATATACAGGGATGAGCAGGATAGTTGAAAATATATATGTACTTGATGGCGCCACTTTCCCTTGTAGTTGTGCTTGTTAATTTGTCTTTTCCATCCGCCGTTCCTGAACAGCTCCTCGCTGTTTTCAAGAATATTATTAGACGTCAAGGTCGCAAAATTATTCATTTTTGTCACCCCCTCACCACCCTGATGTGATGGGACTCAACACAATAAAGCTTCAAGCGTCACCAGAACCATCAAGTGCCAGCAGCGCGGCATGCATAGTGTGTGACTTTGTGTGTTTGTGTGTGTGCGGCGCAGTATGAAGGAGAAGGCTCCGGTATTGTCGTGCTCATCTCTGCTTTTCTCTTTCTGTCATCTGCTGCCTTGAAGATAAAACAAACGACTCGGAGGGTGGAGTTTGGGCTTGAGGGTTAACTTTTCTAACACACTGAAATGAGTCAAAAAGTAAAGATAAAGACAGACCCACTTGCATGAATCATTTGTTGAACTCGCAGGTTCTCGGTGTAAAGAGTGATTTCTTTTCTTCTTCTTTTGAGACCAAAAAACTCATCATGGCATAAGTGAAGAGAACATTTGAAACATTGGCACAAACAAAGCACTTAGTAAGTCCTCCAAGTGAAGAAAACCTTCAGGCGCTGATCATTGTTTGGAAAAAAGGTACTTAAGGTTTGATTGAGTTTCTGCGATTTGCCACTTTGAGTTTACTGCGACGTTTGGCCAAGTTTCATGGATCACCGACGACAATGGTTATTTATTTTTAGAAAGACTGAAAGGAAAAAAGAAAAAGTTCTGCATCTATCTATCTATCTATCTATCTATCTATCTATCTATCTATCTATCTATCTATCTATCTATCTATTTTGATCAAATATCCAACTTTGATTCCATCTAGAAACCCATCATCCAACCAACCAATCAACAAGTTGACCATCTGTCTCTAAATTAAACAATTCATCCATTCATCCATCTAACCAACCTGCCAGCCAAACAACCGACCTGTTGCCCTACTGTCCATCCATCTACCAATCAATGAATCCATCCACCAACCCAACTGACCAACCATCTTATTACTCAATTCGTTTACTTTCCCTCCATCCCTAAATCAACGAATCGATCCAACCAACCAAAAAACTGGCCAACAAGTCAACTCTCTGTCCATTCATCTGTCTATCCCTTGATAATCCATCCATTTAAACATTTACCTATCCTTTCATCCATTCATCCATCCAACTAATCTACCAACCAATCCAAATCAGTTAATCCATCCCTTTTCCACCAATTCCATCAACCCATTCATTCAACTAATCAACCAAGTAAACTGGCCAACTAGTCATCCAACTGTCCATCCATCCCTAAATCAATGATTCAATCTATCCAACCAAAAGACGGGCCAACCAGTCATCTCTGTGTCCATCCATCCATCTATCCTGTGATAATTCATCCATCTAACCAACCAATCAACCAATCCATCATCATCCCTAAATCCTTTTCCCAACAACTCCATCCATCCATTCAGCTAACCAGCCAAATAAACTAGCTAAGCAGTCACCCAACTGTCCATCCATTCCTAAATCAATGATTCCATCCATCCATCTAACCAAAAAACTGGCCAACCAGTCAACTTTCTGTCCATCCATCCATCTATCCTGTGATAATTAATCCATTTTCAAATTTACCAATCCTTTCATCCATTCATCCAACTAACCAACCAACTAAATAACCAATCTAAATCAGTGAATCCTTCCTGTTCAACCAACTTTATCCATTAAACCATTCCTCTATATCAATCCATCCATCCGTTCATCCATTCAACTAATCAACCAACCAACCAAATAAACCTGCCAACCAGTCATCCAACTGTCCATCAAACCCACTGTCCCAATTGACCCACGTCCATTCACCTCTACATCAATAAAGTCAGTCATTCATCCATCTGTACATTAGCTGTAAAGTGATTTTTCTCAGCCCCCCCATTAAGACCAATTCCAGATACACAGTGAATCTCCATGTTGTGGCCAGTTGTCCTAATTCGTGGTATTATACGTAAATGTTTGTCATTGATGCTTTTAGCAGTGAAGTCACCTTCATGATTATTCTACATGAAACATGAGCGCAGAAAAATGAGCGTCTGAGATAAGAACTTGACATTCTGGGGACCATACCTTAATTGAATCCATAAATTTACTATTCATCTTTAATCAGACCTTAACGTATTTATGTGCCCATTCAGCCCATACAGTGAGGTATATGTACCTGGGTCCCAGCCAGACTTATAGGTTTAAATATTGACGGATGGAAAGTGATTTAATAAGAGGCAGTCCAGCCGATGTATGACAAAGGGGAGGATGATTTAGTGCTGATGGATGCCTTTAAAAAGCTGCTCCTTGATGGTTTTATTACTTCCCCACTTAACGTGATGCATTGTTCTTTGCCCCATGCTCGCTCTCCTTCTCCGCACGGATGGGTCACCTCCAGCTTTTTGTGCGACTGTTTGGTATAACTCACCCGTGTTTGACTTTGTGGCGCATACTCGGCCCCGGCAACAACGTACGAGGACGCTGAGGATGACGGTCAGACCAGCTCGTCGTGTTTGTGATATGGAGAAAGCAATTTGTAGCGTCCGTGTTTGTCCACCGTGGAACCGTTTGCATTCACTGATAGTGTTTGCAAGAATTTATCTGTCGCAAAGTATCTGTGTGTTTGCTCTGTGCATGTGGGAGTAACTGTGTGTGGATCACTGATGCATATTCTGTTTGATGTGGTCTGCTCACTCACAGATAATGCTTTCTGCACTTATCCCTTGAAGGTTTATTCGGTTATGAGCAGCGATTAGCACAAAACACGTCCCCCTGGTCAAACTCCTTTGTTTTCAGCCTTTGAAAGTAGGAAAAGTGATTTTTCAGAGAGGAACAAAACAACTCAAAAAGCCGCGCAGCAGTTCCTCCCCTAAGGCTGGAAAAAAAAAAAAAGGGGACTCTGAGTTTGTTATTGCTTTTGTGGCGGGTTGATTTTTTTCCCCCTAATGAACAGAATAATAAATGAAATAAGCACTGCAGTAGGGAGCTAATTGGGATTAAAAGTTGCGCAATTAATCATATCAGATGTTCAGTTTATCCAAATTAGCTTTCCAATAATTTCCGGACCAAATAAATTGGAGAGCCCAGACGAGAGCGTTAAAGTACAAGGTAGTTTCCTGCTTGGTGTGCTTGTTTGAGAATAATTACAAGGTCAGTCCTAAAAATAGCATCCTCCAGAGAAGCAGTATAAACTACGTGGGCACAAAAAAGAAAACAAACTTCTTTAAAGTTCGGTCCTTAAAGAAGAAAAGATGGTTGAACATGTACAGTTAGATTAAATAAACACTGAAGCACCAGTTCGTGGGACAGTATGCTAACTTCATCATTAAATACATGTGGGTATATTATTGCCATGATCCACAATTTAAAATAATATACAGGCCTGAAAGCTGCTTCAGTGATATAATTACTGAGCTTATTACTGTCAGCCATATTGTAAGAAAGTTAAGATAAGAATAGCCGAGGTAACCACAATACAACCAAAGATTTACAATTTAATCTTCAGAATAAGCTAACAGAGCAAAAAAGTTAACATGAGGCTAATATGAAAGCTAGCATAACGATCTGACTATCTTAACACTTAGAACTCCACTGGATTGCCGGCATTCCCATGTGGCACCATTACTATTGTTTACAGTTTCTAAGGAACTATACCGTGCATCTCTATGGGATGAGAAGTGTTTAAAAGCTTACCCTTTTGGTGATCTATCGAGGGTTTCCAGACATTTCTACACCTGCCACGAGGTTTACAATCCAGCCATAAAAATAGATGTTGGTATCAATTTCCGTTTTTGTTTTTTGGTTGACTTTGATGGTTCTGAATCTACTGTCACAATCTAACATTAGCTTTCTGAAACAGAAATGATATGATGATAGCATGACTCTGTAAAATTAGCTTAGCTTTAGACAGCTAAATAAACATCACGTCATCATCTGCAAACATGAAGAGCAGCCAATAGGACAACAAACAAATTCATCCCGGGGAAATATGTAACCCGGTTTTTAAAGCTTTACAAAATGAAACCAAGAACAAATCATAACATTAGTCGATGATATGGAGGACATTTTACCTCTGCCTGTTGACACTGTGGCAAAAACGTTAGCTCCTGTTAGCATCTGGAATTGAGAGTTGAACCAGCTCAGGATATTTTCACTTTGGATCCACTATTGCGACCCAAGCAACCACAGTCGAGCCAATGAGAGAATTTATGAGTTAAATATATGCATTAGTGATAATGGCGACGTTAATTTTGTTTATTTATATTTAAAGGTGTGACAAGAAGGATTCAAGAGTTCTTTAAAGCTCCTGTGAGGAACTTTCATGATAATGCAAATAAGACTCCTGATTGGGTTAACCATAACCTCAGTGCTTCCAGGGAATTCAAAACACCTTGAAAGTATCTCTAAGTTTTAGAATAAAAGGATCTTCCACCCTTGGTTCAATTATCTCGATCCGTACCTAGCTAGGGTGATAATTAGCCATTATCCTGCAGCGTAATGGTAATGCATTCAGGCATGTGTGTTTGTGTGTCTCACTCAGGTGGTGTAAAGCAGAGAATAAAGTGGCAGTGATGTATCACAGTCTGCGAAGTGTTTACTTACCTCACAGGCACACACACAACTGCCATGATTGATTTATTCACTGTCTTTAATCACTATTGCACTCTGTACCTCGCCCTTCCCTTTATTTCCCCCTTTATTTACCGTCTCTGATACGTATGACAGTCTTAATAAATATATCTAAAGAGGTGATTTCCTCGCCGTCCTCCTCCTTCATTACCAATCTAACCTTCGTTTTGGACATTTAACCAGGCAGGTCATCCTTCAAATACCACCATTGTGTCTGAGTCTTTAAAGGCGATTTCCAGGACGGGAGAGTCGATTCGGTTAAGTAGAAAAAAAACTCCTAATCTTTATTTTCTCATCTCAATTCCACTCTGTGCTTCTTGTCCCGAGTCCTAGCAATAAATAGTCGAATTTCGCAGTGTATTCGGACTTGGTTGACCTTTTTCTGCTCCCTTTATCCTATCTCATCTCCCGCACAGCCCTCCAGCCAGCAGAATAAAAGCTGAAACAAGAGGAGGAAGAGGGAATTCTTGAAATATTGATGCTGACTTTCTCCAGCTTTATTAGCTGAGCGTGAACTGTGGTCCATGGACGACTTAAATGTCCCAAAAATTGGATTCCAGGGTAGACAATAACACATAAAAACACAGAAATATAGACTCCCGCTGAAGAAGTTCACACATAAACCCGAGGAGTTTCCAGAAAAAGAAACTTTAATAGACAGTCAGGGAGCACGGACTTGTTTAAATTGGAGTGGCAGTGCTGAGACTGATTGAGAGGCCCTTGCCAAAACCCTGCTGTGCATTTCATTTCATACCGCATTACCCCCCGTGTCTGGGTGCGTTTCAGTTGTCTTTTGGTCTTTGTTTACTCACGAAAAAAAACACTTTCTTCCTTCTTTATGTTTCCAAGTTTAAAGGCTGTATTTGAACGATGGGAGTAAATGAAGAGACCAACAGATGCATCAACAGATTGGCCTCAGATTTGCTATTAGTATTCAACTTGTCCCACTCCGCGCCGCATCGCGCCTCGTTGTGTCTTTGGTGCCAATAAAGGCCAATTAAAAGGAATCAGCAAATGTGATGAGGGTGACCGAGGCTGAGAAACAAAGAGGAAATGAAATCTTCTAAAACAACGAAGAACGCAGAGAAAATGCTTTTAAATAAAAAAGGCCATAAAAGAGTGAAAGAGGCGACAGCAGGCAGAGAGTTTTCTTCATTTGCATTATTGTAGATTTTTGATGTTGTTGTTGGACTAACCTCTGGGGGGCAAATCAGCAGACTCGACAGTTTAAATGATGCAATGAGCTGCAAATATCAAACATGAAAGAACGTCTGAGGAATGGAAATATGTGGCATTTCTGTCCAAAGACATGACTTGTAAGGAACGAATAGAAAACAAGTCTTTAAATGAAAGGGAAGCTTATGAATGCCGATGTGTTGGTGAGGGAAGCAGCAGAAAAATGATAATAAACCAAGAGTTGGTTTAGACCGCAGACACAGTGCTTACTCTTCTGAATAATATGTATTTATCTGAAAGACCAGATCATCAAGAATAACTGGGTTTAAGCCACATCCACTGTAAGATGTCACACCTTTCATGGACAAAGTTTCTGGGGTTTTAAAGAGGTCTGGTTTGGTCAGATGACTTGGTCCTGTTGGCTTCATCGGGCCATGACCTTCAGCTCTCACTGGATCGGTGAATCAAGTGTGAAGCAGCTGGGATGAGAATCCATGCCTCCAAATCTGGGTCCATGGTTGAAAGGTGGAGTGTCCTCTCTGGGTCGGGGATGAGATCCTGCCCCAAGTGGAGGAGTTCAAGTATCCCATGGTCTTGTTCACGAGTGGGGGAAGAATGGATGGGGAGATCGACAGGTGGATTGGTGCGGCTGCTCAGGTTTGTCGTGGTGAAATGACGGTCGATCAACGTTCCTACCTTCACCTATGGTCACGAACTGTGGGTAGTGACTGAAAGACTACCTGGGGGAGAAAACTGAGAAGATCGGTCATCCAGGAGGGGCTCGGAGTAGAGCTGCTACTCTTCTTCGTTAAAGGAGTCGGATGAGGTGGTTTGGGCATCTAACAAAAATACATCCTGGATGCCTCGCTGTTGAGGTGTTTTCGGCATGTCTCACTGGTAGAAGATCACAGAGAAGACCCAGGTCAAACTGAACCAAGTTTCCATGGAGAGGGAAGTCTGAGCTTCCCTGCTTAGGCTGCCACCCCTGCGACCTGACTCTGGATAAGCGGTAGAAGATGATTGGATATTAAAAGTGTAAAATTATATTATCTTGCATATCAAAACAGTTTTTAAGATCACATTACCAATGCAAAGCAGTTTTTACCGAGTCCCAATTTGGTTCTTGATTTAATGCAATCTTGACATTTAGATTATTATTTAAATAAATGCTGCACTGCTACACAAACACAGCCTGAAATCACGAGTTCAAGGATGGGCGGCAGCTTCAGAGCACTTATTCTGTCAATCACAGAGTTACACATGGAGAAATATGAAGAAATGCAAGATCATTTTGAGCACTAACCAAGATCAAGTGATTCCTGGTTGATTTGACGAGACCAGGTGGCTCCGAATGTTTGACAAATGATGTTCGTCTTTTCACGTCTTTGACTTTCCACCCCGACTGATTGTTACAACCTGATACCTGCTTACCCACCTATGTATGTCAGTGAGTTTGACTCAGTTACTGAAGATATCGATAAAACGCCACTCAGCCAAAGATCCGACTAACCCCCAGCATGACGGCCCTACGGCATCACGGGTCATCTTATCCAGCGGTCTGATTAGTGCTCGCCAGAGCTGCAGAGGATTACAGGTCGAGCGCAGTCAAGGGCAATCAGAGAGGTCTGGAGGGGTCTTAATGGTCCGAGACCTCCAGGAGACCAATTAGAGGAAGGGATGGAGTGAAAAGTAAAGGAAACCCTTTAGAAATAAACGAGAGAGGTTGATGAATAGGGAAAAGAGCTCAAAATGAAGAGGGGTAGTGGACTGAAATGGAAGGAATGTTAAAGGATGTCGAGATGAGAGAGTTGGAGAGAGTTTGGAGGAAAGAAAGTGAGTCAAAAGTCACTTCCGAGGCTCTGAGGACAAGCTGATGATAAGTTGGTGTTGTGTTTACAGTAAACTCTCGTTTTTCTAAGAATCCACTTTAAAATGTTTCTTTTATTTCAGTTTGGATGTAACTACCGTACCTAACAACCATCAGCCGCCATGGAATCGACGTTCCTAGAGCAAAGTCACCGGGCAGGTTTAAAGGTGAATACAAAGGGATTTATTAAGAGAATTAAAGTAAAGCTGCGAAGAAAGATGTGAGCAATGAGGGATAACCGGTGATATGGGAGGTGTGAAGGAAGGCGGCGGATCAAATGAAGCGTTCAGGCAGGAAAATAAACGAGTGCGGCAATGACAAGAAAGGGCAACAGGAGCGAGTTTGAGGAAAAAGGAAGCGAGAAAAGTTCAATGAATACCCTTGAATTGTTAAACCCGATACAGAATGAATAATGACGGGAGAAGTAAATTGGCGAAGAAACCCAAAGTCGGTAATAAAAGCGGGGTTAAAGGTTTGGGATTCAATGAGGACTGGAAAAAAAAAAGAGTGGAAATGAAGGGAAAAGAGATAGCAGTAATAAGTAATAGGTTATAAAGTTAAGGCTGAATAGAGGTGAAGCCATCGACGCCATTCCCCTGTTAATGTCAGCATTCATCAGAAATGACCCGGCCTCCACACCAGGATCTGTGAGCGCTGGTTTGTGTGTCATGGTCAGAGTAAATCCATCATGCCTCCCAGTACATGAAGTCCTTGTGTCCTTCTACGCCGGGAGCTAAAAGTGATGAATGTGATCGAAGCACGTTCATCTGAAAACGTATCATCCCTACAACACCACAGCGAGAAAAGATGCATGTTTACAGACGGAGCACCTTGAATGTATAAAGATTGAATTGAATCTCCTGTATTGGCAGGTGGAGGACGGCGAATGAAAGAGACGGAGGTGAGAGACGAAGAGGGAAGAGGGGGGGATGGGCGATATAAATATCTAGAGCAAGAGGCAGAGAGCAGGATGTGTCACTCCCCCTGGAGTGTCTGCTTTTCAGTTCTTCTCCTCCACTTAAAATATACCGGGAAACGCAGGGAGAGATGGATGGATCCAGAGCTGGGAGAAAGCAAGCAGGAGAGAGACGGAGGAGGAGTGTGTCGCTGCCCACTCAAGGGCAAAGAGCACCTTGACAGCCTCACTCGCAAAAAGACAAGTCATGCCAGCTTTTCCTCTCTCTCTCTCTCTCTCTCTCTCTGGATTTCTCTCTCGTGTTTACGCTCTCGTTTCCAGACGCTATATCCAAACTTAAAGATGTAAATAAGGTACTGAAAAAAGAAAAGTGTAAAGGTATAAAGAGTGAGTGATGAGGAAGATGTGAGAGGGAGAAAACTGACCAAGAGTGACGGTTCTGAAAGAGAAAGAAGGGGGAAAAAATCAAAGAAGAAAAAAGAGAGAAGATCTGAGTTACACAGGGAAAAGACAAAGGGAACAGAAAGAGAAAAGCTTTAAAACTACTGTAACCAAAGAAAGAAATGAATCAGGAATTAATAAAAAGATGGAAAAAGAAAACTAAAAAGAAGAAAAAGAAAGTAGAGTTCAGTTATGGGGAAAGGATTAGAGAAAAGAGAAAGTGAAGGGTAAAAAGACAAGATAAAAAAAGGAAAAAAAGACAAAAGAAAAAAATTACAAAAATTAAAAAGTAAAAGAAGGTGGTAAGAGAAACAGAAAATAAATGTAAAATTAAAAAGAAAAGTAGAGATAATTTAATTAGAGAATTCAATATAAGTTGAAAGTGGAGAAAAAATGAGAAAAATTAAAAGAACAGGAAAATCAACACTGAAAACCCTTAAAAATGTTAAAAAAGAAGAAAAATAAATAAATGAAAGGAAAGAAAAGATAGTAAATAGAACAAATAAAAGGAAAAAACACAAGTAACGAAAAACAAAAGGACAAATAAATAATTTTGAGATAAGACAGTAAAATGGGAAGAAAACTGTAAAAAAATAAATAAAAGTAAGACTTATAAGGTGAACAGAAGAAAACAGACAAAAAGTTTATTTAAAAAAGGAGAAAGTAATCAAACTACATTTAGACGTGAGGAAAGAAAAGAAAGAAAGATGTAATATAAACAAATAAAACGAAAAAACAGGAAAAAAGTCTTTAAAAAAAAAAAAGATTCGGACGAAGACAAGAGCAGCCGAGGGTTTTAAGACGGTAACTTTAATTATTTACCTGAAATACAAAGTAAAACTGAGGCGAAGAATCTTAAACAGGATGATATCAAAATAATAGTTGTTGGATTCTTGTTTGCAAAACATGAACACACATTCACCAAGTAAAAGCACAATGTAACATAGACAAATATACATGCAGGCACACAAACACACACACACACACAAACACACACACACACACACACACACACACAGAGTTGTAATCCATCTTAATACCTCAGGGGGTGAATGAAGGGATTGAAGAGGATAACTGATCGTCTTATGGCTCAACATCATAATCACAGCAGCTGGTGAAAGTGTGTGTTTGTGTGTGAAAACATGCATTCATTAGATATGAACACATGACATCAATGAATACTCTGCCTGCCAACACAGCGGAGGTACGAACGGCAGCATTAGCACGGAAACAACCTTTGACCTATCACAATCTACACTCACAGCAGTCGTATAAAAGTCTTTATTTCCGATCTCTTTTATGAAATATGTGGTTTGTACGGCGGCAGAGAGCTTTTCTTTACACTGGAACAAACTGTACACGGCACAGACTCACACATACACACGGCTGACATATTTCCTTCCTTTCACCTGCCCACAGTCGGTTACATTCTCACTGAATAAAAGCCAAGGACTTTTCGCCTCACCTTGTTCTGAATGGAGAGTTGTGTAAGCCGAGAACTGCGTCATTTGTCGATTGTGTCGAACTTCGAAGATTCAGCTCGTATCACTTGGAAGATTCGGCGTATGTTTCTCTTGACATCACCTCCTGACTTAGACGATTTCATCATCTTTACCATCTTAATACTCTCGCCAAGCTTCGGTAATGGCTGTCCGATTCCACGCCGCTTTGACACGTTAACAAGGTCTGAGCGTGTGAAATCAAGTCAGAGGTGAGATCACACATACAAAGTAGGCTATACACACACACACACACACACAGATATACACCACATATACAAAACCCAATTCCATTGAAGTTAAATAAAAACAGAATACAATGATTTGCTAATCCTTTTTTTACCTATATTCAATTGAATACACTACAAAGACAAGAAGTTGGGAAAGGTGGCAAAAAATACTGAGAAATTTGAGGAATATTCATCAAACTCCTATTTGGAACATCACAGAGGTGAGCAGGCTGATTGGGAACAGGTGGGTGCCATGATTGCTTCCCCAAAAATTCTCAGTCATTCACAAGCAAGGATGGGGCGAGGTTCACCACTTTGTGAACAACTGCATGAGGAAATAGTCAAACAGTTTAAAAACAACGTTTCTCAAAGTACACTTGCAAGGAATTTAGGGATTTCAACATCTACGGTCCGTAATATCATCAAAAGGTTCGACACGGCAGGAAACCAACATTGAACGCCCGTGACCTTCGATCCCTCAGGTGGCACTGAATCAAAAACCAACATCAGTGTGTAAATGATTTCACCACATGGTCTCAGGAACACTTGAGAAAACCACTGTCAGTAAATACAGTTCGTCTCTACATCTGTAAGTGTAAGTTAAAACTCGACTATGCAAAGAGAAAACCATTTATCAACAACATCCGGAAACGCTGCCGGCTTCTCTGGGCCCGAGCTCATCTAAGATGGACTGATGCAAAGTGGGAAAGTGTTCTGAGGTCTGACGAGTCCACATTTCAAATTGTTTTTGGAAATAGTGGACGTCGTGTCCTCCGGGCCAAAGAGGAAAAGAACCATCTGGACTGTTATCCACGCAAAGTTTAGAAGCCAGCATCTGTGATGGTATGGGGGTGCATTAGTGCCTCCCATAGCATTGTCTCTCATTGAAAATATGTGGCGCATTATGAAGCGTAAAATACAACAACGGAGACCCCGGACTGTTGAACAACTGAAGCTGTACATCAAGAGAGAATGGGAAAGAATTCCACCTTCAAAACTTCAACGATTAGTCTCCTCAGTTCACAAACGTTAATTGAGTCTTGCTAAAAGGAAAGGTGATGTGACACAGTGGTAAACATGCCCCTGTCCAAACTTCTTTGGCACATGTTGCAGCCATGAAATTCTGAGTTAATAATTATTCACAAAAAATAAATAAAGTTTGAGTTTGAACATTAAATATCTTGTCTTTGTAGTGTATTCAACTGAATATAGGTTGAAAACGATTTGCAAATCATTGTATTCTGTTTTTATTTATGTTTATCACGATTTCCCAACTTCAATGGAATTGGGTTTTGTTCACCACATTTCCCCTGAAAATGACAGAAGGCTATAAAATACCATCAGGTGTGCATCACTGGTTTTAGCAACACACCTGAGACGTGATGTTAACCCGTCAGGATGCTCTTCATTCAGTCCAAACACACAGAAAAGGACAGTTTGTACTGAAACCACAGCCAGACAACATCTGGTGTGTTACAGAGTCCAGTAGGAAAAGTGAAGTCTTTACACTCCAGGATGGAAAACCGAGTCACAGCTGGGATATTCGTCCGAGCAATCACACTGATTGTTCTCGTAACAGCCCGTCCACTAAAATTAAATCTATTTCAACATTCACAGTTTTCAGAAACTCGTCCCCGTACTTATATTCATTTTAAAACCTGTTTTGTTTTTTTTATGTTTTTAATTTCGTCGACAGATCTGCTTCTAAAATCCGGTCTGCCGTCTCACACTGTAGTAATATCACACTGCTTTCCACTGGAGTCATCAAACACACCTCTCACTTGAGCATATTTACCTTCAATCTTCACATCTTCACACTTTTTTTCCATCCCACTTTTTTTTTTGCATGTTCCCAGTGGTGTGAAATCAAACCCTCCAACAGTCGCTCTCATTTTCCACAGTGTTAGTCTCAATAAAGTCCCCGCAGGCGTCGCTGCTTTTATTACTTCCACACTACACAGCAGGAGAAGAACTGATTGCTTTGGTTAAACTTAGTTGGGGTGCAGTGAAGGTGATAAATTACCAGGGTTAGGACAGGTTTTTAAAAAAACTACCTTTTAAACAGGAAGTTGAAGACTTGAAGACCTGGTTTACCTACATGGATGTTCATAAAAGTCCAAATTAGAGCTCCACTTAAAGGGAAAGGGGTGTGGAGTTATGATGGGGTTATCAAAAGTCACTGAAATCTACGAACTACAAAATATGCTAAACCACGTAAATAACGACAAGACTTGTTAGTGATTCTACATTAAAGTTAGGCAAGTTAGTTCACAAGTTTGATATGTGAAGAAACTGCGGAAACCTTTAAAAGTTGTATTCTTTACTTTTGTTGATGCAAAGATGATGAAACAACAGTTGACACTTGGGCTGGGACGATATTTGATTCTTTTACGAGTTTTGTAATGCCGATTTGATTAAAATTGTGGTTCTACAATATTGCTGATTTTCTTGATATTTAGTCTTCATTTTTAACACCAGTGAAACAGTTGAATGATAATGATTATTGACTGACTATTCCAAGAACTGTATTTCCCCAAAAAATACACATCACATATATGTCAGATTTTGAGATTTATTCTTAAATTTGAAAATATATATATATATTTTAACATAAAAATAGCTGTCCAAAAATTGTACGACAAAAAATCGTGATACTTCTGTAAAAAGTTTTTTTTTTTTTAAGTTTTCATCTTGTAAAATTTGCAGTGAGTTACTTCAGGCCTAATTTGATGGCAGGTCCTTTTAGCTTTTTTTATTACTCAATTCGACAGATAATTAGCCAAATTAACAAGCTCACAAGTTGCCGTGAGCTGCCCTTCGCACTATCTGTAGAGTCATTTTTAAAGTCTGTATTCAATTGTCAAAAATTGCCGAACTTGGCTCAAATGTTTGGGCTCGAAAACATGCATCTGGTGGAATAAATATGCTCCAATTGTGTCCTGCCTCTTTTCCGTCTAATAGAGAAATTTTACACGGTGATTTTTTAATCCTGAAATTTTCTGGAATTTTTTAGGAGCACGTATAAAGTTAAGCGTCATTTATGTTGCGTTCACACTGGTCAGGAAAACCCAAATTTACTTCCATGATTACCATGAATTTGAACTCCTGAATGTTCTAAGTTTGCTCACCTTGGGCAGTTGGCTCGATCGACAAGAACTCAAATCCTGTTGCGTAATCCCACTGACTTTACCTTTAATTCACCTGTGGTAGCGGTTTTAATCGCATCTGGAGTGAATGCGACTGAATATTCCCTCCAGTTCTACAGACCTTTTAGATAAGAACTCAAGTTATTGTTCAGTTACATCAGTAAACTGCTTTCAGATTGGTTTATTCCCGTTTAGAAGAGCCCACCGTGACATTTTATGAAACCATGTTGAACAAACTTTGGTGGACTAGTGGCACTGTTACACTCCTGAGAGCTATTTCTGGCTCCTGCTTCTTTCAGGACTCTATAGTTAAGAGGAACATTGGCTGAGCCGAACATAAATCAAGGAGAAAACCCATTTCTAAACCCCTTTTTGAGAGGGTAAAATTTCTCTCTGATTGCCTGTATTTCAGCTCCCGGAGCACCCAGAGCACCAATTGTTGTTGTGCTTATGGTGTTGCTGTTGACACATCAACACTGATTTAATGGAGTCTCTGACAGCGAAGGGGAATACGGACACAAACCTACTCTAACACAACTTCACACATAAAAAAGAGTTGTCTGTGAATAGGAGGGGTTTCGTGCACACCCTCAGACACACAGAGGAGTTGTTTCGGAGGGCCTCCTCTATTTCTCTGGCTCCCCTCACCGCTGGAGTGTCATAACTTTTAATCAAAGCAAGAATAAAAGTCAGTATCAGCTGTAGTTTTATTGGCCAAGACAGGCAGAGTCAGAAAAGAGGATACAGAGAGATTCAGGCCCAGACGGCTCAAAGACAGACGCACTCGGTGCTGGATGACGTGTTACAGACCCAAAATAACACTCTTGCAATAAAGCATTCCCCCTTTGGAGCCTTTTCCACAGCAGAAACTTTAATGACGATCAGATATAGCTTTTGTTTTTATGTTTCCGGCCTGATTTGTGAATGGTTTGAGTGAAAGTCCTGACAGTACATACAGGTTCTAGGTTATATGGGCTGTAACACCATAACAAGTTCGACTACAACAAACTGGTGTTTGTAAGGGTGCCTAGCCCAGGTTTATACTTGAAGGAATGGAAGGTCCACTGATCCAATGCTCAGTTTGACAAGCTTTACTGGCTGCAGATCTGGGTCACAGCTTCAACATGCCACAAGTGTAACAAGGACTGGTTTGAGACTGTTCAGGTATATATAGTCGTCCACGGTTCCAAACATTCTTCTGTCATCTTGTTGACCTGAAGGAGAGTCCATGTAGGGTAAGGACAAGGGAGGATGTATTTTAAGGAGCATTAGTTGAAAATAAAGAGAGACCATATAGGGGATTACAACATATTTTGGGAGACCAAGTGATGTTAAGAATGTGTACAAGGTACCTTGTTGAGGAGGCCTTTGGCTCCAGGAATCTAACACCAAAGTATTCAGGGTTTTTAAGTGACACCGCTCCATCACTCTAGAGGATGACATTACTGGCTAAAGGAAATACTACAACCCAAAAAGTTGTACTTCATTCTGAAAGTAGAGTATTATGGGTACCTGTGGCTGCAGTTTCAGCTTTCTATCAATAAATCCCTTGGAGAGGATACTTTTTGAAAAGAGCTTTAAAAGTAGGCGAAAATCTCAAAACCCAAATTTTCAAACCAAAATGGCTGACTCCAATTTGGGCATGGCCCATGGGTCCAAGAGGCTTTTTTGTTCGTCTTGGGGTCCTTCATAAAGGTCCTCGAATCCATAGCTGTAGGTCACACACAGGGGCGTGGCTTCATTTTTGAAATTTTGTAGGGGGCGCAATGGAGCCATTTTTGGTTTGATCTCCATTTTGACTCTGGAACCGTCAAGAGGACGCCCGTCCTGATCTGTGTACCAAATTTCACGTGGCCTCGATATGTAGAGCAATATCAAAGAATGTTATTTTTTTGAGAAATTTTATAGCGCCACCTAGGTGCAGTTAAACGAAACATGGTGCTGATTTTTTTGCTACTTTGGAACCGTGTCAGGTGTGTCCTGAACAAAGTACCAAAACAGACCAAAACAAGGCTGTTGCATGTTTGGTTTGCTCAAAGAAAATTGGCTTTGCATTGTGGGTATTTATAAGGATTTTGTGGTTTTTGCAGCCAGCTTTAAGTGGAAATGGCAGTATTTTGCATTTTTGCAATTAGCTTAAGTTTTTACCCAGGAGGTCACAAAGTCAGAACCCCAAGTTTACCCCCAACTTTAGGCTGGTGGTATCAGACTGGTTCTTGGCAACATCAAAGATTACGGATCACGTCATCCCTGTTCGTTTGAGAGTTTGGGACAACGACTTCAAAAACAATAACTAGATCTGGATCCAGTGATACTGAAAAAGACCATCTCTGAGAGTCTGGCAGTATGAGGCGTCAACAAAGACAAAAAATCCAGGAAAGCAATCCGAAAGACAAACTGTGCTGAACACGCCAGGTGCCGTTTTGAGCCTTCAACAGGCTGTTTCCAGGCCTGGCAGTGCCAGTTCTCAGTATTACCATGAGAAACAACAAGAAAATCAATAGCATTAGCACTCCTATTATCTGTGCCTCATTCTCCACTTGATGCCTTTTTTAAGAGGTGAAATTTCCCCAGATTGTAAAACCGAAAGAAGAAGAAGAGAGAAACAAGAGCGAAGCTTCGCTCTGCTCTCAGAAACTGAAGGTTAGAGGTAAAATTCCCGCAATAACGCCGAGTGTTTGTTCATCTGTGTGCGCAGGGAGAGACGGACAGAGAAAATCAAATGTCAAAGCAATTTCATGCGGCAGCTCGTTCATGTTTGATCAGAAGTGAAGCAGCAAAACACAACTCTTCACACCTAAGAGGCAAATGGGAGACTCGTGAAATCGAATCATGCACGTGTGTTTTTCTTTTTGAGTCCTCGAACCTCTTAGGAACACGCATATATACCTAAAAATGAGCAGAAATGTAAGATTCACTTAACTGAGAGCCTGCATGGGGAATTATTCAAGGCACAGACATACAGTATATGAGATAGCCTTGAGCGCTTGTTGCTGTGTTATTTGGTTGTAGCTTATATGGTAATGAAGGTGGCCTTCGTGTAAATGGATTGGTCAGAAACCGAAAGGAGAGAGTGTTCTGCTTTCTATAATCAGAGGCCACAGTCCTCTATGTCCTCTCTGTGAAGCATGCCAAATAGACTACTTTCGAAACTATTCACTGTACATTCATTACTCCAAAAACCAACAGTACTACTCTGAATGTTTATCGTATAAATGGTTGTGT
This sequence comes from Xyrichtys novacula, assembly GCA_962446985.1. NCBI lineage: Eukaryota > Metazoa > Chordata > Actinopteri > Labriformes > Labridae > Xyrichtys > Xyrichtys novacula. The sequence goes on from OY660886.1 coordinate 2,961,228, forward strand.
AGATTCTGTTGGAAATGGTTCCCAGAGGAGGATTGGTACTTACCAAGAGGCAACCTTCAGTTTACAGAAATGAGGGTGACGTGGAGCAGCTAGAAACTGTAGATCTGAGAGTATCTGCTCAGACCTGTCTGCTGAAGGCCTGCTTCTGGTAGACTGACAGAACATTAGGATGGGTTGACATTACCAATATGGCCACCGCCGCCAAGACTCTGCTTCAAAACTGTCAATGGTAGTTTCCAACCACCTACGAAGAACTAACCTAAAGACATCCATTTGGTTCATGCACATGGACCCAGCCAGTCATCAGGGACTTCCTTTGGGACTCAGTTGGGTTAGACCACATGGTTTCTTGAAGGGATATTCCGGCGTAAAATTAAGTTAGGGTCAAACACACCGCAAAACCGAGGTAGACACCCCGTCGAGAGGTGAATGTTGTCAACCGCTTGCTTCTCTAGTTGTACCAAATGTTCTTCCTTGCGCTGTAGTCAATGGACTTGCCTGGAGGTCTCCATACAAACAAGAGGCTGCTGGAAGAGAGTAGGTGAGTTGTGTTTATTTGTGGCTATAGAGTGGCGTTTTGGTTGAGCGCATGGCTCTCTGTATTGCTATCGTACGGTCATTACAAAAGTTATAAGAATATCCCTTGAAATGGCGCTTACTGGGTTCCCTACAGGGCATGGAAGAAGCCAGTTTGGGACCCATCCAAATGGACGGTTCATTTGTTTCTCCCCAACTCAGCAGCGGTAGATGGCTGTCAAACGTGAGTCTGGTCCTGCCCAAGGTTTCTGCCTGTTAAAGGGAAGTGTTTCCTCGCCACTGTCACTCATGTTAGATGAGATGGGTCAAATCTGCTCCGTCTTAAGGTTGGGTCTTTGTGGTCTAGACCTGCTCTTTATGGAAGGCGTCTTTGGATAACGACTGTTGTGATTTGGCGCCATAAATAAAGATTGATTGATTGATTGATTGATTTACTGATCTGTTGTTCCCCTTATCTCCCACATACATATTTCCACTGCACAAGGAGTTTGGACATGATGTCAGGAGCTCATGGTTAATGCATGCTGATCTGTGAATCAAGGGTGGTCTTGGTAGATGACAACGTGTCTGATGGACCCTCAAGCTAAAAAAAAGATCTATCAATCACATCCAGAACCACAGAGGGTCCAGAAACCCAGAATTCACAGTCCAAGTATCACCTCCAGTCTCTTCCAGTTTGATTGTAGCTCAGTAGATACTCCAGCTTCATGTTTCATTGAGTTCTCAAAAACATCCCCAGGCATCAGTTCCTGTTTCATCTGGGACCGACTGGACCTGAAATAAAATGTTTGTTTGGCAAAATTTCCGTCCAATTTCCTCGAACGCTTTCGCTTCACACAGACCGGTGAACAAATTGCATGAGAAATGTAGATAGAATTGCAACCATTGAATAAATAATGATGGCTCGCAGGCAGATCAGACTAATTGTATTACAGCTTCGAAAATAAAAAACAAAAAAGCAGAAATTCCCTCGTAAATGTTGCCCATCAAGCGTGACCTCCACAGACGTAAAAGCTGCATGAATATTTCATCCTGTAGCTTTTAGGTGGTCGATTACCATATTTCGCCTCAAAATAAGCACATTAGCTGACCTTTTAGTGCTTAAAAATTTAAGTTATGACAGAAAACTATTGAAACACAGACTGTTTTGAGTCCCTGATTGAATCCGGCTCATGCACACAATCCTTATTAGCATTTTTTTCTTTCTTGGCATTTGGAAAGTTCAGCTCTAATCTGTCGTCCATCTATTTCTATTTGTGCTTTAATTAATCTCTCTAGATGGGAAAGCGCCTCTCAGCTTCCTATTTCATGTTCTCTTAATACAGCCTCTATTTGTCTGTTCCGCTCACTCATTCCAGCTCTCCTTTTTTCACTGATACCAGCTGATAAATGCACGGGAGGGTCTCTCTCTGATTAATAGCCGAGAGCTGTGCTGCTGAAGTGTGTATTGAGTGGTCATACGTTCCAATATGCGAGTGTGTATCTTGTTTTTTTTTTGGTACAAGAGGAGCTGATGGCAGGAAAAAGGCTCAATTTTCATTACCGCACCTGCCTGCTGATTGACACTTTCCCATTTCTCTACCATTCACTACTTTCCCTCCTCGTACACTTCCCTGCTTCCCCGTATCCCACTTTAACTCCCCATGGGGGTTGCGGAAACAAATTGCACAGCAGGACTCCAGCTATATGAACTCAAAGGGACTAATTAAACATCGATATGTCTTTGTCAAATTTGCTGGTGAAGCAGAGAGGAGGCAATTTGCAGCTTTTATCTGCAGCCGTTATGTAACTACTCTTATTCCTCCTTTCCAGTCGTTTAGCTTTGTGCCATTTGAATATGAATCAATATGATTGTGAGCGATGAGCTTTAGATGTTTTGTTCTCGGTGAACACGAGGAGGAAATTTGCCTGGTTTTAAGATGAGTCGATTACAGCTTGGTGCTTTTACTCCGACCCACTAGACTGGGAGAGCACGCCAACGGGGATGTAAACAACGGGCTGATCTGGGTCGACAATGAGCAGAGGAAACCTGGGATTGATGTCGAATACAATGCCGAGTTAAACCTGCAAAGTTTGGGCCAACGGTTTTGTTGTGCAACTTGAACACTTTGCATGGTTCACTTTAACCTGAATTTGTTGATTTTGAGCTAATGAGGTGATTCCCACTACAGAGTCACATCTGTTTTTATGTGCTGTGCAGCCTGAGAGCCCTCAGACATCCTTTAGCTTTTTTTTTGGGCTTCTTCCTTTTTCATTTTACGCTGATTAGTTAACATAATTCTGGAATTAATTGATTTGCTCACACAGTCTCTCACAAAGTGTTGAACATTTTCCCACCTCTCTCAGGTATCCTTTTTATTTTTTTACCCAACCTGCCACAAATCAGACTGTGCATAAGCGTATTGCATTCACTTACAAAAAAAAACAAGGAAACTGTTTTTTGATTTCTTTTTTTTTTTTTTTTTTGCTGTTTTTTCTTTTTTTTTTTTTTTTTACTTTTTTTCCCAATTTTCTGTTTTTCAGACATTTTTTTCTTCTGTTTTATTGTACGAATATTTTTTTCCCCATCTTCTGTTTTCTGGACATTTTTTTTGTAACATTTTTTTTCCCATCATGTTATTCTGACATTTTTTTCTTCTGTTTTTTGTACTAATATTTTTCCCCTCTTTCTGTTTTTTCGGACAAAATTCTGTTTTTTAATAAAAAAAATTTTGTCTCTTTCTGTTTTTCAGACTTTTTTTTGTAACATTTTTTTTCCATCAGAGAAAAAGAAAAGAAAAATTACTCTTAATAACAAATCAAAACAAAACAGCCAGAAAAACTTGTCTGAAAAACATGGGAAAAAAATTCCGAAGAACAAACAAAAAGAAAAATTACTGAGAAAAAACAGGAAAAAAATTACGCTGAAAAACTGACCTTTTTTTTATTTATTTATTTTTCATGCAATACGCCTACATAAGCTGGTTTGATAGTTTGATTGTATTTTTCCCCTTAAAAAACTTTTTCAGAGTTTTATTTTCCCTGACTCAACTTTTTCCGAACCATGTCGCTGCCATCAAATGTCAAATTAGCATGAATTTTCTTATAATTTTTGAATGGGTAACAATGTTTCCTGGCTGTTTTAAAGATCCGCTCTGCCAGCGAGCCTTTTTCCACTTTCAGTACGGCGCCCCAAGTTGGAACACTTCCTCATGGCTTCAGTACAAGATCTGCTCTCCAAATAAACGCTTGGTCCAATTTTAACGACACTGGACAGCCAAACAAAGAGGGGATACTCCTGTTGGCTGGACGAGTCCGTTAATTTATGATCTCTGTGTCTTTTTCTTGGATCTTTGACAAAGCTGCGACCATTAAAAAATCATTATTCACAAATTACCTGATGGTGGAGCCTGGAAAAGCTTCAAGATAAGTCTCAGTACAACCTCGTCTAAAGGTCTAATTTGAAAGCGCACTACTCTGCATAAACACGGGTCAGAGTTCTCCGATCTGTGTGCAAGTTTTCCCATCAGGTTTGGTTTTTGTGGATCTCAATCTGAGCGTGAAAAGTTCCACACGACTCTTTCAGGCCCAGTTTTCTGTGAATGTGACCCCTGCTGTTTTCTATCTTATCACCGCAGATGCAGGTTCGTGTTCGTGTCCGTCTCCGTTTGTGTTTTATGTTTCTATTTTCTCGCAGCACTTTATGGACGTCATGTCAATGCCAGCTTAAAAGCTGAGGTTGAGAGTTCATCCTTGACCTTGAAAACAGAAACACACACACACACACAAAAAAGAAATAAATCTCCACACAACTTTTCAGCTCGGAGTGCTGAGAAAGAAGAGAATATAATTGAAGCATTTACAATTTCGTGACAACTCTGCAAACACCATCTGTTGGAGAAATGACGCTCTGAAAAAGCTCGTGAGATTGTTACCTCGACGGCTGACATTTTCTGAGTGGAAAGATTCAACACTCGTGGTAACAAGCAGGAGTGTTTCATAACAGAGAGGCAAAGTGTGAGGAATTGTTTCACCACGTCAGGCTGCGGAGGTAAAAACTCTGAATAGACGCTATCAGGAGAGTAAACGTACGAGAATCATTGACCATGTTTATATGCAGCCGTGCAGGCGAGTCTCTGTGCACCTGTCTCTACATCTATGAATAAAATCTGGATCGGATATAGGCTCGGATATTGACCAATTACCTGGATCGGATACCTGATGAATGGCGCCGATCCAGCGTTCCGATCCCATCTTTAAATTCATATCATACACAGCAACACAGCGATTCTGTCGACTGTCCTTTTGCACTAAATCAGTGCTGCACTAGGACAGAGGCGAATGAATTTATCTAATTTTATCTAATCCTAAATTGGTAGGGGAAAATCCCGCCTCCTTTGCCTCTGATTGGCTGGAAAAGCTGGAAACGTCAACACAGGCTCAAGCCAAACACCGGCTGTCAGCTCTGTACGTCGAACAGAACATTACAGTAACGTTATCGCACTTGTAAATCTACTGACCCCTAACCCTAACCTGACAGACAATGACGTTTCATAGCCTTAAGGAATAACCAATAAGAGCCCAGCACTTCTAGCCAATCAGAGGTGAAGGAGGGCGGGACCTTCCCCTACCATCCTTCAAAATTTTTTTCCAACTAGTCCAACCAAACTAGACTCAACCTCAGCATAGATACTCTGTCACTAACATACACTGTAGAGACGTGACTTAGTGCAAATTTAGTGACATTTAAAGCTCCAGTCAGGGTTTTTTTTCAACATTTATGAAAGACTGAAATTTACATTGATGTCTTTTTATGATAAACAAAAGCGATCAAAACTATCAGCATTCAACAGTTGTCCATTTATTGAGGTGTAAATGTAACCTGGCATAACTGCGACTGACAGATGTGGATTTTTCCATCACATTAAAACAAAAATAAGTTAAAAGTTGAAGTTTAGAAAGTCTGGCTTTGACCATCTGTTTCTCTTCTTGTATTCTCTGTTAAAGATAATCCTTCGCCATCTTTGTTCGCTCCATTTTTCTGCATTTCCTTGTTGTGGTAACATTTCTCAACATTTCTAAGTTTTTATCACGTCTGGTTCTTCTGCTTGTCTTTCCTTTCTGTACATTTTCTTTTTCTCTCGCTCTCTTTCCTCATTGGCTCCTGATCCCTTTAACTCCTTCTTTCCGTCTTTCTTCTTTAGATCATTACCTCTCTTCTCACACTACTCCAGTCTCTCCACGATGATCCGTTTGTATTTTCTCTTCTTTCTGAGTCACGGCGCAGTCATCCTCTCACATCCATTCATCTCTCCTTGCGTTTGTCGTCCCCTCTTTGTGCTCCTGACTGTCTTTTCTCTCTGTAATCTCGACTCTCTGGACGGACTGATTTAAGGAACGCTTCGTTCTCGCTCCCAGTTTTTTTTCTTTTGTTTCAGAGCGAGCACACGCTGTGACCTGTTATCTGTCTGCACCATTTTACACTCTGCATTGCCATACCTCTGACGCACTCACAAACACACTCGTCTGGAGCTTCACTTTCACTCCTTCTTCTTCTTCTTCACCTCGGTTTCTGGCTGTCTTCCCGCCTACGGTCCTTCACAGGCTGTAGTTGACAGACACAGTTTCTTTGAGTTACAATACCACCCCTCCCCCGCTTTGACATATACACACACACACACACACATGGGGGGGATTATGTGGTATCACATTAACAGTGCAACTCTGGGTTAATGGCCTTTACATCATCCAACAGAGAATAAAATGTGCTGCTTTGACTCTGTGAGAGCGTTCAGCCTTCTGTCTCTCTCTCTCCCACTGTCACCGCTCGGCTCTTTGGCTCAAAGTCCGCTCTCATTCGGTCTCAAACTCCACATGTCTTTGCAGCTTTTCTCTGAAGTACTTTTCCACCAAACTCTTGCAGAAGTTAGTCCTGGCGGTGTCTCAAGTTTCCTCTGAATAAATGTAGAAAAGTGATTTCTTTATACCCTATGAGTTATCTTCACGTGGCAGAGCCGGGGTTAGCCTAGCGTCTTATCAAACCCTACTGAGGACCCGAGTCCGACATATTGAAATACTTATAAACAAATGTTAAGCCAATGCAAAGACGCAATTAGACGCTCATACTACGCTGGCGGTGCGAATTGGGCGGGAGCTGAGTATGTCTCAACTTGAACGGATATTTGCGTTGTGATCACTGTTAAGCACGAAGGTTGCCTGGTGGCGCATGAAAGCAGATGGTTGTTCACTGGTACCTAAAATGGAGGACAAACTGATTGTGTCAATATGTGATACCTTTTCTTTCAATTACCGAAACCAAAATAACAAGGAGCTCGCCTGGAGGCAAGTGAGTGAGAAACCTTTGTCTATCAATTGATCCTGCTGGTAGAATTGGCAGGGATTACCAGTGACGCGCGATGAAGCGAGTAAATACTGTTCATTCATGCATCTAGATTCGCGTGAATAACAAGGAGCTCACCTGGAGGCAAGTGAGTAAGAAGGTCGGATTACCTGGTAAATTGTAAAAAACCTTTGTTGTTCACTCGATCGGTTGAATTGGCAGGGACTATCGTCATTTCCAGAAGTTTTCTCTTACAGTGTTTGTCAGATCTTCTTGTGAGCTCATTTATAAGTAGGAAAGACCCAAACTGGGGCTGAGCGATAAACCGAAAAATTTCCGATATCTACATTTACGACAATAACCAATGTCATTTTGCCCATATCTGTATATTCGGTGTCAAATAATCTGTGTAGGTAGGCTATGGTCTCATGTCCCTTTAAGACTCTGTACTATGTCGAAGACTTGACTCCACCCCATCCGGTCCGTAACAAAGAGAGGAAAAGATCTCGTAAGATCTCGTCAAGTCTCGCGAGAAATATCAGTAATCTCGCAAGTGCTTTTCCTCCGATGGCTGAGGCTAATTGGATCCAGTGGGCGCTGTATTCTTGCGTATTTGATTCACCTGCCAGTCCGGAGCGGAGACGTCCCAGATCAAGTGGGATTCCCGGGTTAGTGGGAGCAAGTTTATTGTGATACTAAAATAATTGTTGACTTTTTAAAACTCACAGAGTGCTCGAGCGTTTTTTTTAGGTTAAAAGGTAGGCAAGCGATTTGACTGCGCTAGCCCGCTACAGCTAAATCTGGCTAACTAGCTACAAGAAAATCAATCAAGCTAATCCAACATCTTTGAAAAAAGGGTGAAGAAGTGAAAAAGTGAAGCAAAAACACAAAGTTTCAACAACAGGAAGGTTATCATGCACTCAGGTTTTCCCCTCGTTACAATCTGAGTAGACGCCAAAGTTAGAAATGTGCGTAAAAACCTCGAACTGACGAAAATAAACTCTTTTCTTTCGTCTGATTCTTTTCCCTTTCCACCTTTCTCTTTTGACTCGGTGCTGCGCCTGATTTATTGAAAACATAGTTGCACAAATCAAAAACCCACTTTCTCCTATTCTTGTACTACGGGCACAATAACTGTGATGTTGACTTCCCCTTCTCGCTCTAATGAAAAGTTATGACTCTGCACTTCAGAGATTTTTTTACCGCTTTGTTTCTCACTCGGGATCCCACTCCTCATTAACTCGATGTTTGGCTCCCTCCCCGTCTGCTACCCTCAGACTCTCAGCCGAACCCCACCGTGTTCGACTCACACCTACTTAATAAGGGAGGAGTGGGGGGAGCTGAAATACCTGAATGAAACCCGGGGTTGAAATTCAAAATTAACACAGGAAACTCAGAGATGCTCATTAACGCCTGAGGTTGTAAATAATCTTCCAACATTCAGCGGTCTTTGGAGGCCACTGCGATAACACAAATCCAATTAAAGGGCTTATAAAACACTAAATATACAAGTATGTAAGATAATAGGCCTCTAAAAATCTTTAGACAGCAAAGCAACAACCATAATTAGGAGTAATAATAGAAAAAATATTGATTTTTCCATTTAATATGCCTAAACATACATATATATTATCTAAAGGGGTGCATATCTTTTTGATAATGTCTTTGAGGGCATTAAAAATATCATAATGATGTAGTTAACGAGATTTATGAATGAGTTGTTCAGATTTAGGAGAGAAAGGCATTTTTTTGGCATCTTAACAAATCTGCCTCTAAAATCTGAATCAGACATGTTTAAACATGTACTGTTATATAAATATATATTTAAAGGAGTGGCATACAGTACGTGCATTAAAGATCTGCATGTATTTTAAAGGGATATTCCAGCGTAAAATTAAGTTCTGCTACAAACAAGCGGCTGCTGGAAGAGAGTAGGTGAGTTGTGTTTAGTCTCTTTTCTGAAGAAATCAGTCAAAGTTAAAAAGATGTTTGGTGTCTAGTACTATGGCTGGGAGCCTATATGTCCTGTTGATGAAGTTAGGTGCTGTTCTGAGCATTATTTGTGGCTATAGAGTGGCGTTTTGGTTGAGTGTGTGGCTCTCTGTATTGCTATCGTGCGGTCGTTACTAAAGTTGGTATAACTAGAGAAGCAAGCGATTGGCAACATTCATCTCTTGTAGGGGTGTCTAACTCAGTGTTACGGTGTGTTTGGCCCCAACCTAATTTTACGCTTGAATATCCCTTTTAGTGGACCCCACGGGGAAGCATCTGGAACCTAAAAACTTAAGTTTCTCTGGAACTTAGAGAAACGAAACAGGACCTAAAATGGTGCCGTGGGGTACTCCACAATTCAATGAAGCTGCTGCTGATGATGAGTAAAGTTTCTTTGACAGATTTGACTTAAACCTTTGAAGGATAGTACTATTTAACACTCCAGAAGATCTCACCATGATAATAATGATAATAATAAATGTTGAATTTTAAATGTCAATTGTTGTATAAAACATTAGCCACTGTAACAGGTTCAGGTCCTGAAGTATAGTCACACTTTAAACTGTTACATGACAAAAACGACTTCAATCCCAAAATTAGAATAGATAATTTTTTGGGGTTTGAATCCAGAGATTTGTCGCTCTATCTAAATGGATTCTCTTCTTTTAATGTACTTGAATACCCCAGCTTGGTTCAGTTTAATCCAAACGTGTGATGGCGAGTGCGTACAATCAGTCAGTCAGAGTGTTGATGGTGGATGAAAAGGTCAAAGGTTAAGTTGGTCCTGTGTTTGTGATGGTGGAGCCGTTGTTGTTTTCGAACGTTTCTCGACACTTTTAACTCCAAATATTTGGCGAAGAATCATTAGAAGTCTCTTTATTTCCTCCCTCTCCGCTGTAGGCAGATGGATGATGCTGATCCCTCGCTCCGGAGGTGTGGAGTGACAGATGACAGAGAGATTGATACAGCGGGACAGAAAGAGAGGAGGAACATCCAGAAGGGTCACGGCTGGCGGTGATGGAAAACAGCAGCAAAGGTCAGAAACATCGATTGGAGGACGAGGGGAAGTAAGTGAGCAGATTTACTGAAACTTTCATCACAGTCGACTTTCTGCTTTTCTCTTTTTCCTCTTTGCTTTAAGATTCCTCCCTTCATATCAGTCTTTACTGTTTCTGCATCCTCATCACTTTGTAAACACGCGTATTTGTGTTTCAGGGATTAACTCCCGTACGGCACAGCTCAGAGCTTCATTAGCGTGTGTGGCTAAAGCAGATACGCTGTCGTAAATCAGCGCTTTTGACACTTCATTCAACTTTTTCTCTTTTGAAGTCGTTTTAGGTGTTAATTTCCCTTTTTTTACGCACAAAAGAGAGATGCTTATGGTATTTTCATGTAGGAGCAACAGAGCTAGCTTGAGCGCTAAAATTGACTAAAACAGACAAAGAACAGAAGACAACAGAGCTAGCTTGAGTGCTAAACTAACTAAAACAGAAAAAAACAGAGCTAGCTTGAGCGCTAAACTAGCGAAAAGAGACAAAGAACAGAAGACAATAGAGCGAGCTTAAGCGTTAAACTAACTAAAACAGATAAAGAACAGGAGACAACAGAGCTAGCTTGAGTGCTAAACTAACTAAAAGAGACAAAGAACAGGAGACAACAGAGCTAGCTTAGGTGCTAAACTAACTAAAAGAGACAAAAACAGGAGACAACAGAGCTAGCTTAGGTGCTAAACTAACTAAAAGAGACAAAAACAGGAGACAACAGAGCTAGCTTGAGCGCTAAACTCACCAAAAAAGACAAATAACAGAAGACAACAGAGCTAGCTTGAGCGCTAAACTCACCAAAAAAGACAAATAACAGAAGACAACAGAGCTAGCTTGAGCGCTAAACTAACTAAAACAGACAAAGAACTTGAGACAACAGAGCTAGCTTGAGCAATAAACTAACTAATTAAAAAAGACAAATAACAGAAGACAACAGAGCTAGCTTCAGCGCTAAACTAACTAAAAAAGACAAATAACTTAACTTACTATAGTTGGTAAAACTAGGGAAGTAAGCTGTCGGCAACATTCATCTCTGTAGGGGGTGTCTAACTCTGTGTCATGGTGTGTTTGACCCTAAATTAATTTTACGCCGAAATATTGGAGAAATATAACTAGAGTTTCTGGCCTTCCTGTTTGAACTGGAAAATGGATTATTTGTAGTGAGTTTCATGTCAGAGGAGTTTGGTAGTTTGGTGTTTTTGGGGGTGTGTTGAGACATCAAAATATGAGATCATTTTAGAGAAAGAAGGAAAGAAAGTAGGCTCCAATAGGACTCTCTCTTCCTCCTACTTACACGCCCCCTTGGACTGCAGCATGAGCCAACACCTGCTGCTAGAGACAGGCATTAAGGAGAGCACACGGTCCACTAGCTCAGCAGAGAGAGTTGTATTCAAAGTGGTTTTTATTCAGCCGTTTACCAACATTAAGCTTGTGTCGTATGTGAATATGAAATATAACCCCGTGATTGTTGAGCTTTAAATCCAGAAGCAGGTAGGGTTTTGTTTGCCTTAGTGGGGCAGTTTAATAAGAAGAAAATCCCTCCATCCCGTTTCCCCCCACACACGCCCTCCTCTCTTCCCTCGGCTGTTTTATCTCTCCGAGCAGAAATGGCTTAAACAAACATAAGTGTGGTGGCAATTTGTCCCCGCGGTGAACAGCAAAGTGACGGCGGGCGGGCGACATCTGTGCTTCTGCAGCGTGATCCCGCGTGTGCAGCGCGGCTCTGCAGCAGCAGCTGTATCTGCGTTACGCTCTCGAAGAAAAGAGCCAGGCGGGGAATATTTCACAGTCACAACACCAATTATAACCTCCAGATGATTTGACACGCATAGACTCGCTGTGGGACTAATGAACGGTTTGTTTTCGTGCCACTTTTCAGGGTAAAAGTGTATGATTACAACAGAATAGATCATTATTTTCCAAGTGGAAATACTCGTTCCCATGTGGTTGTGAGATTCCTCTCTCCTTCCTCCTACCTGTTAGCTGATTTGTCTCTCCTAATTTCCTCTCCCTCTCTCTCTGTGATGTATAACCGCTCTATCGGGTTTGTGAAATGACTCGCCCGCAGTGCTGTTTAGTTTCCTGTGAATACTCTTCAAGAGGGGCCGCTACGCTGTCAAACCTGATGGTTCAGTGTCTCTAAACATCTGAGGAAACAGTGATTCCCCAAAGTGTTGGCGCTGGTCTCCAGCTGGGTGATGAGGGCGCTACAGTTACACCACCAGAGGTCAACAATTAGCTGGGGGTGTCCTGATACATTTTTACTTCTGATGCAATACCGGTATTGTAGCCTTCAGTATCGGCCGATACCAAAGTTTTGCACTCCGCTGTAACAACTTTTTTTGGGTTTAACGAAAAATACTGTCACACAGCCGACATTACTTCTACTCCTCAGAACTTTGTTAGTACTTTAGTTCCCACTGTTGTATGATCACGTGGGCTCTGCATGCTTAATCCGAGCGCTGCTAGCTAGAGGTGCCGGAGAGGAGTCTGGAATAGACCGCTTGCATCGAAGTGCTGATATCGGAAATATTAGATGCAGGCCGATTTAATCCAGTATTTGTTTTTTTGGCTGATATCAGACCGATATCTGATATCAATATTGTATCAGGACAGCCCTTCAAATGAAGCATAGTGGTAGTTCTGGCGGGTCACGATGTCAAGCGCTGATCCGCAGCCAATGGCGAGTAGCCACCTCAACTAGCTGATGGCCCAGCTATTTCCTCCTAGCTCCTATTGGTCCAATGCCTTTAGAGCGCGTATTTAAAGATATCCACTGCATCGTGAAGGGCTCCGATCTGGAACTGCTCAGAGTTTCGCCATACGTCAATTCCTACAGGATCCATTTGAGAGGCCAATTCCAGATGCGGTGAAAATTGCCAGTAACCCAGCCTCTTCCTCTGCTTCAATAGCCAACCAGCAACCCAGCTCCACCCTTATGCCAGCTAAACTGCTCCACTACCTTTGAAGCGCTCCTGTTCCGGGAGGGTTCTGTTCATCGCCACTCTACCTCTCAATGTTTCTGCCTTCACGATGCATCATGAAGGGCGGGAAAGAACAGAACTATGCCTCCAAATTTAACTTTGCGTGATAAAACTGAATTTTGACAAAGTGATCCTGACTGAATTAACCATTAGCACTAATGTTGTTGCTTACCTAATTACATAGATGCAAAGGTAGCGTCTATCTAACTTCCAGAGCTTGTCTGTCCTGATTGAATTAAATTATATCAGACCCGAGTGTATAAGGCGTCCAATTCTGGTGGTTTCCTTCAGACCGGTGAGCAATCTTTGAGGGGAAACATGCTGCATTTTCCTCTGCAACGAAATTCACAAGAAAGAAATGCGACATCAAAAGGCATAAAAATCCCAGCAGCCAGAAACAGCTGCAAATGAATAATCCTGCACATCCAGACTTCACAGAGGAAGTGGTCCAGGCCTGCCGCGGCTTTAAATGGAGCTGCTTTGCATGTGTTTTGAAATTTGCATCATTCGAGCATTTGCAGCGTGACTCTCCTAATGAAGATTGTCCGGGCTGTTGCAGACTGTGTCAGCCGCTGTAGTATAATATCGCCATCTGGGATCAACGTACAAATGAGGCGTGCAGCTCAGCCTCTTATTTGTGTTACATGTGACTCTAAAATGCAAAAATTGGGAGCATGATCCAAGTCCAGGAGCTAATTTTTCTGTACTAACTCCACAAACACTCAAACATATGACATCAGCTGGATCACACTTGATGAATCTACAGGACTCTGCTGATGTTTGCATGTGTAGAATCAGCTCCTCCTCGGCTCCCCTTGAGCGGCTGATTTCAATCGATTGAAGTGCATCTGTTAGTTAATGTCGTTTGCAGCTCGGTGGCAGAGTCAGTCGTCTCTCAATCAGAAGTTTGGCAGCTCGATCTCGAAATGCTGGACAGGACCTAGAACTCGGAATTGGCCGGCAGTGTGTGGATGTGCACAAATGGGATTAGTTAATGTGGACGGGCACCTGACAGAGCTTTGACTGCCATCAGGGTTTGACTGGGATGTGAACGGGTGAATGTGATGGGTTGTTTTAAAGTGCCTGGAGTGGTCCCGAGGCTTGGACAGAGCTGTTCAAGTACAGTCCATTTAACCCTCAAGCAGGTACCCACGGGCCCACGGCCCAGATCAAAACATGTTTATGTGGGTCTTCATGTGATCTGTATTTCTGAGCAGGCTTTGGCACTCTTTATTTTAGGAGAGACAGCTTTGGACTCTTTATGTTTGCTAACTTCAATTAATTTAGTTTTGGGGTCTGTTTGAATAGTGATAAGGATAGGAACCTTATGAACCGTAGGAGGGAAGGAAAAATTACTCATAAGACTTTGTGCCAACTACATATAAATTTGCCTGTATTACAACGAACAATATATAGGGCTGGGCAATATGTCCTCAAATCAAGATCACGATATATTGAGCAGTTCACCTCAATAATGATAAATGGACGATAACTACTCCACAAGCTGCTCACCCCCTCCCACATGAACTTCGTCTACTTCAGCCTCTATAACTTTTGAACCGTCCTCCATCTCCTCACCTGTCTTTCCCTCTTTGTTACGGACTGAAGGGGGCGGAGTCACGTCTCTGATGTAGGACAGCGTCTTAAAAGGGACATGAGACCATAGCCTACCTACACACATCCAAAACCAACTTTTACGTATTTATTTTTTTGACACTAAATAGACAGATATGAGCAAAATGACGATGGTAATTGTCGTAAATTTCAGCATCGGTAAATTTTCGGTTTATCGCCCAGCCTTAATGTATAGATATACATATAGATAGTTGGATCAGTGGATGATCAGTTTCATTATGGTCAATAAACACCTCTTTCCGAAAGACTTAACAAAATTAGCAACAAAATAAGGGTAGCACTTTGTCCACAGGGGGCGCCAAAGTCAACACAGACAGAAAGTTCCTCACAGGAGCTTTAAGTCTAAGAAAGTTAAGTCACTTTCATACACAGCTTCTGTAAAAACGCGTCAGCTGAACTTTGAGATGACACAAACTGCAGCCGAGTTGTTGACTTCACCTCTCACTGGACTCCTCTTCTGTTTCATCGACTTAAACTGTTTTCCTCAGTGTAGACGTAGCCGAAACAATAATCCTAAATCCTGATAGAAGTCTCGGTCTGCTGCGATGAGGATTTTTCCAGACATCCCTGGACCGACCTGTGGAAGGATAATTGCTGATTCAGTAATTTGTACGTTGCATATTTTCAGCTGAAGATGTTCAGGATTGAGCAAATGTTGGATATTTATATATGCATCATAAAAAAGCCCTGTTTTGTTAGCTTTGAGAACTTTTAAATTGGTTTATTATGAACACACGATTACAAGACTTGTATTTATAACTTCTGGCTGTGCATCACGACACTCATTTTGATGCTAATGCTAGCTGTGGTCGCTCAGTATTTCTTCTGTAAATCTTTGTAGCAATGAAAAGATTTGTTTAGGGGACGGTTTATCCTCCTCCTGGATTTCTTGCGGCACATCGAACGAAAGCTCCAGTGAAATCCCCCTTTGGAAACAGAAATAAACATCCACATTGGAGACATTTGTTCGTCTCCAGTCGGCTTTCTGCAGCTTGATGTTGTCATGGTATAATGTTGGAAAGCAAATAAGTAAATAACAGCTCATTTAATGCTTGTTTTTGTTGTAAAGATTGAATTCTTGGGTTTAAAGATTAGATCAGATAGAACTCTATCGATCATTTTGGGAAGGAAATTAAATAAAATATCCAATAATGTGTACGCAGTAATTTATTCGACTGATTCATATACTGCATCCTTTGTTTAAGGATCCCAGAGGATAATTTAATCATTATTCACGGACATATTTCCACAATTTTAAACTGTTTTTAATACAGTAGGCTGAGGAACAGAAAACAACCACATGAATCATTTTTGTACAGGTGGTATTACATGAGCAGTGTGTTTCATCTTTTATGTATGAGGACTCGTTGTGTTTAACACGGTGTATCTGCCCACACGCACATGAATAATCTGCATTGAGTATCATGTTTACGCACTATCACCCCTACAGAATTAATTTATGCATGCACAGCTTTTTTACAGCCGCGTATAAATGAAGACAAGCTAACCCAAACAGCTTTACAATAAACAGAACAAACGTTTACATGCCCTCACAGACGGAAACGATTGACAGCTCAGGTTTTATCATCGTGCCTATGGCGGTGAGAGTCGATCGTACGCCGCCTGATGCTATCGGAGGCTAAACGCCCACAAAAGCATCTCAGCTGGAGGCCCGAGTCTACAACTGTCTGCCTTTTTGATCACACGCTCACACACAAGGACACACAAACGTTTATTTTTCATTCTTAAACTCTGTCTCTGGTCGTCTTTCTCGCTCCGTCCTGCTGTTTTTTTTGGAGGCAAAGTCATACGTGCACTCACCCTTCCCTCCACTAACACTCACTCTGACTCCTCCACATATCCTTGAGGACATTTACGAGGCGCTAAATCACTAAGCAGTCTGATCACTAAGGGTAAACACAGAGGACAGCCGGTACTTTTGAACAAACAGGAAAGATGGAAGGTTGTAAACATCAGAGAATCAGTTTCCTTTTATCTTCTTTAGTGTCTTTTTAAACGACTGTAGTGTTTGACGGTAGCAGTCAGATTTCCTCCCTAACTTTTATTTGGAGCGTGGATGAGATTGTAAATTAGTCTAGTCAAGATAAAAATGGGTCAGAGGAAACAGGAGAGAAGAAAAATGGACAAAGAAGGAGACAAGGATGGAGGGAGTAAGCTGATTTAGAGGGGAGGTGAAGGGGAGCTTGGAAGAAGAAGGGAGGAGAGGCGAGCAATGAAAGGTTTATGGACATCCACTAATAATTCTGAGGAAGGACAGTAGAAGGAAGGAAAAAAACATGATGTTACTCATCGGTTTATGGAGAATCCAGGACATAGTGAGGCCCAAAGATGGTCACCAAATTGGAAATGCTCCCCAGTAACCTTAAGGTTGTGTTTCAACCCTATGACTTTGGGCATGAACATTTTTTAGTTCAGTCAGGACCACAATTAATCATCTGCATGGTAGAGGTAGAGCACACATACCCTCCCTTTTATGTGCATCAATGAAAAGCCAAGGTGGGAAGAGATGCGGGGTACAGATCAGTGACAATACAAATGACGGTGATAAGATCAGACACAGCAGAGGCCACCCTGATCAAAAAAGCCTGGCACTGCCCCTGATCATGCCCATAACTCCGCAGTAACCTTAAACCCTATTACCATGGTTTAAGACCCTTTGTTTCATGTCTTTTAGTTCCCTTTACTCCCCATGTTTTTCTCTTCAGTTTTCTCCTCCAATAAAGGAAATAATGCTCCAAAAACATGACTTTCAAAAATAAATCCTCTTTGTTCAGTCAGTATAATCAAAAAAGTCGGGTAAAGACCAAACCAACTGTTTGTCCCAGGGTAGATGTAAGGATATCGGAATGATGGGTACTTAGATGGTACAGATACAAGCCTTGGGGCTAGAGACAAGAGACGATTGTTTGATTGATTCTTTGATAAGAAAAGTTCAAATGAAATGATCTGATCCCATCTTTGTCATTGTTTCCTTCCACAGATCAACCTGATCCTCAACTCTGACCCGCAAGAAGAAAAGCAATCAGGGAAGACTACAACATAAGATAACAAAACTGATGACACTTCAGCACAAACTAGCTCCTACATTTCTGTTGGTGTGTGCAGTTACCAGGCAGCAGCCATGGATATGAAGGAACCAGTTCTCAGCGTCAAAGTTAGAACTCTTAAACTCTTTGTTTCATCAAGATGTGGTTGTGACTGAAGACTCTAAAGAATCAGTTTTGGGGAGTTTTAACGGACAGTGCACCTTAAGGACTCATCGCCAATGACTCATTGGCAAGAAATGGGAGATTCAAACTTCAGGGAGTTATTTGAGCCCATTTGTAGCTAGCAAGACTTCACTGGGTAATAAAAAGTGAAAAACTCTTGGAGCTAATTCCTCCCAATCCCCTCTTCCCTTTTATCCCCCATCCCCTGTTTTCCCTTTACCCTGACCCTGTTGGAACTGAAGGTACGATCCACTCAAAAAGACCCCTTTCAATACTCTTCAGATAATGCTTACGGCATCTTTCTGAGGAAAGAGAGCTGCAACCTCCAACTGGGTGAAGGTCTCTCTTTGGGATGGGCGGCCCGGCAAGGGCACTGCTTGGCGGCTTCAGTACCACCACTTCTTCCCTGGAGGTTGGAAGTCGGATGGCTTGGCCAAGCAACAACCCCCTGGACCTCAACCAAACCCCCTCATGGGGACTCGGAAGCAATGGTGGAGGCGCGGCAGCCATGAGCGGAGGTCTGGACAATTTTACCCAGGAGTCCTTTACCAGGACTGTGATTAAAGAGAAGAACTGGCCGGCGCTGCTCATCCTCGTCATCATCGCCTTGACGATCGGTGGGAACATTCTGGTGATTCTGGCGGTGTCGTTGGAGAAGAAGCTCCAGAACGCTACCAACTTTTTCCTGAGGTCGCTGGCTGTGGCGGACATGCTCGTGGGAATCCTGGTCATGCCGATCTCCCTCATCAACATCCTCTATGGTGAGTTTTGAGTTCTTGACAAAATACTTCTGTCTGCGTTGATGGGAGAACATTTGCTACAACAAGTGACCATTTGCCAAAGGTAGTAATAGAGAGAATTGTTGCTTGTTTGAACTTGATTGGTTATGATTCCACCCAGCATCTTCTCAAGCATCAATCTTAGCACTGTCTGAAAGTTGTCGACATCTTGAGTCCAAGTAAAGTCACCAACCTTGAAAATCAGGACTCAAGTTCAAGCCTTGGATCGTAGTGCTGCAACACTGGGTTTACCTGTAAACATTTCACATCTTTACCTACCTTTAGAGGTATCCAGCCATTAAAATAGTTCATCTCTCTAGTTTTCTTGTTATCAGTTGCTTGGATATCAGCCTCGTCCACCACAAAGCAGAGGTAGACCCTGTGACAGGGTCTACATAGACACAGGGACTTTAGGGAGTGGATTGCTGATTGCTAGATCGAAAAGGGAGTTTCATTTGGGTCGTTAAGGTCTGAAACCAATGACGTGAACCACCCAAAAGACAGACAGGCCACCAAGTTGACATGAACCACATCCTCTTGTTCTTAATCAGTGTTTTGTCCATTTGTCGAGATACTGGAACTCTGTCATAAAGAGTGTTTTGTTAAATTCAAACAGGGAGGTGTCTTTTGCAGCGAAGTCATTGCCAGTTTTTTAAGTTTAGTGTATCTCTGGAAAAGTACAGTGTCACGAAGCAATCTGGTAACGAATATCACACAAAGTGGTTAAGTGTTTTATGGGTGTTAGTGTTTTATTTTCTCTTTTTTATTTATTTGTGCTGTGTTATTTTGTGCTGTAGGGTCTGATCTTATTATAAATGTCTCACAAATGGTTTATGCACGGTCCTTTTTTGTCATCATTTTGTTTAGTAAAGGGGGAAATGACATTTTTCAAGTTCCAAGGGGGTCATGGGAGAAGAAGCTCAGAACCACTGCTTATTTTCATATCAATACTGCTCTTTTAGGTGCCTCATCTTCATCAAGACAACACTGATACTTGCTGTAAATCTCACCCCATACGTCCACAGTCACTCCTGTTGAGCTCCACTTTTGATCTCAGACCTCCACCCACTTCCCAGCTGTTGGCGGCGCACTGTGACGTACGCCCTGTCATCATTTCCAGACATTTTTCAGAGCAAATTTTGGAATAATTACTGCTTCCGAGAGATTGCACGCTGTTACGTTGTGAGTGATCCAAGAGTCAGAGGATGCCAAGCTGATAATAGTGATATCATACCAGCTATCAACTGCTGCTCTCGCTGATAAAATCCCTGCCAGGACTCTGCATGAACGCCTACATTTGCCTAATAGGATGTCTGGTTGTTATACGGTGGGCTGTGTATTGAATTTCTATTCCAATATTGAATAAAAACATTGAATTAGAGACAGGCCGCCTTCATGAGATATTCCAGTGAGATTCTGCATAAACACCCAAATAAGAGCCTCTTTTTCTAACTTTGTACCGGCAAAGGAAGGAGAGTACCCGACATCAGAGAACAGATCACAGACCTGAGAGTAAAATTCAACTCTTGGCAGAATTTGAGATGAATACAAGCTGTGATGGTAATCCTTTTTATGCCTGAATCACTCAGAAGATCACAGGGATTACATGTACTGAGCCTTTAAACAATGCATAACTACGTCCAACCGCAGCTTCAAGTGGTTTCAAATTTACATGACAAGTATGCGTTAAGACTTATACACTGCATATGCCTATTTGTGCCAGTTATTCTGCCCTCACTAGTGCATTGAACTAGCTTTACAGATAGCTAACAGTTGCTAACAGTTGCTCGGGTAAACACCAGGAAGCTTCTCACCATTTTGGCATTTATTGGAACCAATTCGATGCATAAACATTGTAAATATAGCAGTTATATACCAAATATATGTAAATCATTGATGCAGGCTGAGCTACAACTGAATAAACACACAAACAACTAGCGATTAGCACGACGCTAATTCACATAGAAAAACCCATAGGGATGCTAACGCTATTAGCGTCTTGTTATCGTCGGAATTTTTTAGACATAAAATAACTTAAGGTGCTTCATGTGAGCATGTAACATATAGTAACATCTTTGTACAACGTAAAACTTACCGCCGGTTCAAGAGTCACCTTTTTACCCTCTTTCTGGGACCAAAATGGAAGTTTGGTTTTGTTTTCTTTCATGCTAACGTCATCCAGGTCCCATTGTTTCCTGTGTTTTGCTTTCCAGGGGCGTGTCAAGACTTTTTGATTGGGGTGTCACAACAGGGCACCATCATACTTAGAGGTGGCCACATATTCCTCCCATTTAGCCTTTCTTTTTTCACTTAAATATGATTTTGATTTTATTTTGATAATATATCAAAAGTAAATCTGATTTCTGTAGTCTAGCGAACTTAAAGTATTTTCATTTAGACTCACAAAATAAGAAAAACCCTTTTTAGAGCCAGGACAGGGACATTTACACTGTTGCAGCATTTAAGTAAAGGACATGTGTATCTAAAATAATAATCAATCCCCAGAGAAATCCATCAATTTCTTGATCAGTGCTTACCAAATGTTGATATCTTAAAGTGACAATCAAACCACCGCCAAATAAATTTCAGAGTTGAGGTTTGGCCTCGGACGGAGCAGAGTGATTTCATTTCTGTTAACGTGAGAAGTCTTGCGCTGTTATCAGCCAGTGTCACATTTGGTCATTCTGTGTCACTCTGAGAAAACATTTTGATTTACAGAGTCTGGGTGCAAACAGTGACAGACTACGAGCCAAACAGTTCAGTCTGGAAGGACAGTTTGTTCCGTTTTAACATTGTGACAGCAGAGGAAGACAGATTGGGAAAAAGTCAATACGGGTGTTATCTTGACAGGCCACATTTGTGCTCAGTGGGTCTTATTTGAGTTTTCTGCTTATTAAAATTATATAATCAGTTTATCAGGGCTGAAAATCTGTGACTTGGAGCTTTTGCTGTGATGAACTATCATTGTAAACTAGCAGCAAGCATTATTAGCGTTGACTGAAGCCCACTACCACAGCTACAGTAGCCCACCTACTCATCTACATTTTTTCAATTGACTAATTCGTCTTCATAATCACTTTATTTATTCTTCTGTACATCAAACATAAGTTCATTTTCTGATGATCTGTTTTTCCACCCATCCATCTTGTTATCCATGAGTCATTTAATCAATCAACCAACAGTTCATGCATCCATCTTCCCGATTATTCATTTATTAATCAAACCATTCATCAACCAACCATATGGCCTGTCCCTCTGCATTCATCAAGTCATCCATCCATCTGTCCATACAGCTCCACCCATCCATCAATGGATGAAGGAATCCATACATCTTTACATACGCTTGTTTCCAACTATCCATCCTTCCATTCATCCATTATTTCAGTTGCATTAATCCTTCCATCCAATCATCCATCCACTTCTCTCCATTCATCCACTCTTTCATCCACTTGTATACATCTAGTATTCTATCATCCATCCATCCATCATCTATAGATAGATCCATCCTTTTTTCATCTATCATTCATCCATTCATCTGGCCATTCATAAATCTATACATTGGTAGCCATCCATTCACCCCTCCATCTACTTTTGTCATCCATCCATTAACCCATCAACACATTCATTCATCTTCCCATCCATTTGCTTTCATTTAATTGTCTTTCCAACATCCATCCATCTATCTATCCATCCATCATCTACATGTGTCATCCATCCATCCATCCATCCATCAACCATGTATGGATAGACCCATCCTTTTTTCATCTATCATTCATCCATTCATCTGGCCATTTATAAATCCATCCACTAGTATCCATCCATCCATCCATCCATATACCCATCAACCCATCCATTCATCTTCCCATCCATCTACTTGTGTCATCTATTCATCCATCCATCCATCCATCCATCAACCATCTATAGATAGACCCATTCACTTATCATCTATCATTCATCTGGCCATTCATAAATCCATCCACTTATATCCCTCCATCCATCCATCCATCTACTTGTGTCATCCATCCATCCATCCATCCATCCATCCATCCATCCATTAACCATCTATGGATAGACCCATTCATCTATCGTCTATCATTCAACCTTTTATCTGGCCATTCATAAATCCATCCACTTGTTTCCATCCATCCATCTACTTGTTTCCATCCATCCATCCATCCATCCATCAATCTAATTGTTAATCCTTTTATTTCATTTCCACTGTCCATATATCTGTTCATGCATCCCCGTCCCCATTATTTTATTTCACCATACGTTCATCATTCATCCATCTATCCCTTCATTCATCCATCCTCATATCCATTCATCTCTATCAAAGTCAAAGGGTTGCACACAGTGATGTAAATGCACCAGTTGAGTTCATTTGTCATTTTTCATCACCTTCGTTAATTACTCTGTTTTAACCCTTTATTAAACCACTCTGGTCCTGCTTTCAAACCTGCTGTTTCCACGTCCCTGCTCTTTAGCTAACACCCTACAGGAATACTAAACTAGAGGGGAAGGGCAGTGGCTGCTTAACAGCTTGTGTGTGGTCAATGGACACACTTGTACAGCCGATTGTCCTCGTGTTAATCAATGGTTCAAACAAAAGAAGAACAAAAAAAAAACCCAGACAGATCGTTCGTTTGTTCTCACATCTTTAAAAGGGCTCCTGTCACACTGTGCACACACTCAAAGCGCTGAACTATACCTGCCCTGTTATCCATCAGACGGGTACTTGACTGCATTGATCCCCACAGATGCCTTAGTACCAGATCACACACACACACTCACACACTAAAACAGACTACAGGCAGGTCACGAAATGTTCTTACTCGATTGAAATTGACGTTAAATCACTTCGAACGCAGTGATTATGATGATGACGATAATTAAGATGATGATGGCAATCATGATGAAATATGATGTTGATTGTAATTTAGCCACGTTTAGCACACAAACATGCAAAGTCTGCAGTCACACACACACACACAGCTTTCAGGGGGTACATTTGAAATTCTTTAATTGGGAATATCGAAACGGTGATTAGATATAACTGATGGGAGTCTGATTTCAAAATAACAAGCACATACTCACACACACAGGCTGGCTACTCCTAATGGTCTGCAACCAAAACAAATATGAGATTGAAAACGGTCTTAATGGTCTTGATCAAATTACGTTGTTGAATAAATCTTAACAAATGTCCCAATATAGTTGACCTCAGTCGGGTTCACTCACACACATCTCATATAGATGACTCCAGGGTTTATAAATAGTAAGGCTGTCTCAATATGTCAGTGTTGATGAGAAGTGTCCTCTCAAAGTAAAATATTGGTTTAATCATGTTGGTATCCTTTGGTTCATAGTTTGGTTGGTGAGGATCAATCAGGAACACTCTCATCATAGATTTTATTGCCAAATGGTAATGCAGTTATACTAATGCTAAAGGCTCTGCTTGCTAAATTAGTCAAGCAGGATGCCATGGCTTTCCAGGATTGCCAATTCTTCTGCAAGGGTACGAACAAGTATTTGGACTAGACAGAACAGAGTGTGGGAAACAGTTGGTTTAGGAGGGATCAGTGAGAGGGTAGACAAGTTTGGATGGACTAAGAATAGGCTGTTATTGGTCTGAGGTTGATTGGAGATGATAATTCAACCAGCAGCCCCTTGATCAAGGTTCAAGGCCTTTACCGCGTGCCATTTTCCTCCATTCCTCATTAATCCATCAAAGATCTATCAAATTAGAAAGTCTGAAATCTGCAAAGTCAGCCTCAGGCACATCTGACTCTGAGAGAAGAGAAACTGGTCAATATGTTACACCTAAAACAGACCTCGGTCCAACCTTTTGGCACCCTGCCCTTCACTTAGTGCCTATATTATGCGCCGCTTAACTAGCAAAAACTGTTCCAATATGTCCTAATTCCTTTGCACTTTGAATTATGCATTTTAAATTATTTATTTATGGCCCTCTTACTTATTTGCCAATAAAAACATACTTAAAATCTTACATCGAATTTCTGGGAATAGATCCATCTGAAACTGCTTCTTAAAAGCCTCCAACAGGAAGTACAACAGGAGCCAACATCTGAGTCCTGTTGAATTCGCAGTAAGAGCTTGTGTATGCTCTCTCTCTCTCTCTTACATTACTTTCTCACAGACAAAGCACCGAGTAAAATTGCAGTTTGATCTCCTATTATGGCAACGTGACTGGAAATTGAAGCTTTTCCACATCCATTTGACTATTTAACATTCGTCTGACGTCTTTATTGAAAGTGTGATCCCAGCACCAGAGGAATAAGAGATGGGGTAACATTTCAAATGAGTGTAATTTAGATTCAATCAGGTTGTTTCGGTCCTTGGCTCCTATTTTGGTGATAAAACATCGAGGTGATAATATATGGAGTGAGGAAAAGGTTCATACTGCAGGTGTGTGACTTAAATAAAAACTGAGAGTATATCTCACCTCGAGTCTGTCTGCAAAACATAAACAGATAAAAGCTAAATATCTATGAATATTTAACGCAGAGACGATGATTTATGAAACCTCAGATCAGAAGAGAAAGAGAGTTGAAATAAGATAGTTGAGGAGCAGCAAAGAGGGGGAGGGGATCCTATAGACTCGGGGAAAAACCACACACACACACAGTGGGACACAGCTTTGGAGTGGAGGACCTTCAAGGCCGACTCAATCTCAGTTATCGCTGAAGGCTATCTCCCTGCACGGGGCTCCAATTGGAAACACACAGTGTCGGACAAAACACACATGCACCTACAAATACACATCTCTGCACACATAGATATCTGAAAAGGGATTCATTTGGAGTGTGTCATCTTTGCTTTAATGGAGTTTGTTGCAAACAGAGACTGTAATGTAAGATACAGTGACGAACAGAAAGAAATAGAGCAAGAGGAAGTAATTATTTGGGTCTGTGATACGGTAAATTGAACCCTGGAGATGAGAGATGTTTCAGTTCCTCTGTTTACATTACAGAATCATATCGAGTTAACACAGAGTAAGTTAAGAGAGGATATAGTACACATGATTGGAGTCTTTATCATATCCACTCTGATCACAATTCACAGGCTGAATGTGAATGTGGAATCTGCACTCGGGGGTCTAGATTAATTACTGGGATGAAGGAAAAACGGAGAGCAAAAGCAGGCGGAATCAATACGCATCGGTTGTTGTGATTGAACCCCTCGACGCCTCCCTTTAGAAGTGTTACAGGCGTGTTTAACAAGGAGG
The DNA here is from genome assembly GCA_962446985.1 of Xyrichtys novacula. Lineage (NCBI taxonomy): Eukaryota > Metazoa > Chordata > Actinopteri > Labriformes > Labridae > Xyrichtys > Xyrichtys novacula. The sequence goes on from OY660886.1 coordinate 2,986,993, forward strand.
AGACCCCAGGGTGAACCCAGAGGTTGCTGGAGGGGAGGGGGGTGATGTATTCCGCTTGGCCTGGACAAGATGGGAAATGCTGGAGGGGTGAGGGATGTGTGGATCCACCTGCTCAAGATGCAATGAATGGACGATTGATTGGATGGATGGATGGAAGGCTGGATGAATAGATAGATAGATAGATAGATAGATAGGTACGTAGATAGATCGATAGGTAGGTAGAAAGGAAGATAGATAGATCGATAGGTAGATAGATAGATAGATAGATAGATAGATAGATAGATAGATAGATAGATAGATAGATAGATAGATAGATCAAAGAATAGATGGTTAGCTTTGCATTCATATCAACAGTTTTCTAGAAAAACTAGAAAAACCTCTATTCCTTCCTCGTCCACAGGGGGCACCAAATTAAAGACAAACAGCTGTTGGAATTTGTGTATTTTCTGTTTGTCTCCAAGGGTTTTAAATCTTAGAGAATACAACACACCCCTGAGCCGGCTGAGTAACACCCTGTTTGTGTGTGTGTGTGTGTCATCATGAGTGTGTGTCATCTCTCAGTGCCCCCCAGTGAGTGTTTGACCTCTGAGAAATTATGCAAGCCACTTCCCACTCGCACACACACACACACACAAACAAGCGTGTGATTCACTCCGCATGCATCATGAACGGGCCGCACGGGCCGCAAATCTCAAATGAAAGAAGAATTGCGTGTGTGTTTCAGGGAGTGTGTGTGCTTGTTTGTGTTTGTGTGTATTTGGCTGCAGGTCTTGAAATCTGTGAAGAAACGACTTCACAGAAATGGCTGCAGGCGTAGAGAGGCACAGGGAGACTTTGTAGTGAACAGCGTCTGCAGAAAGCTGACACAGCTGGAAAACAAAGCAGAGGATCACCTTCAGTCACATTTTACTTTCATTTTCATATTTTCTCAGGCAGGACATCCTTTGGGGGAAAGAAATCGCTGAGAAACTAAGGTAAAGATCTGAATTTCATTGACATCGTGAGCTCTGGGGCGTCTTTAAGGGAGTTCACACTCATTTTAAGACTCTCATAATGAACTCCATGTGGCAAGGAACAACTTTTGGGAGTTTTCCCCTCAGCTTTTGTGAGTTCATTAGGATTTGTCAGCAGCCATATGCTTAAATACCTTCCTTTCCCTGGTGCACCTTTTTGACTGGAGGCAAAAACAACACCAGCCTATCATTTAAGCCCGCTAAGCAGCCAACTTGCCAATTAAGCTAATTAATTTACCCCACTTTAAGCAAAGGTTAACCCATTAATTTGATTAGTCTCTCAGCATAAACACTCCCCGCCATGTCTTTGGGTTGCCGCCGTGTTTGTGTGTCCCCCGGCGACACAGCGGCCCGGCGCAGAGATAAAGGAGACGGATTTTTCCACCCGTGACCCAAACTTAGTCTCCCCCGCAGAGCAATGAGCCAAAACAATGACTCAAAAGCAGCTCTACAGGGTATCATACAGTCAGCGGCTGTGACCTTTGAACTGTCTGTGGAGAGCAGCGAAAAAAAGGAGGATTTCACCCAGGGGGATCAACAGAGCATCACCAAAGAAAAAGTCTTCTTCTGTTTCCTGCCGGGAGTTAAATGACTGTTTTAGTCACAGCTGATGAACTGGTACACCAAACTCTGTGAGCATCCAGCTGCGTTTATCCCCGGTAAAAATGAGACCAGACTCAAACTATGAACATCCACAAGAAAAGTTTGGTCCCTAAAGCTCCTGTGAGGAACTTTCTGTTTGTGTGGATTTTGGCGCCCCCTGTGGACAAAGTGGTAACCCTTTGTCTAATCTTTCTGATAGAGGTGTAAACTGACGTAACCCAAAAAGGGGGTTACGTCATCTATCAAGGTGACCTATTTTGGTCCCACAAAGCGAGTGGATTTTTCAGTTTCATACCCTAAACCCAACTGCTTCTGTCTTCTGTCTGCTATTCTTAATTCTTAAATCGACATTTGCACTGACTACCTCTTACCCCGGAATCCCACTGGATCCGGAATGGCTCTGCTTTGCTCCGGCGGGCAGGCAGAGCAAATACGCAAATAGCGGATCTGCAGCGAAGCCGGACGGCAGACGGATTCCGTGGAAAGACACACATTGATTATAATCCTTCTGTATTTGGTCCACCTGCCTTTCCGGAGCTGAGATATTCTGGATCCTGTGGGTTTCGCCCGTTACAGTTCATTCGTCATTGTTTTGCAAGGTACATGGAACTTGATGGAAGGGAATCAATAGAGAAACCATCAAGAATAAAGGCTAATGAGGGTGATGGTTCAGTGTTAGTGTTAGTTACATTTTCGTTCATCAGTTTATCAGTTGAAAAGCATTGAAGAACCAACATTTGTCAACAGAGCTGTCAATCATGATGCTATACCCTTTTTACAGCTTTAAAAAACAGATCCAAAATAACTTTATTGACAGAAGCCATGATTGAGAAAACTTCATATTCCATGTTATCTAACTTTAAAGTTTGACCCATGTCTAATCTGTTCACATGGAGGAGGCGGGGCTTAAATACACAGTAATAAGGGTACTTAAAGATTCCCCATACTTTTTAAAGTATAGAACTTTTTGGTCAACAATTGTCAACCTCAGCCCACCATGTGTCTGATATTTGATGTCTTTCACGGATGGTAAACTACACAGCATGACTCATTTCCTCTGCGTGGGTTTAGCCCCGTAGCGCTCGCTCTGTCAAATCAATCTTTATGCTCGGCTTTAATCAACGTAACTATTCATTATTCTTTTGTTGAATCCTGTTTTCATTATCTCGTCACCTTTTTAATCTACGAACCAGCGGGAGGCTTCGAAACCCTGAAACAAAACAAACTTCAACCGCTCACTTCACACGAACCTCAGACACAGTAAAGCTCTCATTGTCCATACATAAATATGCATTGTGTTCATCCACCGTACACTGATGTGTACACTCACCTCCCTGCTGGCAACATTTGCATACAAACTCACATTCCAATCCAAACCATTAATTTTCAGACTAAAGAAATGTCCATACATGTAATTATTCGAATCTGAACAGTCACAGTGTTACCTTTCAGTTACATAAACGCTGTAATTAAACTACAACATTAACCCTCTAATTCCTCATGGGATCTGGGTGATTTGGTGTATGCCGACTGTGCTGTGCCTCAAGCTTTGACGTTCTCTCATTAATTCGCTCAGGTCAACCTATACATGTTGCATCATAAGCCTTCAGACTCCTCGGAGCCTGAGGACGTTCAGTCAGATAGACCTTCAGAAACATATAGTCTTCGTCACTGCCATCAAAGGAGACAGTGCGTTAAAGCTGCAAAGATGAAACTGGAGCCAAATCATGACTTTATGCACCGCACATCCTGAAGTGGATTATAAATCAAGGGCTCTACCTAACACCCAAAGTAAAGTGGCAAAAAAGTGATGCAAAGTAGGGAAACGCTGGCCAGCAGATGGTGTAGCAGTTTGCGTCACCTGTCTGCAGACGCCATCTTGAGCAATGCAGCATCGGAAATGGTGCAGTGCAGAGGCCTTTACAAATTTCTAAAAAGTGCATTTTTGTGTTAATATGTTGTGTCGAAGAGGAAAAATGCGCTAACCTGTCTTTAAACGAGTGGAAATCACCAGGAAATTTTCAGTTTTCGGTGCATTGTTATTGTGCATTGATTTAAAACAGTTCAGCGCAAATTTCTTTCTATTTTATGTCCGATGCATTTTTTCGTTATCATATCTAGTGTAAAAGTCACAGATACTCAAGGCTGTCTGAGTGCGCAGGTAAGATTGGTTTGACACAGTTGTGGTGCATTGTTACTTTGGTTAAAGAAGCACAGAAGCTGGTGCAGTGCAGATGCCGCAGCACTTTTCCCCAGCGCATTTTCTTGCTATCACACTTGGTTTGTAATATGTCAGCCCATATGCTCTTTGAGGGTTAAGAAGGGAGTGTTGTTTGTCAAATTAAGGGTGCATTGATACTTTTGGGAGAGCAGCACAGATTTAATTGCACTTTATGACCAATTCAATTTTTTGTTACTGCACCTGATTTTCGAGTCACAAAACTTTAAATGTACGTGTACACATGGAAGGTTTTGCGTTGTGTGGGATCGGTCACAGAGGTGGTGCATTGTTAAGTTTGGCGAAATTGCACAGCAGCTGGCGCAACATGGATGCAGTTACAATTTTCTGGCCGATGTGGTTTGCTTCTAATGTTGGCATTAGAGCTGCAAATGCTGGTCAGCCACACTGATGGTGCATTGTTATCTTGAGAGATTTCGCCATCAGCCAACAAAGACATAGGGCTCTATTTTCGTGCCTGCCGGCGGCGTGGCGAAGGGTGGCGGACCCCACGCAGTGGTATTTTCATCTGGCGATGCCCGGTGCATGGCCAGTTCGGTATTTTCATAGACTGAGGCGCACCGAGGACCGCCAAGCTTTCAGTCACGCTGACTTACGCTGCGCCTATGCCACGCCGTTGGCGAGGCAAAAAAATTTTGCCCATAGTCTGAAGTTGTTTGTGAATTTCTTCTTTTTTTTGCCTGTTAGTCACAAAAATTATGGTATGTTTTTTTTTGTTTTCATGTTAACCTCACCTTTATTTCTTCCCCTTTTGCTCCAGACTACGCCTGGCCACTCCCAAGTACGCTGTGCCCAATCTGGATCTACCTGGACGTGCTCTTCTCCACCGCCTCCATCATGCACCTGTGCGCCATCTCTCTGGACCGATACGTCGCCATCCGCAACCCCATCGAGCACAGCCGCTTCAACTCCAGAACCAAAGCCATGATGAAGATCGCTGCCGTCTGGACCATCTCCATAGGTCAGTTATCTCACAGTTTAATGTCTACCTCTTTACAAGCAACTTCAACACTAATGGAACAAATTTGCAGATTCCCAAGTCTAATCAAGCAAATTGTTTGGACAGACTTTCCAGCAGTTTAAAATGCTGTAGTAATCAGTTTGTAAAGTGTGTTTGTGTTAATGCCTCTCTCTTAGTCTGGTGTTTAAGGGGATCTGACTGACTTTAAAAACTTCTCTCCTTTTCTCAGTCTGACCTCCGGCTTCTGCTGATGTTGTTTTTGCCCTTTAAGACCCTGGAGGGCCCCTTAAGTCTCATCAACATGCTTACACACAAACAGATCTCCTGAGTGTATCATTAGACCGACATCCTCTGACCTTATCGTAAATGTAGCGCTGTGCTAACTCATTACTTTAGCCCATAAACTCCCTCGAGATTGTTTCAGGGTGTAATGTCCCAGCCCAAATGTTCTCCCAGTAGGAATATGCGTCCCATATTTAGGAAATCATTTTAATCTGGATAGTTACAACAGAATCAGAAATTAACCCTCATTATTCCCCATATTCACAAATATATTCACACCCCCCACTGTGACGCGAGAGGGTTTTAAGGGGATGAAATCGATGAGATGAATCGCGGCTTTCTTTTAGATTCACCTGGCTGCTCTAAATGAGGAAAACAGCAGATGGATGTGATTATTTATTCTCTTTGTGCTACGCATGTTAAAACCGAACCATTACTCTGACGCAAATTATCACACCCGGCAGACATTTTTATTACCCCGGGAACATCTGTTAAGCAAACCTTTGTGAAAGCTGCCTTGAAGCGGGGCTCTGTAACTTTTGGAGGACTTTGGTTCACAAAAAAAAAAAGGAGTGGAATCAATGTGCAATAAAACAAACAGCTCTGTTTAGAGTGGAGTGGAGTGGTTGGTGATAATATTTCAGCTCTACAGCGTTAAACAGAGCTCTGACTTCTTTTACTGATACTATTTGTGGGTGAGATAAAGCAATTAAATTGGTCAACCGTTGCCTGAGCAAAAGTACATCAATTAAAAAAATGGGGCAATTGGTCTTTTCAAACTCGCCACCGAATAATTTACGTTCAGTCCCTTTACTGATTATCAGTCCTTAACTTCACAGGTGTTATCATTAAAATTAAAATGCGGAACAGTTGAGTCTGTAACTTTAAAAAGTTTATAAGATACTATGATTGCTCAAAAGTGATTAACCCACTCAGTACCTTTACATGCACAGCTTAATCGGACTAAGCTCATAATTCGCTTTTTTCGCCGAATCGGACTTCTCTCCTTGTCCGCGTAAACATGCTGCTGAAAAAAGTCGAATTATTGACGTGAACGTGTCCTCCTCCTCAAAACTAGGGGGCGATATGGGTCTTTTCAGTGGCACTGTTTCCGACCCCATATAACTGTCAAGAACAACAACAGCAGGTCCGTGCCAGACATCTGAAGTGTCTACAACTGCTGCTGGGCATTTTCGAACAAGAAGATGCAGCATCGTACAGCGTTGATTTTGTCGTACATGATGTATGCGCTACTTTTTCTGCAGATGAGATGAACGCCACTCCTCTCTTTTTTTTTTCCGGGGTGACGGGGGCGTGGTGCATGCGCACATGCATTGTCCGATAATACTCTGACTATGCTGGTTACATGGTAGAGAAGATCAAATTCCAGTCACATTATCTGGGAGTCTTAATCAGAGCTCTCCAACTCCAATTATAGTCGGACTAAGGTGTTTACATGCACTTCAGTTGTCTGGTCTCGATTGGAGTAAGGCAATAATTTGGATTGTCCTGTAAACTCACTGAGTGAGAGCAAATTTGGATCATGGCAACAGTAGAGGAGGCTTCTGGAGTGCCGAGGAAAAGGCCTTTCAAAAATTCAAATCCTAAATTAATAGTATTCGCTCCCAAACCAGAAATTATATCTACTACCCGGTTTAGTTAATCCCCATACAGCCATCCAACTAGTCTAGTGAGCTAAAGGGACTACCCAAGGCGTCTTTATGAGTTGGCAGTGCCCCTAATCTCAGTTTCAAAGCGTTTCTCAATGGCGTTTTTCATTTCTCGATTTGCTCGGTTATGATAATCACCCAGGATTGGTGAGTGATGAAGAAATTGCATTGATGAGCGCGACTGTGTCCCCAAAGGTGAACAACTAAGAGTGAAGCAACAGAAAAAGTTGATTATGCAGGGGTACTGAAAAAACAACCAAGTCTGATTTTGTTTTACTGTGAGAGATCACTTTCTATGTCCAGCATTGACAGATCAAGCTGGTAAAACTCCCCCCGCTCCTCTTCTGCAGCTTCTCACAGTCATCTGCAGTTGAAATACCAGAAATCCGCCCATTTTCCTGCTGGCATTTCCTCGACCCCTGTAAAGGTTTAGCACCATGCTGCTGTGATTGAGGTCTGTCAGGGCTTACGGCGATCAATGCAGAGGGATTAGCAAGGAAACGTCCAACAGGAGATCCCTGTGGCCAATCTCCACGGTGACTCAGAGGTTGTTTCAATCTGATATGTAGGTTCAGTACAGCAGCAGCAGTATGTGCAACATAAACACTTTAAAACCCTCTTGTTTCCCTGATCCCCTTACAGTAAGCCAGTTGTATTTGTTTGCTTTATAGATTGCATTTGCTATAGAGTTGTTTACTTAAATAGAGTCTCATCATAAAGCAGCATTTTACTGCAGAAAGTCATTCAAATCCTTTTTGATTAGGCTATAAAAGAATGATTACAACAATAATAATAATATCACGAGGAAGCTCATTTACTGGTGATTCTGCAGATCTCCCTCTGCTGGTAATATAATCTTCTTCCAGCAGCACAGCCCTCAGCTGTGACCTGCCACAGACTGACTATGTTTGCATACCACATTATTTTCTCCGTTGTGGGCTCTGTGGATTACAAAGTGGGGGAGCAGCTTTGGCTTCACCAGATAAATATTTCACACTGAGGGAATGCAATCTGCTGCATTTTCTGTTTCAATGACACAGCGTGGAATATAATCCCCGTTTGGCTGACAAAAGCTACATTCAAATCATGTCACAAAACTGCTTCAAGTTCCCACTGATTCATCCTAAAGGTTTGGTCTACTTAAGATGTTAAAACCGAGGCTGTAATTCACTTTAAAGCGCACATTCATCAGCAGCTTTTCATCCAAAAAGCCTCCCAGTACTTGAAACCGTCAATAGACCTCACCAGGGACAGTTTGTTTTGAAGCACTTTTCTGCCAAAGAAGTGACCCCAATGAAAATTATGCTGTCAGGAGGGTCTCTCCACTCTCCCGACTCTTCAGGACACGACTCTTGATGGTTATTTTTCCAATGAACTTGATTAAATGTGATTATTTACTTAACATTCTGATGTGTTTCACATTGATGGACTCCCAGGGCCTTTTGCCCTTCCAAATAATTCAACATAATAACCCCTAGATTGAAAAAAAAAAAAAAGTTAATGATGTGCTCTCATTAGTTGGAAATGTTTTAAAGTGCCTGTCAATGGAGAAAACATAATAGTTTGCCCCAGAGTGTCCTGCTGGGAGAGAATAGGAGGTCAAGTGCCTTCTTGGACGCCTTTCAGGCGGAAGTTGAAGTGGGGAGTCTGATTTAAAGCAAACATTTTCATCAAGTGGCCATAAAGGATGCATGACAGTGTAAAAAGAGGTCAAGATCTCCTTTTATTTGTGACAACATAAAAGTTCTAGGGTACCCTCCAGTGGCGAAAATATGCTAGTTTCCTTGTTGGCACCTCTTTAGTGGAGAAAGCATTATGGGTTCATGCAGGTTTTCTTGATAGAAAGTCGCAGTAGTTGCCTCAAAAGTGGACCAAAAATGGCAGAGTTACCTACAAGATGGAAAAGGTGGTAAGGTCTAGGGTCCCCCTGGTGGAGAAAAGATCATTGTGTCATCTGTCAAAGAAGAAAACATAATTTTGCCCACAAGGTTGTTCTTCTAACAGATTGAACGCCCACTAGGGTACAGTCTGGTGGGTGTCCATTTGGTAGAGAAAACTTAATAAAGCCCTCAAAAGTTTGAGTGATCTGTCGGTTGTCATTTCAATAGAGAAATTACAACAAGAACCCAAGTTCACTACCCTTATTGGAGAAAACACAAGTTTGTTCTCCACTATGGCCTTCAACAAAAGTCTCCAAGGGTGTCCTTCTCATTGACAAATACGGCCAGACCTCAAAGGGTCTTTTCCTAAGGAGAAACCCTAAAAATGGCCTATTTTCTCTGACTCTTCTAGTAGAGAAAACAGAATAGCGCCTTGTAGGCTGGGTTCAATTGAGAAAACATGATCATGATATTAAGAGTGTGCAAGAGAGGAGAAAAAGGGTAAAGGTGACTTTGTTTTGGAGGGTTAAGTTCCACTCAGGATGCTCCTAGTGGAGAAAACATAGTTGAGTCCTCTGGTACACCTGTCCAATGGAGAAAACTCAATAGTGCTTACACGATTGTTCACAGAGTGCCCTCTAGAGTACATTTTAGTAGAGAAAATACCACAAAGGCCATCTGGGGTGTCTCTCCAGTAGGGACTACCAAAAAAAGTGCGCTTTAAGTGGACTTACGTTTGGCAAGGTTACTCCAGGTTGCCTCTTTAGTGGAGAAAACATAATGCGGTCCAGGCAGTATCAGAACTTTGTGAGTTTGCTGCCAATTTGCTATCGATGTCTTTTTCCTGTATCTAACCCAACACAGATGATGTCAAGGACAGGGTCAGGATGCTAAAACTCACTCGCAGAATGCTTAGAAGCTAAAACTTTGCAATCAGGATGAGCAGGCGCCTTTGAGGTCTCTGTTTAAGACATCGTAAATGAACAATGTCTCGACCCCGACAGCTGGACGCAATTGTCTGAAACATTTGCATATCTTATTCAGACATCTGCAGAGGGAAATATACAAGACACCATTAATGCCAACAAATTTATCCCACTGGGCATTGTGAGGGCAGTCAATTGCAACGAATGCATTAAGGAAGCTGCAACTGCTCCAAATGGTGTTTTGATATTGGCCCGGTCACCAGCTGTGCAAGAGAAAATGATGTACCTCTCACCTAAATGAATTATGCCAGCCCACACTGAGGGCATGAGGGGACCGAGATGTCCCGACTTGTCTGTGAAACACTCCTGTTGGCAGGAGCTTAAGTGCTGTAAGAGAGCCGGAGTTGTTTTTGTCCTCTGCGTCTGCTGGTCTGAAACAAGTCCAGGTCAGGGAACACTTTGGACTGAAAAGCTCTTTGAAATCAGACGCAGCACATTAGTCAGTGTTATTACCATAGGTCAGAAGACCAGCTTGGCCTCTAAAGGCTCGCTCTCACCTCAGTCTTTTGTCAGTCTGTGTCCTCTATCAGCACCAAAGCAGTTATTAAAACTCCACGAGCAGCCATTACACACTAAACGAGTCTAGTAGCATATTGATTTATCACAGGTGTAGCTTTCATTTTCAGTCTTATACCTGTTATCTCACTAGAGCTTGAAACTAGAGCGGATTGGTCCAATAGCATCCATACGCTTTTGTCCTGAAAATTGGTGAAAGATAGAGCAAAGTGGTGATAAATATGAAATCAGATGCATTTTCGGATCATTAAAAAAACAATTTAGCGATTTCCAGCCACAGTTTTTATATCATATTAGTGAACTGACTGTGTTTGGTTTAAGGTAATTCAACCATGTAATGAAAAATGGCAGGGGGCAGATATCGGTTGACCTCGCATGAGACAAAGAAGAGTTGAAGCTGTAAGCTTTCTGGCTTACAGCTGCAGTCTGACTTCAGAAACTGACCAAAATCAGTTAATAAACCAGGCTGCCAAAAATGCAGTTTTTCTGTAAAGACGGGTGTTTTTTAAATGGGTGTGTATGTGGCTTCTACAGCTTTCTGAGCAAGCCTCTAGTGGACACTCAAGGAACTGCAGTTTTTTGTTCGACCAGACAGTCCCTGTATCGGATGACCTGTCCCTGGCTAAAGCTGTCCCCGGATGTGTCCCTGACTTTAGCGTTTCATGAATGAGAACAAAAATGTTGCATGTAGACGAGGACAACGGTTATTACAGTAACCAAGTAGGTAGGAAGCAAGTTGTGCGCAGTCCTGAACAACAGCTTTTACAGGGGTTTATTATGGGGGGCTCCTGTAGTACTGAGATGTTGTCTGTGATCACGCAGCCCAAGCCCCATGATCATAAATGTTCTTCCTTGAGCTGCGAAACTCCACTGTAGTCCGTAATGCTCTGACCTGAGGTCTCGCTATAAACAAGCAGCTGCTGGAAGAGAGTAGGTGAATTGTGTTTAGTCTCTTTGCTAAAGAAATTAGACAAAATTAAAAAGATGTTTGGTGTCTAGTACTATGGCTGTGACCCTATATGTCCTGTTGATGAAGTTAGGTGCTGTTCTGAACATTATTTGTGGCTGTAGAGTGGCGTTTTGGTTGAGGTTTGTTTATGGCTCCTCAGACCGCTGTGTATTGCTATCCTGTGGTCGTTACTAAAGTTGGTATAATTAGAGAAGCAAGCGGTCACCAATATTCATCCTCGACAGGGTGTCTAACTCGGTGCGTTTCAATAAACCTGCTTCTGCCTGTTTGATCCAATGATATCCTTTATGCTGTTGTTTCGAGGGAATCCGAGGGTTGTAAATGTATCTTTGAGATCCTTTGCACAAACCTTTCAGTGCTCTGTTTGAATCAGGAGTAGCTTTGGAGGAAAAAGAGAAGCTTTTCACCCACAGTGACAGGAAAAGAAACTTGTCAATGAGCCGCTAAAAATGATTGATTCCTTTCAAGCTGTGTCTGTCTTGCTTCCTGTCTCAAGGTGTGTCGATGCCAATCCCAGTGATCGGCCTCCACAACGAGGACAAGGTCTTTGTCAACGGCAGCTGTGTCCTCAATGAGGAGCGCTTCATGCTGATTGGCTCCTTCGTGGCCTTCTTCATCCCACTGGTCATAATGGTGGTGACGTACTGCCTCACCATTCAGGTACCCGGTTCTGCCAGTGCCCTCCAAACGCACTCTATCCTCTCCTAACCTTTTTTTATGATTCTGTCACTCAAAGATCTTTTCTCTTTTCCTTCCTCCCTTTGGTTTCTCAGGTGCTTCAGAGGCAGGCCACTGTCTTCCTGTGCGAGGCCAAAACCTCCTCCCAGCAGCCTTTGCACACACCAGCAATGTCAAATACTATACAGCCTCCAACCAGCACCTTCAGCATTCCTCAAATCAACACACTCGCTCCCTCAGACTCACAAGGTAAAAACTAATATAACCCAAAGCTGCAGGAATCTAAAACTCATGCATAGACGTACTTTTATTGGAAAGATAAACCATAAGCAATACCCATATGTTTTTTTTACTGCCAAAGGGAGAGCGAAAACAATTATTGCTGTTGGTTTTAATAACCCTTCTGAAGTGCCTTATGTTGTTTTCTTTTTTCATTTTCTTATCCGAAGGTTTAAATCTTTCCTCAAGCCCTTAAAATCCAAAACTAAACCAAGGAGTTGCACAAACAGCTTGATTGCTTGGCTGTTTTTCCCCCCGCTCCCGAGATAGATAGTTGATTACACACAGCTGTAGTAAGTGTAGCTGGATATTCTTCATCTAAAAATAGAAGACGAGCCCATCACAGCCCAGCACTTGTAATTAATTTTGGTATGGGTGTAAAGACTTTGCTGAGGATGGCTTTGAAAAGCAAGAGTGTAGGAACAGAATAAGAGCTGGTTCAAGTTAGGGCCTGTGTGCACTGACAGCAGTTTTTGCTCAGTGTGCTTTACATATGGAATTAACATAAAATCACAATGAATACTTATGGGAGCCATGTATTAGTGTTAGCAGGATCCCTAGATCTAGAAATTTGAGTCTTTATTTTACCCTTCCACTATTGTAGGCAAAGGTAATCTCAGATGTCCCACCCCTTGAAGATTCTTTAGGTCAGTAATGATAAAGTTACTCTGCACAGACGTGACCAAAAGGTTGAATTTTGTTTCATCTAAGAGAGCTAAAAGTGCAACAACAGCAAAAAAGGGGTTTATTTTTAATTTAGTATGCTAAACACTGAAAATAATGAACTGCATTAGTCTTGTGCTGCTGTTACAGAGAATGCTTTCAGTGGACACAGGCCCTTAAAGTCGTGGTTGACGATCTGAGAAGCAGTTGAAAAATGAGCCGTTGAGGCAGATTTTAAAAAGCAAAGGTACATCTGAAGATACGCCGAGCAGTCAGAAGTTATCTATCTGATCAGTCTGAACATCACATAAATGTTTGATTCCTGATTCAAGCTCTAGATTCAGCTCCTTCAGAAGAGATAAGATTGTTTTTTTTTCTCTTTTACGCATGCTAACAACAGAAAAGTCAATCCCCTTGCCTCCTACTAAATAAACTTCCTAGCTGCACATCGTTAACCCCATGTTTCCCCGCTCGCAGAGTTAAAGGCTCCGCCTCTTCAGGGCAGAAGAAACACCTTGAGCTGTCTAAAAGCAGCCGAGCCCAGCATGCTGCTCAGCGTCTCCACACCAGACAGCCTGAGTATCATCCCCAGCTCTGACGTGGCGTCTCAACTCAGCTCGCCAGCTGCGGGAACATCACGGAGCGACGCCTCGGGCTGCAGCGGGCGACGAGGGATGATGCAGGCCATAAAGAACGAGAGGCGGGCCTCCAAGGTGAGAACAAAGAGTGGAGCTGAGTGCCTGTCAGCTGATTTAAGGTACTCTTGATTCAAGTCTGCAGGGCATGTAGCGTCACAGCACGGGGACAATCGTGATGGCGTTTGTGTTAAAATGAAAAGATACTTTTACTTTTTTTATCAATCAACTTTTATGCTTGTGTTTTCTGTTCAAATGAATTTGTTGGACAGTGTTTTCAGAAGTGTATATTTCTTGAGCTGTGGCTTGAGGCAAGAAAACCTGACAGAAGATGAAAATCTTATTTATATTAAACTCCAGTGGGTTGTAGAAAAATGTCTTTTTTTCAGATGGAGAAACAAAGTTTTGGCATCTTGACGTTAACTTAGCAATAACTGTCTGAGCTGTTTTCTATAGAAACTTTTAATCATACATAAAGATGGACAGCATGTATGCTTTTTACTTTTATGAGCTGAGAGGACGTTCAGAGGGGACTTTGTTTTACATTTTTATACCCACAAATAATCCAGAGGGCACCATGTAAATAGACCAAAATCTAGAGGGCGCTTTTTAATACATTTTTAAACCCATAAATAATCCAGAGGGCATCATTTAAATGTCTTCTGCTTGAAGGGTGTCTAGAGGGTACTCTTTCACAAATCTATACACTGAAAAATAATCCAGAGGGAACTATCTTTTATGTTCTATCCACTGATAGAGCATCCAGAGGGGACTTTTTTATATTTTTAATACTGAAAAATAATACAGAGGGTGCTTTTTAAAAGTTTTCTTCACTGTAAGGATATCCAGAGGGTACTTTTTAATACATTTTTATTCCATAATTAATCCAGAGGGCACCATTTAAATGTTTTCTACTTGAAGGGTGTCTAGAGGGTACTCTTCTACAAATTCATGTACTGAGAAATAATCCAGAGGGGACTTTTTTCATTTTAACCACCAAAAAACTAATCTAGAGGGTACTTATTAGAAGTTTTATCCACTGTAAGGATATCCAGAGGGCACTTTTTATGTGTGAATGTTAAAGAGCAGCTATTTAGCCACTTTTTCATGGTATTTATTAATGTTTTCTAAATGTCAGGGGCATCTAAGAGGGCTGCTCTGTCATAGTTTTCCACCAGAGGATGATGATCCCCCTGTCCGCTCTCTGAGTACTGAGGTGCTGCTGAAAGATAGATTCAGAGTATCTCGAGGAACTTTAGTAGTAATGTTGTCTGGTTTGGTGTTAAACCAAACAAAGAAACTAAGCCGTGTCTTGGAGGATGTTTTGCATATCTCCTCCTGGTGTTCAGATTGAAGGCTCTCACCAGTTTGTTCTTTTTTTCTTGCATAATAATCAGCAAATGTTTTTCATTTCTTCACGTTTGAAGACCAAGATAGATATCGTCTTCAAAGTGAGTCAAATTCTTCATCTTAAAATGGTTGAAAATCTTTATTCTCCTTCAGTCCGGGCCAGACACTTTAGGTTTAAAGTATTGCAGAAGTCAAAGAGGGCACAGTGGGTTGTCAGCTTTAAAATTCACATTTATAAAGGGCAGCGCGATCTTATATCCATATCAAAAATTTAGATCCCAGCAGAACAGGCGCACTCAAAAGGATATTAAAAATCATCAATCTCTGTGATCTGATCTGTCCTCTTCCTTCTTTCCTTATTAATATGTCCTTCCCTCAGGTCCTGGGAATCGTCTTCTTCCTCTTCCTCATCATGTGGTGTCCCTTCTTCATCACCAATGTCACCTTCGTCCTGTGCCGAGGCTCCTGCAACGAGTCGCTGCTCAACGACCTCCTCAACGTCTTCGTCTGGGTGGGCTACATCTCCTCGGGGGTCAACCCTCTGGTCTACACCCTCTTTAACAAGACCTACAGGAGGGCCTTCTCCAGCTACATCAGGTGTCAGTACAAAGCGGGGGCCAATGCAGCCGGACAGAGTTGCAAAACCCTCCTGGTCCCCCCGCCGTGCCCGTCGCAAAGCGTGACCCCACTTCTGATGGGCAGTCACGGGAAGGCGGGCATGGACCGCAACAGTAACTGTCGCAACGGGGGCAGGGGGGACAACGGGAGGCTGGCGGTGGATCCCGATGACGTGACAGACGACGGGACACAAATCGGGATAGTGCCGCAGAGCCTCTCGGAGAGCCACAACATCGGCATGCTTTCGGAAACAGAGCCGGAAACGGAGGTGGAGCAGGAGCTGTCACTCATCAGCTATAGCCCCGCCTCCAAAGAACACACAAGCAGCGTGTGACTGTGCGCTTATTCCATTTGAGTTAACGTCTTCTTTTAAAACCTGCAGACGCTGGACGCCGAGCGGCACTTCAGAGAGCGATGCAGTGTTTTTATTGGCTGGTGTTGTTGCAGGACTACTTTCAGACGGCGGGTCTTTTCCCCCTCACTGATGTGCACTACTTACGATGCAAGAAGAGCGGGTAGATTGTAGGAGAGGTCGACCTCTAAGATGGAGAAGTGATCTCAATTTTCACCTGAGAATGAGATAACTTGAGGTCAAAATGTTGGTTTTTGCACCAAAAATGAAGAAGAGGAGCTCCACAGGCCCAGAATGGGAAGTACTTCACGGGGATGAAGGTGCCAGCAGAGATCCAGAGGAGCCGAGTCTCGTTGTTGGGAGTCGAGAAGCCCTCAGTAGGATCCTAACAGGGTCAAACTTTGACTACAAGCCCCTGCAGCCAAACCAAACCAAATCTATTTTTGTGTCGGTCGAGCTCGACGCTGAAGTCCGTCTGAACGAACATCTCCAGCATGTAAAATCAACGTATCCAACCGACAGGACCAGGAGGAACACTTTCTCAAGGCTGCAGCCACGAGTCTGTCTGCAGAGGACCAAGCTGAAGGAATGTACGCCCACCGGCTCTCTGGTGGACTCACAGTGCCATCTGGTGGCGGTAGTGGAAAAGGTTGCATCCCTTGACTTGAACAAGGGAGTTAAAGAGCTAAAAAACAAACTACAGAAAAACAGATGGTGCAGGTCTTTTGGTCCAACACGGCTGTCGGGCTCTTGCTTCTGTCGACCAAAACATCCAATCCTGGGAGGAATTTGAGTCCTAAATCTGAAAAGTTTGAATAAGGAGGAAGAAATCTGAACCAAAATAACGTAAAGGTGCACAAAAGTAACAAAGATGTCTTTCATAAAACAAGGGGGGGGAATCTAGATTTTGTAGATACAGCTTTGGATTTTAATGTAATTTCACCAGTTTGGGTTTAAATGACGCTCAGACCCATAGAGTGATTAAAAAATGAATGTCCAAGATTTTATTTAGTTGTTAAAAAGTCACAAAAGACATAATTTAGTGACAGTAAAGATGTCAAATAAGCTACTCTATCCCCATCACCTCTACTTATTTCATCTTTGAGTCATTTCAGTTTAAAAATTGATGTTTTTTACAGGAAACAGTTAAAGCTCCAATGAGGACGTTTGATGTCAGTGAGAGTAAACCGGACCATCAGTGAAAGGGGGGTAGGTGTCAGCCGGGCAGCTAAAGAAACAAACCTGTTCGTACAGTTTCCACATGAAATATTCACATTTGACAGTAGGGTGAGATTTTGGAGACAGTGTTGAAGGATGCAGACTGCTTTGTCCACAGGGGGGCGCTAAAAATTATACATCTCCAACGCAGATTACCTTCATGTTTGATGGGATTAGGTCGACACTGGAATTACTCTGATCTTCTCAAGTTAGAAGTCGCAGAAATATACAGTGTTTGGTCTGAAAGTTCCCGCCCTCACGGAGCGAGTGGATTTTAAGTCGGTATGTTCTATTTTAAAAGCTATCTGTAAGCACAACAGTGGTCTAGAGTGACATTGTTAGACTGGTTCACTTCCATACTCATCCAGCATGCTTTTGCACTTCGAAGTCGTCATTAATTTCAGCGAAGACATGGAGAAATCAGGAGTCAGATTAGGACATCATCTGAATATTTCTACCTCCTTATGACTGCCTGCTAATTATCCAGCAGAGAGTGCTTGATATACGTGTCGTATTATCACATGTGAGGAATATTTGCATCATCTGAGGGTGTAAGTTCAAGCTGTTTTAGATTCAGAGCTCCGTTTCTGAGATGATAGGACAAGGTCAGCCGCAGATCAGAAATTTTCTTTCCAACAGCAAGATAGCCGGTCAAACCGAGGCTAAATTTATCTTTGAAATCCATATTTAAAGATGAAGTATTCTCCAAACTTATGCAGTAAGTTCTGGGTTTAAATTGGGCGCTCTTAGATGAAGGCCCTGTTGATGGTTTTTAGACATCCAATCATTAACCTTCTTGAGGCTTCATGACACTGGGTTTCATCTGACCCACGAAACATAAGAGACAGACCCCGACTCTATCAAGACAAGTCAGCAGCCCTCACAGCTCCGTCACGTTTTATATCGATGTTTGACAGGCCCGCTGATTCCTCCACACTGGCTCTCCATCAGCTGAAAGATCTGAAATGAACTGCCTCAGAAATCCAATAAATGTGTGGATTCTCAGCGCAGTGGGTCTTAGTGGGTTTTGAAACAATATCAAAATTTCACTAAGATTGAGTGGGTCCTACCAAAGCTGCAGCCCCTGGGTTGATGTCGTTGTCGTTCTTGGCTGAAGAAGTGGTGTCATTAGAGAAATCTCAGTTTCAGTGGTTATGTCTTCAAGGTTTCCCCACCTTAAGCAGAGAAGTGAGGACGGTCGTTTTGGCTGAAGTGGTCAGGTCCTGGAGTTTGTGATTTCATTGAGGATTTCGTGGTTGGAGTGTTGACTTCATTTTGGTTTTCTTGGTTGGCATGGAGATGTCTTTAGGAGTTTCCAGGTTGGAGTGTTGACTTCATCAGGGTTTTCTTGGTTGGCATGGAGATGTCTTTGGGGTTTTCCAGGCTCAAGCATTGACTTCTTTAGGGTTCTCTTGGTTGGAATAATGATGTCGTTGGGGTTTCGCACAGTTGAAGAGTAGATGTCATCAAGGTTTCTTTTGCTGTAGTAGCACTATCAGGGTTTTCATTGTTAGAGTATGATGTCATTTAGCCTTCAATTTAAGCTGTTTAACAAATAGGCCTCACTGTCATTAAACACCTTTGAGGTGCACCATGGGAAATGTAGTGCTCATTGAGATTTCACCCTATAAGGGAGGATATCTTGGCATTTACAGCTCCAATTAGGATCAATATATGCTTGATTTGTTTATCCCCCAGACTGTTTGGAAAAAGGAAGATTGAACTTTGGGAATGACATATTAATGCTGCAAAAACTGAAATCTTAGCGTGAATTTGTCTCATAACTGGCTAAAATATCTCATTGTACTTCATATTGGACACTTAAAACTGAGAAACCCAGGTGTTGGACATGATTGATCGTGAGAAGTCTCAAGAAAGTTGCCACATTGGCAGATTTTTTAATCATTACAACCTCTGAAGTCTTTATTTATGGCTTCTTTTACTCTAAATAACATCAGGTGTTTATGAGATATTTGACCAAACCTCAGACAAATGCACGCTGTAAGATTTGAGAGGTTTTTGCAGTGTAATTTGCCGGTTTATTTCCTTTAAAAAAAAAACACAGATTTAACCAGTCTTTACTTTTAGGTAGTATAATTCTTTCAGATTAAGGACATCCAGATTTACCAGCACCTGAATGTACAACACCTTTTCTACCAAAACCTCCCATTTAAGGTCAAAGAGCAACCATCAAAGCCTGCAGTGGACCAATCGAATCCAGAGCCTGAGGTCTGCAGCCGCCTCTGCATCCAATTAGAATGAAACAAGCTCACTGGGAGCGGTTTCATTCTAAGTCTATGCTCCTCTGTATAATTTATCCACTATTTGTATGCTACAGACTTACCACGGTGGTTCTTTGCACCACTTCTCTCTCTCCACAAAGAGAGGTCTACATGAGCTAAAATGTTGTCCAGCCGGCACCACGGTTCGGCCCACAAATATCATGCATGTTTGAAGTGATGTTCAAAGGTCCTCTCTGCCTCACTTTTTGTTCTCTTTTGTGAAACTCAGAGGGATGAAAAAACACAAGACGGAAAGAAAGAAACAAAGAGTAATCAGCAGAGGGCATGCGGCAAACAGCTTGCAGTTCCTGCAGGCGTTTGATCCCGGCCCGGATGGAGAAAAAAAACAAAACACAAACAGGAACAACAGAGGAAAGAGAGAATAAACAGAGAAGAGAGAGGACTCTCTGAACGTATTCAAATGTTTGATCCGTCCAGTTGTGGGCGAGCAAAGAGCTAAAGCCAGGCCAGCCAACTCAGTATGTTGCAATGTAATACCTATATGTTCCCTGTGTACCTGTGTGTGTACCAGACCTGGCTCAAATCGCCATCTGAGATCGATTCAGTGACTTTCTCTGCTTTTATTGATCGCGTCTGGCACGATGGATTGAACGGGGCTCGTCCCTGCAGATGCCAATCCTGGCCGGCTCGGGGTCTAGACAGCTGAGAGTAATCACTCACAGAGAGTGACTGGAAGGATTTCAGTCGATGATATGATCCAGGTCTGGTGTGAATAGAAATAGTCTGAGTCGTTTATTGACAGAGTTTATCTGAATAGATTAGAGGACGGCTTTTGAGGGCTGTTTCCGGAAAAACAAACATTTAGTTTATTCAAAAATGTTCAAACTGTCTGAGGGAGATGTTTTATGATCAAACGATGCAAGTTTAAAGGAACTATCCACCTCGACATGTCGTTCCTGTCAGATTTAGTTTGGTAATTTCCGTCGTTTCTCATTTGAAGTCTCAGTTTTTACGGTACAGATTTCAGAAAATCAATCAATCATGAGTAAGAGTCTCTGCATTGGCTTGAGAGAGAAACTGGCGCACTCTGAAGATGTTCTTTAAATGATAAAATGCCTTTTTGGTAACATCTCGTACGTGTGGCTCAAAACTGAGGTTTGAATCAAATGTAACACCCAGATTTTTAACTTCTTTGCATGGATTAAAAGCTCGAGCTCAGAGTTTTTGCTCCAGTTATTGGAGTACCGGAGTCATCAGGAGACACGGCAATGTAAAGCTACCTGATGACATCCCCCAGTGGCAACATGTAGAGATTAAAAAGTGTTGGACCTAAAACTGAGCTCTGAGGAACGCCACATTCCATTTCATATGTTTTTGATGAACAAATGAACCCAGTGCTAACATAAATTTTGTATTTGCTGGGTTTCTTCTTCTCAGAAAGTTACTCAGAAAAATCGATGCCACTCTGGACTTTTTAATCTGTTTCTCCTCTTTCTTATCAGAGCTGTCTTTAAACTCTGTAGCTGTCTCACTCCTCTCCCCCCCAAACCTGAAACTCTGTCACTAAACGGCTCTCAGATGAAATAGCCGGAGCTGCAGGTTGTTCAAGAGTTTGGCAAACCCAACACCGACCTTCGACTCTTGAACCCTTCGATGCTCGCTCAGCATTGACGCAGACGGGTTGTCTGGTTTGTCTCGCTCTTGTATGATCCGGCGCTCGTAGGTTAGCTTTTTGTTTTCTTTTTTCTCTCTGTGTTGAACCTTCTTCTGTTCTGCAGTGATGTTTGTTTTTTATACCATTAATTGTGAATGTTTGTCTATGACATATCTTTTTGCGTTAACACAATAATTATGCCGTCATCCACACAATGTATACTTTCTTTTTTTCTGTGTGATGCTGCTATTATTTATTAAAATATTATTCTAATGTGTGGACAGTTGTTTTGATTGTGTATGTAGGCCATTTTTTTCTACTTAAAGTCTTACTCAAACTCAAACTCTAACCTGTACAACAATTGAAAAACAAACAGAAATCTTTAAGGGAGGTGAAGTAAAAATAAACAACTGCTCATCACCAAAAGAACACCATACCGACAGTGAAGCATGGTCGTGGCAGCATCATGCTTTGAGGCTGTTTTTCTTCAGCTGAAACTGGTGCCTTAGTCAGGGTGGAGGGAATTATGAACAGTTCCAAAACCGGTCAGTGTTGGCACAAAACCTTCAGCCCTCTGAAAACAATGACCCAAAGCTCACATCTAAATCAACAAAAGAACGGCTGCACCGGAATAAGATTGAGACTTTGGAATGGCCCAGCCAGAGCCCAGACCTGAATCCCATCGAACATTTGTGGGGTGAATTGCATTGTACAGGTTATAGGTCACATTAAAAGGTGGAAAAAGTTGTGAAAATATTTATCTTTCTGTCATTTTCTTACATCCCTAAGACCTGGCAGCTGAACAGAGGTGTGTAGACTTTTTATATCCACTGTAGATGAAAATCACTGCAGGTCATAAACTACTAATTGCACCTTGAAACGCACAATTACTCCAAGCTGTGCAGCATTTAGTTACTGCATTGAGACACAAGGTGGCAGCAGAGCATCACTGTCACCTGAAAAGAACCTCAGGGCATCCTGGAGAGTCTGAGGAGAATACTACAGATTGACCAAAATGCACCATCTATGATAGTTTTGTGGTATTCCATCTCTACTTTAGGGCTTTAAATGCAGATTTATCATTTCTCAAATTCAGGGTTACTTTCTTAAACATGTTTCTCTAATTTCTGATCCAACTGTCTTCGTAAATATCATTGTAATTAAATACATAATTGAATATAAATGATTGTAGAATAATGAGTGAGATGAAAATGATCCTTACATTGATTAAAAAGGTAACTTCTTCAATCGGTACCTCGGTCAGTGACTATAAGTGAAGTCATTAAAATCAGCACCGCGGACAGCTCCAGTCTCTGAGGAGGCAACAACCTGCATGAGGAGATCCTTGAAAAAAAAGACATGAAGCAACAGACTGCAGAGAGGTGAGACTGCAACACAACAGCAGCAGCACAATGTCAGGGAACTTCTGTACACAAGTTGTCTGACACTGATTTAGTGAAAAGTCATAATTCAGGTGAGTTAGAGTGACCTGCATTCATCTGCAATAGATTAAAACAACCTCTTAGAAATTAAATCTATATCTTCTAGTAATACAGTTAATATTTTTAAACATTACTACATTTAAATAAATCTTATTCTTCATCATCTATAATGGAGCTATGTCTTAAATCTTTGTATTTAGGTAGAATGACAGGGATTGAATGAGCTTGTCCGGCTGAATTTAGTGTCTCTCTCTCTCTTGTCAGACGTTCATTGCAGCAGCCGACTGTTTTGCATGTTAGTCTCGTACCCGAACAAGCCCGAAGCTCCTCCGCCCGCTCGCCCAATGGACGCCGCTCGACGGAGTGGGTGGTGGTCTCGGCTATCACCGGCAAATTTCGCACACGCATGCGCCGTCGCTCCGGTTTGCTGCATCTCCTGGGTCCTCTCTCCGAGCCAACGGCTGCGTCAAGCTAGCGCGAGCAACCACGAGAAATACGGACGGTTAAAACAGTCAAACTTCAAAGTTAGGGCAATATTTAACGCGTAAGTAAGTTAAAAATAGTAATTCACCGTTAAACATTTTATTTGTAGTACCAAAGGTCGAACAGTTTGGTCATTTTGGGGGCATTTTGACAATTATGTAGCAGTTAGCGTTAGCAGTAGGGGAGGGTACCCACACTTCAAACCATCGACAAAATATAGAAAATGAGACAGATAAACAGTTTTAAAGGGGCTTTGAGTCGTTAGTTTACTATCCTGAACTACTATTTTCTAGTAAAAGTCGGTTTATTTAGATCTCCATTGATAAAAGATGATAACTTTATATGATACCTTAAATTGAGGTGGGTTCCCTCAGGTATGGTGGCCTAAAAGGGCAAATGACAACTCTGAATGGCTGGGTAAAAAAAAAAAAAAAATGAAAAGGGGCAGTAAAGGCGAAAACATTTAAAGAAAACAACACTTCTTAAAATAAAGTTAAAAAAAAATCATAAAGACATAGAAAATAAAAAAATAATATGAGACCCCCAAAGGAAAATAATAATAAAAATTAAAGTATGAAACACAAAGATATTCAATAAAATGAATATAAATTCAGGACATTTAAAACTTTAACCAAAACAAAAACAAAAAGGTGTTTGATGAGAACTTTTTTAATTTCCAAGTTATCTGAATTATTTTTGCAACTTGTGAAATTGTTTTTGTTTTGTAAAATATATTTTAGTCTAACTAGATATTTCTAAATTAAGTAAAATCTTATCTTGGTATAAATGACAATAGAGAATTTTAAAAAATGGATTAAAAAGAAATGCTTTAATGTCCTTAAATGTAAAGCAAAAACATCAATCTCTTTCATGACATCATAGTTAGAAAAAAATGTGCTTTTATTTTGAAAAATAAACCGGATGTTCATCTCCTTTACGAAAGGCCGCTGCTTGACGCTCGTGGGCTCGACGGACGCTGCCTTGGAAACGACATAAATCCAGTCCACGCAGCTGGGTTGCGAGCAGGGACCCAGATTTCCTCACTTCAAAGGCTTCCTCCCCTCACCGCCTCCTCTTCCTCCTCCTCCTCCTCCTCTACCACCAACGCCTCCTCCACCTCTCTCTCTCTCTCCATCCATCCATCCATCCGTCGGTCGGAGCTGCGAACATGGACGATCTGGAATGAAATGCCGAGCAGCAGAGAGAGAGACCTTAAAAAACACCAGAGAAGAAGACAGACAGGTATGTGTGAGCAGACCTTCAGTGACAGCTTTGGTGTGGACGTACGGGGAGGTGGGGGCGCGTTTGTTATTGTTGTTGCGCGGTACACACACGCAGAAAAATGCAGAGGGGGGGCATTCGCGTTGAGCCGCATGCTTCATAATTAGAGCCTAATTATCTGCAGAAAAAGGCGTTTTTTCACCCTCTGCTCTATCGTCATTTTTGACGCCCTGGTCAGGTGTTTTTCTCTCTTCCGCCCGTAACAAAATGTCACCAGTTGGTCGATGTGTCAGAGGATTTGGCTGGATGGCGACAAGAAAGAGAGCAGCGGGGTTTATAATGCAGGAGGTGTGCAGAGGATTAGTCTGTGCCAGAGACCCGCTCTGTCTGTCTGTCAGTGTGCAGCTTAAATAGCGTCTTTTTTACATGGGATTTGGTGCGGAGATTTGTCTACAACTACCGAATCAGCAGCCCAGATTAGCTACGTACCTGTGCGTGCATTTCGACCCTGTTTTGGTGCAAATAATTCATCCTAGTATCTGCATTTTTGCGCATTCAGAGTGTGTTAAATGAGGGTTTTACTGTTGCAAATGTCCAAGTGAAAGATCTGACTGCCATGGCCCTCAAATCCAGTATTAGCCAGGCCCATTTTTGATAACAGGAGATTTAAATAAAGATTGTAGAGCTAAAATAATTTGCTCTAATCAGATCTGAATGATATTAAGGGTTGGGATGATTCATTTGAATTAAAGCTCAGCTCAGTTAGCAGGTAAATCAGCATTATTTTTGGTCATGGATGTAGAAGAATCGGCCTTTTGGATCGTGTACATGCCCAATTAGCTTCTCTGGATGAACCACAGTGGAAGACAGAATAATGAGCTCGTCTAGTTTGTTGGTTTACCTGCGGTTGTGAAATTCCTGTCCCAGTCTTGTCGCTGAAGGGATAGTTCCGTAATTTATGAATGGGATTGGGGCTGAATGAGGTCCTTGTCGATAGTAAGTGACCCTTTGAAACCAGAACATTTTCAGAACTCGATTTCACCATCAAAAAGACGATTTTTAGCACAATTTTTAGACACAACATGGTAATTTCTCTGCCTGCTGATACTTAAAATCTCAAGTTTATGCACATGATGGTAGACTGATTATCAGTCTCAGCCAATTATTGGTGTCCATATTTGGCATTTTTCTGTATCTACCTTTTATTTTGAAAATAAGTGAGTCCAAAAGTGTTGATTAAACATTTGCTCGAGACAATTTAACAGTTTGTAATATTCCAAACTCTAAATTTTGATGGGAAGTTTTCCATTTATACCATCAGTGGATTTTATAAAAATAAATTACGAGTCAATTGAAATTCCCTCACATCTGTTTTTTGTCCCTAATTGTAGCACTAATCATACCAATTTATGTCAGAGGGGTTATACCTCGGGCAGGTTTAGTTTTCAGTAGTTATTTGATTGTTCATTAAATGGATATTCCGGCGTAAAATTAAGTTAGGGTTAAACATACAGGAACACCGAGTTAGACAGTCCCTCAAATATGAATGTTGCTGACCGCTTGCTTCTCTAGTTATACCAACTTTAGTAACGACCACACGATAGCAATACAGAGAGCCACGCGTTCAACCAAAACACCACTCTATAGCCACAAATAATGCTCAGAACAGCACCTAACTTCATCAACAGGACATATAGGGTCCTCGCCACAGCACTAGCCACCAAACATCTATTTAACTTTGACTAATTTCTTTAGAAAAGAGACTAAACACAACTCACCTACTCTCTTCCGGCAGCCGCTTGTTTGTAGTGAGACCTCAGGCCAGTCCATTATGGACTACAGCAGGGTGCCGCAGCTCAAGGAAGAACATTTATGATAATATCTTTGTAATTTCCTTAAAGTAATGATCATAAATGTTCTTCCTTGAGCTGTGAAACTCCGCAGCTGGGAACTCCGTACAAACAAGCAGCTGCGTTTTGGTTGCGGTTTGTTTATGGCTCCTCAGACCGCTGTGTATTGCTATCGTACGATCATTACTAAAGTTGGTTTAATTAGAGAAGCAAGCGGTCGGCAACATTCATCTCTTGACGGCGTGTGTTTGACCCTAAATTAATTTTACACCAGAATATCCCTTTAAAGGTGTGTGAGGCCATGATTGACAGCTGTGCAGGCTCAGGCTTCAAATGAACAATGTGTTGTCGTGTTGGATGGTTTGGCTTCACTTTTGCACGAGGCATGTCGTCCATCTTTACGGTCTGTAATCTTTCCCAGCAACAATATTTTCTCTCTGTGGGTGAATCTCGGCTCTGATCACCATTTTTCTCACTATTTATTATTTCTAACCTCATTTTATCAGCTCTGAAGGCCACTGAGGGAGGATTTTCCATGGAAGTGTGTTTTATTTCGATCTTACGAGGTCTGTAACTCGACTCGAAAGCCCCGAAGAGAATCTGACTCAACACAAATATTATAACTGGACAGAACGTGTGAAACTCAGGCCAGTTCAAACCCTCCATAAAGGACAATCATATCTGCGTTTACCGAGTGAATAGAACCGCTCTGTAATTACAGAATATACCGAGAGTCCAAGTCTGTGAACAACAACTGAGCCTTTCAAGTCTAGACTCCAGCCGGGGCGAGAGCGGTGATTAGATAATATGTTTCGCATTCAGAAGAGCAGCTCAGAGTAGCTTGTGCTGATTCCTTACGTAAGCAAATCATTGAAGAGGAAGAAGAAGAGGAAGAAGAGGGGCGAAGAAGAGGTAAGTTAGGTTACTAGGGCGGCCCACCCAGATCTATTCTTCACTTCCTACTGGAGCTTTAAGGTTAGATATGTAAGAAACAGATGTCACGATCCCAAAATCAGCCCCTGATCTTGAACTTTCTTTAGATTTAAAGCCTCCCTTCACTTCGAGTCGACTCTTCTGATTAGGATTCCAGAGGTACCGTGTGTTTTGACAGTAATCTGTATTTCAGAAGTCAGCGGTTCAGGAGCGCTCCTCCGTCCCCTGATAGATAGAAGGCACATCTTACGTTTTCCAGATGCTCGCTCGTTTTCCCATCTTCCTCCCAGAAGCCTCTGCTGCGGCGGTCTCTTCCTCTGCCTCCTCTTTCACCCAGATTCGCCTGATTTAAACATTTCCAGGTGAGAGGAAGCGGGATTCATTCGTATGATTCAAACAGCTCGCCCAGTTCTTCCCTCGTGTCTGCCGCGTCTCGTTGCGGCTAATGGTTTGAATTAACTCTGAAGAACCCGGGCCGCCTCTTCAGGGCGCACTCAAGACTGAGTGATGTGGCCACTTAGAGATCCTCTCCGGGCTATTCATAGTATGAATAACCATCTGACACATTGAATAGGATCCGTCATGACTCCCCTTACAATATGATTCACCGCCGTCCCTTTTAAAGATGGTGGAGTTACAAAAGAGGGGTTAAAGTGAAGCAGCTCAGAATAGACTTTGAACATTTCCCGACTCTTAAGTCCTGGAAAAAAAGGTGGAGTTTTTGGCTGTACTTTTCATCGATTCGTAAACTCTTTGATTACAGTAAGTACTCCGCGACTGAAGAAG
The DNA here is from genome assembly GCA_962446985.1 of Xyrichtys novacula. Classification (NCBI taxonomy): domain Eukaryota; kingdom Metazoa; phylum Chordata; class Actinopteri; order Labriformes; family Labridae; genus Xyrichtys; species Xyrichtys novacula. The sequence continues at coordinate 3,014,518 of OY660886.1, forward strand.
TCTGAGGATGAGAAAACTTGAAGCTAACTTTTACAGAAGTCAGTTTTAATGTGGTAAAAGCAAAATGTGAGTTTTGTGGTCGCCTTGAGACGGCGGTCAGGAACTTTTTCAGAGGAGAGGAGCAGGAGGAGAGAGGAGAGCAAGGAGAGGGATCTTAAATCCAAAGAGTGTTAAAGGGATATTCCGGCGTAAAATCAAGAGATGAATGTTGCCGACCGCTTGCTTCTCTAGTTATACCAACTTTAGTAATGACCGCACTAGCATAGCAATACACAGTGGCAATCGTGGAACAAGCGTGTGTGTTAGCGGATTGCAATGCTCATAAGAAAGCTAATTATGATATTGACTTTCATCGTGTCCGAGAGCTGAATAGCTCCGATGTTACCTGCTTCTGCTACGACATCAGCAATGTCAGCCTACAAGCTAACGTGAAGAGACGTGTGCAGAGCAGCGCTGTCTCCGCCAACGACTCAGAGGCGAAGTGCTAATGAGCTACTGGAGCTCTGTACGAGAAAACACTGTTGCCAACTCCTCAGTAAGGAAAGTCGCTAGTGGCAACTAGCAACCAAAACTCCACTCTATAGCCACAAATAATGCTCAGAACAGCACCTAACTTCATCAACAGGACATATAGGGTCACAGCCATAGTACTAGACACCAAGCAAAGAGACAAAACGCAACTCACCTACTCTCTTCCAGCAGCCTCCTGTTTGTAGCGGGACCTCAGGCCAGTCCATTATGGACTACAGCGGAGTTTCGCAGCTCAAGGAAGAACATTCATGATCATTTCTTCATGAAAATACAATCAGACCGAGATGTTAAGGCAGAAGAACTACAGCGACTGCAGAGCAAAATGATTAATATGATGATTATTACTTCAAGGAAATGATAAATAAATGATCATAAATGTTCTTCCTTGAACTGTGAAACTCCGCTACAGTCGATGGACTCGCCCGCAGGTCTCCGTACAAACAAGCGGCTACTGGAAGAGAGTAGGGGAGTTGTGTTTTGTCTCTTTGCTTGGTGTCTAGTACTATGTCTGTGACCCTATATGTCTTGTTGATGAAGTTAGGTGCTGTTCTGAGCATTATTTGTGGCTATAGAGTGGAGTTTTGGTGGAGCACGTTGTTCTCTGTATTGCTATCGTGCAGTCGTTACTAAAGTTGGTATAACCAGGGAAGCAAGCGGTCTGCAACATTCATCTCTGGACGGAGTGTCTAACACTAACTTAGTTTTATGCTGGAATATCCCTTTAACATTTACTGGGCTAAATCATGACATCAGTTAGTATCATAATAAAATCTAACCCTAAATTCTTAACCTCATAATGAAGCAGGTTTGAAAAAACTGAATAAGAAGTTCCATTTGCAGCTTTTTATGAAATCAAAGGGTTTTAAAAACAGTCTGTGATTTAGTTTAGTCAGTATAATTGAGGCATTTGTCAGGGAAGAAAGAAATGTCCTTTTAATTTTCTTCATTTTTTTGTTTTTGAAAGTGTGTAAATGTTTAAAGACTTTTAAAATTCTGTGAATGAGTGAGAGAAGGAACAGAGCTCCTCACTTTAGGAAAACTCGTTTCTTTGTTCTGCACAGCGACGTTAACAGAGGATTAAAGTGCTTTATTAGCCTTATCAGAGAAGAAAACACTCATGTTTGAAGACAAAATCAGCTTCAAACTACCTTTAAAAGTCTTTCTTTCGTTACTTTGACTAATATACGTTTCTTTCCTCCTCGTTTATTTCTGCTGGCAGCTCTGCTCGACTTTTCAGGTCGTGACAGAAAGAGGAAACTTCTCCGAATCATCCCTGTCTGCAGATATATAAACTCTATTCACCGTGTTTCGCTGCGGGGCTCTTTGCCAGATCGTGTTTTCCCCTGAATTTAACAGAGCGAGACGTTTCCCTCCACCTGACGTCTGAGCGCGCCGCTTTAACTCCGTCCGTTTTGTGATTCTGGGACGTGGTTTCTGCTGCTGAGAGAAAAGGTTTGATTCTCTTCCTCCTGGATATTTTCACGCAGCCAGGCTTACTCAGCGATTTCCAGGCCCCGTTTTGATCGATGAGGCTGCCTCACCATGGCGACAGTTGCTAGGGGCAGCGTTTGGGTGTTTACAACCGGCTGCCGCAGGTGGTTTTAATAGCGGGCTATCGATCCCATGATGTGTGTGTTTACACGTGTGTGTGTGTGTGTGTGCACGCCACACTCAATAATGTAATTACAATGAGGGAAGTTTAATGCGACCACATCTTCGGCGTGATGCTTTTATCGATCCCTGTAGTAAACGGCGCTCCGTCTCCGGGAGGTGAGGTCCAATAAAAATAATCCTCCGAACCAGAAACCATGTAGCAGAGCGCCGGATAACTCCGCTAAGCTGTCCCTCATGCTCGTCAGGCGCCGGGAAAACAAACGCTGGATGTCATATTGGCGAGGGAAGCGTTTCCCCCCCCTCTCTCTCGCTGATGCTCAGCAGACAGCTTGGATTTCACTCAACTTCCTGAGAGCGAGGATGTGCTTCGCCACGGCAGCAGGGTTTCATTTAGAAGAGCGGCGCATATTTGGCGCTGAAAACGGTCTTTTGTTTGACATAAATCCACCTCTCCGGTCTCACGCTGCACGTTTGAGGGGATCCCCGAGACGTCGTTTGTGTGTGAAGCTGTCACTAAGAATTACAGGAGAGGAGACATGACAGATGCCTCCAGGGCAAGACACACACACCAACACACACACACTCATCCTTTGTGATATCTGCGTCCTCTGTAGTTAAAAGGACTGAATTAACCTTTCTGTTATGTTTGCGTTACTAGACTCGCTCTAACGGCCCGTGTGACGGCGTTAACCTCCTGAGGACGCTCGGTATCAGATTCAGTTTTATTCGTGTCTCGGTCTGGACTGGAAGCTGCAAACTGGGACACCGAGACACATCACGTCTCAGCTTTAATGTGACCCGTCTCTCCTCCCCGCCATCATCCCACAGATCAGACCTTCCTGTCCACTAACCCGCACCAGTAGACCCAGTTTACCCTCGAAATGTGTGTGTGTGTGTGTGTGTGTGTGGTCACATGGCTCTGCCGGATGACTTGTTGCAATCGTGCTGAGGCCGACACATTTAATTGTGAGAGACGGGTTTGCAGAGGGGCACCGGGAGGGTTCTCACAACACACACACACACACATTCAGAAATGTTGCGTTCATTCTGCGGCTGACCTGTTTACTCTCCACATGAACACAGAGCAGGAAACTGTTCAGAGCAGAAGCAGGAGATCTTTAATTTAACATCTATATCAGTTTTTTTATGATCACTAAACAGCCACAGTGAAACCAGAGTGATGTAGAAGACTGAAAACAGACTAATATGAGTTTAAAAGATGTTAAAAACACAATTAAAATGAATAAAAGCTCATTTAAAAGGCCAGAAATCATCACAAGATAGAGATGTGTTTGAAGCCATGATGTCACAATTTAAAGGCCCTCCTGATTGGCGCGGGGGGGTAGTTAAACGCTTTTCTGGTCCGAATTTGATCAGTCAGTCTTCCTGTCGGCGTGAAGAGCAGTAGCCTATAGTATATCTACAGTATACATATATCTTCATAAAAAATTAATCGGTAATGAGATTTTTCACCCCCTTATAATCGGTATCGGCCCCAAAAAAATGCATATGGGTCGGGCCCTAGTTGTTTGTCATTGACAAATTAATGTTTTCGGTAACCCTTTCTTTTACGGTTTACTTATTACCAGGTAATTACCTGGTAACAACATGTATTTATCTGGTAATTACATTACATTACTACTAAGTCAATACTGTCTAGTTTTTTTTGTTTTTTTTTCTGTGCAGCTCCATTTTCAAAAGCTATTCGGGGTTCTTATTTTCTATGATTGACAGCCTATGGGTGTGCGAAGATTGCGCAGCGATATGCTGTTTGAGCCGATCATTATCACAGCGACTCACCCGCCGAATACGTACAATGCTACTGCGCAAGTGGTGGTTCCAGGAAGTGGAGAAAATCCTGGAAATATCAGAGCAACTCGGCTTCAAATTTGTATGATGATGGAAGGTTACCTACCTGGTAGCTAGACAGTATTGACTTAGTAGTTATCATGTAATAACCAGATAAATACATGTTATTACTAGGTAATTACCTGTTAATTACCAAGTTTTCATTTCTATTGTAATTACATGATCGTTCCTAATATCAGTTGTTCGTCTCATGAATTTCTGTTAAACAGTGGATGCATCGACTTTGAAAAACAAATATTGGCCACCCTGATTTCTAGATAAAGTGAGCGACCACCAACCTTTAACGACGCGACCCAAATAGTTCATTTTAATCTAAGTTCTGCCTCTATTAATATAAACAGCCAATAGCACCTTGGGTGGCCGATCAAATTTCAAAGAGGCTGGGGCAGTGCCACCCCTGAACAACCGTTTGGACACACCCCTGTCAGTGAGTTCCAGTTCTGTCTCAAGGCCTCAAAGCTGGTTTTGATGAGTGTTTTTTTGTTAATGAGTCAATAACAGAAAATAAAACCCTGTTCTGCAGTTTTAAATCAGCGAAAGGTTCATGAAAAATCAGATTATAGAGCCACACACCTGTCAGGATGTAACTAGTTATCTAACAAGAGGAAGTAATCTCATCTACACGACACAGAATCCACCCATGTGACATTATCAAACACCACAAATGAATTTCAAACACAGTGAAGTATCAGAGCGGCGACAGCGTGGCTTCGGCTGCTTTATTCCCATGTTTTATTCACCGTGTCTTAAAGCGGCTGTTTCATAACACTAAAGACGTCCGCACACTCACAGACACACACTCACAGACGCACACTGGAGACCATAAAGTGACGAAGATCTCTTGCAGAACTTAATCGCCCAAATGTGAACCCTCTTCCTCTCTGATCGCTTCATTATCCGAAAAAATAGATGAAAATACTTCCAAAGAAACCATGACAACATTTCCAAAGAGCCGCCCCCCCTCAACCTCCTCAAAAAAAAGGCCATAAAAAGCAAGTGTAAAATCTCTCGTCTCCCCTCCTCTCTGGTTCCGTTTTGCATAATTTGTTTTTAGGGAGGATTAGCGCCAAAGAGGGGGGAAGTGCCACCGTAATTGTGATCATTTTGTACAATGGCTCCTCACCCAAGAGCATCAACAAACACAGACTTCAAAGAGGGAGACGCCGGAGCAGGGCGGCGGGGCGGGGAACCGGGGGAGACGGGGAAAGTTTAGGATGGAGGAGAGGAGGAAAAAGGAGGCCAGGAGGAAGCGAGAGCGTAGGGGGGTTGGGGTGAAAATGAAGAAGAATTTAAAGGTCTACAGACTTCAAATAGAAACCAGTTTTTTTTTCGTACATCTGAGAGCGTGCGTTTCATTTCGCTCTGTGCGCTTTTGTTCTCCTCATTCGCTGACGTTTGGTGTCGGTCCAAACGCGGAGCTTCCTGCGCCCGCAGAGTGAAACCAGAGTAATCCTGACTCAGAATAAAACATCATCTCTGTTTCTCCTCGTTGGCTCGGGCTGCTGTTTTCATAGCTGTGTTCTCCACGTCTGAATTCACAGCTTGTTCGGTTCTTTTACATGTAGTTCAGTCTGGTAGTCCAGCGTTTTAACCAAGAGGGTCATTTCTTGAGACGTTTATGCCGAATGTCCTCGTAGGTCGGCTGTAAAATCAGCGCCCGTCGTTTCCTGTCGTCACCATGGAGGGTTAATCACTTCTGATTGTACTGGGTTGTCCTGTGGAGACGTGGGGGAGGGGCGAGTGAGGGAAGACGGCGGCCAGGTGGCTAACCTTTCTCTGAGCGGACTGACACACTTTGCTCGGTGATGCCCAGAAGGAAGTGTGTGTTTGTGTGTTTGTGTGTGTGTGTGTGTGTGTGTGTGTTTGTGTGTGTGTGTGTGTGTGTTTGTGTGTGTTCGCGGTCATGTGTGGCTGAACGGCCGAGCAGACTGAGTGGTAATAGCATTAGTTTACGCTCAGCAGACCGCCTGCAGGAACCATAAGTTTGGTTAAGGACAGTAATGAATACCTCCTCTTTCTGTTTCATCGTCTGATTAAAAGCAGACAAAGTCCATCGGCATGAACCCCCCCCCGTGGAGGTATTTGGGTGTTATCTCCGGAGGGGAGCGGGGGGCGGTGGATATTTGCCCAACATGGCCCCCTCACAAATGGACTCCAGTGGGTTTGGGATCAGAGGGGATCAGGTCTTATCGGGTTACAGCTGTAATTAAAGCCGCCGACATTAAAACAAGAAGACTGACACAGTCTGGATCTACGGCGAGAGTCTTCATCGCACCTTCTGTCCATCCTCTCTATGCAAAGTCAGTCAGGGGTCGACTGATACTGGTTTTCCAGAGCTGATACTGGTACTAATTGATTGATGATCAGTGATTGAATAGACCAATTCGTAACCTTGGACAGTAACCGTGTGTTCTCACAAATGGTCCAGTTAAAGGTTGGGTAGTCAGGATCTGAGGAAGTTACAGTTTTTGGGAGAAACCTTGAATGTAAACTCTACCCCTCCAAACCAGTTTTCCCCTCAGCTCCTCCTCTCCCCATCAAGCCCCGCCCACAAACAGACGCTCCTGCTCGCTCGTATCGTTCCAATTAAATTCAGATATAATGCAGATAAATACTTCAGATCATTACAAATGGGGCCCAGTCGAGGTGAAAGTCAAAAGCATTGGTGCTACTGTAGATGCCAACAGACTACCAGCAAACACAATGTTTGCAGGACTTCTACAACGAGGATAAAGTGACATAGTCCAGGACCCGAGGGAGGACAGTTTAGCGATGGCGCTACAACACGCTACAGCAGGTCCGTTTGACAAGAAACACTTCTGTTACAGACACTTGTCTTACTTTGTTAAAGCGGTTTACCTGTCCAGCAGAAAGGTTAAAGGGTCTGGAAGATCCCCAAGCGTCCCCAATCATTGTTGACCCGTCTTTTTAGCTCTTGTCCGGTCTACCTCCGTTTTAAGCGCCCGTTATTCCTCCAGAGTCTCCGGTATTTACTTTGTTTTCTTGCTTGTGTCGGCAGTCGTGGCCAAAGGAGGATTCAGACAATTTTCCGAACTTTCTGGTTGGTTTCTACTGTCTGATATTGTAGCACGCTAACTTTGTTTGGGCACCTGAACGACATGAGGGAGCAGCGTCTGCCTCACAACCAATCAGGTTGGGGGAGGCGGAGAATAGTTTTGCTCTGCTGTATGAAACCTTCAAAACTGGTGAACATGTAATACCTTTCAACAAACTCTCAATGTCTGTTTTAAAGCTGAAAGTGGTCACCTGGTGTCTCAGAGTACCCCCTATGTTGTCGTGAACTGAACTTTACAGCTTTGGTTTAGGAAGAGTCTAAAATGTAGAATCATAAAGGGGATGTAAACGCTCCAAAATAAGTTCCTGCTTCATCACCAATCTGTCCAACCCTCTGAGTTTAACAGTTTGTGAGCAACAGCTTCCAGCAGACGAGCTCACGTGTCTGCAGCCTCTCTGTGAAAATCTTTTTTTCGTCTCATCATGAATCTTTGATCCGAGGCGTCCTCACAGAGTCTGACTCTCTGAAACGTTTGAGGAGGTTCTCTGTTCGTGTTTGTGTCGCTGCTGCACCCTAAAGTCTGTCGCGTCGTGGCGGTGGAGGTGTCAGACTGCGGTAAATCCTGAGGAGACCTACTTAAAATTTCAAGTTCCTGCTTTTCACGGGGATGTCCGTCCCCTCCCTCTTCATCTCTCCCTCTCTGTCTGTCCTCTTCAGATTCTCTTTCAGACTATTTTCGGATGTAAAGACGAGTTCCACTTTTGAGCAGCGGAGCGGATTCCTCAGCTGGTTGCCATGACAACGTTCCCACAGCTCCCCGACACACTTTTGGCCCGTCTACTTTCTCCTGCTTGTCATATTGTTAATTTTCTCTTTCCCCTTAAAATTCGTGGAACTAGGAAGTCTTGAGACAACTGGATTTATGACTTTCTTCTTTTCTTCTTTAAGTTGATTTAATATATTAGACTGGGAAAATATCGTTATTAAGACAAGAAGATCGGAAACTGAAATTAGACTCTTTACCAAGAGTATCAAGAAACCATAACACAGCTGACAAAACAGCTGTCTATGGTGCTGGTTAAAGTGCAGCAAGGCGTAAAGATGCCGACAGCTCGTCTCCTCGACGCAAAACAAGAGCAAACTGCACAGAGATACAAACTAAGTTCACACGTGCACGGCTATTTTCATAAACAGACTTCACCACTACGTTTTAAGAAAAGTTTTCGTTACACTAACCTGTGTATATATGCCGTCAATAGCATGCCAAACCTCTAGGTGGCAGTGTAGCAAAAAGCTCAAGCCCTCATTAGCAACAACAACAATGTCCCTTCCTCCTTTCCTGCGCACAATCTGATGTCGGCTACCCAAATTTCCGTTAACCTCAGTTTTTCTCCGTTTACGTGCAAACGGCGTTATCCGAAATCTCCACTTTGGTCAGAGTTTTTAAAAAGCATCGTGGGTGCAAACGATGGTTCATGCCTCGGTTTTTAAAAGTAACCGCGTACGTATAAACAAGGCCGCAAAATCTGCTAGCGCAGTTTGTTTAGCAGGCCATTTATCACAAATTCACCTTTACGGTTTCATCTAAGCATTAGCTGAGGAATCCCAAGTGGTCCATCAAGACCTTTAACCCTCAGATTTTTGTTTTTCATTCACTCCCTTATTTATTCTGAGGGCTGAACTGCTGTTGTGTGCGTGAGATCAGTACTTGGCACAACTGTTTCTGCTCTCAGTGTTGGCATGCAACAGGAAGCACTTACTGTCTCCACACACAAAGCACGAGTAAATTTATTCGCGCGAATGAATTACATGTTAAGTCAATGCAAAGACGCGATTAGGCGCTCCTACTACTCTGGCGGCGCGAATGACCCGAACTGGGCAGGAGCCAATAAAGGCTCAACTTGAGCAGATATTTGAGTTGTAATAACCAATCAACACCAAGGTTGCCAGGTGACAGAGGACAAACTGATCGTGTCGGTGTGTGTGGGTGCCACAATTTATATGATACCTTTTCTTTCAATTACCAAAACTAGAATTAAAAGGAGGCAAGTGAGTGAGAAGTTCGGATTACCTGGTAAACTGTAAAAAACCTTTGTCTATCACTTGATCTTGCCGGTTAAATTGGCAGGGATTACCGTTGAAATAACCTTTGATGCGCGAATTAAGCGAGTAAATACGATACATTCACGCGTCTAGATTCATGCGAATTAAGCGAGTAGATGATTTTACACGTAAAAGGCTCAACTTTAGCGGATTTAGGCATTGCAATAACCAATCGGAACGAGGGTTGCGAGGTGATGTACGAAAGCGGACAGTTGTTCACTGGTATCTAAAACTGGTCGTGTCGATGTGTTGGTGCCCCGAATTATTTCATTCACGCGTTTTGATTCGTGCGAATTAAGCGAGTAGATGATTTTACACGTGCTCGGTGTGAGCGCCCCATTAGTGTGCAGGAGAAAAAAAAATCACAATTATTAATAGTGACATCTATATTACAAGCATTCATGTAATTTAAAAGCTCTTAATTCTCATTTTAAGAGCTCTGGATTAATCTGGTCTCGGTTCCCTCAACAGTCGAGGTTTTATCACTTCAGGTCAGTACCGCCGTGCCCTGCAGCTGACCTGAGAGAGCCGCTGTGAGGAGACTAAGTGCCTCTGGGTCAAGATCCGGCCCACTTGTGCCGCATCATGGCTGTGAACCTGCATTAAATCCCAGACTAAGTGGCCTCTACATCGAGTCCACACACTCACACCTTCAGATCAACACGGAGACGGGGAATACCCGCCCCGTGTTGGACACCGAGACGCTCACCCTCATTTATTTATTCATGAAAGCAGGCGGAGACGGAGGGAAGATCAGGAGTGGAGGAAAATGTAGATAAAAAGAAGGATGGAGAGAGTCTGACAGATGAGACAAATAAGAGATGAAGAGCGGCGGCGATGGCGGGCGAGGACGAGCGTGTATGTTTTATTAAAGAGCCGCGGCGTTAGATTATTTACAACAGCTGGAGGAGAGGGTGGATATCGGCTCACACACGCTGAAAAAACCCGATCGAGCTCTAAAAACACAATCGGCGGCGCTTTGAGTAATTGGACGTCAGAGGCTGTTAGAGGGAGGAGAGAAGGAGTGAAGGAGACATAAGGAGGACGAAGGAGACGCTTTTTATTAAAGTTGACGTGTTTAGGGAGCATGTGAGCGAGCACTGATTCAAGGGAATTAAAAGGGTGTAAATCAGTTAGCCTGTGTGTTTTTGTTTACCTCTTTTCATCCCCCTCTCTTCTTCCGGATGTTTGGATTTTGCCAGTGATTATGTTCGGAGTGTGAGAATGGCGCGTTTCCAGAGCGCTGACCTGATAACACACACACACACACACACCTTCAACACACACACACACACAATGAGAAATCGTGCCTACTTTGATTCTGAAGCAGATAGACACACACGTAACCCTCACACACAACATCAGAGCCCAAAAATAACAAGCGTGTCCCACATAGAGAGTCGAGTCCAAAGCCAGAGGAGCGGGGCGGTCTCCTCACGTGTCGGGGACGCTCGCTCACTTTTCTCAAACTTCACCGTCTCTCTCTCTCTCTCTCTCTCTCTCTCTCTCTCTCTCTCTCTCTCTCTCTCTCTCTCTCTCTCTCTCTCTCTCTCTCTCTCTCTCTCTCTCTCTCTTCCTGTCGGTCACATTCGTTCTCTTCAAAGAGCGAAAAAGAGGTTCAGGTACAAAAATCTACTCAAAGAAAATTAGAGACTGACGCAGTGAAGCTTGTTGATTTATTTACAACAACTGGATGTCGACTTTGAGTCTGCGCACCTGAACCTCCAAAACAAAGAAAAAGTAAAACACATTTTGGCCAAAAGTTTAACATCTGTTTGTGACACTTGAACTGATTAATAACACACTTCAGCGGTGTTGCTGTCAAACGAGTGGTCATTAAGTTTGGCGTAGATGTTGAACTTTAAAACAGTTTTAAACTCGAGCTGGAAAGTTGCGCTTCAGTCCCTAAAGATTCAGAGTTAAAGGGATATTACGGCGTAAAATTAATTTAGGGTCAAACACACAGTAACACTGAGTTAGACAACCCCGTTGTGAGATGAATGTTGCTGACCGCTTGCTTCTTTAGTTATACCAACTTTAGTAACGACCGCAGGATAGAAATACACAGCGGTCTGAGGAGCCATAAACAACCTCAACCAAAACGCCACTCTATAGCCACAAATAATGCTCAGAACAGCACCTAACTTCATCAACAGGACATATAGGGTCCCAGACATAGTACTAGACACCAAACATCTTTTTAACTTTGACTAATTTCTTTAACAAAGAGACTAAACACAACTCACCTACTCTCTGCTAGCAGCCGCTTGTTTGTAGTGAGACCTCAGGCCAGTCCATTACTGTCTACAGCGGGGTGACGCAGCTCAAGGAAGAACATTTATGATCATTTCTGCATAGAAATGCAATCAGACCGAGACACTAAGGCAGAAGAACTACCGTGTCTGCAGTGCAAAATGATTAATATGGTGATTATTACTTCAAGGAAATGATAAAGTAATGATCATAAATGTTCTTCCTTGAGCTGTGAAACCCCGCTGTAGTCCGTAATGGACTGGCCTAAGGTTTCAGAGTTAAGCAACAGGCCTTTCTATGAAAAACAATTTTTGAATGTTCACTTTGGAAAATAAACTCACACACTTTTGTGTAGGGTGACCACATGTCCTCTTTTTGGGGGCTGTCCTGCCTCGTCTGGGGGAGTTTATAAAACCCTTCAAATATCCAGAAGTTTTGAGTTTGTGTCGTGTGGACTTACTGAGTTAAAAGTGTGTAAGAATCACTCGATCCTACCCCACAATTAACTACATGTGACTCTGTGACTCGGCCCCCTTGATTCAGAATATGGTCACCCTAACTTTAGTGAAACATCTACATCACATCCTGAAAGTGTCTTCTTCGACTCTCCTGACGTCATGTGACATCTATATGTAGCTGCTCTTCCCTCCAATTCTAACCGCTCACACACTGACTCTCTGTCTTCTTCTCTTTCTCCGTCCATCAGCTGCTCTCTCTTCTTCCTCTCTTTCTCTCTCTCTCTGTCCCTGGTGGTTTCTCTGGCTACAGTTTTGGCTCGTTAACACCGTTTAGAAACTTCTTTCCGGCTCATTTGTCTCTTGGCTCGTCGCGGCCGCGCTGACATTAAGCAGCGTGATGAGCGACTGCGCCCCACGGCGGACATGACACCTCCGTGTCCATCAGGACTCACAGCTGAGCTCAGACACATTTTCCCTCAGCGTTTTCTCTCTCTTATCTGTCAGCGTGGAGCTAATTCTTGTATTTTGTTGCACGGCGTCCTTCAGGGAATCAAAATAAGTTCAGTCAGGCAGCAAAAAGACGCCGTTTTGAACTTTAACCTTTGTTGTTTTCCTCAGGAGTAGACCAGCATGCCGTTGGTGAAGAGGAACATCGAGCCCCGGCACCTCTGCCGCGGAGCTCTGCCGGACGGGGTGACCAGTGAGCTGGAGTGCGTCACCAACAGCACCCTGGCGGCCATCATCAAACAGCTGGGCAGTCTGAGTGAGTCATCATCGCACACCTGATATTCACACACTCACAGCAGCTGAGCTCGAGCTGAATGAATGGATGAGTTCATGAGTTCTGAGTTCATCACTGAACCGGTTTGTGGATCTACACGTTTAAAAACAACCAAACTGTGACCATGAGTCAGCGTGAAGGGAGTGAGTCTGAAACTGTTCGGAGACGGAGAATCCAAGGAGGGATTATATGATGAACTCAAATCAAACATAAACATCTCAACTTTGAATATTCTGCAGACTCACGGCTACAGCTGCTGTTTCTCAGGAGGTTAACGACAGAACAGTGTCAGAGAGAAATGAGTATTTAGTGAAAATGTGTAAATTTGATGAGCAGTCGGGCTCTTAATTAAATTCGGCGACAGCTCTGCCTCTGCTCCATCTGTCGGGTTCAAGGCTGAGAGAGATTCTAGATGAGTTCATACTTCTCAGTAAATGAGTCTCTGTTACAGACAGGATTGTGGTTTTTAACTATTCAGTCGTGAAGGTGCTCAGCAGGAGGTGGGGAGTCCTGCTGAGAGAGACGAAGGAAAGGAAGAGGAGGAGGAGCAGTACTGACTGACTGACCTCCATCTCTGCTCCTTTTCTGATCAGAGAGTTTCTGTTTTGTTGTTTTGCCCTCGTTGTCTTGTTTACATCCAGCTGGTGGAGCAGTAAAGCGCTGCTGCACCAGCCAGTAACCAGAGCTACAGATCAGCTCGAACACAAGCTGTTGAACTGCCTGTATAACAACAGACAGAGAGGGTTGTAGATGTATGCTGCAGACAGTCAACTACTGTAGACCATAGATAGACTATCAAAACCTAACATATCAGATCTGTCTATTTGATTGTTTTTCATTTTCATAAATTATATTTTCATTTTTGAGCTTTTTTAATCCTCAATAAGTAAATAATAAAAACTCTAAGAGTCCTGTCAGGTTCAAGGAGCATCACAAGGGTTGGGCGTTGAGTCTTGAGCATCGATGGGGACCAGGACTAACATTCTGATTCTCCTGGAATCATTCAAATGTTAAAATTTCATTTCCAAGTTTCGATGTCGGAGTCCAGCAACTGGAAGAAATAGCTGCCGAACACCAATGAGGAAGACGCTGCTTAACACCAACAAAGAAGAAGCCGCTAAATACCAATGAAGAAGAAGCTGCCGAACACCAACAAGGAAGACATCGCTAACCAAGAAGAAGCCACGGAACACCAACGAGGAAAACCCCGCTAAACACCAACGAAGAAGAAGCCGCCAAACACCAAGGAGGATGACGCCACAAAACACCAACGAAGAAGAAGCCACTGAACAGTAATGAGGAAGACGCCGCTAAACACCAATGAAGAAGACAAAGCTAAACACCAACGAAGAAGACGAAGCTAAACACAAATGAAGAAGTCGCCAAACACCAAGGAAGATGCCTCTAAACACCAACGAAGAAGAAGCTGTCGAATACAAACGAGGACGAAGTGTATGAGACGAAGCCACACAGAGAGAGAGAGAGAGAGAGAGAGAGAGTCCATTGTTACCCACAGCAGCTGAAATTTATAGTAAAGTTCTTAAAAAGTTTATATAATTAAAAAAATCATGGAGAAGTTCAGAAATGTCATCCAAAAAGAAGAACTTTGGTTAGCACCCTTATTTAAACCATTCATTTTTTTAATATCCTGCCTTTAAAAGAATCAGAATCAAGAATCGATTGGCATCGGAACCGGAATCGTTCAAAATCAAACGATACCAAACCCGAAGCCTCACAAAGCTCAGACCTTAAACTCTCTCTGTGTTCGTGTTCACAGGTCGTCACGCTGAGGACATTTTCGGGGAGCTGTTTAACGAAGCCAACAGCTTCTACCTGAGGATGAGCAGCCTGCAGGAGAGAGTGGACCAGCTGGCTGTGAAAGTCACCCAGCTCGACTCCACCGTGGAGGAAGGTAAGGACACCGAGTCTGCGTGTGTGTGTGTGTGTGTGTGTGCGCACGCTCTGACAGTTCGACCTCGCATTTCTTTATCAATTAAAACTTTAATTAGCCGCGTCCTGAGCTTATCGTGTCGAACAAAGAGCTTCAGTCGCAGGTTTTTGAGTTTCACCTCGAAAGTTTGTGTCCTCTAGAGATTTGTGAGTCACGTTTGAGAGAGAAATTCACAGCTGCTCACACAGACGTGGACCGGAGAGGAGAGGAGTTTTGGAAACGAGTCTGTGAGTGAGTTTATTCTGCGTCTCAGATGGGATTCAAACACATTAATATGGAGACAGTGACATCAGGCTGAAGAGACAGACTTAGAAAACAAAGAGAGAAGCAGGTTGGACACACAACCATATATATATACACACAGACACACACTGACTGATATGACAGTGACAGATGTTTGATCAATAAGTCATCAGAAGAGGCGGTCGGAGAGGAAAGTGCCTAAAAATACAATAATGTTTTATTTTTTCTTGTGTGTTTATTGCAATTTTTTACATTGTAGATGTATTAAGTTCATTAAAGTACATTTTACAACTTTAAACACACAGATTTTGAGTCAAACTGCAAAAAAATAAACAAGAGTGAGTTTATATGAACAAACAGAGCTAGATACAAACCAAATATGTGAAAAAAATGCAGTTTATTAAGATTTTTTGATGGTTTTCAAATCATTTTAACACTTTATTTTATTGAAAATGGTGACCAAAAAGAAAAACAGGAATGAAATGAGTAATGATTGAAAAATCTGTTTGTTTGTTATTTGACGCCTGCAGCAGGTTTCAAGAAAGTTTGTATAGGAACAAAAAAACACTTAAAAATGTTGTGTAACTACGATTTGATCATAATAACTAATAACTTTAATTTTATTGCACTTTTAAAAACAGAATTTCACAAAGTTCTTTGACAAACAGTTGCAAAGCATCAGCTCATGAAAAAAAAAACAAAAGCTCAGTTAAAAACAAGGCCACTGAATTGAAGGCCAATTTAATTTTTCACAAGAACCCTTCAACATAAATGAGACCATGAGGACCGAAATAAAAACATCAAATAGGTAAGAAGAAGAAATGAAATAGAAAAGGAGGGCAGAGAGCAGGAAACAGGATAGTAAATATAAAAGAGGACATTAATAATGATAATAAAATCATAATAAAATCATAATGATGGTAATATAAATGACAGATGGAATAATAAAAATGAGCAGGAAAAAACTGTAAAATCAATAAAAAGCCTTAAGGGTAAAATAAGAAAAGATTATAAATAAAACAAAGACTAAAAGGAGAGTAAGTCGAAATACGATAAAAGAAAAAAGAGAAAAGACGGCATCACAAAAAAGCAGTGAGTTTTTAAATTTGACTTAAAAGAAGCGACTCTCTCTGCTGTTCGTCTTATCTCCTCTGGCAGGTCGTTCCAAAGTCGAGGAGCTCTGATGGAGAAAGATCGATCACCTTTAGTTTTGAGCCTCGACTTTGGAACGACCAGGAGGTTTTCACCAGAGGATCTGAGGCTGCGAGTTGAAATGTAGCTCGGAGAAAGTCAGAGTAATCAATAAAATCACTTCTAAAACTGACAGGAAGCCGGTGAAGGGAGGCTAAAATCGGAGTGATGCGACGCCGTCGACTAAAACCAGTTAAAAGCCGAGCTGCTGCGTTCTGAACTAGTAGGAGGCGGGAGAGAGATTTCTTGATTAAACCAGGGAGGAGAGAGTTACAGAAGTCCAGTCTTGAGAAAATGATCATCTGTCGAGCAGATTATCATGAAACCAAAGATGACGACATGAAAAACAGACATGACTCTGGAGTGGGAATCACCGCATAAGAGCTCAAAATGACAGCAGGTCTAAAGTCAAACAGAAGCTCAACTCTCTGTGTTTGTTATTCTTTTACCCTCTGGCTCTGTTTGTTGTCCGTGCCTCTGTGTTTGTGTGTGTTTGTCAGTGTGTGTTTGTGTGTGTTTGTCAGTGTGTGTTTGTCAGTGTGTGTTTGTCAGTGTGTGTTTGTCAGTGTGTGTTTGTGTACGGGGTGTGATTGAGAATCATTATCTCAACCATTAAGCTTTTCACTGCCTCTGAAGGTCAATTCTGTTAATGCAGTAATTGATAGATACACACTCACAGACACACTCACACACACAGACACACACACACACAAACTCTTGTATTCAGATCAGGCTGTTCTGTTCTCGTTGTCGGTAACATTTCAGGACTTCACCGCAGACTACGGTGGCCCCTCAGGCTCAAACTGACCTTTAATGTGAGATGTAAGAAACCTTCAGTCTCGTCCTCTGTCCAGTCTTTTCTCTCAGTCTACCTGCTTCTATCTCTCATTTTGTCTTCTTTACATCCTTCCCTTCTTTTCTCCTCCTTCTTCACTCACTTTTATTCTCCCTCCGTCCTTACCTCTCTCTCTCTCCACCCTTGCTTCCTTCCCTTTTACCCTCTCTCTCCTTCGCTCTTTCACATCCTCAGTGACAGCTTCTTCTTCCTCTCTTCCTCCTGTTTGTGTATTTTCATCTCTGTCTCTATCCCACTTCTCTATTCTCTTTGATTCTCTCTTTTATCCTCCCTCTCTCTCTCTCTCTCCCTCTCTCTCTCGCTCTTTCTGCCTCGTCATTCTGCAGCACGGCGGCCTCAGACAGAAGCCTCAGAAAGCAGCACAGACGAGGATGAAAAGAAAAAGCTCAGCACTCCTCTGTCTTACCCATCGCTCCCTCTCTCCTCCTCCTCCTCCTCCTCCTCCTCACAGTCTTTCATCTCCCCTCTCCTCTTCTGTCCATCTGCAGGCCTCCTCCTCCTCCTCCTCCTACGCACAAACAAATTGTCTTTTTCATCTGTACTCTTTCGCTCCATCATCTGTTACTCTTCCTTCTTTTGCATCTCAGTCACATCTTCTCACTCGTCTTTCTTTCTCTGTTTTTCATCCCTCGCTACCGCCACATCCTCGACTTTTTCTCTTTTTTTTTTTTCCTTTTCACCCTCGTCAAACCGGCAAACAGCTGACGCTGAATGTTTTATGAAAGAACGAAAGAAAGAAAGAAAGAAAGCAAGAAAGAAAGAAAGAAAGAAAGAAAGAAAGAGTGAAAGGGGTGAAGTAAAAAAGGGAAAGAAGAAAGAATTAGGAAGGAGGAACAGTTGGGAAAGAAAGAAACAAGAAAAAGAGGCAGAAAGAGAAATTAAAAGTGTGATTTAGGAAAAAAAAGGAAGGAGGGAAGGAAAGCAAGAAAAATGGAAGGAAAAAAGGAAGAAAGGAGGGAATGAGGACAAAAGATTTGGAAGAAAGAAAGGAAGAAGGGAGGGAAAGAAGAAAAGAAATATGGAAGGAAGAAAGGAGAGAATGAAAAAGAAGGAAGGAGGGAATTAAGGAGGGAACTAAGGCTAGAAAAACAAGGAAGAAAGGAATGAAGGAGAGAATCAAGGCTTGAAAAATGGAAGGAGAAAAGGAAGAAAGGAGAGAATGAAGACAAGAAATATGGAAGCAAGAAAGGAAGGAAGGAGGATATGAAAGCAAGAAAAATGGAAGGAGAGAATGAAGGAAGGAGGGGATGAATGAAGATAAGAAATATGAAAGGAAGAAAGGATGGAATGAAAGCAAGAAAAATAGAAGGAGAGAATGGAGTAAGGAATAAAGGCAAGAAATATTGCAGGAAGGAAGCTAGGAAGGACAGAAGGAGGGAGTGAAGGCAACATATAAAAGGAAAAAAGGCTGGGAAAAAAGAGAAATATGGTTAGAAAGAGGGAGCGAATTAAAGAGAGAAAGAAGGAAGGAGGGAGGGAATGAAAGAAAAAAAATGTTTCAAAAGAGACAGGACTTAAAAATAGTTTTCTTTTCTCGAGCGTCACTTACAAACTCTCTCAGTTGTTGTCGAGTTTAATCTCTTTTCCTCAAACTGCGGGTTAAAAATGTAAATGGATTCAAACTCTAAAATTGCAGATCTGTGTGAGTCTGCAGCAGCACAAAAGAGAGACTGTACTCTGAGCCGAACCCCACAGAATCACATTTTCACACTCTGTTCATGGGAAAAAACGAGAGGAAACGAAACCCGTTCATCCAGACTCTGAAACAGAGCCGTACTGTCGCTCCTTTAAACTGATCAGCATCTGAAACAAAAAGTGGATTTAGTACTTCAATAGAGTTTTTGTTTCGGGGGCTGAAACTCTCAATAAGCAACAATAATAACAGTAAACGCTAGGTAATTAGCTTGTTGTCAAAATGCTGAAAAACGGCGAGCGGGTGGAGTTTGGTTGAGCTAGTGAATAAGAGTGTAATTAGAATAAAACAAAAAGGTCGAAAATTACAAACCTACACGTGTTTAATGAATGAAGAATTTAACTACAGAAACTAAAATAAGATATTTGTATAAGGGCCCGACCGATTTATCTGCGAGCCAATTACATCGGCCAATTTTAGCCCATCTGAGACTAATCAGTACTCGGCCAAAACTTGCTGATTTTTTTTGCCGATATTTTCAGAAACAAAATGCGAAGAATGAGATTCGCTTTCACTGTGATAATGTTACGCTATTTGAAAAGTTTCCCAACTTATCCTGTAGATGGCGCAGCGACCTCATGACAATCTTCATCTGCGAACAGTTTTTTGGTCCGAATTTGATCAGTCGGTCTTCCTGTTGGTGTGAAGAGCAGTGTACAGTTTGTACAGTATATCTACAGTATATATATATTTTTAAAAACTTTTTTAAAAATATATTTTTAAAAATCGTCTGATTAATCGGTAGTTGGATTTTTTCCCCCAAAATAATCAGTATTGGCATCAGCCCCAAAAAAACATCAGTCAGGCCCTAATTTGTATCAGGTATAAAAACATCTGAGATTGTGCCTCTAAGTTTCACTCTTTACTATGGGACCAAATGGGGTTTGACTCACTCTTGGCACCAGCCCCAAGTGGTCATTCTAGGAACTGCAGATTTTTTTTGACACCCCTTGCAGCCTTTAATTCTGCACAGTCCTGCACACGTAACATATTGTTTAAACTGCACACATGTAAATTTTTTGGGGAATCAGGGCACCGCAAATCCTTTTAATGAAAGTGTAAAACATTAATCTGGTTTTGACTGCATGTCAGCGCGCGTGTAAATCTGCAGGAATAAATCAGAGTGCGAGACATCGAGGAGAGACAGACGCAGAGGAGTGTGGGGAGAGAAAAAAGGAGGGAGATGATGAACATGCCAGTGCAGAGTGTGTGTGTGTGTGTGTGTGTGTGTGTGTGTGTGTGTGTGTGTGTGTGTGTGTGTGTGTGTGTGTGTGTGTGTTAAAAAAGAGGAAAAGCTTGAGGTCTCTTTGAAGATGTGTCTGAATGAAAGTTGCATTAGCTGCTAGTTTTGTGGATTATTCATTTGGCCGCAGGGACAGAAGCTTAGGAAGGAATGATCAAACAGCAAGCAGACAGGAGTGTGCTTTGACTGCAGAATCTGCGCACACACACACACACACTTTAACGCACACTGTCACACACGCGCATCAAACAGCCAGTCTTTTTTTAGTTCTTCAGGAATCAGTCGTTGCATGAAGAGGTTAACACGCTCCTTTCTCTGACACTAATAGAGCTGTTGACACCAACAGGGAGGACAGTGAGGGAGGGAACATATGTCAAACTAACACGGTTTAACCTTATTATAGACCGGTCCGATGTTCGCTGACCCTACATGTGTGTGTGTGTCTGTGTGTATGTGTGTGTTAAACCATCTGCTTGATCCTGGATAGCATAGCAGCACAGTGGCGTTAAATCTCCCCTGGGGTCAAGGGATTGACACACATACATGCAGCGTTGCTGCGTCTCATACTCTCCCTTTCTGTCTTACTTGAACAAACAAACACACACACGTTTTTGTTTTAGTGTGAGTACTTGTTTTAGGTACACTATGGGGACCAGAAATTTTGGAGAACCAAAAACACAAATTTAATCTGCTCTGTGGGAGTTTTTGTACATTTGTTAGAGGAATTATTAAGCTATCAAAGACAAATCCTATCATCACTTAATCTTATCGGCTCTGTGTGTTCAGAGATCTCATGAGTACTAAAATAAAATTAATTTAATATACTTCTGCTTTATGTAGAATCTTGTACTCTTCTGACGGGAACTGTGCGGCCATTTTAGGACATTTAGGTGGACAAATTATATAATTAAAAAGTTACAGACAAACATAAATGTAGCCTCTTTTTATCGTATTCTCACTTAAGGTGCGTTATGGGGACCTTTACCACTTTATTACTTTTGTTAATGGGACCCTTGTGTTTTGTGAAAAAATTTAGGCCAATGATTTCATTATTCATTTTTCCATGGTGTTTAACACATTAAGCATTCAGACATTCAATTAGAATCAGAAAGAGAAGTACAGCTTTTATATTTCTTAAACACACTTTAGCAACATTATGGGGACTCTTTCTTTTTTTGTACTTTTGGTCCCGGACCCTTGTGCCTTATCAATCAATCAACCGGTCTTTATTTATATAGCACTTTTCATACACAACCATGTAGCAGAAAGTGCTTTACACAGAAAACAGAAACAGTATTAAAATGCATGAACTTAAAAAGGGCTTGATTTCACGGGAACAGGAATGTGTGCACTGAGGAATCCTCATTTTAAAACTCAAGATAAAAAAACACTGGAGGTTTAGGTTAAAATCTAAAAACAAAGTAAAATAGAGTGAAATTTAAGAAATAATTAAAATGAAATAAAAAGAACAGTAAAAGATACTAGAATAAGAGCACAAAAATAGCTCAATGAAAGATGATCCTGTCATTAAAACTAGAAAGAGATAAATGCTAAAACACTTAATGATATAAAATTTAGTTAAAAGCAAGACTGAAAAGGTACGTTTCGAAGACTTTCAGGTAGACTAATTGCATTAGTCGTCTGTCTTACTAAAATATCCTTTAATAGAATCCACAGTGGCATAAATATCTGTGTCGGGGACACACTGACCAGTTTAAAACTCTGTGTTGAGGAGTTCAGCACCTGCTTTTGTTTAGAAAAAAGACAAAGGAGTCGGAGCCGTGCTTGGTTTATTGCTTTGGGAGATCTCCGAACAATACGAACAATGAAAACGAGGTTTTATTCACTTCATGTAGCAGCGGTTTCACAAAACAGCTTTTCCCTCTGGAAATCCGTTCAAGTGCATATTATATTTCTGCTCTGAAAATCAGGACTGCATTTTCCCTTTATAACCCTATTGTAGTTATACAATCAGAGCTTTTACTTAAACTAGCAATCAAATCCAATCTGTCATTCCTCCATATTCAATCTGGTAATTATGACCTAGAAAAGGCCTGGCTGTATCATCAAGACTGGAGAAGAAATTAGGTAGCTTTAGCGGGTCTATTTAATGCATAAACAGTGAATCATGTTCTCCGTCTTTATTCCCATCATCCCCGATTTGAATTGACTTTGCAGACAGAGACCAAAGAGCAGAGGACACTGCTGTTCCGGCGGGATTTAGCCGCTAAGCCGACACTCAAACAGTTAAAACATCTGTTTTGAGGGATTATCTTGTCAAACGCCGTTAAGGATTCAATGCAAATAACTCTGTCGATTTATTTTGGCCTAATTCTCAATATGTTTACTGCGCCAATCATTAAATCCACCCTTTTTTTTAATTCCCTCCCTCCAGTTTCCCTGCAGGACATTAACATGAGGAAGGCCTTCAAGAGCAGCACCATCCAGGATCAGCAGGTGGTGTCCCGAACCTCGGTCCCCAACCCCGTGGTGGAGATGTACCACCGCTGTGACAAACCTCCACCGCTGAACATCCTGAGCCCGTACAGGTCAGTCAGAAACGCACTGGGTCTGCCGAGTAGTATGGAGTTTTTGGGGCCGATGCCGATACAGAGTACTAGGGGGGGGGGGAATATGATCACCGATTAATCGGCCGATTTTTTAATTTTTTATTAAGTTATAAAAAATAGATATATACTGTAGGCAACTGCTCTTCACGCCGACAGAAGGACCCACTGATCCAGCCCCCACCGCTACCGCCGATCGGTGCCTCCGTGTCTTAACTCGCGTTACTCATTTCCGGTCTGGTCTTATCTGGAGACATGCAGCTGCCTCAGTAAGAGAAGTAGCTCGATCACGTAATGTGTACTGTTGTTTATTCTACCGTTACTGACACGGCTAACAGTGTAGCAAGGCTAAAAGCAGGTGGCTAACTCTAACTTTAGCTTGCATATTACATGGTTCTTCACCGTTAACTCGGCGTGACCGAGACCAGCACAGCGGGGAACATCGTGAAGTGGGTTGAACTGAAACTTGTTGATATATTGTGTATTTCACAAACATTGTCATGAGGTCGCTGCGCCATCTACAGGATAAGTGGGGAACTTTTCGAATGGGGGAACATTTTCGAAGTGGAACCGAATCTTATTCTCTGCATTTTATTTCTGAAAATATCGGCGAAATCTGCAAGTTTTGGCTGATTACCGATTAGTCTCAAACGGGCTAAAATTGGCCGATTTAATCAGCTCGCCGATAAATCTGTCGGCCCTACTGCCAAGTCCTGTAGACGCCAGGGACATCAGAGTCAAAGGCTACGTTCATACTGCAGGTTATGATGCACAATTCGGATTTTTTGTTAAATCCGATCTTTTTGTGCGGTTGTTCACATTACAACAACGAATGCAGCATCTAATGTGAACAGAATGCGCCCGTAGAGTGCGCACAAAGCACAAATTGCTTTCCACGCCTGTTGGTGTTGTCGAGCAATAGTGATGTTTGTCGCATATTGATGACGTATAGGTCGGATGAACGCACCTGAGCGTCCACACTGCAGTCACACATATCCGATTTATATCCACATACAAAAGAGGCCTGGGTCGGATTTGAAAAAATCAGAATTGCACTGTTCACACTTCCATGAAAAAGTCCGATATGTGTCACATATGGTTAAAAAATCAGAATCGACCTGCAGTGCGAACACAGCCAAAGTGGCGTCCTTTGCTAAAGTTTGAGTTTTCCTCACCGTGTCCGCGCAGGGACGACAAGAAGGACGCCCTCAAGTTCTACACAGACCCGTCTTACTTCTTCAACCTGTGGAAGGAGAAGATGCTTCAGGCCACCGAGGACAAACGCAAAGAGAAGAGGCGGCAGAAGGTACGGCTCGGTGTTGTTTCGTGACGCTGGAGCTTGTTTTTCTTCGTTTGTGCGAGTGCGAGCTGGCGAATGTGTGCAAGGCTGTGTGACAGAACAGTAAAATAAATTCATCTGCTGCTTTAATTTGCCGCTAATCTGTTTATTTAACGTCATTTTTTATGCCGTAATTTCATTTTATGCGTTCCTATTTGACTGTTTTCTCCATTGAGCTTTTGCTTTGTTGTGTGATTAGTTATTGATACAGCAGCAGTTGGACAGGCTCATTACCCTGAGACAAATACTTATCCAAAGGGAAAACTACTTTAAAGAGCAGATGAAATGAGGCGTGGGTAATTATGTCGGCTTATTTATACAATAACGTCGCTCCTGCTGTGCAGCAAAGAGTATAATTACACTAAAATTATAGTTTGGACTGCTGCAATAAGAGTCTGGTGTTATTGACAGAAGAACTTGTGACGTGGTGCAGAAGGAAATTTAGATTATTGATGCAGAAACTGAAAAATCAACATCTCAGGTGTCTGAATAAATGTTCAAATTTAGCCCAAAACAGCTGATTTGTCTGTTTTTTTAATGTGATTCAGCTAAAGTAGGATTTAAAAGTGTGAAACTTTAATGTTCAAGTTTAAGGCGGACTTCACGGTGGAAGGACGGGTCAAACCGTGCTGTGAGGCAGAGGTGGGGGAAAGTCCCTATGTTGCAAGTCCAAGTCGAGTCTCAAGTCTTTGCTCTCAAGTCCGAGGCAAGTCCAAGTCAACACAGACAAGTCCCAAGTCAAGTCCAAGTCCTGAACTTTTCGAGTCCCAACCAAGTCCTTACCTTTTCTTTCAAGTCATAAACAAGTCATATCAAGTCCAAGTCCTGAACTTTTTGTTTCAAGTCTTAACCAAGTCCTTACTGTTTCTTTCAAGTCATAAACAAGTCATATCAAAGCCATAAACCATTTGTTAAAGATTTACATCAATCATGAGCATTTTTCACTATTTGCATTTATTATTAAACAAGGGTTCTTGTTTGTGTGAAGTTACATAGTGCAGCTTTAACCAAACTATTTTACATGTCGTACAAAAAATAATCAGATAAACTTCAACCATTGGAAACAGGCGGGGAATACTAGCGAGTGATTTATGTTCAGTCCTCCTGGTGTTGTCGTTATGAGGGAGTTTAGAGTTTGAGACAGTGTTGCCAAGTTTCGTGAGAGAAATAAGGAAACAGACCTCCAGAAACAAGACAAAAACAAGCAGACTTGGCAACACAACACGGTGTTACCAACGGCCGTAATTCCTGACTATTAGTTGATGCGACACTTTTTAAACGGTTTGGGCTGTAAGGTATTAAGTGACTTGAAAAGACTTGACTTGACTTTTCAAGTCACTGGGCTCAAGTCAAGTCAAGTCTCAAGTCTTTAGCAATCAAGTCCCAAGCGAGTCCAAGTCATTTCTTGATTTCATCAAGCGAGTCAAAAACGGACTCAAGTCCAAGTCGAGTCTCGAGTCGAGTCGTCGAGCCCCCACCTCTGCTGTGAGGTGTCTGTCACGCACAGGTAGCTCAGTGGGATCAGCTGGCTGCCTCTCGGGCTGGACCAGCTGTGCGTTTTGTTTTTCTCCAAAGGCAGGAAGATCGCTGCGCATGTGAGCGTTTTTGTGACAGTTGTGTGCCGATTCTTCACAAAGTCGCAGAGTCATGTTTGTCTCTCGGTGGTTTTCCCTCTTGATTCAAAGCCGACAGTGGAGTTTTAAACCTCTGAACAACTGCTGCTGTACGTCCGCTGATATTTCTGTTCGATTTAATGCTGCTCACATTTTTTCCTCTTCCCTCCCTTCAATTCGGAAACTGAACCCTTTCAAAATAAAGCTCTTTTTTCACCAATAAGCAGTCGCAGCAGGAGGAGGATTTCTCAGACTCCTCTGCTCTTCTTCGTTTTATCAAATCAAACTTTAGGGACAAACACCCTTCCTTCCATCCTCCTCCTCCTCCTCCTCCTCCTCCTCTGCTCAGTCTAACGCACCAGCTTGTCTTTCTCCCATGTTTCCATAGGGCTGTCCGGCCCACCCTGACAGGCCCCACTCCAGACAGGCCCCACCCAGGAGCCCCCTGTCCATCTCTGTAAGATAACCCCCGACCCCGTACCTGCCCTCTCACCTTACCCCCCTTCCCTTTACATCTTACTAACACACCAAACACAATCAAACACTCGAGCGCAGGTAAGACACACAAAACCAAACACAGACTAAGCCAACGCCACTAAAACACACAGACACACACCTCCCTCTGTTTGTGTCCGTCTGTTGCGTTAGCTCGCCACCTCACCCGCTCTCTCACCCTCCGTGTTTGGTTTGCTTCCTGTCCTGTGTTCCCAGAGCTTTTTCGTCCATCATTGGTCTGGTGTCGGTAGCGTCTCGGTGTCCATGTGTAGACTAGACTGTGTGTGAGCGTGTGGTTTGCTGGTGATGGGCTCCTGTTTCCTCCTCCTCCTCCTACCCTCAAAGAAATCAGTAATCAATGACCGACCGTCTCTCTCTCTCTCCTCTCTCTTTTATCATCTCTCCTTCTGCACCCGTGTCTGTTTCAGGAGCAACAGAGGCAAGTGGAGGACCCGGGGAGAGAGGTGAAGAAGGTCAGTGAGGAGTTACTTTATATCATACAGGGATTGACACTAACTTTTTTCACAAGGAGCACAATGAAAATTGATCAGATAAAGCAGGGGTGTCAAACTCAACCACAGCGAGGGCCATAATCTGGATTTAGGTCTAACCAGAGGGCCAAACAGGGTCAACATTAAACCAAAACTGTCAACCTCCTTTTCAAAAAAATATGTAACAAAAACAGCAACGATTATAAATCATTTGGAAATTCAAAAAAGATAAAAAGAAAAGTTTAAAGGCAATCTGAGGTAGAAAAATTTTAGTTTTTTATTCTGTTTTTATTTTTTAGTTCAAAAGATCAGAGCATGATATAAAAAATGGAAAAATAATGTTTTAAAGAGCAAATACATGAGAGGAACGTTGAAATCAGGTTTAAAAGGTCAAAATAGGTCCTAAATTGGAATGTAAAGTATAAAAATGACATAAATCTAAATACTGAGTTGATCAAAATCAAAGCATGAAATAAAAAATCCAAACATGTTTGACTTGTAATCTTGAAATCAAAATTGAAAACATGAAATAAAACTCCAAATATTTTATTCCCCCACATTCTGGACTGTCTATCAAATCTTCCTCACTCTTTAATTTCCCAGATTTCTGTGGCTTATTAAGGATATTTTAAATAAAGGTGCTACAGTTTACATTATTATACTGGGGGAAATCTGCAGACTTCATGCTGGAGGGCCAATAATAATACAAACATGATATGATCTTGTGGGCCAGATTTGATTGTTCCACGGGTCAGATTTGGCCCCCATGCCTTGAGTTTGACACCTGTAAAATAATGAGTGTCTTATTGGTCGATATAGTTACTATTATTTGAAATCAATTTTAGGTCACTTGGTCACATGACATGGAAGGAAAACAGCCTTTTTTTTTAGAGAACACCAACCTGTAATTTATTGACGGTCCCTTATTCAACACCCAACGTTGACAGCGAGGATGCCGAGTAGATTTAACCGCGCTGCTGTTGTTATTCCCGGTTATGGAGAGTGAGAAGACACCGGTAGATCTGCAGTGAATGTCCGTCGAATATCCAACCTAAAACTAACTTCACACAAACGTTGTAAAAACAGAACAAGAACAAAACAAAGAAGATAGGAATACACACAACAAACATACCGTATTTTTCACACTATAGGGCGCACCATCAATCAACGCGTCTATTCACATCTATTTTCATACATGAGGCGCACCGGATTATAGCTGCAGTGGGAACAACAAACAAACTAAACTAACAAACATTAAAGCAAACAAACTCCGCCATCCTCAAAAAAGAAAATAAATTAATTAATTAAAGTCGCAAAATCGCATCGGGCTTGATGTCTATAGTCAGGCGTGTCAAAATTCGCCTCTGAATATTTTGGAATTTTGCGTTCTATGTTCGCGTCGGCCCCGGTGTGTAAGGACTTTAATTCCCATTTTTCCTGAATATAATATGTATTTTGTTTTTTTTGCAAATGTGCCCCTAAATATATTTTGCAATTCCCACACATCTATTTTTAGTCGCAAACGGTCTCACTGTCGAGCCTCGTCATGGCCATGTTGAAGACCATTAGTATAAGTGACACTAAAAAGTTGGGAACGCTGTTTAACGTTGATAAAAATGAGGGTTGGACTCGGGCCCGGGTCGCTCTTGAGCCTCTGAGCCAAACTGGCGACTTTCCGGGTCTAATAAAGTTAAATTTGGACGTGCGCCACGTCTTACATCTGGGTCATTTCATTTCTGCTTTACACTCCGGTGCCACGAATCAGCTAATCACCACTGCAGCAGCTTAAATTACAGAATCGATCGAATCAAACCGAACCCGCAGAAGAAATGAATGTGACACTGATGCTGAGAGAGAGCCAGCGGGTGAACTCGGTGAACCCACTTTTTATGAGAAGACGAGCCGAGACTTCTGCCAAGACGCAGAACCCTTTATCACTCTGAACCAGGTTCAGGAGGGGTGGGGGGACGGGGTGTTAGGCCATTTAATAAAGTGAAGAAAGCAGGTCTGCAGAGAGAGAGCGTGCAGGGAGGATAGATTGGTGCTTCTGTTATTAACCTGACACTTAAAAATGATTAAATATCTTTAAAGTTCTTGAATTAGACGGTAAGCTTTCCTCATAGTGAGACTACTCTGTGGGTTACCATGGAAACCCCTTTGCACAGTGACTTGTTATTCATCAGGTGGGACTCGTCTTGTTCACAGTGATGTTCGTTTCCTTCCTTTTTTTACCCGTAAAGGTGCGTAAGGCTCGTAACAGGCGCCAGGAGTGGAACGTCTTGGCCTACGATAAGGAGTTCAGACCAGACGCCCGGCTTACCCCCTCCCCCTACCATGGCATGTCCTCAGAAGGCTCCCTGTCCCCAGATAGCAGGTAAACAAACGTGTGTGTGAAAGAGAGCGGGAGCTTTTCCTCTAAAGTCCCGTTACCTTGACACAATCTGACAACAAGTCTCTCCAGGGCCCGGGGACGAGTTGACGTGACTTTGAATATTTACGCAAACAAGTCAGTTACAATTTCAGGGTAAAATTACAGGTTTTGGACTGACAGGTGTCTTTTAAAAAAGTCCTAATCTCTTATTAACTCTGAGTCATTTTGATAATTTGGCTCATAATGTGCAGGTGCTGTTACATAATCAAACTTAAACTCTCATAAAAAGACACATTTAAGCTTCTGAAACACCAACATAGACGTCAGCAGAGCCAAACTACCTGCTGTTTTCTTTAAAGCTCTTTGCTGCCCTCTGCTGGTCAAACAGATGAACAACAGATAAGTCGATGATAGAGATTTACATCGATTTAGTCACTTAAAACTGAAGGAAACAAAACTTTTAAGAAGAGAAAAAGACAGCAAAAGAAAATAATGAAATAAGACAATAAAATTACAAAAATTTAGGGATGTGGACAATAAAATGTGAGAAAAATAAATTAGTTTTCTGACCCAAAAGGATAATATTGTAAAGACAAAAGCAAAGATTTTACAGCTTTTTGAAACTGCAGGTGATAAATTTGAAATCTGAGATGGAAAAATATTTCATATTTCTGATCCTCTATAAATGAGTAAATAAAACTCATAATAGACTGAAGGAAATATCGTTTTGAGCAACAAGAATGATTGAGGATTAATAAAGTTAAACCATATTTTTTACCATAGTTTAAAAAAACATCAATGTACGGACTAAAATAGTGTATTTAAGTGGTTAAAAAATGTTGGACACGAGCTCACTGAGATACCTTTCAATCCACCGACCTCTTCTCTTCAGGTCAATGGCGTCAGATTCCTACCCAGCCAGCCCCAACCACCCCTCCGCCCAGGCCCCGGGCGCCATCCACCCCACCGACCACCACGCCAGGGACCACCTCAGTGCAGCAGCCCAGACTCAGTCACTGGACCGAGGACTCAGGCCGGCCAACCAGCCCCCGGGAGCAGGAGGGTCTGCACCGGGAGGGCGGCATGTGGCCTCGCTGGGCAGGACCCCATCAGGACACGGGCCCCAGCCTGGTGGAGACCAAATGGTTAACGGTCCCAGGCAGCAGTCGGTTAAGGATTACCGGGCCGGGCACGGGTAGGTTTAATCATCGAGTGTTTCTTTTTGTGTTTGTGTGTTTGTCTTTTACAGAGTTTCATTAATTTACAATAGTTCAGGTTCAATAAAAAGTCTAACACTCGAAGATTGATACAAAGTTTAGAAAGTTTTTTCAGTGACTAAATGAGGAAGTAAAACAGGAAGTTGAAACTATGAAGGCCAAGTTAAAGGTGGGGTAGACAGATCTGTCGTCATGGGCGATAAATTCACCGTCTCTCTCCTCTTCTCCCCTCCACTAGCGGCCAGCCCTCCACCATCCCAGAGTATTACATCCCACCTGCTCCTCCCCCTCCTCCCCCCACCATCCCCTCTGCCCAGACTGCCTTCGACTCCTCGGCAGTCCCTCCCTCCGCAGCCGCCTCTGCAGTCCCCCCAACCTCCTCCGCCCTCTCCCGTCCTTACTCCCCCTCCCCCCCCCCCCCCCCGGCCAACTATGTGCCCTCCCCTGCCCACCCTCCCTCTGGCGCGCCCCCTGCCGCTCCTCCGCCTCCGCCGCCAGGAGCGCCCACCGGACTCCAGGCTCACCCGTCGCCCCCTCACGCAGCCGCGGGCCAGGCGGTGGACGGAGCTCCCGCGACGAGGAAGTCCACCATGCTGGGGATGATCCCCATGAGCGATGCGCGCTCCGACCTGCTGGCTGCCATACGTAGAGGTTAGTGAGTGGATAAGTATATTTCACAAGGTCAAAGGTCACATTCGAGTTTATATTTGTCAAATTTTAAAACCAGAAGTGAGAAACACAAAAAGATGTCGAAAGTTTTCGGAGAAATTCTTGGAGAAAACAAACTTAAATACTCCGACGGCATCAACACCTGACCCAC
Source organism: Xyrichtys novacula (assembly GCA_962446985.1). Taxonomy (NCBI): domain Eukaryota; kingdom Metazoa; phylum Chordata; class Actinopteri; order Labriformes; family Labridae; genus Xyrichtys; species Xyrichtys novacula. The sequence continues at coordinate 3,045,233 of OY660886.1, forward strand.
CAGGACAAACTGTCGCCTGGTCCCCCCAGAATTTCTAGTCACGGCCCTGCTCACTCCCTCCATCCCTCCCCCCTCCATCCTCCCTTCCTCCCCCTCCAGGTATCCAGCTGAGGAAGGTGCAGGAGCAGCGGGAGCAGGAGGCCAAGAGGGAGCCTGTCGGGAACGACGTGGCCACCATCCTGTCCCGCCGTATCGCCGTGGAGTACAGCGAGTCCGACGACGACTCCGAGCTGGACGAGAACGAGTGGTCCGACTAAAAGAGATTTAAAAAAAGAGCGGGGGAAAAAAGAGACGGGGGGCTCGGTGGGTGGTGGTGACAGGGAATATCTAAACACAGGGGTTGAAATGAAGGTTTTCAGTTACTCAACATCGAAAATATTTCAACAAAATTCAGTCATACAAACATTCTCACTCATGCCAACATTTTACAGATCGGTCATTTCAGCCCCTCATGACGCCTTTTCTCCAACTCAGACCCCAGAGAGTTGTGTGTCTAACCACTTAGTGTGTATGGCACCATGAAAACACACACATCCACACAATGTTAACACCCTCCGCCCCCGTTTGCTCGTTTTTAACCACTAACACTCAGCTGTGAAAATCCAACGCACCAACTTCTTCTCCCCCTACACACTCGAGTGATAATAATTAGCAATATTAAATGATCTCAGACTGTAGGTGGGTGGACCCCCGAGTGAGTACGGAGGGGGGCTTAATGTGTTTACAAAACACTTGATATAGCACATGAAGAAATAAAGATAGTGCAATCTTAACTTTTCTGCCAAATGGTGAGAAAGAATTTATGAGAACAAGTCAGGGAAATCAGGGAAAAAAAACAAGAGCGTCTTCGAGGATGACTCAGCCTCGGAGGGCCGCGCCTGTTTGAGAAACAAGCGCGCTCGTCTTTGAAAAGCTGCACCGACTTCGTGAGAGTTTGGTTTTGTCAACAGGAGACATAAGAATACAAAAAAAGTCATACTCGAAGCTGAAAATGTTACCCGGCTTGATTTTTAAAGCTGACAGCTGCTGGATGAAGTTTAATCAGGAGCTTCACATCCGCATAGAAGCTGCACATTGCTGAAAAAAAGATACTTAACATGTACCAGGGAAGATAATTTCAAGTGGCAATCAAAATGCTTAGAAATCCTTAAAATGATTTTAATTTAAATGCTTTTGTTCCTTTTAACCCTTATTTATTTAATCATTTGTTTACTTAGTTATTCAGTAAAAAAGCTCAGAAAACTTCCTGAAGTTAACTTTTTTCACACTGTGAATTAGTTTTAATATAAATTCTACTAAATTATCATTTATTTTGACACAACTATTTCCTTTTACTTATAATTTATGTCACTGAAAAAGACGATATATTTCATATTTCATGAGAGTTTGGTTTGTCGGTCACTTTTGTGGACACAAGACAAAAGAATTAAAGAAAAACACATGCTCGAAGCTGAAAATGTCACGCTGCTGGATGAAGTTAAATCAGGAGCTTCACATCCGCATAGAAGATGCACATTGCTGAAAAAAGATACTGCGCATGTACCGGGAAAGATAATTTAAAGTGGCCTTCAAAATGATCAGAAATCCTTAAAATGATTTTAATTTAAATGCTTAAGTTACTTATTTATTTAATCATTTGTTTACTTAGTTATTAAGTAAAAAAGCTCAGAAAACTTCCCGTAGTTTACTTTGTTTTAAAATAAAAACAACTAAATTATAATTTATTTTTACTCAACTATTCCCCTTTTTATTTATAATTCATGTCACTGAAAAAGACGATATATTTGGTTCTCTGAAAGCGGATCAGACGGCCAAACTCTCAGGAAGTCGGCGTCAACCTTGAACTCGTACCTTTAACTACGTGAGAAGCAGCAGTTCGTAGTTCAGACTGTGACAGTAGACCCCACCCACCCCGATTCCTGCTGGTTTTCGGCGAAGTTTTGGGACTCATCATCATCATCATCCTCATCAGCCTCCATATCACAGCGTTGAATTACAATAAATCAAGTGAGCGAGCTTCTGCCCTTTATTTTACTACGTTTTTATACTTTCTCTTTTTTTTTACTCATTCATAACTCAAAGCCTAACATTTCTGCCAGTGACTGTGTGCTGTGGTTTTGGTCTTATATAAACGCTTCCACTCTCGACAACATCGGAAACGCACCCTTCATAGCTTGTCATCCAGAGCCGGGGTCAAAGGCCACATCCAATCCATCACACGCGACCCTGGATCAGCACTGCTGTCTGTGGAGGCTTTGTGAACGCGGCCCCTGGACTATAAATACATAAGTGTAAGAGACTTGCAACAGTAATATCCAGTATATTCTCTCTCTCTCTCTCTTTTCAGTATAGGTTTGGTTAATCCTCGGTATGAGCTGATTGGACTGTAGTGTTTTTATAACGTGGTTTTTCCTTTTGAAACGTGCTGCAGTGAGTTGTTCAATTTGGTTTATTTTGGGGGTTTTCTACTCCAGGACAGGATTGAGGTTCATGATAAAGAAGATAAACACACGTCAGAAAAGCCAGCCAGTTAAAGAATTACATTTTTTTTTCACAAATTTACCCAATCTTAATCTAATCTTAAACTGAAGCAAAAGCCCTTGAAAAGGAATTATGATGCTAAAGCATTCCGAGAAAGTTTGTGTGACACCTCAACAAGATGAGGTCGCCTATTCCTAGTCTTAAGATATTTACCAATAATATTTAAAATTCGTGTATTTACGAAGAACGTAGATCCTTTAGCACAAGGATATTGTTGAAGCTAACTCAAAGTTATTCTGTCAAACAACTGCTTGATTTATATGCTAGGGAGTGAATCTGGTGTCAATCTAATATATGGTTCAAAGACATCAACCTGCGAAGTTTTAGCGATTAAAAAAACAGATTTTTTCTGATGTGAAATCTATGAAACTGTTTTGATAGTTGTGTTCTTTCCTTGTTAATGTCAACAACTAAATTTAACTAGGAAGCAGCAAATTCGCGTCACGTACTACTGAGGAATTCGACAAGTTATCTGTCAGATGTCTTATGTTGTTTAAAAAAAACTAATGCAGAATATTCAAGATTTCAAAAGGGAAAAATGTATTTTAGTTTAAAAAGCACATAAGAGCTCGGGGACAGGCTCACTTACTTATGAGCACTATGTTTAAAAGTGATGACTCCAATCGTGTAAAGAAATGAGACAAATATTTAATGATTGATTTGATATTCAACCACATTCACAAGGCCGCCATTTTCTTTTAACTATGAGGCAGGAAACTCAAAATGCATTAAATGCGTCAGAACACTGGACCTCTGACGTTCAGATTGTTTATTTTTCATCGAACACAAAATCTAAAACATTTTAATATTATTTAAGTTACAAAACTCAAATTTGCTTTCATTTAGATAATATCTTCCTCACTCATACTTCGCCAGCTAACCTAACCCTTGGCTTTCTAACCATACTGTTGGGTAAAATTATTGCTAGCTAGCGAAGACTAACCTTTCTTTACTTTTATTTTGTATTTGGTGTCCAGGAAGTTCTTACATAATTAAAAAAAATGTTTAAAAAACTTCTTAAAATTGCGTTAAACATGAGGTGAAAACAAGGTCACCAAAGCGTCTAAGAGCTAAGCTAACGCAACTGTTGGCCTTGTCTTGCTATCATAACTGATCACTCACATTACTGCTAGCTTGAAAATAAAGCAAACAAGATTACTGTCAAATTTTGTTTCGTATCAGCAAATGACCAACAAAATTATATAAAAATTACACAATTTCAAACCTGTTTCAAATTTAAGCGAAGTCGCCACAGCCTCTTAGCTAACAGAACTGTTAGCAAATACTCCTGCAAGCTAGCTTACACTTCCTTTTGCTTGACTATCAAATAAACGTGGGTATACAAAAAATTACTTGAATACCAGCATAAAATTTGTGTAATTTTAAACACTATAAAAACAGAATACGCCGTGTCTTGAGAGCTAAGTTGTAACAGCCTCTTAGCTAACAAAGCTGTTAGCAAATACTCCTGCTAGCTAGCTTACACTTCCTTTCGCTTGACTATCAAATAAACTTGGGTATACAAAAAATAACGTTAAAAACAGCATAAAATTTGTGTAATTTTAAACACTTAAAAACAGAATACGCCATGTCTTGAGAGCCAAGTCATAACAGCCTCTTAGCTAACAGAGCTGGTAGCAAATGAGTAAAAATAACTCTTGGCTTGCTAACAGAACCGCTAGCTTTACAAACATATTGTGTAACATTAGTTGCAGTCGTCAAACAGAAGCTTTTAATCGCTCAAAAATGATAAAACTTTTGAGTTTCAGCCTGAGCTTGACGTTTGAGGAAAATGGCCGCTGTGTGAATTTGGCGAAACGGCGCCTGACTTTCATATTAAGATACTGTTAAGAAAAGAAGCACAATTAGCAGCTAGAATGTGATCTTGTTTAGACGTCGTGATGGTGTCCTGTGGTTTTGTAGGAAATTTCAACCCTCACTGATGTCTAAACGCCGATGCTTGAAGTGAATTCGTGTTTTTTTAAATCCAAGCCCTTCACGACCCTGAAACTACAAAGAATGTGAATTTCTATCTCGACGTTTATAGACTGAGCTGGTTTCCACGTTAAAAACTCGTTCCCACGATCTTTTATTTTGGCACCAAAAGGCTGAGATTCGAGTAGCAAACACACCTGAGTGTATCTTTGGCTTCTGGCTGGTGAGAAAACTTCATTATGTGTTGAAAATGTAAGAAACGGATCATGTTGTATAAACTTTTGGTAAGGAAACCTGTAAAGTACATTTGGGGTAATATAACATAGCAAATGGAACAAAATAAAACTGTGTATGGCACACTAAAACCAACTGTAAGCAAGTATGCATGTTACTATAGACAATAAATGGTGAACAAAACAGTGATCTCTCCTTTTTTTTCCCAAACATAATGATAACACTTGTCTCTTAAAGCTCCTGGATGTAACGTTGGTTGAATCAGACGCTCTCTGTTGACTAATCTGTGTCAGTTTATGTCATCGTTGAATGAAACCCTGTCTGTTTATAACCAGCTAAAACCCCTTACAGGTGCTTTAAGGTTCATATTTGTGTTTGCTTATACAAACGTTGAGTCCCCACCACTAAATATTGACCTCTTGATCAAACTTTAACTTCAGTTTCATTCAATTCTGATTATTATGGGGACAGTTAGACAGACCCTAACTGAAAATATTCCAAAAATTTTGCATTTTTTTGATCTGTTGGAGTGGTTTCAACCTCATTTGGTAAACGTATAATGAGAGTTAAGGAGTCATGACAATTTTGGTGCCAATAGGTGGCGCTGTAGCTGCATTATTTAACTTCGAATGGAAGAATTGCTCTTTTTATGTTCAGTACACTGGATGTAATTGTGTATTTCTTGAAAGCATCCTCATTAAGGACCCATCACTGCAGTATTTTTGGGATTTTCTTGGTTATTTCATGTATGTGTTTGAAATTCAGAAGACACTGTCACTGTTTTTATGCACTTTTTCTCAACAGGGTGTCTTATTTACTATGTAATTCCTTTTAAAATCATGAAAAACTGCAGAGTGAGACTTTAAATTGAGATTTCAGAGACTTGAAGGTGAGTTAAATTGACCCTCGGTGGAGGAAACTGTATTTAACCTGAAATGAAGTCCATGTTTTGGGTTAAATTAAAATCAGAGTTTTACAAAAAGGACATTTTAAATGTCAGGTTGCCATTTAACGAGGCTGACGGCTATATTTAGAGACTCTACGTCATACGTTGACATTATGGTGCTAATAGGTTTTCTCTGCAGTAAATTATCAACCCTCCTGACTCAAAGATTAACATCCACTCACCGGTGTCACTCATCTTTTTTTTCGGTGACGTAAATCCAGCGACCGTCACTCTGTTTCTCAGCTCTGCGACACGCCCACCGCTGCCAACATGGATGGTTGTTTGTTCTGGGCCTTGGCGGGGCGGAGGAGGACCCAGTGGGTGCTGTTTGGATGAGAGGAGTCATTTTGGGACGCAGATGGTGACACAGCAGAGACGGAGCGCGAGAGGGAGAGAGAGAGGTCAGTGGAAAGTACAGAAAGCACCACAGAGCCACGGTGAAGGATTTCAAAACAACATAGAGAGTGTATCTGAAAGAGAGATGCAGATTGTTCCGTTAAAATCTGGATTTTTTTAGGTCAGAGTCTGAAATAACTCGTGTGTTTGTCCTTCCTGCTGCTGTCTAAATTTAATCTGGATCTAATCTTGGAAACAAAGACTCCAGATAAGCCTGTTTAAAGAAGAAGCTCTCAGTTTATCTGACATATCTGGTGACTCATAGCTATTTAAATCCAGATGTTTTTTTCTTTTTCAGAATCAGTCAGATACCGTCACTGACTGAAAAACCTCCTACTTTATATTCTTGTATGGAGACAAACACACAGAGCCATTAACAGCGGTGACGTTAGTGCCTGTGGGCGAAATGATTTTAATGTCACCTCAGTTATTGGACATGTTTGGCTTATTAAAGGGCGGCTTTTAATTACAGCTGACTCTCTATGACATGCAGAAGTTGATAAATGGATTTTTCTACCTGTTAGAATTCATTACAGACAACCACAGAGGGAAGTATGCAGATTTCTCAACACCTCGGCACAAATCCATAATTACTCATTTCTATTACAAAAGCCTCATTTGAACTTGTAAAAAGTATTTGCATGTTTCAAAGAGAACACTTTTTTTTTTTTTACATAATGGTTTCGCAGAGAATAGCAGATATACTGTGTAATAATGTGATCTCAATATGTTATTCCAGAGGCAATAGATCGTGATCTAGAGGCAACCGTCTTTTTATAGAAATAGGATATACTGATATTTTGCTGAAGTTTGGCATATGCTAATACTTTGCTAGTGGTTCTTTGCCACCTGCCATAAAACAGGGAACATGAAGAAGCAGCTGCAGCAGAGGACGAGTCAATCGGTGCGTTTACATGCACAGCTTAATCGGACTAAGCTCATAATTCGTTCTTTTTTCGCAGAATCGGACTTCTCTCCTTGTCCACATATACATGCTGCTGCGAAAGTCTAATTATTGACGTGAACGTGTTCTCCTCTTTAAAACTAGGGGGCGATATGGGTCTTTTCAGCGGCGCTGTTTCTGGACCTTTTATAAAGATGTCTTCATTCCTCGTCTTGCAAACGTCCAAATACTTTAAAATGCCCATTTCTGTCAGGACGGAAAGCATAAAGGCACTCTCATCGTCGTTCCTAAAGTGGACATTCAGTTGCTTCTGAGTCGAAAGTTCTTTAAATGATCGTGCCACTTCTTCTCTGGTGTTTTTGTTCCGGGGTTACGGAGGCGTGGCACACGCGCATTGTCCAATCATATGCCGACGTCACTAGTTACATGGTAGAGAAAATTGAATTTCAATCGCATTATCTGGGTGTCTTATTCAGAGTTCTCAAACTCCAATTACAGTCAGACTAAGGTGTTTACATGCACTTCAGTGAAGTTCACTTGAAGTTTTACCACTGCCTCTTGGAACGTTTACTGCGCAGGTGTTACAAGCGGCGGTCGAGCTTGTAGGCTGAGGTATCATGATAAAGTTCAAGATAGCAGACCCCTTTGCTCGCTCCATTTTGAAAACAGTGCGGGCATCCGTTCAGCATGTTTACTTGTGGATGCCACTCAATAGATCGGCCCCTATGCATTGGGCCGATTGTCACGATACCCAATCTAGAATTTCTCTTCAGTATCGGTACCAATACCCATATCAAATATCGGATTGGTGCATCCCTAAATGTGACCAAGCGAGGAATGTAACTCGAACAAACATCAGGTCATCCTTCGAGCGGTAGAGAAAGCTCTGCCAGGATTTGGTCCTAAAAACAGACGCTGAGACAGCAGAGTTTTTGTTGAACAGGTAATCTTTATCACCTTTTATCGTGGCACATGTTACATAAATAACTCTTATTAGTCTCTGCAATGTCAACACGGTAGCTGTCCAGGCAGACGCTTTTTTCAAATCTGCCTCAATGGCTTCTCAGATCGTCAACCATGACTTAAACAGCGCTCCTGTCGCCGACTACTACCATCATGTAGCTTAACGATTATTTTTGTAAGTCTACAGAGATATTTTTAGGTTTCAAAGCGTCAGGACAAAAATCACTGAAGAGAAAAGGCTTTGTCCACAGGAGGGCGCCAAAGTCAACACAAACCAAAAATTCCTCACTGGAGCTTTAACTCAGGCTGAAACATTTGAAAGCCGACAGACAATCCCACTCCTTACCTGCGAAAAAACCGTCTTTTCATTTACAAGAAGAAATCACAGGGTCTGTCATCACCCCCTCACAGATGTTCATCCTTGTTGCGGGGCGTCTGAAAACATCAGGGAAATTACATAATGACGGCAAATACGGTTCACTAATTGCAGCAGGTCTGTTGCCAGACAGCCAGAGTCACTTTAAAAGCAGCTTGTTGGCAGAGCATCAAGGCAGCAGGTGGATGTCTTCAGATGCTGATTAGCTTCTTTAGAGCTGTGTGACGTGCGGCGCGGTTGTTTATCTTCATAACATAGACTTTAAAACATGTGCTAAAATCTCTGGACTGGATTTGCTTTACCTGAAACCAATCTCAGACGCATTTTTGAATTTTTCTGAACCTAGGGCTGTTTTTCTAATTAAAACAAATTCAGTGTCTGGAGAAGAGTCGGGCTTCGCATTAAAGTCACCGGACAGTATTTAAAATTCTGAAGAGCTCGCACGCTGAAGGATAGTTTGCTAACGATGTCTGGTTCACATTAAGTGCACCCTTGGGTCATTTCCTGGCCACATGGAGGAAATAATCTTCACAGGTTTCAGTCAAACGCTCATTTAAATTGCAGATCAGGGCGGAGAGGAGGCGTGCGCGCGCGTACGAGCGTGTGTTTGCATGAGTCAGACACAACAGATGCAGGGCTATCACCACCTTCTGCGCTCTTTTTTTGGCTGTCAAACACATGCACGTACATGCAGGTGATTTGCAGCATCCTGCAGCAGATGGTGAAGAGAGGATTCTGACTCATAGAAGAGAGAGAGTGAGAGAGAGGAGGGAGGGAGAGAGAGAAAAGATTGAGACAGGGAGAGAGAGGCTTGGCTCAGCTTCGTGCGTTCTTTCACAGAGCTGCTCGAATGACGTAAAAGAAGTGAGGTGAGTGTGTGGGTGGGTGGATGCTGCGTCTTTTCCATCCTCGTCTGTCCGCGCAGCGCTCACGTCTGGCCATGTGGTGGAGCTCTTCTCCCTCCTTGTTGAGACTGCATAGAGGTGAGTCAAGGAGTCCAGCACTCACACTCACACACACACACACATACACACACTTCCCAACAGCTTCATGGTTGTGTAAACGTCTCTCATTGGCGTACAAATTAGAGTGATTAAAGGTTAAATTCTCACCTGCGTCAGAGTCTGTCATGACTAAAATCTTCTCCTGAATTTTCAATTTTGCCATAATCAATACACCTGTCATTTGTATTATTGATATTTTAACAGCTCTGTTCTGGTTATCGTCATTGTTTCCGTCATTGTTAGATGACCTGCTTCTTTACACTGTAGGAAACCTCAAGTATAAAAGGACTCACGTTAGCTAACACCGAAGAGCGTTACATAAACACGACCAACAGGCTGTTTAATTTTGTGTATTTGCCTTTTTTCTTCAACCATCAATCTGCAAAATGCTTAAAATTAATCAATAACTGTTTGAAAATTCAGATGCTAGTTTGGTTGATTAGAGACGTTTAAATTTTAAATGTGCAAATGGGAAAACTGTTCGCAAAAATTTTTTATGGCTTTGACTTTTTACATTTTAAAGCAAGCAAACTGAAACACGCCGGGGTAACTTTAAAAGCCACTTAGTTACCCTTTTCTTTCCTGTCATAATATATCCAAATTTTACAATAAAAACAAAAACTTTCAAATTTGTTCATGTAAGATTCTGACTACTTAAAGTTTGGTACTTTTTATGTTTCAATCTGCACTGAAAAACAAGCGAAGTATCATTTTGCTAGCTAGCATAATATTCTGTAGTTAGCATGATCGTTGCTTGCAAATTTCATGGTATTTTACGTAAAATTTGGTGTAAAAAAGGGCTCTGGATCTTTCTTGTGGTTCAAAAAGTGGCGTAAAAATGTGACTTTGACTTTTTATATTTATTATTATACTCCAAATTTTACAATAAAAACAAAAACTTTGTTAATGTAAGATTCTGACTACTTAAATTTTGGTACTTTTTATGTTATAATCTGTACTGAAAAACAACTAGTGTAACATTCCGTAGTTAGCATGGTTCTTGTTTGCAAATTTCATGGTATTTTACGTAAAATTTTGTGTAAAAAAGTGCTCTGAATATCTTTCTTGCCATTCAAAAAGTGGCTAGAAAAGCATGCTGAGATAGCAGATGTAACAGATTGAAAAGAGGCAAAAGTGTCATTTAGGGGGTTGATAAAGTATAGCATCAACTTGCAGCATTAATTAGGGTGACCATATTCTGGATCCGGGATGGAGTCGCACGCAATAAATTTTGAGAGTTTTTCGGGTTGGGTCAAAACCCCAGACATTTGAAGGAGTTTATAAACTCCCCCGGACAAGACCGGACAGCCCCCAAAACAGAGGACATTTCCGGGTAAAAGAGGACGTATTGACCCTACATCAAAGTAAGTATAACCAGATTTAGTCTTCTTACAAAGAGATGACTGGCTGTGTCCCAAATTGAACTATCCTACTATATGGCATCACATTGTGTATGTTGTGCATTCTTAATCTACAGTTTTTGTGTGAACATAAACTAAACTGGCAAGAATGACAGAAGGGATCTTTGCTCATACTTAATGACATTTCAGATTTACACAATAACGGAGCTTGTGGTGTAAAAATGAGTGATATGTTTAAGATGTGATCGTCCTAAAGACTGTTTACTTTGTTTTCTATCTCTCTTTTGATTTTCATCTGTTCTTCTCACACGGATCCCTTCGTGTCTTTTACCATCACGCGGCTGTCGTCTGATTGGATTCTCCCTCCTCTCACTCTGCCTCTGCTGCTGTTATGCAAGCAGGGAGTGGTTTAATAATTCATCGGCTTCTTTTTTTATGCCCAGGCTTTCCTTTAACACCAGAGTGACCCGCAATATTGACTCACACACACACTCGCCATCCCCACACACACGGGCTCGTAAGAACACCCGCCCACACGCGGACGATGTCACGCAAACGCCCACGAAACCCTCACATCACTGGATAAACTTCATCCCGACACACAGACAAAAAAACACAAAACTATCTTTTTTTTTTTTGTTCTCAGTTTATTTGGCAAATTATTCTCCACTTTATTCCTCTTTTTTTTTATTCTCGTTTATGTACATTAATAAAAATAAATCTCTCTCTTCAAGGTTTTACATTCGACATTTACAAGTGCAATGTGTAACATGTCCATCTTTATAAAGTGCATTTGTACTTTTTATCGACTGTTTCACGACACAAACTCAAAGAGGACACAAAATAAATAAGACGTTAAAGAAGAAAAACAACATGATTCAAGGACACTGCTTCACGTCTGACATCACAGTTGCATTTTACCCACAACACCCTGCTTCCCCTTATGATTTCAAATCAGTGATGCTCCCTCATCCACACCGACAACAACAACAACACACAAAACAATGTTTTTCTATGAAGGCCATACCCGGTCCGATATAGAAAATTAGCTCTGTAATGGTTTTTTTGATTGACAATCTCTGCTAGCCTAGCCTAGCCTAGCCTAGCCTGGGTGCTGCTTATTTGCTGTAAGCACTCGCCCCTGAACCCTGCTTTTTAAAAACTCTTGGTATTAATGTTTGTGCTCAGAGGAGACAGAAAAAGACGGATGAGGAGAGGAATAAAAATAGACGGAGACAAATGTGCGCGAAGGAGATGAGACAGAAACGGCAACTTGAAAGAAAAGGAGGCGGTTGTTTTTGTCTGCTGATGTGAAGTGAAGAGTCGGTTTCTACGTCTTTACTGCCTACCTTTTTTACTTCCTCTGTTCTTTCAGGGTGGCTATTTTTAGAAGCAGACCGGTCGACTCGCCTACTGCAGGCGGAGGGTTGAAAAAATCTTAAGACGTATTGGGGAGAGAAAAAAAGGGGGGATGCTGGGAGGGTGTTGAGCGGGGCAAAAGACAGCGAGTGAAAACAAGAGGGTGAAAAGAGCCAAAGCTAACGAAAGGGAAGAGGACAAGAGATAGAGGGGTGAGTAGGACGGAGAAATGAGGGGGATGTCTTTGAAACGACCTGCTCTCTTAGACACGACTCAGACTAAAATGACGTCACCAGTAACCTGACTCTGACGTACAACGATGTCACATACTCTCCCTTCCTCTCCCTCTCTTATTCGTCTAGTGCAGGTCTGTTTGTGGAAAAAAGCTCAGATTACTGCAATTAAAGTCAAGAAGACATCTTACGGAAACACTGATACTATCTGATACTCATCTTGTTGCTGCCTGAAACGTAAAAAGTGTGACATGACATTACAGCCGAGAAAAAAGTGGCGAATTTTCTGCTGCGAAAAGATGCCAAGGTCAAGCCCTACTACATGACATTAACTTCTTCGTTCTCCGGCGTTTTTTTTATTTTTTATTTTTTTAATGTTTACAGATTTTTAGACTCAACTCCTTAGACGAACATGTATGTACACGAACTCAAGAATAAGACACTGGAAAGTCAAAAATATGGCACTTTTTTAGCATTTCCGACACACGCCACTTCTTAGTTTTCTCTTAAAGAAACGTTTGTTTAGTAGGAAGAACACAGAGGAAGAAACACACACACTCTCTCACAACATGCTCACAGCAGCGACCATGTTTTGTAACTCATGCCCTGATGAACATTACAAAAATATACATTTCTGTACAGCATTGCATAATAAAAAGAACACCCACACTCACTTGTACGGTATCTCTTATTTTTCTCTTTTTTAAATGGAGTTATAGTCCTGTATAGCGACTGACGAAACCATTCTGCATGTGTTTGAGTTTACAGTGCGAGTTGGTTGAGTTATGGTTCATTACAATTGGCTATGATCCCGAGGGATAACACACACACACACACACACACACACGTACCCACACACACAAACATCGGCTCGTACGCACTCACACAGTGAGAGGTCACTCCACTCCCACCCCAGGAATGGTTGACTGAGTTGTGGCATATTCACAGATGAGTGTTATTAGCTGTTCAGCTATCACGAGATAGACATGCCAGATAGGACAGTCACAGTTTAAAGCAGTGTGACGCTGCTAACAATGCTAATTTTAGCTGTGTCTGCCACTCTCGCTCTGAATTCTTTACCTTCAGACTTGGATAGAGATAAATTACTCTTGATCGTTTTCACAGTGTTTGAATTTAACATCTGGTATACCTGCCAGTAAAGATGTTAATTTACCACAAAATATTACAGTCTGATTCTTGAAAAATGTAAATGTTAGCATACTGGCAAGCAAGCTATGTACAATTGCAAGTTGGCAAAGTAATATCCAGAGTTTATTCTATTTTATTTGTGCTGTATTAAAATATTAAAGGCCAAAAAAATGCTAAAAAGTGAACAAGTAGCTTTCTTTATTTTTATTTTCAGAGTAGCCAAAAATAAAAATACTCTCAAATCTTTCAACTTCATTTTTGAAGTTATGGCGATTAGTTTACTTGGCTAGCAAAAAAAAATTCTACTACTTGATCAAAACAATAAGAAAAAAGCCCTAAGCCAATCCTGATGCAAAAAAAAATCCAGAAAAATGTAAAAAAAAATTTTTATGAAGCTTGTTAAGCTACCTTTAACAAACTCTCGAGCGTAAGGTATGCTAGCCGTCCTGAAACACGTTTTGCTAAACAGCACAATGGCATTAATGGTTCTTTCTGTTTACTTTATTAACTGCAGTTTAGAGTTTGAATCTGTCCTACAGTATGTATTTACCGTTGCTAGCTAATCTTTTGTTAACATATTGGTGAGACTTATGCTAGCTTGCTCGGCACATGCCAGCATGAGTAGAGTTCAATAAAAATTAAAAGAACTTCTTTTCTTGTTTATATACAGTTTCTATGGCAAATTCGTCATTACTTTGTACTGAGTGAGTCAAGATTACTGCCAAACAACACAACCTGTTGAATGGTATGTTTTAGCTTGTTTGCTAGCTTGCAACATGCCAACACTAGCTGGGAAATGATGACGATCTTTAAATTTTTCGCAAAAATGTGCTGATAGGATTGAGATATTTATTCCCCTAACCAAGTCTGGCTCGTGTTTCCAAAGTAATTTGATTCGAGGGCGGTACGAAAACTACTCTAAGATCTTAGCTGTAGCCTAGTCAGTGCAGGTTCTCCATCAGTATTGCTCTGACTGGGCTAGGCGAAGTCTTAAACTGTCTCAGGATAACACTTATGACAGCATGTGATGTCAAACTCCCCCAAGATGTTATTTTCGTCCCATCTAGCATCTCCAAACACAGGTGACAAAGCAATTCTCACACGTTATTGTGCATACAGGATATCTGTGTGCCAACAGGACCTGCATCAGAATCCCTCCCGAAATAGATTCAATTAACTCTCTGGGATCGATCAGTTTTGCCTTGGCACCACCGGCGATCCAACCCCCCACAGTGCTGCAGTTTACAAAAGGTGCCAAAACTCTATCAATCTCCAGATTCTGAGTAATCGAAATTATTTCACTGAGAAAATGATGCAAGCCTTTTAACAATAGGCAGTTCCATCAAAGCAGTGATTAAGAAAAAAAGAGAGAGAGAGAAAGAGGTGGTTACATTGCAAATATGAAAAATAAAGCTAATTTTAGAGGGGAAATAAAGAGCTTCTACTTTAAATTTGGGTTCATCCTACTTTCATTAGTGACCCAATCAGCGACACAACATTTCTGTCAAGGACAGTTCAGTGTGCAATTTGTTGCTTCGGCATTTTTTTCTTTAGTAGATTATTCAAAGTTTACCACCTCTGTCTGTCTTCCTCTCTTTTTCTTCATTGTGGCTTTTTGTACAC
This sequence comes from Xyrichtys novacula, assembly GCA_962446985.1. Lineage (NCBI taxonomy): Eukaryota > Metazoa > Chordata > Actinopteri > Labriformes > Labridae > Xyrichtys > Xyrichtys novacula. The sequence continues at coordinate 3,060,257 of OY660886.1, forward strand.
AGCAAAATACAGTTAGACATTATTGCGAAGGAGTTTTTGTTCCAATAAAGGCAGAAAACAAAAAAAAAAAGACACAGGAGATTCTGCTTTTTCAAACAAACCCATTGTGGCGTAGCTTTTCTGCTAACAACTGATTGATTGCTGCTGGCAAGAAAAATAGAAAACACTCCTACTTTAGCTCTGAATGTACACAGTAGAAAAGAATCTAAATACCTGCGTCTTCTGAGCGCCATTTCCAAAGTTTCCGTTTTTAACTTTGCTGTCATTTATCGTCATATATTTGGTAGAAAGCGTTAATTTTGGAAGTGTTGTGACAGAAACATCCTGTATTTTTCGAAGTGTCGAGTTTGCAGGTTTTTTTTGACAGCTCATACAGCGTCAATGAAGTAGTTTTCCCAAGGCCAGTTCACTTCCCACACAGGTTTATTAGCGGCAAGCCGGTAGCTTAGTCATGACACCTTACTTGAGGGAAACACAAGAGTGAAAACTATCTCTGTGGATTGTTAAAAAGAAGCAAGAGGTTGGCAATAAATCTCCTCTCCAGCTCATCCTTACGACATCCTCTGTACATTAGGCCAACTCCCTGCGCCATTATTACTGAGACGTTATTAACATTAGCTGGATTTAACTTACATGATGCCCTTTCAGAGGGAAATAACTTCATCCTGATTGGGGTGTGAGGTGGACGCGACCCGAGGTTACACTGAGGCGCGTCTCACTTGGCGTTTCCATTTCACGCCGCGTCACCTTGCCTCTCTCCTTTCCCATTAACCCTCCAAGCCTTGAGAGGGGCCCCCAGGGCAAGACCGCTCTGCTGTATGTGCGTGTGATGAATATCCTGCTACTGCTGACAGATTATGAAACAGAAGGAAAGACTTGGAAGGCAAAATCTGGAGGAATAAACCCAAATAAGGGTCATGTTTGGGGCTACGTGCTGACACCACTGCAGGGATGTGAAAAGCATAGCTGTAGTCGAACTTGGATGTCCTGTTGCCAACCAAAGCTGCCGACATGAAAAATGACCTGTCCAATATGGATCATGCTTGGCTTTAGCTAATGGATAATCAATCGGGCAATGGAGCTTAAGCGCTGGCTCTAAATTTAGAGCCGTGCCGACCTAAACGGCGCTTTGCGGCTGCAGATAAACATCTGAAAAACATCAGCTGTTTCACCTTGCTTGTGTCAGACGCCTTGTTCTAATGGCGCTCAAGGGGCCATACATTGCTTTTCTCATGCATAATTTCCATGGCTGAGATACAGGAGGGGCGAGGAAGAAATGAAGGACACAGAGGACGGGGCCATCGAGACTTCAAGTGGATGTTTAGGGACAATTCAGCTTAATTGGAGTCATTTTCTGCAAATGCTTGCCTTTTGCCCTCAATGTTGAGAGCATTTGAGTGTTATTTTTGTCTGTTTTCCTCCTTTTGACCTGAACACCCCAAATACCATCAAATGGGAGTTAAAGTATCATCCATTTATAGTTGCTAAGCAAATTCAAGCAATGTTTGTCTAAAGTGATGCCTTTAGATTTGATTTGGGCACATTTGAGCTTGATGTTGCTTCCAAGACTTTCTTTGTTTTGCAGAAGAAACACCTCATAGTGTCCTTTACTTGAATTGTAATGGAATTGATTTAAAAAGCAAAAGCCTCCTACTGGTCAAATCATGCAAATACTACATGCTGTTTTGTTTTGAAGACTAAATCGGTGAAATGACCCTTAACATAATGGCAAAATTGACTCTTAGCATACTTATTTGCACAAAAACAGTCAATTAACAAGAAATAATTTGCAGATGATCAATCCATCTCAAGCTGGGATGGTCCCCAGAATGATACTCCCTGTCAAGATGGTGTAGAGAACAGCGTAGCCTACTTAGAGCGCTCTCCCCCCCTCAGCAAAGAGCATTCCCAGGGTAGCAGCGCTCTGCAGTGGCGCTGTCCTTGGTGCTGAATTCAGCTCTTTCACCCTTTTTCTTTCACTCTTCCTCCCTTTTTTTCTCTCTGCTTCACAATCACAGCATAGCAGCTGGCTGAGAAACCTGTTTATTTTGGCCAACAGGGAGCAGATTTGATTTTGTGACGCTAAACATAACACACATCTAGAGACAGAAAACCGTCTCTTGGTCTAATTTCCTCCAAATGCTTTTGGGGGGCCTGGTACTGTTGAGGATTTGAATGTCTGGGGAAGGACGGTCTATAATTGGAACCTTTGGTTTTCTTTTACTGACCATTTTTTTTGCCAACTTCTTGCATAAAATGTGTGATTTTGGCATTGGGAAAAGTCAAACTGGGCTCAGACTAGCAATATTGAATATTTTGATGCCAACTAATCTAAGTCCTTCACACAAGATGTGATTATTGTTCTAATAATTATCACTCTCTATCCACAAACTCATTAATTACCCAATCTCAACTCCAATCAAAGTAAATCATTGATAAAAGGGCTTCAAGGGAAGAGATACTCCTGTTTTTTCCTATCAGAAGACTGCAAAGATAGCTCATTGAGACAACTCTAGGTTGTTCATTGGGTATATTTAGCTCATTGTATTTTTATCCACTTAGGTTCAAACACATACAGTATTTAAAGACTGTTTCACTCCTTCTGATTGCATAACCAAGCATTGCTGCCTGAGCACAGGTCCTATGGAGATTTAGGATGCCCCTTCCTAAATCTTTCCTCTCACATTGTATGCTACTCTTGAGAAGTAGGCCTCACTTCTCGCACCCTAAACAAGGTCAGTTGGGAAAGTCACCCTTTCGAACTTCCTCAACTACCATGAAGAAACCTTTATCAGGCTTTTGCAGTTGGTTTCACACCACCTCAGATACCCTTTTCCTACAACAGACAGGACATGATCTTTGTTAGCTCTGATTTTTTTTTTTTACCATGCACTGTCCTGTCCGTGCCTGTATCACTTCTACCATGGCCAGCCGTGCCTTCGCCATCAGCCTGTCTGCCCAAGTGGAAGCGATCAACTTTTCTCTGATTGGCCTTCTGTACCCCACATCCCCTTCATACCACCTGGACTCTGCATCAAAACTCAAACCAAACAGAAACCGACCTTCCCTGCTACACGTCACTGGAGGTCCTGGGTCTGAGTGAGAGGTTGGATGGGACACAGCCACAACACGCCATCCACAGTGACTTCTGGATGTCTGGGTTGCGGAACGCATAGATGATGGGGTTGATCACAGAGCAGCAGGTGGCTGGTAGAACTGTGGCGTAGGTGTATATTACTGGGTAGGTTGAGTCCGCCACAATAGAGTACATGGCAAATGGCAGCCAGCATGCCCCAAAGGCACACAAGATGGCTGACAGTGTGGAGACTCCTTTGGTTGTGGAGATAGCCACAAACTGGTGCTGGACAGCAATCTGTTGAGCATGGCGGAAGGCGATCTTGCAGATTTGCAGGTAGAGCTGCATCATTAGAGCGAAGACAAGCAGAAAGGTGACAGCTAGCGCAACAGCGTTGTTTTTGGTGACCGGCCGGCAGATGCTGCACGTAGAATCGTCTTTTAGACAGTTCCAGCCGAGCGCTGGCAGCAAGCCGAGCGTTAGACATGACACCCAGATGAAGATTACCATCACATAAGTGAAGGTGACCGTCCGTTCAGTGTGGTAGGTCAGGGCATTGTACAAGGATAAGTAACGATCCACTGTGATGGCGAGGATGTTTAGGACAGAAGCCGAAAACGCAGATATGAGCAGTCCGACAGACAACAGTGTCACAAACTCCACTGAGCTGTCGACCAAATATGTGAAGACAAAGTTCAAGATGAGGCCTAAACCAGCCAGGAGGTCCGCTACTGCCAGTGATCCAATCAAGATGAACATCGGGGCACGCAGCGTTGGCGTGTAGAACAACACAGCAATCACCAGGGCGTTCTCGCAGGAGATGAGTGTCCCTGTCACACACAGAGCAATGTCCCAGGGACTGACTTCCTGGACAGCTACAGCGGTGGTCCCAGGTTGGAGCTCAGGGGTAAGAGTTCGTACAACTGGCTCTGAGGAGGAGTTGGAGGGGTCCTCGCCCAGGCTCCAGGAGGTGGACGAGTCAAAAGGGTCTAGGGGGGAGGAGGAGTTGAGGCTACTACTGCTGCCGCTACTCATGGCTGCTGCCGCGGCCAGAGAGAGAATCATAGCTGGAGAAACAAGAGAAAGGGGGAGGGAGGAGAAAGGAAAAGAGGGAAGAAGTAAGTCAAGAAGAACAAGTATGGATGAATGTGAAGATGGAGGGGGCTTTAGAGTGACGTGGAAAGAAGTTATGCAAGACAGACAGAGGACGGAAGGGAGATTAAAGTACAAAGGCAAGGCAGTAGATCATCAGATATAGTGATAAATAATAATAAAATAGGGGATGGAGTAAAAGAGAGGTAAAAGTTCAACTTGCAAAAAGATAAACAGTAAATAGAAATCAAGGACATAAAAAATGACAACACACCACAGGTTTGAAGGAAGGAGAGATGGAGAGAAAAAAGTCGCAACACAGAAGAGGCGAGTATGAGTAAGGAGAAGAGAAAAGACCAGAGTGGAGGACATGATAAACATATAAGTAAAGGAGAAGAAAAAAAAGAGGATACCATCATCTTTCCCCTGAGAACGAGACAAAACCGTCAATTTACATCCATCCGCCCATTCAATCACTCATTCATTCATTCATGAAAACAAGCATACTCTTGAACCCAGGCACACACGTCACCAGCAGCTCCTACACACCACGCTGACAGGTAATTAGCAACAGCACGAGAGCCAAGACGTCAGAAAAGCACTCCATACATATGACAAAAACATTCCTTCCATTTTGTCTCAAGAGAAATGTGACGGATAGCGAAGCTTACAAAAACACCAAAAAACGAAACAACGGCAACAAAATCACACCGCTAAGAAGGCATTCCTACCTAGACGGTGCCTGAAACTAAAGTAGACGTTCAATTCCCTAACATTAAAAATCATTATCAACAAATTCTATTTTTAGAGCATCTCTAAAAATGGTGCATGACGTCCTGGGGCACGGCGCGGTGGTAGCTGCTGTCCTATCCACCAGTGGCGTGTTCGAGCGCGTGCCCGTGGGTGTGTGTGCGCCTGGCTCGGCATCCAAAACCTCCCTAATTTGGATTCCGATCCATATATGCTGCTGTTGTTGCTATTGCGCGTCGACGTACGAAAAGAAAACAGACAGACAGACAGAAATGTAGCAAAGGCTAATTTTAGCTCCGCCAGTAGCGCGCGCCAAAAATGTGGACGTGGAGCTCCATTCACAAAAAAAATCCCCCCCCCCCCCCCACACACACACCTCCCACCTCAGCCTCCACACACACACGCACACACACACTCCCCCTTATTTTTCATCTCACCCCTCCCCTTTCTCTTTCATGCTCGCGCGCACAAACGCACGCGCACACACCGTCAATGACTGCAAACAGCCGGGGAAGGTCACCACCAAACACCGCCACGAGCTCCTAAAAAGCCCCGCAGCTTTAAAAAAAAAAAAGAATCGCACCCCCCCTGCGGTAAGAAGCGCTCGTGCAGCAGCCCCGTGCATCCAGAACCGCCAGCGGCGCGTGCGTCTCCTCTTTAACCGCCAAGTGTGTGTGTTTGTTTATGTGTTAGCAATAAGGAGAGGAAATTAATACCTGGATCCGTTTCATTCAGCTGCAGCAGTGCAGTCCCTGAGCCAGCGCGAGAGAGGGAGAGGAGAAGGGGGAGAAAAAGGGGGGAGGGAGGGAGGAAGACCACGCCACAGAGACACACACAAAAAAAGGAGAAAATTACCAGCTTGTCTTCTTCTTCTTCTCCCCTGTACGAAACCAGGATATCCTTCTCCTTTATCCTCCACGGTGTACTTTTTGATTTGAAGAATTTTCGTCCTCTTTTTCAGGGTTTCCCCCTCTCCTTCTCCTTCTTCTCCCCTCTCTCTCTCTTCTTCTTTTTTTTTTTTCTACCCAGTCAGAGGCGCGCGCTGTATTCCTCAGTTGGCATGGTTATTAGCCTTCTGGAAGCTCCGTCCTCGCGCTGCACATCCCCGGCCCCTCATTGGAGGAGCGTGTCGTTCTCCTCCCCTGACGTCAGAAGACACCGCTCCTCCGGTCACCGTCATCATGTCGGTGTGTGAATCACGGAGGGGAGAATGAATTAAAAATACTCCTCCACCAGAGAAATGTTGATATTTTTAACCAGTTTGATTACTTTAAAATCTTTTAAATTGTTTTCAAATTTAATTTCTTTTTACTGGTATTCTGTCGTCATGAGGTGTGATGCAGGTGAACAGTTTGTGGTGGTGTTTTAATCCCACCTTGCACACCTCACACTGACTCAAAAGTACAGCTCGTGACTCCTCTGACTCCTCTTTTTCCTCCCACTCTGCAAGGTGTGTGGAAATAAAAAATCTGTCACGTTTCCCCAAAACCCTGTCCTGACTTTTAGATTTTTGCTCATGCATCGAGCGGCTGGTTGTGGTTCCAGTCGAACCAGCCATATAGCAGGATGCTGCTGCTGCCACCGCCGCCACTGCTGCTGCTGGTGCTGATGGTTATGCAATCTCAGAGCGCTGCTGGGTATCCCACTGCATTACTCACACGTGCACGCACACATATGCACGCGAGCCAGGCCCATATGTGTCGCCATGCGTGAAAGCAGAGCGGCAGCGTGTGGAGTCTACCACCAGCTTTGTTCAGACATTGGAGTGCGTTCCTCCTCTAGGCTGCTTTACATCATCTGTGGCCAAAATGTAACACAATGTACAGGCGTGAAGATGAAGCTGTTATAACTGAAATGTAGGGTCTATGAGAGATAGAAATCTGCACGTATTGGCTGTTTGTCAAGTACTGTATAGGGTTGGGTATCTTTGATTTTGAACTATTTCGATTCTGGTTCCTAACGATTCTCTATTCCGAATCTTTTAAAAGGCAGGATATTTAAAAAAAGCATGTTTTTGTGGTCAGGTCGTTTGTCTATGAAAAAGTACAAGGGCTAATGTTAGTTGGATATTTAAGTACACGGGACAACTTGTTTGCCACTTCAAAGTTAGCAAAAGACAGAAGTAATTTATTGTTTCACTTATCTGATTCTGGCTGATTAGCGGAAGACCGGCAAAGTGAGTCAAAGAAGGGCACTCAGGTATTTCTCCTCCATGAATCCTGAGGTGTTTAATCATGTTGGTCGTTCACCCTCCTTTGCATGATATAACTGTGCTGCTAAAGTTAGCCAAACTTTTGACCGCAGCCGCTATGAGTTGCAATGCGCACTCTCTCTCTCTGTGGCTTCGTCTCATATGCTTTGTCCTCTTGGTGTTTGGCGGCTATTTCTTCCGGTCGGCGGACCCTGGCATCGAAAGTTGGAATCTAAATTTTAAAATCTGAACGATTCCAGGAGAATTGGAATGTTAGTCCCGGTCCCCATCAATGCTCCTCTCCAGTTTCCTCTCTATTGATCAGAAACTGTTGAGAAAGCCCAGATGAGCATGTTAGTGGTGATAATGTCTAATCAGATAAAAATGTAAACGCAGGGCTCCAGAGTTTCAGAAAATGAAAAGAGTGAGATTTTAGCGTTATGATGTGTTCGGCCGCTTTTTTTAACGATTTATATCGTAAGACTGATGTCCTCACCTCCATGCCAGCTGCTCTCGCTAATGCTAGTCTTAATCAACCAAAATTTGGAAATGAAAATTGTAACAAGAATTTTGACAAAATACATTTATTTGTCAATATTGCAATACGTCAAGTGGCTTTTAAATGACGGCACTGTTGTGTGTGAAAGATGGTTAGAGATGCCAAGACCCCAAAAAATATAGTGTTTCAGTTACCAAGTCGGAAAAAAGTAAAATCAGAGGCAGAAACAAGATGGCTACATTTACGAAAGTTATTTTAGCACTTGCCTTGTCCAAATATAAGGCAAAACCCTGCATCTTAAAGAGTTATGTGAAAAAGACAAAATATTCAAGCAACAGCACTTCTTTTGCAGTTAAAGGTCTTATTTTAGAAGAAGCTGCTTAGACACGAGAAATATGATTCATAGGTCTTTTTTTTTTGCCCAAATTGAGGGTGTGGGAGGGAAACCAGAGCATCCCAGAGAAAATCCACTCTGACACAACCAGATACTAGGTTGGGATAGATGAGACCGCTACCCTGTTTCTACGAGGCAGGACTGTGTGGACAGAGCTACCAAAACTGAGGAGGTGAGTAAACCTGTCAGAAATACGACACCCGCAGCATGCCTCTACACCTCTCAATAAAGATGCTGCTTTTGCAGGCTTGTAAAATATCGTTTTGACATGAGTCAGAAAAGATTTCAGTATTACATATTCCAGCATGCATTTCCCACAGAACTGCTCTTCAAAGTCTCTCAGCACAGCTCTGCTCACTTACTTGATGTGCTTCACATCCAGACAGAAGCCTTCAGCGACATTTAGTCCCTTAAAGGTCTGTTTACGCAGTCTCTTTGTATGGATGACCCACTCCGCTTTGCTGCGGTTCTGGAGAGCGTGACACTTGGTCTACACTTGTACTGTCAGCAGGGTGACAAACAACAGGAGCTGGTCACTTTCTGTCTTAGTGAAGACAGAGAGGCCAGATAGCTCTCTGGATTTCTGAGACTGGTCCACTCTGATCTCAGTTGATGTTTGAGATCGGTCCATGTCGATGTCAGAGATGTTGTCCATCTCAGAAGCTGTTTCGAAGATTTTGTGTGGTATACCTTAAATACTCAGGACACTTGAATGTGATTTTTCCATCCTCTTGGATACCTTGAAGTCCTCGGGGGGTAATTCTGGATTCCGGATTCCAATGTGTCTTTGATCTCCCCCATAGTTCTAAACAAAGAATCTTTGATCCTGGTTCTAGAACTCTAGAATTTTACAATCCTATCGTATCTGTGATTTTTATAGACTGGTTTGTGCTCAAGTCCTCTTTTTTTCTGTACAGCTCCATTTTTAAAAGTTATTAGGGGGTTCATGTTTTCTATGATTGACACCTGATACAGCCGATGGGTGTACAAGGGTTGCGTAGCTCACCCAGGGGATACGCTGTTTGAGATGAGCATCATCACAGCGACTCTCTGCAACTGTCCCGCCGAATGCGTACAATGCTACTGGGCAAGTGGTGAAGTGCATACAACGCTACTGCACAATGTTGGTTTCAGGAAATGGAGAAAAAAATGCGGAATTACAGAGAGCTTTTTGGCTTCAAATCCGTATACTGGCGGAAGGTGGAACCACATTGTCCTTAGCATATACAGTCTATGGTGATTTTTCAACAAAACTGAAATGCGAGCATGGTATTGAAGCGCATAGCAACAGCAATGTGAACAGAGAACGGCACTCAGAGGACAGAAATAGACCTTTCTCACCATGAACTCTGTGTGCAGTTGTTCAGTCTTGTTAAGAGATCTTATCTGTTGTTTACGAATACCCTGAAGTGGTGTTCCTGTGTCGTCATCTTAAATCAAGGATTGTGATTGGTCTGGTTTACCTGACACAAAGGGCAAATGTCAAGAATGGCAGCAGTTCCAGACCTACATGCTAGCAAAAATGAACATGAGTTGGCTGATGAGCCTAGCTAGGCTGGCTGAATGCGAACTTTATCAAAGTCACAAGCTTAAACAAACATATTAGCATTATCAGTACGTTTACACGTCTGAAATAATCACGTTAGTGCGACTGAAACTGCACTTTATAAATGCACACTCGATTAAATTGCACTGAATTGAACTTCTCATTGTCAGACTAACATTGCTACAGTATATCAATGATTTTAGCGAGGTTTTTGATCAATCTGTCATCAGACTTTTTTAGGGTTTCCTAACCAAAACCCATTAAAAAAAACACTGATTTAGAGAAAGGGTATGTTCTCTTTTTTAATACCATTAAAGGAAACCAAATAATCCCGTTAGTGCGACTGAAACTGCACTTTATAAATGCACACTCGATTAAATAGCACTAAATTGAACTTCTCATTGTCAGACTAACATAGTGACAGTATATCAGTAATTTAAGCCAGGTTTTTGATCAAACTGGCATCAGACTTTTTTAGGGTTTCCTAACCAAAACCCATTTAAAAAAACACAGATTTAGAGAAGGGATCTGCACTCTTTTTCAATACCGTTAAGAGAAACAAAAGAACAACAGAATAAATGGGGTGCAGATGGGGTGGCCAATACCACCCAGGCCCCTTAAAACCGTTGGACTGCCTTTGTTGTTAATCAATCAATCCTTTCAAATCGTCAGACGTTTAGTTTAGCAACCTCCTCTTCTGTTCAATGAACTGCCAACCTTCCCTTTTTCTAATCTCATTTCATCTATTCCTTCTTTCTTTCTTCACAGTCAAGCCCCCAAGCTGAGGTGTAAATAGAATAGGAAGGAGGATTTTACTTTCTCTTGATGCTCAACACACACAAACACACACCCACTCTCTTTGGTTAAAGTGTCTCTTTTTTTTTATTGTAGACAGCGTTGTGTGTGAATCACTCTACATGATCAGAATACAGATGAAATGCAAGTGCGTGCATGCGTACGTGCCCCTCCATTGACGCCCTCCCCATGTCCGACTTCATTCATCTTTCCAGCAAAGCACCATGGGTAATTGGGAGCTGTTACATCATCTTGCTGTGGTGGTATGCTTTGTAGCAGAAAGCTGGCCCTCCTCACGTCTCCCTCTCTCTCTCTCTCTTTCTCTGTCTTGATCTCGCTCCATTTCTACTACACACTCGGTCTTTGCTCTCTTAAATACAGTGATGACAAAGCACGCAAAAGTCAAACTGTATTACATCACTGCTGCAACATGAGGCTCTGATCTTTTCCTCCTCTGGGATGAAAGTCACGAGAGGACAGACGCCTCACATTGGGACTGAGTTGCATAACTGCCTCATATTTAGGGCAGTGGCGCAGAGATGTGCTTACATCTTATGATCATGACAGAGTGCTACCCTCTGCGAAAACCGACTCCACGCGCAAAATGTGTGTTTGCTGAAGTCCCAGAAAATGAGAAAATAAGCTTGGAGAGTCAGAGGATAAACAGGCTCGCGCTGGTTTAAATCCCCCCTACACACATCTGCTGGGAACATCTCAGCAGTGAGAAAGGATGACTAATACTCCTCCCCCCTCCTTCCCACTCTTCATTACTCTCACACCTACATATTCTTTTTAGAAGCAACAACTGGGTTTCCCTTGAGTGAGATACTGAAAAGAAATTCCGCCTAATAAGGACAGGGCTATGTATTGATACCCTCTATTTATCTTTATTTGAAGAGTAGGAGTCAAGCCTTTTTGCTGTGAGTTTTCCTTGGGTTTGTTTCAAGAGATATGGGAACCTTTTCTCACCCGCTTTGGACCTTGTTTGGGAACCATATATGGGTTGAACAAACAGAGTTTTGGTCAAACAGGCAAGGGTCTGATTCCCTTCTTAACAAACAAGCTGCTTACCCTGAAGAATTTTACGTTACTCTGGGACAGTGAATTTACTCATTACATGGCTCTGTTAAGCAATTGATTCTGACTGGTCAAAACCTCATGACACTGTTTATCAGATAAATCCATACAAAGGAATCCCAGCGCTGTTTGCCTCTGCCTGTTGACACTGTGGCAAAAACATGAGGTTGTGTTCGCTTTATAACTGGTAAACATTGCGGCAACATAGCAGAAACACCTGGTCACTATACATTATCCCTCAAATTGGGGCAAAACAGCCAATGTCTTTGCATATCTCACCTCTACCTGTTGACATTGTGGCATGAAAAATTAGGTTAACATTGGGGCATCATAGTCTTACGCTTTGTTCCAGTTACCTCAGAAGTAAGTTGTCAGAGCTGGGAATGGCGTCACACCCGAGTTGACTGCATTCCGGTAAACAAGTTGGAACCAAGATCGATGTCTACTGTTGTAGCGATTAGCGGTTGTTGGTACTGTGGTATTTTACACATACAAACACAATAGTACAGTATCCACAGTTACACGTTGAGCAGCACTTCATACACCATGTATTGTCAGACTTTCTGAGTTGGCAATCCAACTTCAGGTGAGCATTCCAGATGAATTTTTGACCAGGAACTTGGAAAACCAGACTTCCCAGTACAACTGGAACAGAGCATTACACCCTGTCTGGATTCAAATTCGCATAGCCACCTGTTCACAACACATAACTCCTAATATAGTAACAAAAAGAGCAGTATCTCAGAAGGTAGAGCGGTCATCCAACAACCGGAAGATTGTCGGTTAGATTCCCCCCTTTCCCAAGTCGGTCCGTTGTGTCCTTGGGCAAGACTCTTAACCCACCTTGCTCCCAGTGTGTGTCCTCTACTGGTGTATGAATGTGAGTGTGTTGTGATGCTGTAGGCGCAAACTGGCAGGCCACGTTTCCATCAGTCTACCCCAGGGCAGCTGTCACTACTAAGGTAGTTTACCACCACCAAGGTTTGACTGTGTGAGCGAATGAATGATGTATCCAAAGTAAAGTTGAGGGTCTCTGATAAAGGGCTATATGAAATCTGATGCATTATTATTGTTATGTAAATGTCCTGGCATAATTCATCTTTGCTTGTTGAGACTGAGGCAAAAATGTCAGTGTCAATCAACACTCCAACTTTGTGAATGTTGTGGTTTGAGGGTCTTGTTTTCTAATTTGAAGAACCACTTGTTCATACAGTTCCTGATACTCCTGCTCAGTAAAGCCAGATTTGCTGATCCAGGGCAATGATGCATCTCTACCCTGAGCTTGTCTTCCAGCATCTGTGTGGAGTTTAACGTGTGAAGTTGAGTTTCTCATTATTCACCAGGTCTTAAAGAGCTGGTTGAGATTGAATCACAGACTGAATCACAAATGGAGCTGTGGTTTCTTTCACAAGCAGAGAGAAACATACATTATTCAACGAGTCGCTGTAGGATTAAGAAGAGGACAGTGACTTTTCAGACCATCCAAATCCCTCCAGCAGCGTCAGGACGTGTGATTGGGTGGTTAGCGATGGCTCGGGGGAGCTATAACTCTGCTTTGATTAAAGGTCTCAGTGAAAGGTCAAGTGGGAGAGCGAGGAGAGAGAGAACAAGAGAGCATATTGATGGACTTCACAGAGCCTGTAGTTGATAGAACTGTAAAATATTCTTCTATATCGTCAAAGTGAAGCTTGTAATGAGTGTGTACGCTGCAGGGATTACATGTGGTTGGATCAGATGAGTTCCAGACGATATCGTAAAACTGAGTTCGAGGCTCCACTCTAACTTGGACTTGGACTCAAGCGTTTATTGCGTTGGGACTGGGAAAAGAAAGACTTGTTTCAATGTTTATGTAAGATTGACAGGGACCAACTCAAGTTACCTGGACAGTCCCAACCAGTTTTGACTTGGACTTGGACACAGCTGACTCAGACCTGATTTGAATCGTTCTTTGGAGATGTACTTGGAAATTGAGCGTGTTGAATGTTGAGTGAGAGAAAACAGCCCTCTTTAAAAATGCTGCCACACCATCAGACTTTGACTCTGATCATCACGTCCTCACCTCTCATCTCCATCTGCCCGTAAACTACAACTTGACCTCCAGTTGCTGCCTCTACCCCCCCTTTCCCCTCACTATGTTATCCATCCCTCGTGTTGTCACAGCAGTTGGACTCAGACCCAGCCATTTCACTGATTGCCCTCCAGCTCCTCCGAATGAAGCCCCAGGGTCTCTGTGACCAGATGCTGACCAGCTGTCGTAGCTCTTGTCTGGACCAGTCAGTCACCAGATGGCCTCTCACCTCTGGGCCCATGTGGATTGCCCTCAATGTTCCATTTGTCTGGCTGAGAAACCCACGAGTCCCTTTGACCAGGAGTGTTTTTTTCTCCCTTCTTTGCTCACATGATGGAAATAAGATCATGTGCATTTGATGCCCGAGTGAAGCTAAGAGTGAAACTAACCAGGTGTCCTCTAGCAGATAACAATAGAGTGGTGGACTGGAACTTGTTGTTTTTAACATTGAAGTCAGGGTTTCCTGTCATTTTATCCAGGAGACCAGATCCTGTGATCTGACCAAGCCAGAACATGGCGCCCTTGCGTACTTATTTATTTTACTGTTCTGTCAAAGATTGCACTGTACGTGCAAATGTGACATCATTTTGCTGTACGTACGCCTTGTTATATGACCAGAGGAGCAGACATGGCAACTGCGGTTGTGTTTTATGCCAGAGTGTTAATAATGAAACCTCCTGAACTGACCTCAATAAATAAACCAAAAGCTAAAGAGCGAAGATCAAGTCAGGTAAGAGAGTCACGATTGGAATGAGTGTTCACATGGACGCGTTTCGGAATAAGGATCAGCATAAACCACCCCTCTCCATCGGAATACAATTTCTTTCCAATTGAGCTGAATTGGATCAGAATCTCCTGATCAATGACACATTTTATTCTGATTGGGCATTTATTCCGATTATAAATGATGGACATGACACCAACTCTTAGAGCTCATCCTAGTGACTGATGGCAGTATTTGGGCATAAAGGAAGGACGAGGCGGAAGAAAAGGTCAAAAATCGAAACGTCAAAATTTTGAGAAACAAGATCCCGAGATACTCAGATTAGCATCATTTCTTTGATGCCAGTAAATGATCTCTTTGACTTAAGTAGTTCTACCTAAACTCTGATGACTGTGAGTTCCCGGATTGAGCCATTTGTAGCATGTGGTCGCTTATTTGCATCCTCGAAAAACCAAGCAGCAAATTATATTTGCAGAGTCAAAAGTTTAAGAAAACCGATCTTTTAAACTGATGCAGAATAATTTCTACTAAATCTTATCCACACTTTTTATTTGATTTTCATAATTAACCTCTGAAAAGAATCTCTACCCTCGTTAAATATCCACTCGACCTTCGACTGTAGACGCCTTTTCGACCTTCCCAACAACATTCATGTGTTTAATTAGTATCCTTTGTAATGACAAACTGGGAATCGTGGCGTTTTCAAAGTCTGCACTCAGTAGAAAAATTAACATAAAGTTAATTTATTCTTTGGAAGGAACTCGTGTTTTCTAAGCTGTGACTCATTGATGTTCAAAGTCAGGGTACAGCGAAAGGGAAGGACACGGAGGACAAGACCGCTCATGACCTTGAAGGTTTTACTCGATCAGATCTGGGATTTAAGCTTACATGATAATATTTTCTAGGACACTGACGTGTGATGAACGGTGAATTTATGCATATTTTTAATTTGTCCTGGGGTTTGAGAGTACGATGCCACACACTCATGACATTCACCGATTTGTAAGATCCTGTCCGTTAAAACACACTCTTGTGCACACACACATCTTCTTACCCCGAGGCACCGCCATTCCACTTAGCGAGTGGCAAGATTGAATGTGTGTGTGTGTGTTTGTGTGTGTCCTGTTGTGAGTGATGTGTTTCCTGCAGGGAGCTTCAGTGGTGTTTTGCCGCCGGATGAGATGCAGCAAGGAAACCCTGCAGAGAGCGTGTATATGTGTGTGTGTGTGTGTGTTTGTGCGTGTGAAGCTCTGATGGAGGTCCAAACAGACTGAGATACAAGATTGAGATATTACTCTCAAGCAGAGCGAGGGGATAAACCGGACAGCGCAGAATAAAATGGGACAGAGGGACATAAAGAGAGATAAATAAAGGATAAGGGAAGTATTGTACAGTGATTCACCCTTAGAAAACACAATAAAGACATCAGAACAGTCATAAATAAGAGATGGAGATCCACTCATACTGCAGACTGCAGCGTTAGGATGGTGAACTGTACAGAAAGAACTGTGAGGCAGCAGGAGAAAGTACAAACCGAACAGTATTACCGTTTGTCACTTAGGTTTGGTGTCTTGGAAAAGCTTTTTTTAATTTAAACGCCTCTTTGGCCACCAGGGGGCAGAAGGAGCTGCTAGAGCACAACATCTAAACATCAGCAGGACATTACGGGACAGTGTGAGTAACTTTGGGCATTTTCAAACTTTTCCAGGAACTGTAGTAACCTTTCTCCGTCTTTATTGGTTCACCTTGGAACCATAAGTTCTCAAAATCCCGCTAAAAGGAACCTTCTTAGCTCCTGCTGTAGAAGGACTTTAAGTGACTCAAGTGTACCGTGATTGGTCTATATGTAAAAGTTAATTGACTGGTCAAACCCAAGAGCCAATCAAGAACCACCAACCATCACTTTTAAATCCTACTGTGAGCATGATCAGAATAACTAGGGAGACCATACGTCCTCTTTTACCCGGACATGTCCTCTTTTGTGGGGACTGTGGCGTTGTCCGGGAAGTTTATAAAATCCTTCAAATGTCCGCGGTTTTCAAGTTTGTGTCACGTTGACTTACTGAGTTAGAAGCGTGTTAAAGACACTCAATCTGATCCAATAAACTCTCAAAATTAACTTCGTGCGACTCTGTGACTCCACCGATACAGAGTCAAGACCTCTTTTTGGGAAGTTAGAATATGGTCACCCTAAAACAACAGTAAATACTAGCCGATTTAAACTCTTCAAAAGGGACCCAAACTCAGCCTACTACCTAACTGGTACACTACATTAAGCTAGCTGCTGGTGTTGCCTGAATTTTGCTATGTAATAGGTCGTTGGTCTACGAATTAGCTTAAAAAAATAGTCAGCTAACTAGTTTATCCACTTTTGAATGAAGTACTGATGGCGACATTTTCAGTGAACACTACTACAAGACAGCAGGCTAATTAGCTTCTTCGCTTAATACATCAACTTAGCTTCTCGCACCGACAATAGCATGTTTGGACTCTGATATACTGTCCCACTAATTATGTAATTTTTTACGTAAGACAGAGACAGGATGTCAAAAAATTTGACATGTGGACATGTTGTGTTTATGGGCGTTTTTAATGCATTTGTGAGTGAAGGAAACGGTGATGGGACGAGAAAGACTGTTACTGCGGGTGAAGACCCCACTGTGCCACACTACTGCTGTCTGACACACTTCTACAAACACACACACACAGACCTGTCAGGCCGTGTTACTGGTTGCTCTGCGTCTCGGGAGCCACACTGAGATGTCAGTTAAAAATAGCTCACTCCTCTTCTTCACAGAATGAACAGCTTTGACACTGATTGAAGAAGGCAGTGTGTGTGTGTGTGTGTGTGTGTGTGACGCTGGCTGTGTTGGTCTTTGCATTTCTTCATAACCAAAGTTACATGCCAGTCGACATGAAATGGTAATAATGTAAACAACAGACAAACACGACATGTGGTTTCACCCTTTCTTATACAACAAACCAAGCTGCTCCAAATTCCAAACTTCTACTCCAAAAGCATGAAACCACAGTTAGATAAGATTCATACACAGCTGTGTACAGTACTTGGTTCTGATTGTTTTTAACAACAATTTCTTGATAGCAGACTGTTGCTATGAAGAACAGACTGTTGCTAGGGATCTGGTCCTTATCACAAACTCTGCAGAGGACTAATGCTGCGTTTGAGTTACCTCGGAAGTCAGATGTTGGAGCTGAAAATGACGTCACACCTGAGTTCCCAGCATTTCAGTTACCAAGTCGGAAAAAAGCAAAATCTGAAGTCTAAAACAAGATGGCTACATCTACGCAAGTTATTTTAGCGCTTGTTCTATATTTGGACAAGGCAAGCGCTAAAATAACTTTCGTAGATGTAACCATCTTGTCTGCCTCCGATTTTGCTTTTTTTCCGATGTTACATCATTTTCAGCTCAGACTTCTGACTTCTGAGGTAACTGGAATGCAGAATAATCCCCAATTTTCACTGCATCTGGAATGGCTCCGATCCAGAACAGCGGCGATTTTCGCTGTCTGCCAATTCCAACTGGGTCAGTCGTGAGGTGAATTTCGTGGCAGATTACGGACAGCGGTAATCACGAGAACTCACAAGAACCCACGGATTCATGTGCAATTGTGCGATAACAAGTCGTCTTTAGCCACATAGGCTAATCATCTAAGCAGTAGATTGTGTCCTTCCAGAGGAGGAAATCTACTTCTAGAAGCTGCTACTAGACTAAATCAGCATCTAGTCATCCATGGTGTCATCGGGGTGAAATGCTGTCTAAAAACCTTTCACTTGTTCATCTCCGCCCGTTTGCATGGTCTGAAATACGATCCACCTAAGATGTATGCAGCATGCTCCAGCGTCCGGAAAAAACAGAACTCTTGCGATCAGCTGTGGAGTCCGGCGATACGCAGCGGAACAGAAAGAAACCTGTGGAAATTGACACATGAACTTGAATGGTTACGATCAGCTGCGATTGGCGGGTACGGCCTTCTTGTAGCCATTCCGGTTGCGGTGGAAATTGGGAGTAACTGTAATCCCATCAAAGTAACAAGAAAAAGGTTTAAAAGGTGCATAAAGTCAAGGCCAGAGAGCAAACGCTCATTTATAACGTTGAATCCCCTTATGGTAAGGGACAAGGCCCTTTGCCATCTATGCACTCATTTTGTTCATATTTATACCCGTGTTCCTTTAGATATGCACCAAATATTCGAGATTATCATGTATTCTTGTCGTTCCCCCGTCATTTTGTTTGGCTTTTGATAAGTGGGCTAAAAGCTAGCTAGTTTTGGCTTCCTTCCTTAGACTGTAAACAGACTTGTTACCGACAAACAGAGGCAACTACATCATCTTCTCGTTATTCATCAGAAATTTTACGAACACACTAAATATCACTTTATTCTCTTGAAACCAAATCTTACGCACTGTTGTCATCTATATTCCAGATTTTACGATAAATAAGTGATTTAAAAACTAGTGTTGCTAAAATAATTTGTAGTCAAATAAGCAACATAATACTATTGATTTAAACGTGTTTATACGACAATTAAATCGCCTCAGATAAAGCAAATTAATTTATTGGCTTCAATTAGATCTTCTTGTAATACTCCAAGCTCTACGTTTGACACCTCACCCCCAGCCATGTGCAAGTATTGATCAGAGCCAATCTGTACAATCAATCGATCCCTCTCTTTGCTGTTAATCAATCTGTCTGATGTGAACCTCCTGCAGCAGCAGCCGTCTATAAAGCCATCGATCCTGAAGGGTTTAAGTCGTAGTTTATCAGTATTAGAGGATTAAACAGCACTTGTTTATATGGACTTGATCGATCTCCTTCTAAATGTCATAAATATTGAATCGATTCACGCAGAATGAAAGTAAAGCTGAACTCTCACCTTGTTTTGTTCTGCCTCCATATTTTACTCATTACCCACGAGTGTGTTGTAAGGTTTGCTTCAGTTTTGCTCATCCGTGTCACACATGCTGTTGTGCACCTACACACACCTTTCAAAACACACACACACACACACACACACAAACAAAACAGTTGCTTCTTGCGTAACGAGCAGCTGTTCCCGTGATGAACTCTGTGCATGAGCGTTTGTTGTTCTGCTTTAATTAGCAACTTTCTCACTCTGCTAATTGGTGTGTGTGAAGCATGGACGTACATGCGACACACACACACACACACCCTACATACACACTATGCTGTAAATGGTTGCGTAACCCAGATTTATCAGATATACAGTACAGGACGGACAGCTACTGCTGGCTCTGATGGTTGTGTAACGCTGAACAGCAGAGATTTGTATTCTTAGCATGAATCTCTGAGCTGTAAAAACAGCTGTCTCTGCATATACAAGGACTTGAGTGATATATGAGAAATGCCTTCATTAGTATGTGAGAGTTGAAGCAACAGAAGCAGCGATTGTGACTCAGCCACTACCAGGCTGCGATAAACACTCTAATACAGAGGGAAAAAGTCACACAAAGACTTTCACTGCGTTCAGCAATGTGCTGTTTTTGTGCGGATGTGGAGCTGCTTCTGTTTTCACCCTCAAAATAGCCACTCTTTGTCGCTTGTGGTTTATTTTGGGGCTTTCCTGCCTGTATTTATGCTGCCTTCCAGTTGTACTCAGAAGTCGCGATTTCCGAGCTCCGAGTCGGAAATTCATTTGGAACGCCCCCTGAAGTCTGATTTTCAACTTGAAAAGTTGGACGATCCTCGGCAACCCCAAATTTAGGTTTTTGCACTAAATAGTATATCGCTGTTTTCTGTATGGACTTTATTGTCATCCAATGAGGGGTGAAAGCATCTATAACCCTGTTAATGCCGCTCGACTGGTCCGCATTTCTAAGCATGGTCGCCCCCTGTTGGAAAAGCCAGACATTTTTTAGTTAGACAGCATGATTTTGAATTTTGTATTTCTTTATAACAAGCCTGTGGCTATAGCGCAAATTTAAATGCTCAGTTTAATTGATCCAAGGTCAAACTGATAACAGTAGATTTAGAGACTCTTCGTTTAAGCTCAACCAGAGGCAGTTGTCAGTAATATTTGCTGAAAAACAACCGTCTGCTGATGCATTAAAAATTGACAGAGCCAAAAGTTCTGCTGAATATCACCTCTTATGTCGGTGATTTGTGTTCAACTGTTGCTTCGTTTCCTCAGTTTGTGCTCTCAGTTAGTGCCCATTAATTAAAATATTGAATTCATGCAAACTGAGTAATGCTTGACAAATGGTTCCAGTGATTTTTCTGTACCTTTCATAACAGCAGAATATCAATAAGAGTATGGATTGCTGTCATGGAGGATCCCTTAGGGGCAGTTCCCTAATGAAAACGACATTACAATACAGTACAAATCAAATGCCACAGCTTGTTGGTTGTAATTGTTCCCCACACATGTAATTGCTTCCTGATTCGTCTCCTGAGGACAGAACAGTATTATTTGTAAATGTTTCTTTTAGCCTCGTTGTTAGAATAAGCCGATCCGAGGACCATGCTTCGTTCCTCAGTTCGGTTTGAGGCTTCAGTAAAGGGACTTTGTGTTTGTTGTGAAACTTACTGCATCTGTATTCAGAACCATTCAGAGAGTATTCTTCTCCTCTGTCTGCCCATAATCACATTAAGGCCTCCATCTTTAAAGTCACGAAGCTCATACCCCACTGGAGCACTAAAGTGGTCCACTGATGGATGACGCGATCCTTAATTTCAATCTTTGCATTTAAAAAGGTTCAGTCAAGTGCTCCGGCACACGATTTCGTTAATCCCAGCAGCTTCAGGGACGCTGTTCGGGTTTTCATTTGCTGCCTGTTCCCTGTAGTGAGAACAGGGAGGACGCCACATTATTGTTAACCCGACAGCTTTTACTCAGTACGAATCATCATTTACCGAGCGCGCCGTATTGTGCGTCAGATCAGGGGAATTACAGTAACTGCTCAGTTTCGTTGGGAGTCATTTAACAACAATGGATGAAGTTTCTGAACGCAGTTTTCTTTTAATCCATTTTCATGAGGGGTACTTTTTCAATCTACTCCACATTTGGCAACTTAAAGACTCTCATCCAGACTTTCTTTCAGTTTATCCGATTGCTTTTTTTTCTCATTCTGTTACTTTAATCTCTTTTATTGTTTCTTAAATATCATAATTGAGTCAATCTTTTACTACTTCTTTGATTTGTTTTGCTTGTATTGGTACCTTTGAATAACATTTTTTTCACTGCTTTCACGAAAAAGAGACCGTATGAACAACTCCCTCTTACCGTAACAGTCGTCGATAATGTTTTCAGAAATGGTAAACTCATGGACTGAAGTTTCAGATCAACACAGTATGTTATTTTGTAGCTGACCGGGTCTGTAGTTTGAGCAGCCGAGCCAGCTAACATTCGTGAAAGCGCAACTTGTACCACACGTATCAAACCAAAAAGGGCCATTGACTCTTGAAATGTAGTTGACAAATGTGTTCTGTGTTTCCTGGTCCATGAAGGCTGCACAACCAACAGTGTTTGGTTTTAACTCAGTAGATGACGCCAGAGTTTATGCTTGTAGCTTTATTTCGCGCCGAACACTCTGTGCTCTCATTGGTGAATATTTCTTCCATCATAGTCTCCAATCCTCAAGATTCTCCATACTCCCGGCCAGCTCTGAAGGGCTTTCAGCTCCCGCATCCTTCTTCAGGACATTCACATACGTTAGCACTGAACGGTGCCCGTGTGTTGGTTCCCATAGGACCAGCCTGCTGGTCGGGAGCTCCTGATGTCTATGGCAGTGGCCGGCCTGCCTCATCCTCCCAGATGCTACCTTCTTGCTGAGCTTCGGCAGTTGCCCATACAGGTCCTTGTTGGTAATGTGGATGTTCTGGTCCACATTCAGAACAGCTATGTGTCTGGAGAGATTCGAGCACCACACTCTTGACATACCGTTCAAGGCCCTTCCCGCTAGTGCCTTCCTAACCTCTCGCAGAGTGTTGCCATCTGAGGTTGTAATGGGCGGATGGTCCACGTGGGAGTTGGAGGTAATTACCTCAGTCTTCTTCGCATTCAGTCTGAGGCCAACCTTAGCACATTCCAGTTCCACTCTGTTCAGTAGTTCCTGTGCCTGCTCCATGTGGTCAGACACCAGGCAGATGTCACCTGTGAAGTCCAGGTCTGCCAGGGCTACAGCAGGACTTCTTCTAGACATCCTTGGTATAATTGTGAAGCTAAGCTCCTGCTCCCACGGGTTGATGGCTTTCTTAAGCACGTAGTCTAGACCTATGATAAAGAGAAAGGGAGCAAGAGTGTCTCCCTGCTGCACCCCTGTTAGGATTTCACACTCCTCGCTGATGCCATCTGAGGTTACCACCTTGGCTCTTGTGCCCTTGTACATGGCCTCTATAAAGGGGGTTTGACAGGCTGAAATCCTTTATTTGTTGTTATTAAAAATCACTCAAATCACTTTTTTGAGATCTTCTTCTTTGATGCTTTTGTCCTTTTCCATCTGTTAAATCACTTGATCTCTCATCTTTGGTCCTCTCAGTCTCATGTCACATTCTGATGTTTGTCTTGTGGCTCACCTGCTGTTGTATTTTCTGCCTCATTACGATGTTGGTTACCTCTGCTATGTCGTTCATATTTGGGTTCTTGCTTTGCCCCCATGTCAGCTTTTGCTTGTACATCAGCGCACTTTGTCAGCCCTTGTATTACGAGATACCTTCAACTGTGTTTTTCATATACATGATTCACTGCTCTGCATGTGTTGTGAATGGAAACAGGATGTTGCTGGTCTTTTTCAGGTTGCCACATGTTCATTCACTCTGTTTCGTTCTCATGGAAACTAATATGGCAAAGAGCCGGGCTCGACACACAAAGACAGACACACACACACAGACAGACAGACACACAGTGCCCTCTTTGATTCGACCACTTGTGCGTCTTTGACCACTCGGCCTTTTGTTTTAGCTGGTTTTCTGAATTGATTGGTCCTGTTGTTCAGCTCTGATACTCAGATACTGACGTGAAGTCTGACACTTGTGGCAGTTCAAAGTCAACCTGATGCATCTGTATCGACGACTTCAAACAGCAGATGACTCAAATGTTCCCCGTGATTGTGATCGACAGTATTTACAGCTCATTTATCATGTGTCTCTGTACATCCTGTACGTCATTTTCTTTCTTTATGCCTCTTTCTCTACTGCATATCTGCTCCTCCATGTATTTGTCCTGTCCTCTCTCATAATAAGGCTTTATTACTCTGTTCCTTTTCACCACTATAGCTCTAATTTTACACAGTGTCTTTATTTTTATCTTGAAGTGTTGTGACGAATCTGAAACCGCCTGTTATTGAACTTTATCCGCTTCAAATGATGTTTTTTATCCAGTTGTTAAAGTCAAGGTCGGTCAGTAAAAGAAACATCATGTAATAAGATTATCTAACGTCTACAATGAAAAGCTTCCAGTTACATAAATTACCTTTAACAGAATGGACAAAAACGCCCAAATTGTCACATTATTCTTCAGTTTTCCAACAAAACCAGCTGAATCTGACCTCATTTGATGAGAATGATACAAAAACAGTAATTTTTGTCAACCATGGGATCATTTTTTCTCTATTTTATTCTTGAAAAAGCAGAAAAATACACATTTTCTGCTTTTGTTTTGTGTATTTTGATAATTAAAAGCATTTAGAGCATCTTTTCCTTCAGTCTCACTGTCTCACCTTTCCTCTCCTCAGGGGACACCTCGTCTCTCTCTGACCCGTCTCACCCCCCCGTCGATGTCTCCCTCTCTAATCCGCTGCTCTGCATCTCTCTTTCCCTCCTCCCCTCGTACGCCTCATTAGCGTTAGCGGAGATTACCCTGGCCTCGCTGATCAAAGGGTGGAGATCGCAGACTCCACTTAATAATTAATGCTCCCAAACAGCTCGTCATTTCACTCCTCTACTGCTTATTGGGCCTCTAATAACTGCTCTCTCGATTCATCCCTCGTTTTCTGCCTTTTCCTATAATTTCCCTCTGGTTTGAGTTTCTGGATAATTTTTTAATGGACGGGTAAATCACTAGGTGGCAGCATAGTTACACAGGGTGCATACATTGACAGAGCAGCAGAGTGGTGCAGAGATGAGCTCCACAGACTGAATCATACAGGCTGCTAACAGCATGAAAAACTGCAGGATCGAGTGCAAAAAGGCTCGATCCCAGATCAGTCTAGATGCTTCACCATTCATCCTTTCATTTGTCTCCTCAATTACCAGATCAATGAGCTCGACACCGGATCAATTGAAATAATGTCCCTTGACCCATTAATGACCTTTTATGGCCTTTAAAAGCACATTAGCTCCCCGCCTGGTCTGTTAACCTTCAGTGTCTCACGGTTAATGAGGAGGTCAATT
Organism: Xyrichtys novacula; assembly: GCA_962446985.1. Taxonomy (NCBI): domain Eukaryota; kingdom Metazoa; phylum Chordata; class Actinopteri; order Labriformes; family Labridae; genus Xyrichtys; species Xyrichtys novacula. Next base: position 3,084,839 of record OY660886.1, read on the forward strand.
CTAAAACAATTAGGAGTCCAATCCAAATCTCATCCGGCCACGAGCTCAGAAACTCTATATCTGATCTGCTTCCTGTTAGATTTCAATCAGGATGTCTTTGTTAGCTCAAATAAACTGCAATTCAAACCACCTGCAGCCTGAATATACCGAATATACTGAATATTCTGGCTTTTTGCTGGTATCTGGGGCAGCATCTGGTCACAGTGAGTTCTGGTTCAGCAACAATTTTGACTATTTCGTTGCAGTGTTAATGTTGAAGCATAAAGGCATTAAAGGGGCAATGTCACGTTATTTTGTAGGAAATGACCCCAAAAAACACCACCAGAACAGAAAATTGTGATATTTTCCAGTACAAACTATTGTAACCTCGAAATAGTTTGCGACAATATGGACTTGTTGGTTTTAAATTGAAGTACCGACAACTTTTATGTCCCAACATTGTAGGTATATTTTTACTCAGAGATAAGCTGCCCAAGAGAGACCAGCAGTCAATGAAAAACCTGAAATTTACCATGTTTATTAAACTGGTGACAATCACCTCCCAAAATTACAGATACAATATTGGCTTCTGTTGGAGCAAAATGGGTCAAGTATGCATTATTTTAAAGCATATAGTCATTTAACCTTCCAGTTATACAGTGTTAGTATCTTCATTTTCTGTGGGATTGTCTACAAGTAAAAAAACAATCACAATTTTTTCAATAAAGGAAATATTTTTTACATGTCATTTATCAATTTTAGAAAATTTTCTTCTTAATTTGTAGAAAACAACAGACCTCCTTTTCCTCAAAAGAGAAAATAATTGGGGAAAAGATTTATGGCTCATCCCACTGAGCAACAGACAGCAATTAGATGTTAGACCTGATTTCAACCATCTAGATTCTGTATATTTTTAGATGTTTTATATGTATAAAATTTAGACGTTGCACTTTAACCCATTATTCGATAACTATTTATTCAAAAAGCAACCGTGAGTTACATAACTGATCTCCAAGTACTTAACCAAAATAATTATAATAGCCGTTGAGCAATATATAGTGTAGTATGATATAGCCTTGGTCTAAATTTAGACGTCTAAAAAACTTTCATTTTTAGACCTGTGGTGACCTGATTTTAGACCAGTCGTCTAGGCTACATTTAGACGTCTATTAGACCACTTTTAGATCCAAAAATGCTCAATGGGATATTTGAATATAATTTTGAAACTTCCAAAACAATCTCATCTCTCTGTTTTGAAAGAGAAATGACGTCAAAGTGCAAGACAATAACTTTAATTTACTTTTTTTAGGCCTTTGTGAATTAGGATTAACGGTTGGCTATTACTATTTTTGGGGGCTGATATCATTACAGATTAGTGGCAGTTCAGACCGATATTCGGAACCATACATTTGGAATTGAGAATAAAAATAAAAATCTTTCCATAAAATTTTGAAAGTTGTTGAACCAAAACTGTATTTTATGGTTAACCAGTTACCTAATTCATGGTATTTTATAGGCCATCAGATACAGGTAATCTTCGGAAAGGCTAATATCAGTCCTGTGATCAGTCAATATACACTTTTTCCTGACTTTTTGGTGGTAAAGCCAAAAAAGTTTCATTGGATAAAAGACCAAAAAAATGGCGATGATACAGCTTTTAAATCCTTGAATTTCTAGAGCATGAAAGCAGAAACTGTCTCCAAACATCCAAATTTCTTCACTCTTTTAGTCATCGGATAAAATCTGCCAAGTATGTCAGCAGTGTAAAAACAGAAATGCGTTTGCGTAACGATTGTGTAAATGTAAGGTTATTTTTCCACCACAGAAATAGCTGCAAACCGACAGATCTGTGAATACTCCAAAATACTGACTCATTGTATAATATTTGTGTGTAGGCTTATTTAAAGACCTGATGTAACATCTTTTGTGCAGTTTTGGGCTTTGTGTGGAGGTGTGTGTAGGAGCGAGGTTCAGTTGTAGGTGGTGGGAACTTGAATGACGGTGGGATTAGGACTGGGATTCAGGCATTTCCCGTCTGAGATTTGTGTTGCTTATTAACACCAGAATGAACCCCCCTGAGGACGATGATTAAGAGGGTGAACATCAGGACAGACATCCAGATATGAGTTTTCTTGCTTGTTAAAAGTTAGAAACAAAGAATGACACCACTGTAGTGTCAGTTTGATATGATTTGAATTAGCATTAGCTTAGCTTGGCACAAAAGACCACAAAGAAGTCTTGTACCATACAACCCAACATTATTATTCTTCTCGTTAAAATACCACTTTTAAAGTACTGGTACTCATAGTGACCTTGAACCTAAGTTAAAAGAGATGAAACAATTTTTATAAGTATTACATTTCAGTTTAAAAAAAATCTAAAATGTAGTTTCAAAATTTGGGAAATGTCACATTTTCACGTAACTGAGGAGGTTTTGCTGAGTAGATCGATACCTAACTTGAGCCTTTTCCTTGGATTTTAAAGAAAGGCTAGTAGCTAGCAGCGAACTAACCTTGCATAGAACAGTAGACAGTGGAACAGGCTAGCTCTTTCTTCTTACCTAAGGTTTTTTTTTTTTTTTTTTGCTACACTAAGCAATGGTAAACTCATCATATGCTAGCTGGATGAAGCCCTGAAAGGTACTGCCTTTCTCATCTTAAGTTGACGCCACACCCGAGTTCCCAGCATTTCAGTTACCAAGTCAGAAAAAAGCTAAATCGGTGGCCTGAAACAAGATGGCTTCATCTACCAAAGTTATTTTAGCGCTTGCCTAATATTCAGACAAGGCAAGCACTAAAATAACTTTCGTAGATGTAGCCATCTTGTTTCCGCCTCTGATTTTGCTTTTGGTATCTTGGGTGTGATGTAATTTTCAGCTCGGACTTCTGATTTCCAAGGTAACTCGAACGCAGCATTATTCCATTATCTTATTCTCTGCAGTAGAGTAGCTGAAGTAGCTAGTCAAACAAGTCAACATTAGATTTAGCCAGACTAGCCAGACTCTCGGCTAAAAAGCAAATAGACTTTAGCTAACTAGAGCGTATGTCATTTTCAAACCAAGACAGCCTGGCTAGCTTGTTCCTCCAGTTTAAAGTATTAATAAATTAAGCTTAGCTAGCCTGATGTAAGTGGTATCAAACCCCCTTTTTAAAAAATAAACTAGTGGGCTAATTTTGTTTACTTTAGACAGCACCATACAAGCTGCTCATCCACACAATTCAGCTGCTAGTTTTAGCTTATTGACCACACATGGACAGTGCTAAAGGTTCCCTAAAAAGATCAATAAGAGTCAATCTGACTTTAGATGTGGCATGTCGTCTTTTTGGGGATTAATTACACGGTTTCAAGAAAGAAAACCCCACCCTTACAAACATCGGAAGAATTAAGCCATGATGAATGCTGTTGCATTAAACAGAATATCTTCTCTTCAATCAGCAGCAATCATGAGTGTATGAATACAAAGTGGCGGTAATTTCTGTAGTGCGGTGGCTGCACATTATTAAAGAGATAAATATGGGGGTTTGAGGATAACTGCTTGTGGAAGATTAGCACAGGATGTGCGACAGAATGTTCGGATTTGCATGATGATAACGCCGGCGCATTAATTCACCCTCAGTTTGATACGTAACACGGAGCCGTTAATTATCTCTTTGTCATCTGTTTCTTTTATTGCTGCGGCTCTGATTGCCGCTCCTGCTGTGCACGACTTGGAACGGAAAGAGAGGAAATCTGACAACCTGTGAGCTGCACCATGGGAGAGTCTGGAGAGGGTTTGTGAAAGGGAGAGACGAAGAAAGAGAGCTTTGATTTTTCTTTTCTTCCTCTTTTTCTGCGCTCTAAATTTGATCAAAAACGTGACACCTTTGGACAAAAATCAGTGTAAGCACTCAACCTTTTGCTTAAGTATCACAATCTGAAGAAACAAATATCTAGGCCCTTTAGAAATTCAACTCTTATCTTATCTATCTCAAAGGTATAATTCACCTTTTGAGCTGATGGATTACTCCATTTAATGAATTTTCTATGAAGCTAATGTCTCTAAAATGAAGATTTTCTGTTTTTCTCTGCTTTTTATATCATTCAATTGAATGTATTTCTATTTTTTAACTCTTTATTGGACAGAAAAGCATCCTCTTGCGTCCTCTTTAACATTCTAAACACCTCTTCTACCTTTAATAGACACTTTATCATCTAGCTAACCTTCAGTTTGATTCCTTAATGAGAAAAATAAGCGCTCACTGCAGTCGTACATGTGATTTTAACAAAGCCTACTCTGTTCTGATGTATTTTCGTCCTTGGTCATCTCCCTCCCTCCATCTCCACTCCATCCTTTAGCCCTTCCTCCTTACCGTTGTCAAGGGCAACGGGAGAAAAGAGCCGAATACAGTATCAGTATCACCTGATCGACGGGGGAATCCAGCAGGTGTGTGTGCATGCCCTGTTGCTGTGCTTGTGGGAAGGACACACTCACGTACACACAAACACACGTACGCACGCAGACTGGGTGTAAATGAAGTGACTGTTGGCAGGCTCACAGTTTAATTCAGCATGAATATTTAATCAACTGTAAACAGATTACTACTTCACTGAGCGCTGCCAGTGTGTGTGTGTGCTGTGTCAGTGTGTGTTTGTGTGCATGTCTGCCCTTGTATCTGTGTGAACGCACGTGTCGCTCGCTCTCTAGCTACCTTTTCTCATGGAGCTTCGTGGCTCTGTTTGACATGTAAGAGAGGCAAAACTCCAGAAAAATCTGTTTGTATATTCAGATTTAAGAGCGCAGATTCATAAATCTGACGCAGGACTTCTTCAGCAAAGGATTAGAGTTACAGAGACGTTTATGGTGTGAAATGAAATAGCAAACCAGCAAGTTTGTGTCACCTTACATCCAAACGATGAGCCAAAGACCGTTCAGTGTGTATTTAATTTAATCAAATCTACATGTAGCAGTAAAGGAGAGATGCATCCTTTATGTAATGGGCTAGTATCTTCCAGTTGACCGACTATGTTCCAAAATAATCAACAGACACATTAACAAGTGGCTAACGGAATGTACATCGATCAATGAAACAACCCCCATTTTCACAGCTCTATATGTTAAATTGGTAAAAAAAAAGAAGTTCTGTATTAGTAGCAGCCCCCATGGTTGGTTAAAAAAAAAGCTGGATATCAAACCTTTCACAAGAGTAAGTTTGCCCAGGTTCGCTGAATGGCTCATTTTTATTTACAATCCCATTGGGCATCCTGGTTTAAGTACAAAAAAATGCAATAAAAGTAAAAATTTGAAGTAATTTCCATTAAAATTTGTGAACTGTGTTGAATTTATAGATAACATTACGTATATGCACGATTATCATTACCCTCAGATCAGAAACTGAAAAGACACATGGGCGAAGACAATAAGAGGAAATGTTTATACATATTTTCTTATTTATTTGTCGTCCTTTTCGGTATAAATGCCAGAGTAATCTACTAGAAATATATGGGCATCTAAGGACACCATTGGCTGAATGAGAGCGTACAGGGTAATAGGTCTGCTCCCATTGTAAGTGCCAAAAAAACAAGAAGAAAATTGTCATTGGGTAAGAGTTAGGGTAAAAAGGCGATAGTGCACATCAAAATCATAAAATCTGTCTTTTAGCACACAGAAGTTAATAAAATTTAAGTATTTCCACAAAGAAAGCAATGATAATAGTGATAAATCTTCTGGTATCCATACTGCCACAGTTTAGCATCGGTGTTCCCAATGCATTTACAGCTTTAATACAAGCCTTAACATGACTTCGCACAACTTCATGACTTTACAAGTTTCATTTATAGACATTTGTTTACATTGACATGTCCACACATTCAGACTGGGTATTTATATAAGTTTCTCTGTCTGTACTGTGTATTTTTGGTACAAAAACAGGTTTTAAACCACTACTTCCTTTTAGTCTGCTAGTAGTGTTTAAATGGAAAGCAGAATGTCACACAGATTTACTTTTTTGAATTCAATGTCAGTCCAGACTGTAACTTTAACTCTGCCAATGCTTAAACTAACAATTTACTGAGAAAATCCACGAACTTTACCCTGTTTTTCACTCAACAGTTGATGTTTGTTAGCATCTGTCCGTTTGTCGGTTTCGCGCTCTCTCCCTTTAGCGCATGCGCGTCAGAGCGCGCTGCTTGCTCTCCGTTTAACCTCCGAACAGCGGCTGGAGGCGACTCAACACGGCCGCTCTCAAATCTCTCTTTTCTTTCTCTCTCTTTTCTTTCTCTCCTCGCCCCCTTGCTCCCTCCTCTTCCTCCTCCACCTCCCTCCCTCCGTCTCCCCCCCGTCCTCCCTCCCTCCCTCCTCTTCCTCCTACCTGATTCAGATCCGCTCCGACGCTATGCGTATGACCGCGTCTCTCCCTGCAAGGCGAGCACCACCGGAGAGACCCGCGCGTTGCCGCCGCCGCTGCTGCCGCCGCTCCTGCTGCTGCTGACCGCCGGCCCCGCGAGCACCAGAACGCCGGCTGACGAGCGACCGAAGCCGGGCAACAGGAGCGGGAGACACCGCCGCTGATTGAAGCTCCGCGGGGGGAGAAGGAGGAAGACATTACCGGGCGAAGGTATTTAATATTCATATTTTATCGACACATGAGAGCGGAGAGGTGTTTATTTGTGCAGAAGAGGAGTAGTAGGTGGGATTTTCTCATGAATATAATCGCTTTTGTGACTAAAACTGAACATTGATATTTATGTTTGTCCATCGAGAGAGCTCCCACGTTAGACATGGACGACAGCCTGTTGTGCATCCGGCTTTATTTATTATTTTATTCTAAATTTGAGACCCTGAGAGCCGCATTAACACAATCTGAGACATTCTGCACCTGGATACACATGCAAACTGAGTCTGATTTGTTGGATTTACAGTTGAAGTTTGGGCTTCAGGTGAGATGCAGACTGGATTTTTGAAGGTGTCCACATCGTAATCAAGGAAATGCACACACACATACACACACACTCAGACACACACACACACACACACACCCGTGAGCGCCCACCAGCCTGCACACACACACTCCTCACATACAGACACTTTTACTGCATAAGCTCAAAGACAAAGTGATATCTGATAGTGGACTGTGCAGGAGCGATAATGACATGCATGCTCATGCACTCATAATCTGCTGTCATTGCATGTATTATGGTTGGTGGTCCGTCTGTAATGAGCCATATGATCCCCTCTTTTGTTGTCATCATTATCGCCATCCTCTCTCTTCATTCAGCCTCCCTGTCTTCTATTCATCTTCAGCACCATCACCATTGTTTCCTGCCCCTATCACAACAAAAGTATAGTGCTTCCTCACAAACGCAGGAGGGAGAAAAGAGGAACTGAAAAAAGAGAAGTCGCTGCCTCTAACTGAAAGAGTACAAATGAAGAGGAAGAGGCGAAATTAATGTGAGAGGAGAAGGGGAGGCATTTTGCACCCTAACTTTAAGCGAGAGCGGCCAGAGAAAGAAAATAAAACTCCTGTGAGCTTTCTCTCCTCGTCAATAATTCATCCCTCCATCTTTTCCAGACTCCTGGATAGAGAGATCGGCGAGAGTGTGGCGTCCCAGAGCCGGCTGTCCCATCCGTCATCCTCTCAGCAGAGCGTCCACCTCCTTTAACTCCGCTCCCTTCTCGTGCTCCTCGTCCTCTTTTCTCCAGAAGTTCTCCTTTTTTTTTTTCTAACTGCGCCTCCTTCGAGACGACCGCGAGCTCGTCATGGCGTCCAAGCTGAACCCAAACGTCCTGTACGTGGCGGAGCACGGCGAATCACTGGGGTCACCCCAGGGTGACTCAGAAAGGACTCATATTGTGAGTACGGTTATTTATCACTCAGTCAGGCTTTATTTATGAGGCGTGCACGTGTTTAAAACTGAGTCCTATTTTCTGTTAGAAATTCAACAAACTCACTTTAAAGGTTCGGGTTTCTGTGGTTGACTTATATGTTGCCTGATTTCCTCCACGCTACACAACTCAGACTGACCCAGAAAGTCACTTTACGCTTGATGAAAGCAACATTTAAAAAAAAATTAACATTAAGCCTTAAAATATGGTAGAAAATTAGTTTTCAGCTTCTTATAACTGCTTTAATTCTGACTCTAACACCTTAAATGGGCGTTTTGCAAGAGTAAATAAACAAAATGTGTCTTTTTATTGCTCATATTTTGTAATTTCGGCTCAAGATTAAAGATTTTAAGTCTATTTTAACTTATTTTAACTTGTACAACAGGACGTTTTTAACATAAATATTTTAAGTGAGACTAATTTTAGCTGAAAAACGGCAAAAAAAAAATATTTCAAAGACAAACCCGATGATTAAAGCCAATCAGGTAGACAAAGTTTATGTAGAAATATGAATTGAGCTCAAGAAAAAAATCAGGTATCTTTTTATTCTTAAGAGTCTTTAAAGAGCAAACTCAACGTTGAAAATTCGGACACTGAGAGTTCACAGTATCAGGACAAAAGTGAGACGTTCACGCAGGAAGTCGAATTTATTTCTATACACCAACATGAGCAGGTCAACATGTTTCATGAAGACCAGGTTAGAAACTCAGAGGTCCTGATTTCAGGCAGAGAAAGAGATCAAATCCACAGGCGAGGAAAAATGGATGAAACATTCTCAATTAAAAGTGGAAGAATCTAAATCATAGTTAACTGTATTTTACGTGATATAATGTGATGAATTTTACTGCTTTACTGACGTGGATCTTGAGCTCAAGTGCAGCACAACTTAGGGAACCTCTACACAAGACTAACTAAAGGCACTTAAGTAATATATTAAAATTTAAACCGTTTATAATCAGACAGCAGGTCAAGATGATTAGATACGATAGATTTTTACACCTATTTTATTTCATTTTTTTTACAGAAATTTGATTAAACACCAAACAAAATCTCATTTCTGTGTTTTTGTGTGAATTTTAATAAATTTAACAAGTTCACCACTTCCTACTTCTCTGGATCGAAGCACATAGCTTTAATGTACAGGCTCATTTCTAACTGCAGTTATTTTATATCATTAAACTTATTTTATATGTGACAAAGTTGTTTTTTTTAAGCCAAAGGTGCTCAGTTTTGTCCATCATTTGCCTATTTTGCTTACCTGTTCAATCCATAAGGACCAAGTTCAACTTTATTTAAGTTATTTTAAGTCTATTTTAACTGAGTGTCTTCTTTCAAACAAGCTTCCAGCATGTTAATCTAGTTGATCAAGCTCCCTGATGTATTTCTTGCCTTATAATGAAGAAAATTATGTACATGAAGTGGCGCTTTAAAGGGTTAAAAATGTTATTTATTTGTATTTTATGATCATTACCTGACAGAAGTTGTTTTCCTCCAGGCTGGAGAGGCAGGAGAAGAGTCGTCAGACAGCGACGGGGAACAAGAAGAGACGTCACATAAGTTGATCCGCAAAGTGTCGACCTCGGGACAGATACGAGCCAAGGTAGGAAAACAGAGACTCACTAAACTTCTGTGTGTGTGAGAGAGAGAGTTTTATTCATGGAACAGGCCTCCTTAAGCTCCTCAAATATCAATATTCAACCTGAGTAGTGTCAGAGAACTGTTGTAAATCTATCAAGGGGATTTCAATTTACAACTTTTTATTTTACCGTCTTGCATTATAGATTTCGGCTTTCCAAATTTGTGCTGCTGCTTTGCGTGCGTCTATTTGGTACATACTGAAACAGGACTTCCTCAAGGTAAAGAGCCACATTAGCAAACCGGGGGAGGAATCAAATATTAAAGCTCATGGAAGTGCTCTTAAGTTCGTCGGAGAAAGTCGCAGGAAAGTCAGGGGGAACTTTTCATTCACGCTGAGAAACCTGATTAAACATTTGAGCAGCTGATTTATTTAAGACGTAGTATAAACATTTAAACGTGTCGGCCCAGAGTGGATGTTTGGTTTGAAGGCAGCTGAAGGGCACTTTTTGGAGGATCTCACTCTGAACTCTCTGTCCATTGAAGGATTTTCTCCCTTTATCAGAGTCTTAATGCCTCCCCTGTAGCTTCATCAACACTTCTAACTGGTCAGTTGGTCGACCTCGCTACAGTTTCAGACAACGGAAATTACAAGATACAAAAAATCTTGTTGGATTTAGACTGTAAGGAAAGACAATGATATCAAAATGGGCCTGTTTCAGACACGTCAAAAAAAATCCTTGTAGGAGCTTTAAATTGCAGATCTAGCGCACTATCCTACTTGTTGCAACAAAAGTTATCCGAGCACTTACTCTGCCATGCATTGCCCTCAGTGTGGATTAAAAAGCTGCCAAATCACAAGACGCCGTCTGTTTGGTGTAGATCAGTGATGGGCGAGGATGTTTAATGATTAAGTTTTAGCTACCTGTTGCATACTTTGTCCACAGGGGGTGCCAGAATCGCATTAAAATAGATGTCCTCTGACATGTGGATTAAAAGGCTGCCAAATCACGAGACGCCGTCTGTTTGGTGCAGACCAGTGATGGCGGGGATGTTTGATGATTAACTTTTAGCTACCTGTTAAATACTTTGTCCACAGGGCGCGCCAGAATCGCATTAAAAAAGATGTACTCTGATGTGCATTACCCTACATGTGGATTAAATAGCTGCCAAATCACGAGACGCTATGTGTTTGGTGTAGACCAGTACAAGCGGGGATGTTTAATGATAAAGTTTTAGCTACCTGTTACACACTTTGTCCACAGGGGGCGCCAGAATCCCCCCTACATAGATGTCCCTACCGTTGTAAAATCAACAGCTGTTTGTCGAATTATTTTATAGGGAAATAAACCCTTTCTTTTTATTCACAACCCTATTATCTTGGTCACATATATAGTTGGTTGTAAAATTTAAAACACGGCCTAAATAGTTCAACTTTTATTAAAACTGATGTGAATTTTGACCTACCTTAGTTTTCCTCGCCCTCTGCTGGGATCAGACTAATCCTGATTTCTTGAATCGAAGTCGTCTCGCTCTGACTAATGTCATTGGAGCAGCTCTGACAGGATGTTTTATCTAGATAAGAGGCAGGATTGGATTACCTGATCTAATCTGATTGTTATACTTTTATTCCCTTCCTCTCTCTTACTCTCGCTGCAGAGACATTCGAGTCTCTTAAAGCTGCTCGTTGGCACCTGGCCTGTATTTTACTGTAAGATATTGATGCTTTGATATTAGCCGCTTACCGGCAGATCCACTCACACACATAATTCTGCCTCATTAGTTATTGATGAGCTAATACCCTCGCTGAGAATTGCGTTATTTTCAATAGACTCACATGACGACTGTACAAATAACTCTCATGGACGCGTTGAAACCGTCAGCCATTACCTGCTTTGACCGTCAACAATTAATCACCCGCGGATCGATGAGTGAGAACAGGATACCCGGCAACCTCAGTTGTCATGGAGATGACATCCCATAATGACATGTTTGTTCCTGGAGCACATAATGGTATTGGATATCAGTCTAGTATTGATCAGGTAATCTCATCGGACACCGCTGTAATGCAGGGTTGAGGTTGATGTGCATCCGTATAAGGGCATGAGGACACCATCGAGGGTTGCTATGGTTTCAAGTATGAAGTGAAGGAAGAGGATTATAGAGGAAAGGCATGACCACAGACTAATACGTCCACATGTGTTGTGCTTTTTTGCGTGTATGACACTATTTACAAGGTGTTCCCTGTCAGCTCCGCACCACAGGAAAAACCAGCTGACTTAAACATCACGTTTGTTTTTATTGGCTATTTGTCACACTGGGCTTACTGGGGCATCGAGTGGTCGTGGATAGCTGTTGATCAAGTGGTTAACCGCAGGACACAACCCAGTGCTAAAAGCTATTGTCACCTGGAGAGGGATTACAAAGGCAAAGTGCAAATCATGACTTATATACAATGCAAAGACATTATTTCAGATGGTGTATAGACACTACCGGACTGAATTCACTCCCAATGTGAGAGCTGAAGGGTCAGTTAGCAGCACAGCAGTCAGTTTTCCCCTTAACAATGTGAATTTTGTAATTGCACCTTATCATGTCAGTTACATTCTGGATGTGTCTCCAGCCTTCCAAGTTAAAAAAGGCTGGGCACCCCTGACCTAGCTAAACAGGCTAAATGACGATTATGAAATTACCGTCAAAACACTACCAGCACTATCAGCTGTTGAAGGTGTGACACAAGTTTGAGTGAATGCTAATACTAACTCTGCTGTTTAAGCCGTTAAACTGATTTTTTAACAAACTCTTGTAGATCTTAAAACCTCATAATAGCGATTAAAAACCTGCAACTATATTCAGACCTGTTTTCTTATGATGATGCTATCACGTTGCCTAGGGTTGGGTATCGTTTGATTTTGAATGATTCCGATTCCTCGTTCCGATTCTGGTTCCTAACGATTCTCTATTCCGATTCTTTTAAAGGCAGAATATTAAAAAACATGCATGGTTTAAATGAGGGTGCTAACCGGGGTTCTTCTTTTTGGATGAAATTTCTAAAGTTTGGAACGGTTCCGGAAGATTTGGAATATTAGTCCCGGTTCCCCTCGATGCTCGAGACTCGATGCCCAACCTTAACGCTGCCTCCGTCCTACTGGCTCAAACAAGCTCTTTCGTTCGGAAACAGTCATATTGCTTCTAAAGATTGGGATACATATATTATTAAAAAAATTTTAAACAACAAAAACCAGAAATAAATATTAAAAAAACAGCGAAAGTGTTTACTAAACTGACAAAAATATGCAAATCATGTTATACGCTGATGATACTGTTGTATGTAAAGATTACAGTTAAACTGGACTTGATTTGAGCAGCTAAGGGTCTTTGAGCTTTTGTAGGTTTATGTGTATGTGTGTGTGTGTGTATGTATGTATGTATGTGTGTATGTGTGTGTGTGTGTGTGTGTTGATTAGACAGCGTTTACCTTCAGTCATGTGACAGATTAAACCCTCTATCTATTGTAGGATTATTATTTAGTGTCAACAATGGCCTGAGCGGATTACAGGAGTTGTGTATCTCTTTTTTTATGGTATGTGTGTGTGTGTGTGTGTGTGTGTGTGTGTGTGTGTGTCTAAGGTGTGCTGGACTGCAGACCTGCCAAAATGTCTCCGCACTGGCTTCAAACCCCTTTCATGCTTCCGCTGCCTCCTCTTGTTTTGTCCCCTGTCTGTTACCGTACTTGTTAGAGCAGCAGTCTGTTCGCACACTTGTTGAGAAGGCGTTAATTCTTATCAGCAGTGACATGACATCCCGACACTATTACATTAATTCACTTCCTCACCCACGAGTCCCTAAATAATTATACAGATGCGGTGATAGCTCTCTGAAGACTGGAGACATTCAGGTTTGCTGTAATTGAATATCTTTGGGTTCTGAATGGAGGTTTTTGATACTCGAGCCTCGTGTTTTCAGACTGAATATTTATTGAATATTAATTTACGATGGAGTTCTTCATCATGGAGCTTCAATTTTCATGCGATGTCATGTAAAATCTGTAGGGAACAAAACTGAAATCACTCGAAATTCACAACCCTTCTCCGCCAGGCTTATCTGACATGCAAATACTCACATGGTCAATGATCTATGGCTGCTGTTTTACAGCCGTGACCTCAATCAAACCGAGCTTGACTCGGAGACTTTTTATTGGCTGACTCAGCAGCTAAACTGATTGGAGCGTATTTGCAGATAATGGTTTAAAGAGTTAATTATTAGTGCTGGTAGATGTGATAATTTTTCTACATATAAGGTAATGCAACAACATGCATCAACATGTCAGCTGTGTGGAAGTATTTTAAGAGTAACCGGTGAAATATTTTACATGAGAAAAGGAGTGTTTATATATCGTCATCGGTGCAACTTGAGGTGCAATACTGTTTTGTTTGGTTTTGCAACATCATAAATGAACCTAAATGTATTTTAAAAAGTTATTAAAGGTGGGTAGGCAGGATTCCGTTAAAGAAGCATCTTTTTTTGTGATGTATCTACAAAAAGCTTTTAATACCAGTCAATAATTATTAGTTATTGATGACATTTAGTAATATGACGATATCACTGTGTTTTGTTATGTCTGTGTCGTCAATATTTTAACATTTATGAGTGGTCCGCTCTTTCTGACCGTAAACAAAGCCGTTCTCCACCTCCTCTAACCTGATTGGTTGTGAGGCAGACGCTGCTCCCCCGTGTCGTTCACGAGCCCAAACAAAGTTAGCGTGCTACAATATCAGACAGTAGAAACCAACCAGAAAGTTCGGAAAATTGTCTGAATCCTCCTTTGGCCACGACTGCCGACACGAGCAAGAAAACAAAGTAAATACCGGAGACTCTGGAGGAAGAACAGGCGCTAAAAATGGAGGTAGACCGGACAAGAGCTAAAAAGTCGGGTCAACATAAAATGATGGGGGCACTTCGGGATCTTACAGACCTGTCTGTAACAGAAGTGTTTCTTGTCAAACGGACCTGCTGTAGCGTGTCGTAGCGCCACTAAACTGTCTCCCTCGGGTCCTGGACTATGTCACTTTATCCTAGTTGTAGAAGTCCTGCAAACATTGTGTTTGCTGATAGTCTGTTGGCGGAAACAAGATGGCTACATCTACAAAAGTTATTTTAGCTCTTGCCTTGTCCTTGTTATATCCGGACAAGGCAAGCGCTAAAATAACTTTCGTAGATGTAGCCATCTTGTTTCCACCTCCGATTTTGCTTTTTTCCGACTTGGTAATCGAAACGCTGGTAACTCGGGTGTGACGTCATTTCCAGCTCCAACATCTGACTTCCGAGGAAACTTGAACGCAGCATTAGATCCGTAGAGACATCTGAAGTCGTTACGGTTTGAGTCAAACTTCCTCTTTGGTGTACCTCAGCTTTGCATACTGAAACTGCTAAAAGGAAGCAACAATTAGCATATCTCGAACATTTTGGCTCGAGATTAGTAGGAATGAAGTCACGATTCTGAGTGATGTTGCAGTTTTGCATCAGGCAAACCTGCTCATCTGATTATCTCTAAATGTCAAACCTTTAGCATCACGTTGACAGATGCTAAGTATTAGCTCTAAAACCAATAAAGGGAAAACTGGCCCGGTAATACGGCTATTTTCAGGATCTGACGCATCACCGCATCGATTACCTCCTGTGCTGTGAATTATGCGGCGCTTTACAACAAAAGCATCATGTATCTGGATGTAAAGTAAGTTATCGATCGGGGTTATATGTGGAGCTGTGGCGAGTTCTCTGGATTGATGGAGATGGGTGGTCCTTGGCACAGAGACACATGCTTTTATCTTTATGAGGACCTCCCGTTCACTAAATTTAGACCCTCGGCTTAAGTGGACGGTCAAATGGGATGAGCTCAAGCTGTTATAAAATCAGACTGAAGTAAAACATAGTGCTGGATTTATTCGTGAAGTTTGTTGGGAACACTTTAAATGTCACTGACATTATCGTGACGATGACTTGTGGCGGACGCTGTCGCTTTTATTCGGATGTTTTAAAAGAAAGACGTAAATCTTTTCTTGGAGTGGATTAAATCGTCCCTTTCTCGCCCTTGACCTGTGACCTCCGCTGATTTCCTCACTTTCTTTTTCACTCCTTCTTCTCTCTCTCTACCTCCAGGCTTTGTTATGTAAGCGTTCACACTCTTTCTTCTCCCTCTGTTTTCCCATCATCCTCTTTTCCTCCTCCTCCACCACCTCCTCCTCCTCCTGCTCCTATTTGCGTTGCTCTCATTTACTCTTCGGAAAAAAATAAAGAGACACAGGAATAGAATGAGGCGGAAGAGCAAACAGCTTCTGTGAATCGTGTGTGTGTGTGTTTGTGATTTCTGTGTGTGTGGCCCCACCGCTGTGGCTTCGAGTGGGACGATCAGGCGAGCTGTAATGAGCGTGCACGTGAAAATACACAAACCCGGCGAGGACAGGGCAGTCCCTTCATTACGGGGTCTTTCCATGAGAGACGGCTCCTGTCCTTGTTGTGCCTCTGTAATCTCCGCCTCTCCTACAGATTTAATTGTTTCCTTCACACCTGCGCTCCGTGTTTTTGTTTCTGTTTACCCGCCTCTGCTCCGAACTCTTGAGTTGTTTAACTTAATCCAATCCGATCCAATCCGCTTTATTTATACAGCACATTTTAACTATATTTGACAGTTTTTCAGTATTTCCCAGTGGGTTTCAGAGCAGTTTTATCGGGATTTATTAAGAGTAAAATGAGATGAAACTACCCTGAATCGCCAACGAACACAGCGTAATTTGATTTACACACTTTTGGGACAGCACAAAAACTAGCTAGGCTAATTGCTAGTAGCTCCCAGAAGTGACGTCAGATAAATCTAATTGGCGTGTTTGTTAATTTGCTTCTTTTCAAAAGACAACAGTTGTGCGTATTTTTGATTAACGTAGCATTGGCTGGCTTGAGAATGTCGCTTCCAAGATAGCTCGCAACTATGCTGTTAATTAGCAAGCTAACCAGGTGGCTAACGTTACAGAGTTTGGAAATTAAAAAATGCTTCAGCAGGATTTTTACACTGTTATGATATTTTAGTGTATTTGCCCTTTATTCTACACGAAACAAAACTTTCCTAAAATTGACGAAAGATTTCAATGTAAGTCAGCCCGTTTGACAGTGTCACTTGCTAGCAAACTTTGGCTAGCTAGCCTTGTAGCTAATGTAACAGGTGGCAGTTGGTTACTATCTGGCACACTGTCCAGATTCACTATTTTGTATATAAATCTTTATTTTTTTCTTGTATAGTCAATATTTAACAAAGACTTTGGTATTTTACGCATCAAAACTAAGATTTTTCCGAACTTTTCTATACCCAAATCTAGCAAATCTAGCTCCTTTTTCTGGAGTTTAGAGCCTCCAACATAATCGCAGGAATAGATGTTACTCTTCTCGACAGGTAGCCGGTGGGCATCAAAAACACGGACACAGACACCCTGCGGTGACAGTGGGTTTGGCGGAGAAATTATGCAAATTAGGCAATGGCATCATCTAGCAACTTCTAGCGACTTTTACTACAGCCACTAGCAACTTT
This sequence comes from Xyrichtys novacula, assembly GCA_962446985.1. Lineage (NCBI taxonomy): Eukaryota > Metazoa > Chordata > Actinopteri > Labriformes > Labridae > Xyrichtys > Xyrichtys novacula. Next base: position 3,101,833 of record OY660886.1, read on the forward strand.
CCTTACAGACTAGTTGGCATAACTTGAACAGATTTCTAGATCGGTGTTGCCAAGGAAAGGTTGATACATCAAGGCTTTGTACTTTAGCTTAGCTTTAACATTTTTACAATTACGAGGACAAAAATTGCGCCATTCGTCATTTGGTACACTAAGCTAGATATCACTCGTATTACCTAAAAGTAAACAATTATTAACATTTTCATGGTTCCAACCTTTTTCCTGTTTGCTTTAGCTCTTATATAAATTCGTATTTGACTTTTTCTTGACTACCTGAATCCTACGATCTGTTTTAGTCGTGAAAAACCAGTAAATCACAACTTTTCCCCCTTTTTCCTTCAAAAATAGCAGCATCACTTCAGATTATATAACCGGTTATATTTCAGGTGTTGCGACCAGCAGGTAACACTCCTTTTTTTATGATCTTTCCATTCCTGTAGACTTCCTGCGCTGCGCTTTGGAATCAAACCCCCACAATATTTGTTCTTTTTTATCTGCATCTCGCTCCCAGTGCAGAAGTCTGTGTGGGTGTTCGCTGCAATAGAGATGAGGACGAGTTATGGATGTGTGTGTCCGCATGTGTGTGTGTGTGTGTGAGTGGGACGGTAAACAGAAATGGCTTGAGGAGAGTGCACGAGTGTGTGGGATGACCAGTTTTGTGTTTTGTGTATGTGTGTGCGCTCTGATTTATGCCCTTGGCTTGATGTGATACAGCTGCAACAGTGTGTGGGTCAATACTGAGAGGGAGAGATGGAGATAGACAAAGAGGAGAGAATTAGTGAGTGGAGGAGAGATGGAGAGAGATGGAGGCAGAGTGGAAAGTAGCAAAGAGAGACCGATTCAGAGTTATATAAGACATCCGAGTAGACCGCAACCGGCTCTGATACCCAGATTTACTCTCACATTTACCTTCACGACAGGTACTGCAGAGGGGGCGGCCTGTCTGTTTGAGAACTTTTGTTCACACGAAAGACTGAAAAACACATTTTCTCACTTTTAAACCACTTGAGAGGCAGTTTTTAGAGATATACTCGAGAGATACTCCAGTGACTCTTGCTAGCCTGATTCCTCGACTTGAGCGTCAGACTATTTTAGAGGAAAAGGTCGCAGAGAAGGGGCAACGACAAGCTAATTAGTAGTCAAGTGATGTCTGTTTTTAAGTTCAGTCGATAAGTTTTTCAGTTTTTTCTTATAAAATGTAAAAATTTTATTGCATGGACAACTCGAATTAACATTTTATCAAAATACATTTATCAGCGTAGTATTGTTAGATATCACCATGAAGGATTTCTGGACTTAACCCTAAAATGCCTGAAACCACAAATTATGACCAGAAAATTCAAATTTTTTGGAGCTGAAATATTTATTTCATTTACTACTGAAAACCAAAAAAATCAAAATGTATATTTACATCTTGTTTGATACATTAGATGTTTTTGGAAACTGATAAACCACAAGAAGACACTTTTATCATTTAACGGACTGTATTACGGTGTTTTTTTTTTGTCATTTGTTGATCATATTGATTGATAGAAGTAGCAGAAGTATCATAAAAGTATCAAATATGATACAAAAGGCAAAAAAGGGTTAAAATGCAGAACCCAAAAAAGCAAAAGCAAGTCATATTCTAAAGCATTATGTCATGCACATTATAATGTTGGGTACTTGCTAATTTTAGCTAGTAGAGGGGTTTTTAACTAATTGAACCATTAGCCTAGGTAGTCTAATTTATTTCGGTTTATTGATAACATTGTTTCCCCTAAACATTAATATTAATGTCTGTGTGTGTCTCAGCTGTTACCCCCACTTCTTGCCGCTCAAGTAGCTACGCTGTTACGTTCATTGATGACTCAAAACGGGGGGCAACCGCCATTCCGACATCCCGCCATTCCGACATTGGTCTCTAATTGTCGGAGTGGCGGTATGTTACCATGCTATCAAACGTCCCGTCATTCCGACAGCTCTCGTCTGCTATGCACGGAGTGGCAGTATCCCGCCATCCCACTGTGGAGCCGGTGCTTAAGGGCACTGCCGGTGACGCAAACACAGAGACATGTGGGTGTACTGATCCCAACGTCAATGTAAATTAAACCTCTAATATATTACAACGTGCCGTATATTTTCGTCAAGATTGCTTTGATTGCAGCAGACTTCCTCCATTTTTGTGAAACACCACCGCTGTATGAATTTGAGGTCAAGAGTGTATGCAATGGTCAGGTTACGACAAGAGCGCTCTAATTGGCGATCTACTGAAGACAGCCTGATGTGTTCATATACTGAGTATTTTACATTCAAAAACCTCAGCATACAGTCTCTGTGAAGTTGTTTGAGCTTTGTGTTAACATGTTTTTGTCCATGATGGATATTTGTCCAGTTGGAGTTCACCTCATCTAAACCAGCATGACCCCTCAAATAATGAACCCCTCCAGTATCCGTCTCCCAGCCTGCATGTTATAGGTAATCCATAGTAAAGCAGCTAATGTAACATGATCTACAATGAACACAGCGTATATTATTGATTAGCTATAATGAAATTACTGTATACAGGCTGTTAATCATACACACATGAGTGCGTTCAGCCTGGATCTAAACTCAGTCAGTCTGTCTGTGTTTGTTAACTGGAGTCTCTAAACTCAGTTTCTATTGATTTGACCTCGTGTTCCCTTGAGTCATCAAAGCGCCCGGCGAGGACACCATTAACCGACAAACAGAAGAGGAAGTCTCCAGAAAAAGACACTTCACATTCACAGAAAGAACAAGGAGGAAGTCCTTAAAGAGTTTTTTTGACTAAAAGTGCATTTTTTAAAAGAGTTTAAAGTCTCTTTAAACTACAGAAAAACAAATATTTACTTTGAAACTGCATTATCTTTTTTTGGAGAAGGGACTTAAATTCATATTGTTTAGAAAAGAATGTAGTTACTCATTTAATATCGATTATTTTAACTTTAACTTTTCCGAATAGCTGTAGAATAAAATGAAATATAAGGCTGTATTAGTGACTCTAATGGGATTAAAACATGTTTAAAATGAATTTGAACATTTTTTAACAAATTTTTTAACAATTAAAAGGTTATTTAAAAAAAAAACGTCCTTAACTCAAACCGCACTTTTAAGCATTTTTCATTGGACCCCTAACCAAATATACCGAAATTTCTTTAAAAAGTTATCACATTTTTCTGAATGTGTGCGTTTTTATTTTAATTTTTAAAGAAAATAACAGATTCGGATTGAACACTTTTGAATAAACAAAATTTGCTTTCAGTCTTCAACTGATTCCAAGAGTTTAGATTGATGACTTTTGACGTGTAAGATGGAAAAAATATTTCAAAAATACAAATACAAACCCACTCAAGAGGAAACACTTTTTGTTGTTTCACACTTCTCAAACATCTTTTAACCGGTATCTTTAAGTCCACATGAGTAAATCGGTACGTTTTAGGTCTGTTTTTGTTTTTTTGTCTTCTTTCTTTCGTGGCTGCAGAAGTCAAAACTCCCATTCCCTCTGCGAACCGCCATTAAGTAAATGTGCGTTTGTGTTTGTGAGACAAAGTTGATGAGTCATCCTCAACGGCTGAGTCTGACATAGTGACACTCGCTTTGGAAATGTGCTAATGACGAGGAGACGACAATTCCTTCAGCGTGCGTGTTTGCGCGTTTGTATGTGTTGTCATTAATGAGCTAATTTGCGCTCTCAGGCGGCGGGTGAGTGTGTATGTGTTGTCGCTAATGAGCTAACACGTCACAGTTTTAACGTGTGTCTGTGCATGTGTGTTTGCGTGCAAAGATGCTCATTTGCCGATCAATTAGTGGATGTCGTCTGTGTGTGTCTCTGTTTAATGGAGACTGACAACAGAAAAGACGAGCTGAGATCTTTTCTGATGAGCTTCGGCAGGGTTTGAAATGAACTCTTTGACTCCCTCAGGCAGGTAGATAAAGAAAAAGTCACAAGTCAGCCATATTGATTCCTCGCCAGATAACAAATAAGGTTTTTGCATAAGTTGCTGTTTATTATCAGCCTGGAAACAAAAAGAAGCTGCACCAGGTCAGCTAATGTTTGAGTAAATAGTCGTATTTGTGTGTTTTTGGACCCTGTACCTTCATCGCTCCGACATGCAGACGGCATTGTTAGTTGTTCAATTACACGACTACTTTGGTGCAAATTCTGACCATCTATGTGGTGCATCACCCTCAGAAAAATACTGTAGGGTATTTATTTTATTCACTTAGGAGAATCTGCTAGCATTTGGTGCCCAGTGGTTATTTTTTATTTTTATTTTTATTTTTTTTGTGATAAAATATTTTCTTTTTATTGCAAATTAGGGTAGAATACAATCAGTTTCAATGTTTTTTTTCCTTTTGTTTAATAAAATAAAAAATAAAAATAAGGAAAATGAAGAAAATAATAATAATAATTATTGAAAAATAAATAAATAAAAATTAAGAAATTCCCCCCATCCCTGGTCAAACAAGAATAGAATAGACAATACAATATGATATAAAAAGAAAATTGGTGGAAAAGAAAAATAATTGGTAAGAAAGAAAAATAAGGAAAAAAAGAAGAACAAAAAAATAAATAAAAAAAAAAAAAAAAACCCCATCCCCGGTCCAACAGTAATAGAACATACAATACAGTATGATATAAAAAGAAAATTCGTGATGCACCAGAATAAACCGATCACACCTGTCGCACCTGTTCGTCTCACCGCGCCGCAGTGACCGATCCGCACGGAGGAGTCGATAAATATGATCGAACTAATTACTGTAATGGCAGGAAACATATTAATGGAAGAGAAGTGAATCGAGCTGTGGTGGAAAAAACTGAACACACAACCTGCTCCTGTCTTTGTCACACACACACACACACACACACACACACACACACCGCGGTCCTTACATCTAGTGTCATTAACAGATGTGCTTTCACGCTGCTGACTCAGACTGTAACTCTTCATGCAGCGCCTTTAGTCAGGTGGTGTGACAGCTCTATGGACACACACTAACACACACACTAGCGCACACACACACACACATTTTATACTTACACATAAAGAGACACAAATACAAGCAGGTCAAAAGTAAGACGCTGCAGTCAGGAAGAATAAACTGGACGATGACATGTTTTATTTCTCAGGACGGCAGTAAAGCAGAAACAGCAAGATTGTGAATGTTTTAACGTGTGTGTGTGTGTGTTTGTGTGGGTGTGTGTGTGTGTGTGTGATTGTGTCGCGGTAACTGTATCTTGCTTCCTGTTAAAGACGGTTTCGAGAGGAAAGCTGACAAAAACCAAGAGTGAGTCTATTTTTGGCCGCAGAGAGAGACAGAAAGATGAAGACGATAGCGAGGTTTCAAAAAAAAAAGAGGAAGAAGTGCACAGAGGCGTGAAAAACAAAACAATGAAATTAAATATCAAAAAGGAAACAGGTTGATGAGAAACAGTGAGTCGAGAAAAGTGGGTGAGAAAACGGACGCAGAGAAGAGAGTTAGAGGAACAAATCGGAGTGACCCGAGGTTCACGAGCTCCTGAGATATAAAGAGGCGCTCTCATCTGACGCTTCACTTCCTTAAAGTTCAAACTTTTTCATCTTCTTCTCAAATCTTCTCCTTCTGTATTTCTTTTCTTACTGTTTGATGGTTCGTCTTTGTAGAACTCTGCAACTCGAACTCCAAACGCATTTTTAGCGTTTGAAAGTCAGACTCTACGTTAGTGCGCACATGACACATGACTCATTTTTATGCTTTATAGGAGCGTTGTAAAAGTACAGAAAATTTTAGGGTTTTTTTGTCTCATTTTGTTTTGGTTTCATTTACAGTTCTAAAGTCCAGCTCCTCCTTTTGTGTTTCAACGTCTCTATGATCCATGTGGTTGTCAAAATGTTTAAAAACTGTAAAAATCTGAGAAGGATTATAATTTAAAAGCAGAAAACAGACTCAAAGATTCATAAATAAAAAGTTTTGTTAGGAAAATGTATAATTGTTTCAAAGTGCACCATAACTGCATTATCTGGAATAAATTTGTGATTTTTTCAGATTTTAAGATCTAACATCAGCCCTTTAATTCAAGAGGATGTAAAAACCATCAACCCTTTACTATAATTTTCCGTGTATTTGTGTTAAAGTGGAAACTGTTCGCAAAATATTCGGCCAACAAATCGCAGTTAATTGTGAGTTTTTGAGTTCAAGTTAGGAAGAGGTACATTTTCAGAAAATTTAGGTACAGTTTAAAACTTTGAGCAAACTTGTTTTCAGGTATTAGGAGACATGGACTACGAATTAGCCATGTCTAGAAATATATATCGCACTTACATAAATCAAACATCACAGCAAATTTTGCATTCGGTACATCTCTACTTAAACTTCTCGACTCTAAAAAAGTCGCTTTAATGACAGAAACCACAAAAACCAAATGAATGACACACTTTTTAATCGGCCCTTTCAGTTTCTTTAAATAAACTCCATTAAAGTTAATTGTTTGTTTTTCAGTTGTTTGTAAAAGGTCAATTTTAGGAAAATTTAGGTACGGTTTAATACTCTTAGCGATCTTGTTTTTCAGGAATTAGGAGCCTTTTTTTGTAAAAGCCTAACTAAGGACATGGACCACAAATTAGACATGTATAGAAATATTTATACGCTGCATCAGTCGCACTTAAATCAAATTTTGCATTAGGTACATCTCTACTTCAACTTCTCGACTCTAAAAAAGTGGCTTTAATGACAGAAACCACAAAAACCAGATAAATGACACACTTTTTGATCGGCCCCTTCGGTGTCTTTAAATAAACTCCAGCAAAGATTTTAAAGCAGCTGCTGTTTGTGTGGCGTGCCAAAGCATGCAAATCTCCTCACTATCTAACCTGAACCGTGACCACGCTCTGCGCCGACCTCACCCCGCCCTGACCTTTACGCACCTGCTAAACTACACGATAAAAAAGCCCGTACGGCTTTGATTGGTTGGTTTGTTGAAAGTCTGAGATCGAACCCGAGTACTACAGCGTCGGCAAAGTGAGTATTCTGGAAGGATGTGGCTTCCCCTCCTAAAATTAACACCCTCTTATTTTTACACCGAGCTTCGTCACAATGAAACCGAGAGAGATTCAGAGCGACAGAAATAACCGTTCACTGACAATAGATTGACAAACAGAGGGGAGGAAAGAGCTTAACTACAAACGAGTTTCCCCCGCTGCTCGTTCAGTTATAGATTTCTCAGGGTGACTTTATTGAACACCGTAAAATAGCAGGAGACGATCACCCCCCTACTTCGTCTTTGTCTCCTCTCTCCCTCTCTGAATGCCGTCTTCTTTTGGTTTCACACATTGCTGTTTCGCTCAGCGTCTCGTCACTGAATGACTCCTCTCTGCAAAGGCCTAATTAGATTAGATCGGATCTTTTTGTTATGACTTTGAAGAAGCGTGTACCGTAAATGAAAGCAATTAAGAGCCGACTGTACGCACGCATGCAGAATATCTGATCCGTGACCTTCAGCATTCCTACTCGACGAATCGTGAACACTCGTGTTTGCGGTGTTTTGAAATGTGTAAATGTACCGTAAAATTCGGCGTATGAGATACAGCGTCAACACTAATTAGGATTTCCTTCCCTCGTTATGTTTGGATCATGCGTTTAAAGAAAACCATGGCGTGCTGTTAGGTAAATAATCCTTTTGGAGAGAACATCACCTGAGTCAGAACAAACCGAACAAGCTCCAAGTGTGAAAGCAACGCCGGATCCTTTAGGATGTTCTCTGCATTAAAGGTAGGGTAGGCAGGATTCCGTTAAAGAAGCGTCTTTTTTTGTGGTGTGTATACAAAAAAAAACTTTTAATATCAGTCAATAGTTATAAGTTGTTTATGACATTTGTGAATATCACGATATCGCTGTGTTTTTCTGATTGGAAACAAAACTGTTCTCCGCCTCCCCCAACCTGATCTGTTGTGGGGTAGACGCTGCTCCCCTATGTTGTGAGGCATGGTTCACGTCCTCCAATAACGTTCACGAGCGCAAACAAAGTTGGCGTGCGGCAACATCGGACAGTAGAAACCAACCAGAAAGTTCAGAAAATTGTCTGAATCCTCTTTTGGCCACGACTGCCGACACAAGCAAGAAAACAAAGTAAATACTGGAGACTCTGGCGGAATAACGGGCGCTTAAAACGGAGGTAGACCGGACAAGAGCTAAAAAGCCGGGTCAACATAAACAAAGCATTTGGGGGACGCTTCGAGATCATGGTGACCCTGTAACCTTTCTGCTGGACAGGTAAACCGCTTTAACAAAGTAAGACAAGTGTCTGTAACAGAAGTGTTTCTTGTCAAGCAGGACCTTGTCAAACCGTTGACCTCGGGTCCTGGACTATGTCACTTTATCCTAGTTGTAGAAGTCGTGCAAACATTGTGTTTGCTGGTAGTCTGTTGGCATCTACAGTAGCACCAATGCTTTTGACTTTCACCTTGACTGGGCCCTCTGAGGCACTTCCTCAAATCCTGACTACTCCACCTTTAATTTTTTTTGCGTCCTGGTTTCTTGTTGGGGTTTGACCTTCACTTGATTAAAGCAAATCCACGTGATCGTAGATAGGATGCCCTTATCGTGATAAAGACTCTGTCGCGTTCACTCTATTTGCTGATGACTCCCTGTTGTCTTATTGGAGCGTCCTTTTAACCCCAGACAGTAAAGCTGTTCAGCGTTTCAATTTGGCGTCGTTGGGCCACAAAAGCTTCACAGGCTTGGAACAATGCTTCCTCCCCCTCGGCTGAGGCCAAGGACAGAACCGGCTCGTAAAAAAAAAGGGACAGGACGATTTATAATCATATTAGAGGGGGGCGGCTCACCCTGCCCAAAGTCACCCGAATGCCAACTGCATCTCCATCTCTTCCTCACTCCCTGACTCGGCCCTTTGTCTCTTGCTGCCTCTGCGTCTACCGCTCGCTCTTTGCCGAGTCATCAGGCTTAAAGCTGAGCCAGACGCTGAATCATATTAGAGGTATTGGCAAGTAATCAGGAGACAACAAATACCCCTTTTCTCTTTTTAGTTCGCTTCTCAATCTGGGTAATGAAGCCACCCACAAATTAACCTCGTATTCAAACACACACACACCAAAAATACGCTCAATTTCCCCTAAATAAACACGAACTTTAACTCAAATATGCACTGTAACTCTTGAAATAAACACACAGAGACAGAGGGTTTTACCAGGAAATAGACCGATGCTTGCGAGAAAAGAAAGCCACATCCTTTGTAACACAAAACAGGGCCGAGGACCGCTTTTTAAATAACATGAAGATCGAATATCACTGTAAACAACGAGAAAAGAAGAAGAAGAAGGAGGAGGGGGAAAATAGATGAGAGGCTGCAGAGAGAGAGGAGTCAGGGGGAGGTTTGTTTGGGGTAAAAGAGGGCGGTGTACGACCTGTGTGTTCCCCTCTGTACATTCAAGAAATAAGGGTGCAACACTTCCTCAATACACACACCCTCTATGAAAAGGACCAGAGTAAATCTTGCCTGACTGTGTTCACCGTGGGCCATTGCGTCTGTGTTTGTATGAGCATGCAAATTGTGTGTAAATGTAGAAGCCAACACAATTAATGCCTCACACATGTCGTATATAATGCCGCAATAGTTTACAGTAGCCGTTGTTTATTACTTGCTATGGTGATGTCAGTTCGTTTACACGCTGTTTTCAAAAATGGATTGATTGCTTTAGTCTGAATAGGATTGGCTTTAAAAATACATGTAAAAAATTTACAAACATCTTAAATTATATTGTGTAATATTGTTTATTATTGTATATTTTCATATCAAAGCTTATCGTATTGCATTGTATCGTGTTGAATCGCAGCGTATCATATCGCATTGTATTGTATCGTATTGCACCGTATCCTATTGCATTGTATCATATATCTTATGGTATCGCATCCAATCGCATCTGATCGTATCCTGTGATACTGCATCATATTGCATCGCATTGTATCACATCAAATGGAATTCTATCGTACTGTACTCCATTGTATCACATCGTATTGCATCGTATCCTATGACACTGTATCGCATCCTATTAGATCCTATTGCATAGCATCTTAGCGTATCATATCTACCGTATCCTATAGTATTGTGTTGTATCCTATTGCTCCACATCTTGTCATATTGCGTTGTATCATGTCACACCGTATCATATCATATCGTATTGCACCGCATCGCACCACATTGTTCCATATTGCGTTGTAGCATATTACATCATATCATATATCATATCATATCATATTGTATCATATTGCATTCTATTGTATCGCACCACATTGCATTATATTATGTTGTATCATATTGCACTGTATCATATCATATCCTATCATACTGTATTGCACTACATCATATCATATTGCGTGTTATCATATCGCACTGTATCATGTTATATTGTATCATATCATATCGATTCTATCATATCGCACCGCATCATATTATATTGCGTTGTATCATATTGCGTTGTATCATATCACACTGTACATTATCTTATTGTATGTATCGCACCATATTGCACCACATCGAATCATATTGTGTTCTATCATCTCGCCCCGTATCATATCATACCGTATTGTATTGCAGCTAGTTGCACCACATCATATCATATTGCATTCTATCATATCGCACCGTATCCTATCACACTGTATAGTATCGTATTGCATCACACCATATCGTATTGTTTCGTATTGCATTGTATCAGATTCTTCGTATCGCATCTTAGCGAATCCTATCGTACCGTGTCCTATTGTGTTGGACTGCATTGTATCGCACCACACTGTATCATATTGTGTTCTATCATATCACACTGTATCATATCATATTTTAACGTATTGCATTGTATCGCACCACATCGTATCATATTGCATTCTATCACATCGCACCGTATCATATCATATTGTTTCGTTTTGCACCACATTGTATCATATTGCGTTTTATCATATCGCACCGTATCGTTATATCGTGTCGTGGATTACCTCCTGGTTTCCACCCCTGTTCTCCAACAGTAGAAGAAACAGCGTGATTGTTATTACATGACGATAATCACCTGTTACGTAACGATCATTTGTGCCAAAGAATGACTGAAGTCGGAGAATCAAGTATTCAGTTTTTTTGTAAGTGGTTCCCTGTGTTTACAAAGTGTCTGCAGACGTACACACGATAAGATCACAGTCAAATTTCCCACGTTCGCTCGCATGTGTGCAGCAGTGTGTTATTTTTTGCTCTGGTGCAGGATTCCCTCCAGTGTGACGGAGACGCACAGATGGAGCGCCGAGACTCCTCTGCTGCTGTAAAAAGACGCACACACATGTTTCTGCACCACCACTAACCACTCAGTGAACTCCTTTGTAGAAAGTCTATTTTTGTCGCGGCACGTCTATGTTTGAGAAACTGAGCTTATTCTGGAAACAGGCTGTTACTGTATATGGTAATTCCCCAACCAGCTCCTCTCTGTGTTTATGCATCAAGCTCCCTTTCTTTCTCCTTCTCTCTTTTCATCTTTTTTTCTCTCTTTCTGAGCCTCTTCTGTCTTCTCGCCCTCGTGTTATTTGCTCTTTTTCATCTGCACTTCTTGCTTGCTCTTTTTCTCACACTTTCCTTTCATTCTAGCTCCTTTCTACTTCTGCCTTTCTTCCTTCCTCCATCTCTATCGGCCTCTGCAGAAGTCTGGCGGCGTGAGTGTACAGGCCTGCTGTGTGGCAATCTGTTGCCTGTCAGATTAACACTCACTTGCTTTCCCGTGAATTGGTACAGACACTTTAAGTAATACTTTGGCACAAACAAACATGCATGCAACACCCACCTGTTATGCAAGCGACAGAGAGGAAGAGGTCGAGTTGTTACCACACCGCAAACTTCAGCACACCTCTATCTCCAGCTGCCCGCTACTCGTCTTTCTCTTCAGTCATCAAGGTCAAACCAGTCTCATCCTGTCGAGAGTTTTGTTTGTTATGGTGACGATCATCTCCAGTATATAGAAATAATAAGGCTGATACACCAAAGTCAGTTGGTTGAACGATTAATCAATTAATTCTTGTTCTGTCTGAGTCACTAACACACAGTCCTGTCTAGGGTTGGGTATCAATTGATTTTGAACGATTCTGAATCCGATTCCTTGTTTCGATTCCGGCTCTAAATGATTCTCTATTCTCTTACCAACTTTTTAAGAACTTTACTATGAATTTCTCTCAGGGCTATTTTCAACCACTGTATCAATTTTGGTTGTCAGGTTGTTCGTCTATGAAAAAGTACGAGGGCTAACGTTAGTTGGATATTTAACAGGGCCCAACCGATTTATCGTCGAGCCGATTAAACCAGCTAATTTTAGCCTGTTTGAGACTAATCGGTAATCGTCCATAACTCGCCGATTTTCGCCAACATTTTCAGAAATAAAATGTGGAGAATAAGATTCGGTTTAACTTCAAAAATGTTCCGCCATTTGAAAAGTTCCCCGACATATCCTGTAGATGGCCAAACTTTTGACCGCCGCCGCTGTGGGTTGCAATGCACTCTCTCTCTCTGTGTGGCTTCGTCTTATACGCTTCGTCCTTCTTGGTGTTTTTCAGCAACTTCTTCTTCGTTGGTGTTTAGCGGCGTCTTCCTCATTGGTGTTCGGCAGCTATCGAAACTTGGAATCAATATTTTAAAATTTGAACGATTCTGCGAGACTTGGAATGTTAGTCCCAGGTCCCCATCGATACTCGAGACTCGATGCCCAGCCCTAGTCTGGTCTAGGAGTCCCTAAGCTCCATCATGCCGTAGCCTCCTCTGGATCGCTGCTGTGGATGTTTTGCTCCCCTCTCTCAACCGAGCTGACGGTCTAACATCAGTCTGGTTCTGCTCGAGGTCTCTGCCTGTTAAAAAAAAAGTTCTTCTTCTCAACTGTAACTTTCTAGTTCTGCAAAGTAGGGCTGGGACGATACGCTTTACTCCCGATTCGATTCTAATACGATTTTTTTATGCTAATTGGATTCAAATTGCGATTCTACGATATTGTCGATTTTCTTGATTTTTCAGTCTTCATTTTTAACACCAATGAAACAGTTGAATTATTATGATTGTCTACTGACGATTCCAGGAACCATATTTCCCAAAAAAATACACGTCAGTCAGTTTTTAAGATTTATTCTAAAAAACTGAAAAAAATAAATAAATAAAATTTTGATTTAAAAATTGTGAAACCAAAAATTTGCGAATCAAATTTTTTCTCCTACCCCTACTGGGAAGTGTTTCACTCACGTGGTTTAAGATGGAATGGTAGTTTGTCTGATTGTACGAGATGAGACTTAATCTGATTCCATCTTTATATCCGGATGTTAAAACTAGAGTTTGGTCTAGACCAGATTTTTTTAGCGTCTTTGTTGTGATTTGATTGACCTTTTTAACTCATCTAAACACGCTGTAATTCTGGCTCTGCATCTGACAGTTTCATAGCTGATCCACTTCAACATTTCAGCTCCAGAGATATTCAGAGAGTCAGAGAATGAAAGAGAGGAAACAAAAGAGAAAACCGAAATGAAATATTTATGTTTACAGTCTTCTGCACAAACACTTAGATTTGGAAAGGCTTTTTTCTCACAGTCAGTTCTCCAAACGATGACCACAGACGATGCTGATTTCATACTTTTTGAAAGCACTCCAAAACCAGAAGAACTCCAGTTGCGACCACAGGAATCCAGACGCGTACAGTTCAGACGTGCACTTATACACATATCATAAAATCAGGCATGCACGCACACAAGGGCGCGTCTCTATTTTTAGAGCCTCCTCTAGGATATGGAGTCTAAATTTAGAGGGTCATTTTGTTAAACAAATACAGCAGGAGTGTGTTGGACGACTGTCAAAACACGCTGGCCATGTGTTTCCGTCAGAGTGTGTGTTTATGTGTGTGGATTTATCTTCTTCATGTCTGCGCAGAGTGGGGTTATTTGAACTCAAATGTTTTTTTTTCACTTTTATAAAAACCCCACAAGAGAGAAATGGAGGGAGAGAGAGAAAATGTAGCGCTGCAAGGTAATCGAGAGAAGGAGCGTGACAGTGAAAATAAAAAATACGAGTGGACAGGGAGATGGAGAGGTGTGGGAGGGAGAGAGTTCAGAAACATTAGCATGAGAGATGGGAAAGAAACCCTCTTAAAACCACCCAGAGGGTACACACACATGCTTCTGCATAAACACGCATGTATTCAGCAACAGCGGCAACTCGTCTTGTGCAAATCCCCTCGGTGCAACCGGTCCCCTCGGCGTATTCCATCACAGTGACGGTAATTGCATCACTTTCAGTCCTGCTTATCAACTCGGTTAAAGTTCATTGATTCATAATTGCTCTATTTGGATGGCATTTATGATGAAGCAATGTGTAGAGGAGGAGAAACTTGTGCACAGAAGTGAGATTGCTTCTGCTATTTACAAATATCTGTATAGAATAGGGCTGGGCGATAAATCAAAAATTTACCGATACCGAAATTTACAGCAATAACCAACGCAATTTTGCCCATATTGGTATATTTGGTGGACTCCACCCCATCCAGTCCATAACAAAGAGGTAAAGACAGGTGAGGAGATGGAGGACGGTTCAAAAGTTGAAGCGGTTGGCGTGGAGGAAGTTTGTGTGGGAGGGGGTGAGCAGCTTGTGGAGTAGTTATCGTCCATTTATCGTTATCGAGGTGAACTGATCAATATATTGTGATATTGATAAGAGGCCATATTGCCCAGCACTAGTATAGAATATGATTTCCTTCTGTAGTTACATTTATCGGCATTTCCGACATTTGAACATGGCCATGCTCTTAAGGAAGTTACCCACTTGCTCTAACTTTTGGTAAAAGTTGGTAGTTGCCATTTTGAAAACAAATCATGGCAAACAAATCGTGGCATTTATGACGGGCAAAACCCACAAGGTCCGGAACGACTACGCTCCGCTCCGGCACAACCGGTGGATCAAATCCACAAGCATTATAATCGGGGGGCAACCGCCAATCTGACATCCCGCCATTCCGACATTGGTCTCTAATTGTCGGAGTGGCGGTATGTTACCATGCTATCAAACGTCCCGTCATGGGGCGCACCCAGCTGTGCTTGGATTAAATGACAGACTCCGGATGTGACTGCGCACCCCCCTTCCCCCTTATATGGAAAGCTGCGTCGGAATGGTGAGACGTCAGAGTGGCGGGATGTCGGAATGCTGAGATGTCGGAGTGGTAGCATGTAACAATTATAATATATGGCTGAGAGTTATCTCTAGATTTTGTCTGCGTTGACAGAAAGTTGGGTTGGGTCCTTACACTTCATCAAGAGGACTGTCCCCAGATCTTTAAATTTGTTTACGTCAACACCTACTGACAAAACTGAGATTGCTGATAGCACCTTTAATCCTCTCGGTCAAGCCTTTTAGAAGAGTGGAGAAATTACTGCAGCAAAAAAGCAAATTATTACGGTCTAGACACCTGGAGGTCTGCAGCATCCATCTCAATAAAAAAAAAACTGCCGATAACAGAGACAGAAGAGAAGGGCGGGAAGCAGGGTCACCTCTACTCATTTTACCTCCCTGTTTATTTGACAGCCTGCCATCTTTAAAGCCTGACACAAAGTAAGAGTACAACTTCCTCTGGGACGTTTGTTATAACTTTTTACAGGAAGGTGCATCTTGATAATTGGATAAAATGCATAAGGTATTAAGAAAGATGTAAAAAAAAGATCATATTGAGCATTGAAAAATAAAGAGAAGGAAAACATTGAAAGAGTGTTGAAGGAACAGCAACAGAAGGGTTGGGCCGCATGGATGCAAAGATGAATCAAAACCTGACCGGAGGCCTGTGGGCGTAAGCAAGTGGAAAGAGGGTTAAAAGAGATGGGAGAAGAGAGGTGGAGGATGAAGGGGAAAAAATACCAGTGGAGAAAGAGTAGGAGGTAATGATCTGAGTCGTAAACAGACAGCCTGGATAGAGGAGGAACAGGCGAAGGGATGAGATGGGAGAGTGTTATTGATCTGAGGCGAAGAATGGGAGTTAATGACCGCAGGAGAGAAGAGACCGGAAGGAAAAGAAAAACAAAAGACTTGATTCAGAAAAAAACGAGCTCTGATAGAAACATCCTAAAACATATCTTTATTGTTAGATTCCAAATTTCACTTATCCTACAATTATCAAACTTTTCAGAGTCAAACTTTTTTAGAAAATCTCAAATAATCAAACAAGTGACCACAATGACTTAAACTACAAATTGCAATTAGTTATAACAACCAAAAAAAAAAAAAGTAATTTTCTTAACAACAATAACAATTATCATGGGGCT
This sequence comes from Xyrichtys novacula, assembly GCA_962446985.1. Lineage (NCBI taxonomy): Eukaryota > Metazoa > Chordata > Actinopteri > Labriformes > Labridae > Xyrichtys > Xyrichtys novacula. The sequence goes on from OY660886.1 coordinate 3,118,129, forward strand.
TCATTAGTGTTGTCACAATACAAAAATTTCAAACTCAATACTGATACCACAGGGATAAAAAATGACAAATATTTTAAAAGGCATGAAAAATATTTTTATCAACATGAAAAACAGAACAGCAGATAAATAATCAATTAAAATATATAGAATACAATATTCCTTTATTGATCCCCCATGGGGGAAATTTTTTTGGAGGGGGAATTTTTTTAATTTTAAATTTTTTTTATTTGTTTATTTATTTATTTTTCATGGGGGAATTTTTTTATATGATAATATAAATGAATATATAATATAATCTGATAATATATATTAAATTATCAGAAAATGAAAAATATAAAAACAAAATTTAAAAAATACTTTTCAAAATATCGATACTTTTGACAACTGTAGTAGTTCTTAAGAGTTCACATAACCGTATTTACTTGTTTGTTGTTTGTACTTTTAATATTTTCCATTTAATATCAATCAACAGTGTCTGAATTTCTGTAGAATTGCATTTTGAATATTTAGTTGCCACACCATAATGCATACTTTACAAATAAAGCAGTTGAGGAAAGGAAAAATTGATACAGCTAAAAATTTAACTGAGAATGTTGTCATTAAAAAAATGAAATCAGTTTTTTCATATGTTTACTGATTTTGATGTTTTTCAAAAATTCTTTTAAAGTCCTTTAAATCATTTCAGTCTTTTTAATCTGTGAGAGACTGAAAAGAAAGAATTAGTAACGATTGAAGTAAAGCAAATCTCATTTTAAAAACACATTCTAAGAAGTAAGTAATTCAAAAATACACAGACGTCGACAGCTCTTGAATAGTTTCTTAAACAACGGTATCTCAAGCTTAAATCTGCTTGTTCTCTACACTGGCTTTGCTTCTCAGAACTCGTGGCTACATCCTCATTTTTAAAACAGTCCGCTTTACGAGTTTTTCCAATAATATCGACTGTTTTGTAGAAATGCATCGTATTCACACATGTGTAAGTTATCTGATCATGCCGCTCATGCAACATTCAGCCGTTTCCATGAAATTTGAGCAAGAAGAATTGAGAAATAGTATCAAACTATGACCGTGTAAATCGAGCTTCTCTGGAACAGTGACGCTGCTGAAGGCTACGGTCTGTTGACCCAGTAAATCGACACTTTGCTGAACTAAAGCCTCGTATTGTCACCGGCTGTTTACACACAGAAGCAACACGATGGTACTCGTATTAGTTTACACCAGCTATGATTCATGGAAAGTTTTCAGGCGAGTTCACTCCTACTTTTCGATGACTTAAATCAGGAACGTGTCTGTTTTTAGGACTTTCTAAAGAACTTCTAAGTCTCAGAAGAAAACTCTTCTTAACTTCGTGATTGGGTTATTTTAATTTTTGGATATGTATGAGTTTTATACAATAGAAGTGTTCATTCAAATATGGATGTACCTGTGCATTTGTACAGTCATTTCCCTTATCTTGAATTTTCCAGTTGAATATGAATGATGATGATGAAGTAAGCTGAACTAGTTACTTCCTGTTCTCAACTGTTTTTTGGTGAAGTAAAAGTTTATGAGGTAGTGATTCAGGTTCAACAGGTTAACTCGCAATGATCATTAAAGTCCTAATTGCCACTACCCATCCCAAATGAAGACTGATAATGTCTCCCCTGAAATTAATTTTCACGGGGTTAGGAATTCAGTTGTAAAAGTGGCCTCCCTTTAAAACCCGGGCAGCAGGGACCCTAAAATCATTTTGCACTGTCAAGAGAAATCGCTCATGTAACTTGACTTGATTCAGAGAGACTTGACCTCGGTCTGCAGTCAAAGGGAACAAGTCCACAGGCCCCGAGCTCTTTTATCACACTTAGTAGCGCTGAGGAAATGGAGCTGCACGCTCGCTCCGGCCTGAAGCTTTCCTCTTTTCTGCTCTGAGCTGTTAGTCCTCACAGCTTGTGTTTATATTGTTGACCCATCTAACAGTTCGCAGCTTCGGGGACTTTGTATTTAGACCATGTGGTGGTAGTAGTCTACATATTTTTGTGTCCAAAATAAACATAGTTGGAGGTTTTGTAGAGAGCGACCGCTGCAACATCTGAGATGGCTGTTTTAAATTCTGGGTTAGAGTCATTTCTTGACATTTTGTAATTAAATGCCAGTTTCAAGTGTGCTCATTATGTTAGCAATAATGCTGAATCCAAAATGTCTTGAAAGCAGGGTCCAGGGTAGAAATGTCACTTTTATTTTTACAGAAATTTTAACTTTTTTGGTTTTTCATAACACATAGGGTACTCTTTCTGCAGTTATTTTATTTGTAAATTGTCCTCAACAGAAAATGCATCCATGTAAATAAGGTCCCAAAAAACATCCAAACAGGTGCAGTACATGGTTCCCATAAAGACATATAAACAAACCCGTACCTACACACACATATACCATGGCATGTACTCATAATGTTACATTTATATTCAAAATTCATTCTAATTTGTGAAAATATCACATAGATGCTAAACATAGATTTGTACTAAAGGTCCTCAAAATAATCAATATAGGCACATAGTCCTCATTAAGCCACAAAAACAACAAAAAACACACACATAGGGATATAATTGGGCATTGGACAAACTATATTATGCAGTTGAATTCATTAAAATAGCCTTAATTGATGAATTCACAAGTATTCATGAAGTGTACGAAAATACTTTTCACACAAAATTAAAAAAACACTCATCTTTTAAATACGATTTTTAAAAATACAGTAAATATCTTAATTTTTTATGTGCAAAAGATGCTCAGAAACCTAATTTCTGGTGCATAGTCCTGACTGATATACACAAACACAATTACACTTACATACATAAGTAGTACAAGTATGTTCAAAATGTCCTCATAAATACTGTCGAAGGCACCGTCATAAAAACACCAACAAAATTGCACCGTAACACAAAATCACTGTATTTTAATTAATAGTTGTTTATTTGAATTTATGTAAACATCCTAACAGGTCGAGTCAACGTGCGTGGAAGGTCCTCAGAGACAGTTTCAAACACATGGTCCACATATAGACACACAAATCCTGAATAAGTGGCGCTTTGCTTATTACGTCTTCTCGTCCCCAGATAGACACGTAAACAAACTCACATGAAAACACAACAGCACAACTCAGTTAAATGCGACCTGTTCTGATTTGGATAAACACGATTTAATTCAAGTCTTGGATGTTTTTTAACTCCTTTTATAGAGATTATCGTCCTGCTCAGCGAAGTCCTCGGGTCAGAAACATCTGCAGTCCCCAGACAGACACAAAAACAAAAACACAGACACACACAAACACAAGAGCATTCGCCAAACTCTGTGTGTGTGTGTGTGTGTGTGTGTGTGTGTGTGTGTGTGTGTGTGTGTGTGTGAGAGCGGAAAGATGAGATTAAGGAGCACAGTGTGATCATCGAGGATAATCACCAGCTACAACACACAAACACAAACACAACACACACGTTTTTATCTCCACTTATCTCTCCTCTCATCTCTCTTTCACTTTTCATTTCCTTCTCGGTCTTTTCCTTCCTCCTATCCAAACTTGTCCCCTCTTTCCTCCTCCTCTCTCCTCATTTCTCTTTTTTTTGACAGTCTTTCATCTCCTCTCCACTCGATGCCTTAAGTTACTCTTTCCTTTTATCTGTAGCTCCCACTCGCCTCCTCGCTTTCCTTTTATCTGTCCTTAATCTCACCTTTTATTTCCCTTCTTCTCCTATTTCTGCTTCCTCTTTTCCTTCTTTCCTTCCCTCCTTCTTTCTCTCTTTTCCTCCTCACTTTTTTCCACTTTCCTTCCCAGTTGCCTTCATTCCTCCTTGTCTTCCCTTAACTGATATTTAACCTTTCCTTTATTCCTTCCTTTCCTTTATTCGTTTCTTTTCCTATGTTTATATCACTCCTGTCCTTTTCTCGTTATCTTAGCTGGTATCACTTCTGTCCTTCTTGCCTTCTTTCCTCCCCTTAGCTATGATCACTTCCTCCCTACTTTCTACCATCTTTTTCTTTTCCATCCCTTTACTTTGTTTATTTACTTATTTTTTCTTCCTTTCTGATACATTTTTGCTTCTTCTGCTTTTTCTTTACTATCCTTTTATCTTTCCTTTCCTTCTTTCCTTATCTTCTTTTTGTATCAATTTAATTCTCTTTCATAATTTTTCTTTACTTTCCTTTGTTTATTTACTTTATTTTTTCTTCCTTATTGATACATTTTTACTTTTTTCTGCTTTTGTCATCTTTCCTTTCCTTTAATCCTTCCTTCCCTTCTTTCCTTTCCTTCCTTTTGTACCATTTTATCTTTTTTCTTTCTCTTTTTTCTGTCTTTACTTTGTTTATTCACTCTCTTTATTTTTTCTTTCTTTCTGATACATTTTTTCTTTTTTTCTGCTTTTTTCATCTTTCCTTTCCTTTAATCTTTCCTTCCCTTCTTTCCTTTCCTTCCTTTTATACCATTTTAATTCTCTTTCGTTCTTTTTCTTAACCTTTCCTTTTTTTATTTACTTTCTTTAATTTTTCATCCTTTCTGATACATTTTAACTTTTTTTCTGCTTTTTTTTTCATCTTTCCTTTCCTTTTATCTTTCCTTCCCTTCTTTCCTTTCCTTCCTTTTATACCATTTTAATTCTCTTTCATTCTCTTTCTTCACTTTTCTCACCCGTCTTCTCTCACTTCTCCTCTTCCTGTGTTAACTCGTCTTTTTACCCACACTTTAACCTTGTAGTTTGAATGTTAAATCTTTATTTAAACAGTCCCTCCCTGACAGAACAAAAAAAAAAAGAAAAAAAAGAAAAAAACAGGCTGAACATCAGAAAGCAGCTGAAACAGAGACGTCATGCTAATCACATCTGAACCCTCCACCTCTCATTCCACCGTCCGTCCCTTTGACCGGACGACTTATCTGTTCACTCACGCTGTGTGTGTGTGTGTGTGTGTGTGTGTGTGTGTGTGTGTAAGGATTACGCAGCATCAGAGCCAGATTTGGTCCGTATGCTCCGAGGCAATCACCCCCCGTCTCCCCCCCGCGCTCGCCGTCTCCCCCGCCCCTCCCCCCCCCGACAACCAGCAGCAGCAGCAGCAGATTATGTGTCCTCCGCTGCACAGACCTCACAGGCGGACGCCAAAAACGGGATGATAGTCCAGAAACACACAAACAGAGACGGGGCGAAACTTGAAGAAATGTGCGTCTGAGAGAAATGAAATGTGTGTGTGTGTTTGTGTGTTTTCTGCCTGTCTGCCTCTCCCCATCTGTCTGAGCGAAGTACGACGGAGTGTCATTAGATTCTCTCCGGCTGTGTTTTTGCGCATATCGCTGCTGTTTGTGTGCGTGTGTGTGTGTCTATTAATAAATGCACAGAGGTACATGAGACAGGATGTGGTCGCCATGGTGCAAGGTCCTCCCACGCCTTGTTCTGAAACTGTCTGTGCACGCTTATGTGTGTGTGCGCGTGTGTGGTCAGAGACAACTACTAACGTAAGCCTATTTGAAAAGATTCGTGTTGTCGTGTTTGCTGTCAGGTTTGAGAGGAAATCTTTTCAGATGAAAGTTGTCAAGGTGACGCACACTCACACACACACACACACTCACACACACACACACACACACACATTTTGACCAGCTATGACTGAACACAAGAGAAAAACGCACAGGTGAAAGGGTCGATAAATCCAACTTTTTATCATTTGTGCGCGCGTCTCTTTGTGTGTCCTCACATTCCCAAGCTGAAGGTTGTTTCCAAAGCTGGGCTGTTACCATGGCAACCTCGCATGCCTTCGCCTCAGCAAGTTTGAATGTCAGAAAGCAGCAAAAAAAATAAAATGATAAGAAAAAAAATCTGTGTGATTAACAATGAAGTCCGACCCTGGTTCAGCTTTCGTTTGCGGGTTTGTTTTAACCGTCTTTGAGCCCCAGGCGGGTGGGGTTTGCAACGCTGAGGCAACCGGGTGATATCAGCGTGTATCTGCGGTGTAACCTTGAACATCAGACGAGTCAACAGGTGTGTTTCTGTGTTGTTTAAATGGCTGTAAATGTCTCGTGTGTTCATGCGTCCATGTAAATAAGGTCCCAAAAAACATCCATACAGGTGCAGAACATGGTTCCCATAAAGACACATAAACAAACCTGCATCTACACACACATCCCACCCCAACTTATGACATAAGTTGGAGAAAAATAACAACAACCTGCAGAAAAATGAGTTTTTAATGTAGATATCGATCGACCTGTCTGTGAGGAGTTCTAATAAAGCCAAATCCACTCGTTCTCCTTATTCCCTCACTCTCACCCTCTTCCTTTCTCTCTCCAAAAGTCCTCATTTCATCTTTGCCGTCCTCTTTCACTCTCCTCTATCTTTTCCCGCCCACATCTCTCTCCCATCCTGCCATCTGCTGGAGGAACTGAATCGCTGCAGCAGCTCCTCCTCACAGACATCACAGCTGGTGACATTGAGCGAGCCTCATTTGGCATGCTGAAGGTGTGCGCGCAGGGGAAGGTGCGGCCTCGTGATTACAAAAACACGGCCGTGTTTGGAGGGTCAGGGAGTTCAGTGTCTGAACCGCTAACGTCTGTCGCAATTAGTCCCGGTACCTGAATGTGTGAGTGTCTCATTTGGGTTTCAGTATTTCATGAATAACCAGCGGCTGTTGGAGACATGTTTTCTATCAGTATCTCCTAATTAATCCTGATATGTTTTTGTTGAAACCTGACTGAAAGGCTGAAAGAGGAGGACCCTGACAAATTTATATTTTAATACTGTAAATTATTGTAAACTCATGAGGCTATCCCCCAAAAAAATCTGTTTAAAGCCTCTGAAAGGAACTCTGTTTACAAAGTAAGTTGTGTTTTCTAAAATCATCCTTATCCTGCTAATTTTTGACAGTTAAATTCATCATTTATTGTAAATATTGTATGTTTGAAATGTAAAAAAAAGGCTACTCTGCTGATACCTACCTCCTTACACCGATTTCAGGTGACAAGTTATGTTACCGATGGTCTTGTTTGCTTCTGGAGAGCATAAAAAAGGATAAATATGAATTTCAGTCTGTTTCATTGACGTCAAAAAGGAGCTTTAATGATTTCTACATCAGGAATTGATTAATTAAAGCTACTGTTAGAATATTTACCCAACTATAAAAGAGACTGAAACGAATTTTGATTTATCAGCAATTTATTGGCAATTCTGACATTTAAACATGGACATCCTTTTAATGAGGTTACCCACTGGTTCCAACTTTTAGTGTTATGAAGCCAGAAGTTGGTGGTTGCCATTTTGAAGACAGATATCAAGTTGTATCCACGAGTGTTAAAAAATAACGTAAAAGCAGAAGGAAGTGTAAAAGTCAGCCGGTCTATGAGGCTGTAAAACACAAAAACTTAGACTTAAATATGAATCTCAGTCTGTTTCATTGATGTAAAAAAACTCCTTACAGGAGCTTTAATGATTTCTACATCAGGAATTGATTAATTAAAGCTACTGTAAGAATATTTACCTGGCTATATAAGAGACTGAAATGAAGTTTGATGCGTCTTTATGAGCTACAAGTGGACCATAGGGCTGGGCGATAAATCAAAAATTTTTTTACATTTATTATTTTTTTTATTGAATTTACAGATACCGAAATTTACAACAATAACCGACGTCATTTTGATCATATCGGTATATTCGGTGTCAAAAAAAATGAATAAATCAAAGTTGGTTTTAGATGTGTATAGGTAGGCTATGGTTTCATGTCCCTTTAGGACGGTTCAAAAGTTGTAGCGGCTGAAGTAGACGAAGTTAATGTGGGAGGGAGCGAGCAACTTGTGGAGTAGTTATCGTCCATTTATCGTTATCGAGGTGAATTGATCAATATATCGTGATATTGATTTGAGGCCGTATCGCCCAGCCTTAGTGGACCTTCAAAAATCAGGTTGTAATGCTTTTCACTGTTGCTACAGGGAATCTGTCAGACAAGTATCTTAAGAAACAGCTATTTTCCATTTAAAGCTCCAGTAAGGAGTTTTTTGACATGTATGGAATGGACTGAAATTCATATTGATGCCTTTCCATGATGTACAAAAGCAAACAAGACCATCAAGACCATTTAAAGAAGACTCAACTCGGAGTTAAATCATACACTAAGAAAGGTTAAAATAACATCTATCTGTGTTTAATGTCCTGTTTCGTTGATGACACCAAAATCTTTAACTTATTGTAACAAGAGCGAAAGTTGACTGAAAAATCTCAAAATTCCAAAACGTGAGATCGAAAGTTTTAGAATACAAATCTTTAAATCAGAGCAATAATTTGACAATTATCAAACCTTAAAACTTTGTTTGAACTTTAACTTGTTGAAAGTTTTTCAGTCATAATTTCCTCAATTATACAAACGTTCCCATATGAGTCATTTTGAGACGCTCTTGCGACACTCTTTGTAGGTTTTGGTTTATTTGAACTTCGGTTTATTGAAAAACAAGATAAACCACATTTGTCGGTGAGATAAAAGCCAAAGATGATTATCTCTAAACCTCACCTAAACAGAAAACCCCAAACAGAAAAATGTTGAGTACTGTCTGTATTGATGAGTACAGGCTATCACATTATCTAGCTGCATAAAATAATACTTAAGAATTATTAATAAAAGTGTTTTAAAGCTTTCTGGCAAGTTTTACTCGTGAACATAACTTTGGAAGTAAAAATAAAAATTAAAAGAACATTAAAATGAGAAAAAAGTCAATATGTTACACTTATAAAAGTGGTTGCATTGGGTCACAGAACTTTAACTTAAACGTTTCAAATTGGACAAAATGTTTTTGCAGGAACAGACTTAAATGATGATGCATGGGAAAAGTAATGGTGTGATAACAATGTATTCAACTTTTACATATTAGAAGTATTTCAAAAAGTACAAATTTTTGGAATAATTTGTAAGACAGGACAAGAATTCGCCAGTCAATTCTGTTTATAAGTTGGTAACAATTCAGCTTTTCTCTACTTATTAAAGTGAGACAATGATTTGTAAGTTGATCATTTGTTGGTCACAAAAGAAAATTTGCAGTTGAAAGAGTTCAAACGAGATATTGTTTGAATTTTGTTGCAAGCAAAGCGACAAATTGTCCCGGTTTCGTTTTCCCGATGTCCAAAAAACCTCAAAATTTCAATACAACGAAAAATCGAATGACATGCAGTCCTGCTTCGATGCAGTTTATCACCGCAGGGATAAAAAAATATCTGTTTCAGAAAAAAGTCATTTATCAGAAATCACATATGAAAGTTGAATAAAGTTTGAAAAATCCGTGACAATTCACAATGTTTCGAATCTGGATATATCAAGGAATGTTCATCTTTTTCAATTTCCTTATCTAATTTGGAGATAATTCGATTAAAATTGAATTTGATAACTCAATATTTCAACTGCTAACACGAAATTACGAAATATTCCGAGGCGAATTTTGACGCGCCTGACTTTACACATCAAAAAGATATTGACGTCACAAATAATCGCGCGACAAAAACCGCTCCCGGTGTGAAAGGACCTTATGATTCAAAGAAAATCAGCAATTTTTCAGTGAAACGTTGATAATGAAGCTCTGATTTTGACCTGATTTTACCACAGGTGACTTTTTATGACTTAAAGAGATTCAGGTTTGAAGGCGAAGAGATTTTAAAAATGAAAAAAGACAAAACAGAAACGACTGAAGGGATGAAGAGAGGTAGAAAGATGGTGTCAGTGCATGAGTCCACAGGGAACAGCATGTTTCTGCTCATTAAAGACAGAATGATACGCCGACTGGCAGACAACAAACGCGCACACAAACACGCACACATGTAACACACACATATGCACACGCTCGCGGTAATTTGCCTTGGCAGATGAGACGCTGATCTGACACTGAAAGCGCCGCGATGACAGCATGTAGGCAGCAGACATGAACACACACACATACACATAAACGCAGGAAGACACACACACACTCACACACACACTGGCAGGACAGCTCGTGCAGGTTGGTAAGACACGAGTTTTTTTGTGTTACTGTGACACTCCAAGTTCCCCTAAGCAGAGTGTGATAGTGATGTCATTGTTTGTGTGTGTGTGTGTGTGTGTGTGTGTGTGTGTGCGCTCATTGCCAATCAAACAGGTTTTTCCAGTTCTATTTATAGCCTGAAGGGAATAAGCTTGTTCCTACATTTACACACACACACACACACCACTCCTCTCAGGTTTGCGGTGGGGGAAGGAGCTTATTTGCAAGTGCCGCCTTATCTCCAGGATGAGTGTCTGTCAGGGTTGCCAGGTTTGCTGATAATAAGTAACTTTTGGCTAGTTTTGATTTGAAACGTCATCCGCAAAGTTTGGAAGTCACGACTTTGAATACAATACATGAGATTTCAACATAAATCATTTTTTTATTATGTATTTTTGGTGATAATGAAGCTACACCCATTTTCTGTGTTGACCAAGAGTTAAGTGAGTTGACCAAGATTTTAAGATTCAAAACATCTATTCAGAAATCAATAGGTTATGTCCCAGAGACTGTAGATGTATTTATATATTAGAGAATAAATTTGAGCACACTGGCGAGTTAACAATAGTTAGAAGCAGAAATCGAATGTTGAAACATTTTAAACATTTTTAAGGTATTACATGTGAATGTGAATACAGGTAGAGAAAGGGTAAAAATCAGCAAACAATCAGTATTATTTGGAAATATGTTGGTGTTCATCAAGAAATGTGGTCTTATGTTTGAAATGTTAAGAGGTTTTTATTACTTCCCCCTAAAAGATTTCAGTCTTAGATGTCAGAAAATAAAAAAAAATATTTTCAATTTTTTCAACACAAAAAAAAAATAAAATAAAATTTTGTAGTCTTTTAACTGCATTTTCATAGTTACCTATGAACTTTGATATTTCTGGGTTGTGTTACTTTCAGCTTGTTTAAAATGTTATTTATTTTGGCTTTACCTCTGTGTCTACAACCACACCATAATTAAGAAGGAAATTGTACAGAAATTGACAAATATTTTTCATATTGTAATGCATTGTACCATATCATATCATATGGTTCCGATTCCTCATTTCAATTCCGGTACCTAACGATTTTCTATTCCGATTCTTTGAAAAGGCAGGATGTAAAAAAAAAAAAAAAAAAGGGTTTAAATGAGGGTGCTAACCAGAGTTCTTTTTGGATGAAATTTCTGAACTTCTTTGCGAATTTTAATTATATTAACTTTTTAAGTGTGGCTTCGTCTCATACGCGTCGTCCTCGTTAATGTTCGGCGACTTCTTCGTCATTGGTGTTTAGCGGCATCTTTCTCGTTGGTGTTTGGCGGCTATTTCTTCCATCGATGCTCGAGACTCGATGCCCAACCCTAATCGTACATACCGTATCGTATCGTAAGTCATCCTTCAGTTGAACTGGTCCCCTCCTTGTAAAAAATACTCAGCTGACAGTCAGCCACTCACTTCTTTACACCTCATTGCTTGTTTGTATAGCAAGATCTGGCAACTCCATCCTAACACCTGAGGGGGTGTGGCTACCTGACAAGGTAAGATTGAGAGGGAGGAAGTAGAGTGGTATTGTTTGAGGAGCTGCTGGCTTGTAAGGAGAGCTGCTGCTGAGTTTTAGGTGTGTAGGCAGTGATATATCGAAGGATCTGAAGGTTCGGCTTGAGTGGAAACAGCAAGAAAAAAAGAGGATATTTCATCTTGAAGAAGAGGATGAGCAGAAGTTGACAGAGTAACTTCCTGTCCACCTCCACGTACCTGTGAAAGTTGTAGAGCCGGCGGAGGCAAAGCTTGGATTGTACTAACCTGACCGGGATCATCAGCTGTCAATGCCGTGGTTGTGCCGGCCCAGCGGGTGCTGCATGGCACCCCTGTTGTTCCGCTGTGAGGGAGGGGGACAGGGAGATGATGACCAGCTCAGCCATGAGGACCAGCTGGAGTCCAACAGTCGCTTTGAGAAGTTACAGCAGAGCAGCCTGGTCGAAGAGGTCAGTAGATGACAGTCAGACTTCCAGAACTGTGTTTAATGGTCATGTTTGGTGCACAAGGAGGCCCAGAAGAAGGTTTGTTGTGGTTTTGAGTTGGTAATAAGTCTCAACTCAGTTTTTTAGTGTCAGTGAAGGTAATCGTACTGCGTTTTAAACACCGATTCTTACTGTATTTGTTGCAGCTCCGTCTCACTTTTTTCACCATCGTATCTGTAACAAGTTAATTCCTTCCACCAGAGACATAACTCTGCATAATAAGGCAGTAATCACTTAGAAATTCATACCTCATAAAACGAGAGCAGCACTTTCCCCAAATGGCAGGTGCTTTAGTTTTAACCAAACATCACTCAGTCTGGAGTAAAGACTGGATTGATGGGGACTGTTTTCTTCTTAGTCGCTCATTTATGAGTTTTTAATCGTGTTTTCGGCGATAAAGCACACTGCACAGAGGAGTAAGATAAACAAGCTTTGAGTACAGAGACAACACCTGTTCGCAGGATCCATTCATCGTTACTTTTCCACCTTTAAATTGGATCTTTTATCAAAATGTCATGTGTACCCATTATTGGAAACGTTGAGTGTTTAAGGGCCTGTGTCCACTTACTGGCGAAACCAATGCAAAAATGTGGCCCTCCCAGCACTGCCAGTTAAAATAAATCAATTTTTTTGTCATATCTCATTTCTTCTTCAGTGGCCGATAAAAATCGTGATAGAGCAGAACTTGCATTATCACATACCACAGTTCATCTCAGGCACCCAGATTAAATTTTCAGCTCCCAAGCTTGTACTTATTCCAGAATATGATTCCTTTCTGTAAAATTTCTTAGAAAAAAATTAAAAATTAAGCATAGAAGTCAAATTAAAGTGAATTTAATGATCACAACAGATAAATCATGTATTAAAGATACGGATGCTGCCAGGACAATAATGCATTCAGTGAACACAGGCCCTATATTAATGTAAATACAGTGAGGACGTCCCTTCGCCAGTAATGGACACATTTTTAAGCTATGTAATTTCTTGAAATAAAGTGAATATTGATAAAAATCTGATAAAATTGATTTTACGTTGTCTGTGTCTAAGTTGACGCTGCTAGCACAAAAAAATGAATTTAGTGGACACCGGCCCTATTACAATGGAAAGACAGTCAAGCTTTCACTCTGTCTATAGCTAGGCTAATTTTTGAGTTATAAAATTTCCTGAATTAACACATATAGAGCATAAAAGTCAAGTTAAAATACATTTAATGATCAGAACTTGGGTTCTCTTTGTGTTAGAGTTGTAGATACTGCCAGGACAAAAATGCATTCAGTGGACATCGGCCCTATTTTAATGTAAATACAGTGAGGACATCTCTTTGTCAGTAAATGGGCAATTTTTGATGTATAGAAATTTTTGAATTTAAAAAAATAATTAGCAAAAAGTCAATTTAAAATCATTTAATCATTACAACTTAGGTTCTCTTTGCGCTGGAGTTGTGGATGCTGCCAGGACAAATATAGCATTTAGTGGACACAGGCCCTGGTATAATGTAAGGACAATAAAGACATCTCTTTGTCAGTAATGGAAAATTTTTGAGCTATAAAAATTTTTGAATTTAAACAAATATCAAGCAAAAAATCAAGTTCAAATACATTTAATGATCATAACTTGGGGAAGTTTTGTGTTGGAGTTGCGGATGCTGCCAGGACAAATGTAGCATTTAGTGGACACGGGCCCTAGTATAATGTAAAGACAGTCAAGGCATCTTTTGCAATAACTGGGCTAATTTTTTTTAGCTAAATGATAATACTGCCAGTTGAAAACACATGTAATGGATTAATTCCCAATAAATGTAATTGATATTTTTAGCCTAAAAACCATCTATATCTATCTAATATCTAATAAGATATAGATATCTATCTATATCTAACATCTATATTATGTTTACTCTGAAAATATGTGGTCTCTAGGGTGCTAAGGTTTATAGAAATGTAACACTAGTGCAGCGATTTGTTGACCGTTTTTGAAGTTGAAGCATTAAAGATTAGACAGTCATGCTGGATAGTGTAGGTAGGTGTGTTTTTGTGCACTCTGTTGGGTTTTTAAGCATAGCTGACTCCAAAAGAAAAGGGTTGAATCAGTCAGATTTGTGTGTGTGGGTGCACTCACACAGCTCGGTTTGACTGCATGTGCATTCTGCGGATGGGTAAGTAATGTGTGGTAATTTGCTCTAGTGTGCAGATCCACTTTGCAGCCCTTCAGCGTGTGTGTTTGTGTGCAAATTAGGCCTACAGGGGCTGATTGTTGTGATGTAATTAGTCCTGCTCTAATGAATACACTGATCTGTCTGGCAACATCGCTCAGCAGGGGAGGAGGAAAGAAAAAAACAGGAGAAACGCTGTCAAGGGTGTGGGTGAAGTTTGACCGCAAGCTGGTGTAAAACCCGACCTTTGCATTTTCTCTACGTCTTGTTTAAGAGCGCGTATGTACGCAACACGTGAATGGAAGCGTTGCATTTGAATACATCTTACTCAATAAGTTCAATTCATGGGAGCGTATTACTGGGTACAGAAATAGCCCAGAGGCGGTGTTGTCGGAAGGTCAAACATGTTGTGGTCGCGCTTTCATATGCATACATTTTAGCATTCTGGCTTGAGGCAGTCCGTTCAATATGACCAGTTTTAAGCTTAGTTTTTATTGAATATAAGCTTTATTCCAAAGCTCAGATTGACGGTGTTACAGGTAAAACACTAAAGTGTGGATTTCACTGTGGTCGCTCTCTAAATCTCCCCTCCTTTGAGCCCAGCCCAAGTGTGTCTCAATGGGTTAGCTTTTGTCTACCAGACATTGGTTACGCCTTTCCAAAGGCTTGCAACACATGTAATATAAACATTACTTCTATATACAGCCAAGTCAGATAGTGGAAATAACTTTGATAGTGCCAAGTCCTCAGGAATTTGATAAAGATAGAGTCCTTTGACTTCTAAATATTCTTACTACAAGTGTGATTCTCCCCTTAAGTATTTTATTCCAGTTTTTGAGTTTTTTTGTTTTTTAAGGGAAAATAGAGCGTGAGTGGGATGTCTTCTATCATATGAAATGTGGGTCTTCACTTAAACTTGGTGGGAACGGTTTGTATTCAAACTGTTACTGGCTGTTCAACTTCAAAATATACAACATATACCAGCGTCAGGCCGTCTGAAAGAGTCTGTTGTTTGATGCAGCAGAGGATGGTCTTATCGTAACCCGACCATCGTATGGCACTCTTGACGTTTGCGTACTAACACAGTAGTGTTGTGAATCACTCTGAGGCCTGTTTCGTTCCTCTTTCAGTTTAGTGTAGCTCAGCCGCGAGCCTGGCATGCCGGTCGGGAGTGGAAGAGAGTCTCGTGATTCACTCACAGCGAATGATCATGTATCAGTATGTGATCGAAACGTCTGTGAACGACATGGTGAATGAAACGGAACGACTTCAGGCAGAGGAGGGAGGGGTGTAGCGTTGGTCACGAACTGCCGAGCACCGATTCGTTAAAACAGTGCATTATAGTACCTTTACATTTATACACGTGTATAAACTTTCCTGCAAGAAGGATTTAATTTCAGCCGATTTAAAGAAACACGCTATTTGGTATCTTTAAAAGTAGCAGAATCCCAGCGACAGTTGCGATGTTTATTTATTTTCAATCTCTCCATTTTTCCGCGGTATAAAAGAACAACGACTCAATTCAGTACAGTCAAAAGAACGGTTCTTCCCATCAGTATAACACAGCCAGTATGTTTGGCTGTTGGTATAAAAACAGGCAACAGTGTTAAAAATGTCGAAAAGAGAAAAAAGATATGATAAAGTTTACATTTATGATCGTTCGTCTCGTTTTTGTTGCTCACACCAGTTTGAACCTGTTCTTGGAAAGTTAGCTTTGGCTTTTGTTTGTTGCACCATCCTTGGACTCGGCCTCAGGTACGTCCTTGACCTGTATCGGTAGTTGTTTCACCATCGGCAGCCTCTGATTAGCCGAGTGACTGACGGCTCATGTTGCTCTGGAAACTCGGGATAAGACTGATTGGCAGAGCAGGATGTTACACCTCACCGTTATCTCTGACATGTCAGGTGGTTCAGTCAAAAGAGACCTTTACTCCTTGTTCGTGTGCTTACTTCTTCCTCTTTAAGGCGCTTGCTGTTCTTTTGTTTTCTTTCCAGCGTCCTTGTGTTTTATTCCCTGCTTCGTTTTTACCTTTTTGTATTCTGTTCTCTCTCTCGCTGCTGTCACGGCTCTTGTTCTTTTTCTTCCCCTGGCTAACGATCCATACCGTCGGACAATCTATCATGATTTCCACCATCATCCTTTCTTTTTTTCCATTTTTTTTCCCCTCTAACAATGTGACAGTACAAGATTTGCCTCTCTCTCAGGGCTTAAAAGCACATTTATTCCAAAGAAACATGCACTGCGAGAGTACAAGAAGCCGTATGTGCCATTACGAAGAGTGATATCTCATGAAAACACATGCCCACAAACACACACAGATGCAGTTGAGAAATGAGATAGCTATAGAGCGATGAATTAGATTTATAACTGGGTCGGAGATGCTTCTGCCGGGTATTACTCCCTCTGTTACAGGCAGCCAAGGACATTACTTCAAAGACAGACGAGCAGGGAAAGTAAGCAAGCACACAAAAGAAAGAGAAGAAAGGCAGGAAGATAGATGAGGAACATTGAGATGAAAACAGATGAGAAGGGGGTCGGATACGAAAATGCGCCTTAAAAAAAATCTGAAAAAGTGAAAGTCAATGTCATTTTCCTCAAGTTGGTTTTTATTCGCTGTCTTTCTTTGTGCGGCGTCGTTTATTTTGCAAAGCTAAAGTTCTTGACAAACTAGCCAACTACTATAGCTAGTGATGAGCTAGCTAAGTTAAGTTATGTGAACAGTAAATGCTACCTAGCTAGATAAAACATGATAAAGTAAACGCTTGTGACCGTACAAGCACAGTATATTACTTATGACAGGTATGCTAGCTTGAGACTGTTCTAGCTAGCAACTAGCCACCAAGTGGGCTGGGTATAAATTCGTATATTTTCATTAATGCAAATTTTAAAGTTAGGAATATCAAAATTTTGGGAAATAGAAAATATTTTGTATAATTTAGCATTAGCCTAGTAAAGTACTTATTCTTTCTAATTTTCGATATTGTCACCTTATTTAAATAATGTCCCAAGCCATTTTTTGACGAAAATTAGGCTATGTTCATACTGCAGGTTATGATGCACAATTCAGATTTTTTGTTAAATCCGATCTTTTTGTGCCGTCGTTCACATTACAACAAATACAGCATCTAATGTGAACAGAATCCGTCCGTGAAGTGACCCGCATGCGCACAAATCACAAATTGCTTTCCGCGCCTGTTTGTGTTGTCGTACAATGGTGACGTTTGTCGCATATTGATGACGTATAGGTCGGATGAACGCGCCCTGAGCGTCCACACTGCAGTCACATCGGATACATATCCGATTTATATCCACAAACAAAAGAGGCCTGGGTCGGATTTGAAAAAAATCTGAATTGCACTGTTCACAAATCGGAATTGACCTGCAGTGTGAACATAGCCTAAGTCTTTGGCCTAAATCATCCCGCCGAAAATTCTTTTTCGTCAAAAAATGACTCAGGCCATTATTTTAATAGGGTGAGGATATGCAAGTTAGTGAAGAAGCTAAAAGTTGTAAAAAATATGGTAACAACAAAACCGGTGTGTTAACAGACTAGATTGTTAGCACAAAACCTACGCAGTACAACCAGTTGCTAGCAGCTAGCGTTGAAACAGTGGTAGCGTAGTTGTATATTTCATACTCATCATTTTTAAACCTTAGTTATAGTACGATGAAGACGTTTTGTTTGAGTAATTTAATGTAATTATTCCTGCAGTTAAAGCTGTAAGACTTAATTCACCTTGTCGCTACATAATCTGCTAAACACTGCAACATTTAAGATGCTAGCAACAGTTATTAAGCTAACTGTCAATTAGCAGAGCATTTGGAAAGTAGTGCTGACTGGAATATGTGAAAATTATAAATTGAATCACTTGCTACGTCGAGAAATAAGAAACCAGGTCAAAGGCACGCGACTGACACATTTACCATCACACAGTCCTTCCTCGCCCTGCTGTCGGCTTCACTCAGTTTCAATCAGCTTGTAGAGTGTTAGTACTTGTCATGCAGGTGGCAGACCTGTTGTCAGTCTTTATTTTCCCACAGGGACCCTTTCTGCTCAGCCACCTGCCCGGGGTCATCGTTGTTGAGATAGTGTTAGGAGGACACCGTGTCTGTGTCAACGCCTCGCCTGTCCTTTTATTACAGTGCATGTTCCCGACTGTGTCCTGATTTGGAGATAACTTAAACAATATCCTCTCTCCTCTTATCCGCTCTTAGCGCTTCTGTGTTATATTACTTTACTGATGATGTGGCCTTCAACATTAAGAGCCCTCTATATTTAAAAATAAAAAACAAAAGGCTTCAAACCACAAACTAATCGATCGTTTCAAATGTAAGATTACTGAGGATTAATTTGCTTAAAGATGGAAGTCGTATGTTCATTTGTACAAAGTTTATATCATAGTTTTCTCTGTTTTGAGTATTTGAACACCTCTGTCATGTGCTCACACATTCAGTTTACCTTTGCTCACAGTTTGTAGTGACAGACAGGTTGAGCAAGATGTTTCGTCACTAACGATAGAGAGTGATGATGATTTTATGACCTGGTTTACATCTTGGCTGACGGCAGGACGTTTGCATTCGTCCTTCAGGCTCTTTAAATCATCGAGATTAGTCATTTGCTGGCGTATCTGATACTTATTTTTTTACTCACAAGATTTTACCACACGCCTGACTCAGAATTCAGCAATGTTATCGCTATTAGTTAATCTGTTTTACCGGCAACATTTACGGTTGACGTCTTTCTTCTTTCTTAAAGCCACATGGTTGTTTCTTGAGGTGATTTTTCAATTTAAGTCTGAGATCTTCTCTTTTTTAACAAACAAACAAGGCAAACAGTTATTTCAGCCACTGGCTAAACCTTGTGGGCAATGAACTATGACTGTAAAATAAACAAGCAGCAGCTCAGCATACAGCCCCTTTAGATGTTCTGTTGCTGCCAAACAGAGTTAAGAGAATCGTGGATTTTTAATGTGAAACTACCGTGTTTAATGAGTTTGCCATTTTATCACTTGCTTTAAGTAATTACAAATGAGCGATCAGCAGCTCAGCTCCCTCCCAAATGAATCTTAACATAAATCAAGAGGCACCTCAGCTCACAGACCCTCAGATACTGTGTTGTTGTTTGACCTTGTTCAGACAATCCTTTTTTGACATCAGATTGCTGTTGTTTGTTTTGACCAAATTCAACACAGTGTCTGAACATCTGTTAACAAGCTAGCAGCAGCTCAGCTCACAGCCCTCATTCATGTAGAGTTCAGACAGTATTAGGTTCTTAACATAAAAACTGCTGTTGTCAGAGTTTTTGTCATCTTTATCTCTGGATCTAAGCAAATACAATCAGGCTAGTAGCAGCTCAGCTCTCTTCAAATAAACCCTAGCCATGAGCAGTTCAGCTCGCAGCCCCTCTGACATTTTTGCTGCCCTGTAGAGATTGGACAATCATTTATGGCATGAATTTCCTGTTGTTGCTTTTACTAAATTCATCACAGTGTTTGAGTTACTTTAAATGAGCCAGCAGCAGCTCAGCTTGCAGCCCCTTCTTCTGAAAACAGCTAAAAGCTTCCAACACTTGTAAATGTTTAATCAAGAGGAAACATTTCCAGAGGCCACCTTGACTTTCCTCCTTCTGATCGTAAATCAGCGGCGTAAAAGTTTGTGTTTACTGGAAGGCGCTTCAGAAAACTGGCACACTTCACGGCTCATTTTTACGCAGCTCAGCTTGCAGCCTCTTCTTCTGAAAACAGCTAAAAGCCTCCAAGACTTGTAAATGTTTAACATCAAAATTACTGTATCCAGTGTTTTTTTTCTACTTTTTTTGAGCTGCTATAAAAGAGCAGCTCAGCTCGCAGTCCCCTCTGACTTGATTTTGCCCCTTAAAGATGCAGAAACACTCGTTCTTTTTTTTATCATCTTTTTTGGAGGGTTGCTTTGTCATCAGTACGATTCAGGGCAAAAGTCTAATGAACCATCAATCACCAGTTTGTTAAGGGAACAGTGTGAATTACTGTTGCTGTATTGTTGTTCTCTGTACAGTGCCAAAGGGAAAAACAAGAATGCGGAACCTGGTTGGAAAACTTGGGTCCACTTTAGGTCTCTTGAGTTGGCTTTCAGGACTCACAACTTCATTTTAGAAAATAGAAACAGAACTAGTTTTATTACTTCTGTTAAAGTTCATGTTGAGATTGTGACTTTGTAAATAAACAGCCTGTCGACCTCATTCCTGTATGAAGAAGGTTATCAGACTTCCCTGAAACACTTCAAGTGAATCTTCTCCAGCATCATAAACTGTACGCATGAAAACCCCGGAGACAGCTGATGCGTTTGACGTGAAGGTATGCGGGCACGCTGATGAAGGCGCGTGTTTATCTCTATGGAAATGTGACAAGCCTGTCAGTGGATTAATGTGAAAAGCTGCCGTGACAGCTCGTGCAGGAATGTTGCCGCTGCAGGAGGAATGAGCGTGCAGGTGTGAGATGAGCCATCGGCGAACGTGATCGGGGTTTCAAGGGTTGCGTGCGTCTTGTACCCTCCTGTTTCGAGAAATGAGGATCTCCATGGTGACTGTTGATGGCCGATCTGAAATTGATTACCCATAGTGCGGTTTTTCCTCTCAGGGCATGTTCTCATAAAGCGAGAGAGAGAACTAACGATTGCATGATAAGGAGACACAGAGGCGAGGGTAAAGTGAAACAAAAAGCCACCATAATGGAATCGGTGGGGAGTTTCTTCTCCATGGATCCATTGTGTTAAATCAAATCAAGCATTCCTGCCACGTCTAATAATAATTTTCATGCAGACACGGGTGGCTGCACCTCCTACCTGCTTTTACAATCGCAGCAGCACAGGACATTACCCGCGGTGCTTTTACTGCATTAATTCTCCCATCCACACTGCATACTGATACCCAGCCGAACGGCGCTTCCTCATTTTTCTCTTCGACAGATAAGTGAGGCTGCTATTTTTGGAAACATTAGAGGAAACGTTTCCAGAGGCCACCTTGACTTTCCTCCATCTGATCGTAAATCAGCGGCGTAAAAAGTTTGAGTTTACTGGAAGGTGCTTCAGAAAACTGGCACACTTCTCGGCTCGTTTTTACGCAGATTTTTGCCGTTTTGTCTCGCCGTAAAAAGACCAAAAGGTCCATCTGTATTACAGTCGCCAAAGTGATGTCCTTCTGTTTATGTGTGACCTCCAACAAGACGAACACTCAGCCTTGTTTTTCAGATGCACCAACACTAACTGACTCCCTCTCTGTCTCTCTGCAGAAAAGTGTGAAGGAGGGAATCCTTTTAAAGCAAACCAGCTCCTTCCAGAGATGGAAGAGGAGGTACTTCAAACTCAGAGGACGGACCCTCTACTATGCCAAAGACTGCAAGGTACGACACGTGAAACCGCCCGAAGTAGCTTGAATTATCAAAGTGCGCCGGGAGTTTGATTGAAGTCATAATCTTGATATCATCTGCATAGAGTTGATCAGCGGTGGAAAACTCAAAGGTTCCTGATTCGTTGGGCAGTTAATGTTCAAATCGATTTAGTTTTCCAACGTTTGGGGCGTTTTAAAGAAGAAAAGGTGTAACTATAAACTAATGTTTGTCTCCTTCGACTTTCAGTCTCTAATCTTCGATGAAGTGGACCTATCAGATGCAAGTGTGGCCGAGACCAGCACCAAGAACATCAACAACAGCTTCACGGTGAGAAGTTTGACATGAATCAGAAACAGACATTTGTCATAGATTTCAGTTTTCATTGGCGAGTTTAACTCGTCATCCGTGACTAAAGTACCCCAACACTAGGGTTGGGCATCGAGTCTCGAGCATCGATGGTGACTGGGACTAACATTCTCATTGTCCCAGAATCGTTCAAATTTTAACATTTCGATTTCAAGTTTCTTCCGCTAACCAGCCAGAATCAGAGAAGTGAAAGAATAAATGAGTTCTGTTTTCCGCGAACATTGAGGCGGCAAACAAATTGTACTGTGTACGGTGGGTCAACTCAAATATTAGGGCCCGACCAAAATGGATTTTTTGGGGCTGATGCCGATACCGATTATTAGGGGGGAAAAAAATCTGATTACTGATTAATCTGCCGATTTTTAAAAATGATAAAAAATATATATATACTGTAGAAATACTGTAGGCTATTGCTCGTCACACCGACAGGAAGGACGACTGATCAAACTCGGACCAGAAAAGCGTTTTAAACTACCGCCTCCAGTGCCGGTCGGTGCCTCCGCGTCGTAACTTACGTTACACATTTCCGATCCGGTCTCATTGTCATGAGGCCGCTGCGCCATCTACAGGATAAGTCAGGGAACTTTTCAAATGGTGGAACATTCTGAAGTGAAACTGAATCTTATTCTAAGCATTTTATTTCTGAGATTGTCGGCAAAAAGCAGCGACTTTTGGCCGATTATCGACTAATCTCGAACGGGCTAAAATTGGCCGATTTAATCGGCTCACCCTATTGAATATCCAACTAACCTTAGCCCTCGTACTTTTCACAGACAAACGACCCGACAACAAAAATTTATATCTATATACTGGTTGAAAATAGCCCTGTGAGTAATTTATGTAAAGTTCCTAAAAAGATAATGTCATTTAAAAATTCATGGAAATTTCATCCAAAAAGACGAACTCCGGTTAGCACCCAATAGAGAATCTTTAGGAACCGGAATCGAAACGAGGAATCAGAATCAGAATTGGAACCGGAATCATTCAAAATCAAATGATGCCCAACCCTACCCAACACTGATTCGGTGGATCACCTGAATAGTTTGTTCAGATATTCATGATCCCAAGAAGCTAAAACTTGACGACTTTGACGATTGCCCTGTCTTCTTACATTCTGGCGGTGTCCTTGTTTCTCCTCCTACAGGTGATCACTCCATTTCGCAAACTGATGCTGTGTGCCGAGAGCAGGAAGGAAATGGAGGACTGGATCGGCGCTCTTAAATCCGTCCAAAAATGGGAAACCTACGAGGTTCGTCTCCCTCTCGGTCTGACATTATTCATCCCGCCGGCTGACACCCGGGGATCAGAAATGTGCCAAATTGATGAACCTTTGAAGCTCGTTTGGAGCATGTAATCTATTTTAATGAGAACAGGCTTTGCTTCTCAATCCTTTATTTTTACGTCCATCTGTTCTTTTGTGAATACGTGCCCACCTTTTCTTCTTTTCTCCTGGAGAAAATCCTCTCCTCTTCCTCCTCCTCCTCCTCCTCTTCCTTTTCTCTATTTCCAGTCCTTTATCCTCTTGCTCCTCTCTTATCTGCGTTTCATTTTGAGCTCTTTGCCAGCAGATTGATCTCCCTCATAAAATCAGAGTCCCTGCTTTAATAGGCTATAAAGACGGCTGAAGACTAGAAGCTGTTACGCGGGCTGAAATTAAATTCTCACAGGTTTTTCTGCCTTTTATGCACCTCGTGTTTTAAACTAGTGCAGTTAGGCTTTTATTTATGTCCGCCTCCAAACCCGGTTAGTCTTGGATTACATGTTGCTGGTGCTCCGGTGAGCCACAGGTGTGGGAAACGCTCGTTCACTTCAGCTCTTCCTCGAAAACCTGCATCACCTTCTTGAGTGAAACAGCTTCTCCTCACTCCAGGCTCTCCGTTCACACAAAAACCGCTTTAATGGTTTCTGTTTTGACCTTTGTGTTTCTCCACCCCCTCCCACGCCGAGTCTTGTTTTGCATGCTGCACTGATGTCGTTCCATATTCCTCACCTCCAGGCCAGCCAGTTCAACATGGAGCATTTCTCCGGGATGCACAACTGGTACGCCTGCTCGCACGCCAGACCGACCTTCTGCAACGTCTGCAGGGAGGCTCTGCCAGGGGTCACCTCCCACGGCCTCTCCTGCGAAGGTACACACTCACACACGTGCACAAAATCGTCCGTTTTTAAGACGCTCTTTTCACTTTTTGTGGTTTCAGTTTCTTATTTGACTGTTTTTCTCACTTTCCGATGTGATATTTTAACATTTAAGTGCTCTGCATGATCACAAACCTCTGACTCAGACTTATGTTCCCTGTTCGCCAGCGCTCTCAGCATTGTAAAGGAATTCAGAGCATGTCACAGAGAGTAGAGATGTAAGTTTATAGCTCCTTATCGCAGGGTGAGGCAGGTTACATCAGACGCCTGACACACTTATAGGAGACTGAGTAAAACTATTTCCTAACTTCGCCCTCAAGGTAAATAACTCAGAAAGACGCATGAAGAGTTTTTGCCTCAACAGCTTAATTCAGTCTTGGAGTAACAGAAGAGTTAAACGATATTTTCTCTTCTCTTTGCAGTCTGTAAGTTCAAGGCTCATAAGCGCTGCGCAGTCCGCTCCACCAACAACTGCAAATGGACCACGCTGGCCTCCATAGGAAATGACATCATCGAGGACGAGGAAGGGGTGAGAGATTAGATAAGAGTTTGTTTTCATGTGATAAGAGGTGAATTTATCTGGTCGGCTGGTTACCTCATTGAGTTCAGATCATCTATCAGGACTTTTGTTCAAGAGTTCGGGTCTTTGATTAAACCTGGTTCAGCTTCACTGTAATGAGTCTTAACTGGACAGTGATCGATGTGAAATCTGCTGCATTGATCAATAATTTACACTCTTATTTTAGCTTGAATCAGCTCCTCTAGTTTTCTAATATTCCATCTTTGCTTTGTGGTAACGCTCTCCTAATATTCAATCGTCTTTGTAAGAGAAAGCGAAACATTTACTCGTGGTCGTGATCTTCAAATAAAAGCCTCCAAAAATATTAAAAGAGGTTTCATCTTTGAGTGAAAAATTTTGTAACCTTGCAGAAAATCAGAAAAAAAAACAAATATACTGCTTGAAAGCTTTTATCTAAGTGTCCTTAAAACCAAAAAAAAACAAAAACAATAATGTTGTAAAATGATAAAAGTGAGAATGAAAAAAATGTAGTTGATTCTTTTGATGATAAAAACAAAACGCCAAAGATGGTGAAAGTAACAAAAAACATGAAGATAGCGCTTAATTGTCAAAGATAATGCTGAAAATGATGCTTTAATGGTGCTGAGATGGTTTTAAAAAATGCTCAAATAAATTTAGAAACTAATGTTGAAAAGGATAAAGTTTATGTTGAAAATGATGATATAATGGTAAATATGATAAAGATGCTTAAATGCTAAAGGAATGCTTAATAAAAGTGAGGCTTAAATAGTGATTAAAATGATAAAAGTTATACATAAAGTAATGATCAAGATGTTGGGATAATGTTTAAAATAATGTTTAAGATAATGAAGTTCAACTTAAAGACATTTAGATAATGCTTGCAATGATAGTTTAGATTACAACGGTTGTACTTAAAGTAGTGCTTAAGTTATTAAGATAATGTTTAAATAATGGTCAATATAATGAAGTTAGACTTAAAATAACACTAAAGACATTTAGATAATGCTTGATGGTTTAGATCATGAAGATTATACTTAAAGTAGTGCTTAAATTATAAAGATTATGTTTAAGTAATGGTGAAGATGATGAAGTTAAACTTAAAATAATGCCTTAGATATTAAGATAATGCTTAAAATGATGATCACAATTAAGAGGAAGCTAATGAATGTTACTTAACTTAAGCTTTAACTTAAGATGGTTATGCTTAAAATGATATTTAAGATTATGAGGATAATGCCTTAAATGATTCTTAAGATAATAAGGCTATTGCTAAAAAAGGTTAAAGAGAATGAAGGTCAAACTTGATAAAAGATAATGAAGGTTATGCTTGAAAAAAATTTGCATAAAAAGTGGAGGTAATGCTTAAAATGCTGCTTAAGAAAATGAAAGTTATGCCCAGAAGATAATGAAGATAATGCTTGAAATAGAATTTAAGCTATAAATGCTTTAGACAATTAGAATATTGTTTAAAATAATGTTTAGAAAAATGAGGATAATGATTTATATTTGGATGATAATGTTGAAAACGTTGAATATTATGCTGAAAATGCTGAAAAAGATCCAGTTGATGTCGATAAATGAAGATGCTGAATTTGTCAGGAATCCCGACTAAAACAAAGAAGTGAAAGTTGTCAGATTGTAGCACTTTGCCTCTGTGTTTGCATAGATCATAG
This sequence comes from Xyrichtys novacula, assembly GCA_962446985.1. Lineage (NCBI taxonomy): Eukaryota > Metazoa > Chordata > Actinopteri > Labriformes > Labridae > Xyrichtys > Xyrichtys novacula. Next base: position 3,144,369 of record OY660886.1, read on the forward strand.
CATTCAAATAAACCCCACTCAACTCATTCAAATTTACTGAAAGGCTTCGATGCAAATGAGTCTGACCTTCAGGCGGTTTACACCTCGTACTCATTGCACATTTCCATTTCCCTCCCAGGTGTTCATGCCGCACCAGTGGCTGGAGGGCAACCTGCCGGTCAGTGCCAAATGTGTGGTGTGTGACAAGAACTGCGGGAGCGTACGGCGCCTGCAGGACTGGCGCTGCCTCTGGTGCAAGGCCATCGTAAGTGGCTGTTGACTGTCCTGTCAGATCAGGGTTTCGTATTTATTCATCACATCACTGCCAGTTTTGAGATGCTTTCACTTTTAGTCCAAAACTGTAAGAAAGAGATAAAAAACATACGACATAAAACAATCAGACACTTTTATATGAACAGTGTGAGGAGTGCCCCTAAAACTTTTTAATCTTGACTCGCTCTCTTGCACTTTCTAAGACTGGAGGTTTTTAAAAGTTCCCCGGGAGTCATCAGAGTGATAGGACGGCACTAAAGGTGGGAGCCGAGATCTCCAGGGGGAATAGGGGGGAGGATGAGGAGGGAGGCAGGTTTAAATGAGAAATTTCACAGGGTAGATGAATTTCTGTCCGCTGAGTCTGACCTAATTTCTTGGCTGCCTACAGCAAGACGACTATTAATAATTTTCCTGCGCTGGAGCATTAACGCCTCTTAGATTGGCCTGTTGAGTCTGAGTTAAAATTAATCCTGGAGGAAAAACTTCTGCAAATATGAAACTGAACTTGTGAAAGTTTTATTGAATTTACCTGTGATGCATTTTAGAAAGTGTTAGTTTTTACAGCTGGAAGTTTAAATCAGAAAAAGAAACTAGTTTAATTAGATTTTTAGAGGTCTATTTTGGTGCCTTTCAGCCTTTTTCTTTCTTTTTTAACTTATAACTTTAAAGTTTTACTGCTCTTTTTAGTTTTCATTGGCAATTTCAGATATGTGTAATGTACAAACTTTGAGAAATTTTTTGCAAGTTTAAAAAAGTAAACAGAAAAACTTTCAAATTATGTGTATCCTTCTCAGAATTAATGAACTGCTGTTCAGAAAAAGTGCACCTGACCAAACAAGACTTGATACGATTATGTTGAAACAAAAGATTTCAAACTTTTTCATATCAAATATAAAAGTTGAATAGTTTTAAAAAAATTTAAGTGAGTTTCAGCTTTTTGTTTTAGATTTTCAGGGGATCACTTTAACTGCTCTCATGAGTATTTTTTTCTTTTTTCAGCTAAAAGCCCCACAAATCCGTTACCGTATTCCGCTTTATAAGGCGTTCCAAAATGTAAACAAACAATTTCCTGCCGTTTCGTATCATTTAAAGTAAAGTACAGCTAAATTTAGTGGACCTCCCCTGAAACTAGCATCGAGAAACAAGCAGCAACACATACGCAAATAAAGTAAGATAAGTAAAGAAAAAGAGTTGAATCGTTTATGTTGAGATGAAATCGCTGAAAAAAAATCGTGATTCAAGCGAGAAAGTCAGGTGTAGAAAAATTCTCACGCTCAGTGTTGTAGATGTTGCAGTTCTTGTCTCGCAGCGCTAAAGGCTTTATTGCTTTTGCGTGTTAAATGAAACTTATCTCCTTCACACACACTGATCCACAGACACACACAGAAGTGAATCACAGCCACAGTTGTAAAGGTTCAGAACTGACATTTGGTGGGTTTCAGAGGGATGTAATGACCTTTCTGCTTCCACTGAAATATAGAATTGCTATGGAGACTGACTCTGAGTGTGTATGTGTACGTGTGTGTGTTGTGTTTGTGTGTGTGTGTGTTTCACAGGTTCACAACAGCTGCAAAGAACAAATGGGAAAGGTGTGTCCCCTGGGTCACTGCCGAGTGTCCATCATTCCTCCCACTGCACTTAACAGCATCGACTCAGATGGTGAGACACCCTTTGCTCCTGCACACACACACACACACACACACACACACACACACACACAGAGGCCTTTTGTTTGAAGAATTACATCATCAGAGGATCAATGTAAAAAAATGTTCCCCTTCATCTCGAACATTCTAATCCTCTTTGATGTTGATGATGTGACTTTGGAATGGGACTTTTCCTCGAAAAAACTTAACCTACTACAGAGTATTAGGGCCAAATACAGCAAAAAAAATGAAGACTACTTCATTTTAGAGAATAAAGTCATAATAAAAAATAACTTACGAGAATAAAGTCATAATAAAATTATTACTTACGGAATAGAACTTTTCCTCGTAAAAACCTCTGTAACCCTACTACGTAGTATTAGGGCCACATTATCAAAGAAAAAATTAAGACTTTGTAATAATCAACAAAAAAAAGAGCCGTAATAAAAATCATTTCTTACGCAAATAAAGTTGTTATAAATTTGTTATGAGAATAAAAATGGAATAAATAATAACTTAGGAGAATAAAGTTGTAATAAAATCATTACTTACGAGAATAAAATTGTAACAAAATTATTTCTTATAAGAAAAAAGTCATATTATAATCATTACTTATGAGAATAAAGTCGTAATAATATCATTACTTATGAGAATTAAGTCATAACAAAGTCATTACTTCGGAGAATAAGGTTGTAATAAAATATTTACTTTTGCAAATAAACTCATAATAAAATAATTACTTTAGATTTTAGTAATAAAAAAGTCATTTTTTTTTTTCTTAACGTGGCCCTAATACTCCATCATAGTACACCTGTCTTAATTTTTTGCGTTAAAAAAAACTTGAGCATGTTGAAATCCTGTCCTTCAGGTTTTTGGAAAGCCACCTCAGCGTCCTGCTCCAGTCCCCTCCTGGTCCTCTGCAACTCCAAAAGTGGAGACAACCAGGGAGTCAAGTTCCTCCGCAAGTTCAAGCAGCTTCTCAACCCGGCTCAGGTTTTCGACCTGATGAACGGAGGACCTGAACTCGGGTACTTTGTTTACAGACTCATTATTACGACATTATTATCAGTAAATGTTTTGACAAAGCAGAAAAGTTAAAGTCCTGAACAGACTGTGTTTATTTACTGGGAAACGTTGGATTCGTAGGAGTTTCCACGACTCATTTGATGGAATCACTGATGCTGCAGTTTTTCTTCATCTTCATCGTAACATTTGGTGCTCATCTTCTCCTCTGTTTTCTCCTCCTCCTCCCCCTCAGCTTGCGCCTTTTCCAGAAGTTTGTGACGTTTCGTATCCTGGTGTGCGGCGGGGACGGCAGTGTGGGCTGGGTGCTCTCAGAGCTGGATAAACTCAACCTCCATAAACAGGTGAGCTGGAGGACGAAGAAGAAGAGGAGGAAGAGGAGGAGGAGGATTTAACAGTGAATTATTGCTTATTTTCAAAACTTTGAAATAGAAAAACTGCCTCTTAGAAACGACAGAGGAGCAGAACTTTGAACTTCTTCAGGTTAGAAATCTTTTAGCTGCAGTTCCATCCAGATTTGGCAGGAACGTTTCTGGAGGATGTTTGCCAAATCTATTTTGATCGCTGAAACGTCCGATTAAATTAGCACATAACTGAGACTCCAGGGATTGGTTATAAATAAGAGTTTTACCTTCTTGTCTCACCCCTCCTGATGCGTGAGAAAACCAATGATTGGTGCCAGCTGAGGTGAAGCAGAAACTCTTTGATTGGTTGAAGTCGATGGTTTTACACTTTTGGCCTTTAGAAAAATGCTATTGACAGTTGGCAAATAACAGAAGCAGATAAAGACGAAGCTGCTAAATGGAAATTACCTCTGATACACTTCTTATTCTAACCAATAGATCAATTTCACGGCTTTAATCCAAATTAATTAAAATTAGCATGGTTCTAATTTCAATCGAGTGTTTAATCTGGAGAGGTAAAACTGTTGCAAATCATTTCTGGTAAATTCAGGTCATGCTAGAGTGTACGGTTCAAACAGCTTCAGAATCAGCAGATGTGATGTTTCCAACATTTATAATATCATCCCCATTTTACAGGCAAATAAGAAGAAATCTTTTTTTATTTTCAAGGTGTTCAAGTTTATATTCAGATTTGTTCAGAAATATGATTCATCTCTAACTGCGTTCAATAGAAAACTGGATGTTATCAGTTCGTTCGCAGATGATGTACTGGTATATTTTTGCATTTTCTGTCCCTGAAAAGTGTTTTTTTTTCACTCTGTCTGCAGTGCCAGCTGGGTGTGCTGCCTCTGGGTACAGGTAACGATCTGGCTCGTGTCCTCGGCTGGGGAGGCCTCTGTGATGATGACGCTCAGCTGCTGCAGATCCTCGAAAAACTGGAGAGAGCCACCACCAAAATGCTGGACCGGTAAGGAGCTGAGAATCGATAAAGGAAGGAAGATTTCTAGTGTGACCGTTAATCACAGGAACCGCTGGATGCCTTTGGAATTACGTTATCTTCCGTGTTATTGCCTAGAGTGACAAGAGAGAGATATGTCCACTTTAATGTTCTGTGTTTTTATGAAAGTTAAGATGTAAATGGAGGCAAATTATTACAATTTTTAAAATTTTTTTGTAACTGTCAATTGATTCAGTGTTAAAGTGTGAACACAGAATTAGCCTTTTTGGATGATAAGGTTGATGAAAGAGTTGTGTCAAGTCTTTGCGGAGCTAAGCTAACTTCCTGCTTGAATTTTTCACGAAATTAGCTAACGTAAATATCCTTCAAAATTCCAAATTTAAAATTTCGGCTTTCTAAGTATCAAATGGGCAAGATTCAACTTCGATTGGAGTAAGAGCTGTTGGTGGATAGATTTTGTAATCTTTCACATAGCCGAGCTAGCTTTTTTCACCCATTTCTTGCCTATGCTAAGCTAAGCAGCTACCGCATTAGTAACGTCTTCAGCCAACATACAGGATTTTTTTATGTAACTTTTTATAACTCTTAAGGTCCTTACACACCGGGAACGACGCAAATATACGACGTAAAATCACAAAATCAAAATGCGAAACTTTTGAAAATTCGACTATGATAAGAAAAAAAAAAGCCGCAATATCGCAGGATGGGAAAACGTCGCTGATGTGAACGCTTGTATTGACAGGATACGGGTTCGAAAAAAAATATTGACATCCGAAATAATCGCTCCCGGTGTGTAAGGACCTTTTTTGTCTAAGAATTTTGCAGTTTCCCCCCATTTTTAAATTTTTGCTAAGCTATGCTAACCAGCTTCGGGCTTTTGGCTATTTATCTTTTCCTGACTCTGCTGTTTCTGGTCGTTTATTTATCAATTAATAACCTTGTGAATGTTATCACTCTGTTTACTTGCTGTTGCAGATTTTCAAAGTCTGTCTTTGAATAATTTCTGTCCTTAGTTTGATCTTCTGACAGTTTTTTTTTGTAGATATCCTGTTCTTATCAGCCGATCAATCACAGAGTAGAAAAAGGAAACCATTACTATTGATTCCCTGCTTCCTCCTGTCTTGATCTGATAACCTGATTTGTAAAAAAAGTTCATTTCCTGATGTTGTGCGCGTGTCTGTGCGTCATTAGATGGAGTGTGATGACTTACGAGGTGCCCACCAGCGCTAAACGCACGCCGATCGTGAAAGAAGACGACAGCCTCGATTCTCCTCTGCAGGTAAATGACTCTGCGGGAACTTTGAGAGAAAACACCTGCTTGTCGGCAGATGGTTTCCATAAATTAGCCCCACGAAGCCAGACCTTGTGTGCCGGAGAAATGGTTCTGAAAACATGCTCGGAGGAGGATTACGCCTGGCAGCTGGAAGCCAAAACAATCAGACTCACGCCAGAGGGGAACGTGAAGACTTTGATTGAAATCTTAGAAAGCTCTTAACTCATAGATGGAGGTTAAAGGGCATCCTTTATTTCGCTCTGTGACCATATTCTCCTCGTGTGTTTTTCTCAAAGGTGTGGTCGTATTTTTCCAGACTTAAAGCCACACATTCGTCATTTCTCTGTTAGTTTAAATGCTAATACAACCAAACTGAAGGGATACTTTATGAGTGACAGTGGCTTAAAACTATGACGGCTACTCCTGTTGAGTGTTTTAGGAAGTTTTTGTGGAAAGCTCTCTGTAAATATGTACATTTAGGTGTGGTGTTGACACAAAGTCTTAAGAAGCAAACTCGTGATCCTCAGGTGATATTTTGAGATGCCCGATGTTTGAAGAGGAATCACCTGAAGGTTTTATGTTATTGTAGTTTTCTAAAGTTTGTAAAGTTATAATGTTGGACGTCAGAATTATTCATGAGCAGAGTCTCAGATTACAAGATGAATGTGTGTTGAAGTGATCCCCAAATAGGACGACAGGGTGCTCCGGATGGTTTCTCCTAAAAGTCACACGGGAATTCAGTGAGATCAGGATGAGATTTGATCAAACTGTGACATCACCAGACAGTAGAAGGGAAAATTTGTCAGTGTGTTTAAAGAAATGTAACTTTGTTGAAAGAGGATTCCGGAATGTTGGGTTTTGGAATGCCGGGGAGGGCCTAAAAGGCATGGTTGACAATCTGAGAAGCAGTTGGAAAAAACAGAGCCGTTGAGACAGATTTGAAAAAAGCGTCCCACCCCCCCCTCACAAACCTCTCCCCACTGTGCTCCCCGATAACTCCCCTATGAACCTGTCTCGCCCTCCCCACGACACACCCCCTCTGGCAAAGCAAGAAGCCGGCCGGCAGAAGATCCTACGCTAGCTTCTAATAGGATTCACCATGTCGGATTGCTTGTGACAGTAAACGCCAGCTCTGCTAGCGAGCGTCGTCTGCAGCTGCCTGGACAGCTACCTTGTCGACATTGCAGAGACTAATAAGAGTAACGTGTGTCTCAACGTCTGTCTCAACGTCTGTTTTCAGGCAGAGCTTTTCCTCACCGATGTTTACTCGAGTTAGATTCCTCGCTTAGTCACAATTCATCCTCGTCTCCGCCCTTTCTTCTGTCGGCTTGCGTTTTCTTCCCACTTTTGGCGGTGGGGCAAGCAGAAGTGGGTTTTTTTTGCGTCCTTCTCCATTGGAACTACAGGAGAGGGGTGTGTCGAATACAGCGAGGTGATTGAATTGAGAGGCGGAGCATGAGATTGACCAATGGGAGCTGTCCGGGACGGATGGCTCCTATTGGTCAATGTGTTAGCAGCCCTGCATCTGCTGGAGTGAACATATTTTTTCTGTTTTTTTCTCTTCACTTTGTGGTGATCGCACTATCGGACCATGATCGCCATAGAAACGAGGTTCATAATAAATTACCAATCTCTCCAATCGTCAACCATGCCTTTAAAGGGACAGTGGCTCAGAACAGCTGTGATTGTTTTGCACACATCCTCTATTCTTGTAGAAATCATCACTGTACTCGTAGCTGAGGTCATGAGTGCGATGTGATGGTCATGTTACGATGAAAGCGCCCTCTGCTGGTTCAAACAGCCATGAAAGTGATTTTTCTTTCGTGAGGATTTGCTGCTGCAGCCTTTGACTTTCCAACTCTGTCTCATCTCCCCTCTCAGGTCCACATCACTCAGTATGCAGACTCCGTGGCCTCCCATCTCGCCAAGATCCTGGACTCGGACAAGCACAGTGATGTCATTTCTTCCGCCAAGTACGTCTCACGAGCGCCTTCAGAAAAAAAAAAAACAATCAAAGTTTTTAAGTCGGGGGGGAAAGATGGCGGGAGAGGAAAGAGGAGAGGGAGAGGAGTGAGAGTCCAGTCAATGCTTATTGATCCTCTTCCTTTGGTTTCATCCCTGAGGACGCCAACTATCTCACACACAGACACACACACACACACACACACACACACACACACACACACACACACACACTCAGCAGAAAGGACATTAAGTGGTGTTCGCCTGTAAGTGAAGCAGACGGATAGATCAGTATTTAGGGCTTGTCCTCACTGCGTTACTCCATTAGTCGTCTCCCTTTGGGGAGAGTGAGACGGCCATTACCGAGCACTTTTACCCTCCGCCTGTGTGTGTGTGTGAGTGTGTGTGAGTGCGTGTGAGTGTGTGTTTCACGCTGCTGCTGATTGTAACAGATGCCCTGGGGTATTTTGTGGAACACTGCATGAACTTTAGGACACATTTAAAGCCCACCCTCCTGGAAACACGACACAGGGAGTGGGCTGTATCAGGTTTTCAAGAGGCCGGCTATGACGACTCTTTATCAGTATTTAAAATAATGTTAAAATCCCTTACAGTGTCTTTAAAAGTGGACTTTGATTAATCCGTTTGAGTGAAATGAGCGTCCTCACATGATCTAATGGTCACAGTTCAATAATGAGGATGTAAGCATTTCAAAATAAAAGCAGGACGATGTTGTGAGTGTGCAGAATCCTCCCTGCTGAGTCAGACAGCAGCAGAGTAAACAGAGTGTGTGTGTGGAGAACAGGTGTAGGCGAATTCACCTGCTCATAGTAGCGTTCGTCACGTTAACCCTCACCCCTTCATCCTCCCCTCTCCGTCAGGTTCCTGTGTGGGACGGTGAACGATTTCGTGGCGGAGGTGGGGAAGGCGTACGAGAGAGCCACGGAGAACAAGGAGGAGGCCGACGCCATGGCCAAGAAGGTAAAGGCTTGTGTTTAGCGCGCGTGTGTGTGTGTGTGTGTGTGTGATGTGTGTTTATTATATAAGTGCTTGTGTAACAGTCAGAAGTGGGCCGTGTAGGTGTGTGTGTGTGTGTGTGTGTGTTTGGAGGTTTCAGAGTCATCACTCCCTCTGCTACTTCACATTTTTCAGCTGAAACAATGTCAAAGAGGCACTTCTGCTGCAATGTTTCCACTTTTTATCCTCCAATTCTTCAGCGTTTCAGAGGAACATTCACTCAGAGCGAAACCGAACCCTTTTTTTTTTCAGCACATATTTTTACTGAGACTGAAACGGATTTGTTCGTTAGTTAATCGGCAGGAAATTAAACCTCATTCTAACAGCAAAATATCAAAGTTGATTTAGTTTTTCTGGTTTCCTGCATTGCAAAAATTTTGTGTTTTTGTCTTTTTTGTTGTCAGAAATGTCTCATAAGTAGGACCTGATCGATATGGATTTTATGGGGCTGATACCCATTATTAGGGGGGAAAAAAATCTGATTACCAATTAATTGGCCAATTTTTAAAATTTTTTTATGAAGTTTAATTTTTTTTAATTGAAGTAATATATCTACATATTTACTTTTTTTTTAACAAATGGCCTTTCAAACACTTCTTCACTCTGCTGTGCTGTGAGGTAGTTAGTGGATTCTCATGAGGTCGCTGCGCCATCTACAGGATAAGTCGGGGAACTTTTCAAATGCGGAACATTTTTGAAGTGGAACCGAATCTTATTCTCCACATTTTATCTCTGAAAATATTGGGGAAAATCTGCGAGTTTTGTCCAACTACAGATTAGTCTCAAACGAGCTAAAATTGGCAGATTCAGTCGAGTAGCAGCTGCCAGTAAGCTAGCTGTAGCAGCCCTCTGAAAGATGGTCGTTTTTAATTTTTAGTGCATTTGTTGTGTTAAGAAATTCAACATTTACATATACTTTGAATATGAAGGTGTAAAGAAAGGCTACAATCGTCTGAAATCAAAGCATGACCCAATAAATTTATCTTTTCCACGAATAAATCAAGAATCATCTTAATTGCTAAGATATTTATGTGTATTTGAACATATTGTGCTTAGATTTGTTCAATTATACATGTTTTTTCAACTTAAATATCTACTCTGTATTTTTCAGTTTGATAAAATACAGAAATCCAGAAATCTAATTTCTGCATAGTCAAGTAATGCCACGTCGACTTTCCAGTTTATATCAGTATTAAAAGTTAAAGTTATATTTTTTCGTAGTATTTCATGTAGTGAACCTTAATTTGAGACACAGTTTATACACGGCTGGTGCAACAGGCCAAAAGACAGCAGACTGTCAAAATAAAAGCCCCAAAAACAATGGTTTTATGAGGCAGTTTCTGTTTAAGGTTTGATTAAACAGATGAAAGAAAGTGAGTTGTGTTTATCAGCAAATCTCATAAATTCACATGTTGTTCAGTATCAGTTTCATAACCAGCTGAAAACTCCCTACAGGAGCTTTAAAAAGGTTGTTGAAGATGTTTCCTAAAGGAGTATTTTTGTTTTTTTCTCAGCAGGCAGAGGCTCCCTGAGCTTTGACCAAACCTGTACTTACAGTCAGAGCTTTTTAAAACTCCGTCAGCTTATCTGTATTTTTCCACAGACAGTAATGTGAAGCTGAAGTGGCGCCTGGAGGGAAATTCTTTCGATTGCTTTAACAATAAATAAAAGCTCTCTGTGCTCTGTAAAGGTATTGATTTCATGCTGGTAACTGCAGCTACATATATGCGCATTAAGAAATCTGGGTCGTCACTCTGGTTTGCCATTTCTCCACCTTACACTCATTTTTATATAACTCTATCTCTTCTGATGTCTCTCCCCAGTGTGCTCTGCTGAATGAGAAACTCGACTCCCTCGTCAAGGCCTTAAGTGAGGAAGCAGAAGCTCAGGTAGAAGTACGCACACTCACCAGTTATTCTTCCCCCACAGAAAAGACACAGAGAGAGTGTGAAAAACGCATTTCAGCTCACGTCAAAATACAGTTTCATGAAGTATCAATAATGATTATAATAATATTTATAATTTATTATTATAATTATTAATTATAAAATTAATAATGCTAATGTTTAAACAATATTGATAATGATGATGATGAAAATTAATAAAATAAAAATAATGGTAATAGTAATAATAAAGTAAAAATAATAATACTAATAACAACAGCAACAACAATAATAATAGTAATAAAAATAAGGATAATACAACTTTAATACTAATTATAGTAATGATAAAAATAATAATATAATAATAAATGATTAATAATGATGAAGTTAATAATAATGATAAAAATTAATAATAATAAAAAATAATAATACTAATGATAATGAGTGATTAAACAATATTATATTGTATATATAAGTTAAAATAATTTTGACAACACTAAAGATGATGATGATAATAATTATGATCAAACAATGATAATGATATTTTACTGAACATGATAATAAAATTTGTAATAATAATAATAACAAAATAATGGTGATGATGATGAAAATTAATTTAAAAATAATAACGGTAATAGTGATAATAAAATAAAAACAATAATGCTACTAACAACAACAACAACTTTAATAATAATAAAAATAAATAATAAAAATACAACTTAAATAATAATATTAGTAATTATAATAATATAAAACGATTAATAATGACAATGTTAATAATAATGATTAAAAAATGATAATAATCAAGATAATAATCATCAAAAATTGATTATAATGATGATAATGATTAAAAAAACAATATTAATATTGAATTAAAAATTATTTTGATTACAGTAATGATGATGATGAGGATGATGATAATAATTATAATCAAACAATGATAATGAAATTTAATCATAATTATGATAATAAAAATAGTAATAATAACAATGAATTAATGATGATGTTAAAAATGTTAAAATAATGCAAATAATCTTACAACATAAGAGATTCATGAATTACAAAAATAGATAACAAGATAAACTTATGACATAAATGAGAAAGAAATAAAAGTTAAATAAAAATGTTTACACAGAAATAAACCAACATAAAATTAGAGGAAAATACTAAAAACACACGGAAAAGTGAAAGAAATTCAAAATAACCCACAGATTAAAAAAAGTTGAAAACACACAGGCTGACTGGCACATTAAACTAATTAAAAAGGAGCTGCTCTGGCCGGGTTATGATTTCCCTCCCCTCTCCGCCTCTCTTTAGTCCGGCCTCCTGCTGTGGTTGTTGTTGTTCACAGAGTTTCACATTAAAACCGGTGAATTATAAGACGGACTCTGAAGTTACAAAGTCAGCTTTAAGCTCTCCAAGGCTGAAGGCAGAATAACACATTATATTTCTGAGTTACCAAAGCGTTGTTTGCTCTGTGAGGATAAAAGTCATCCGAGTTTCTAAATCCCCCCTGACTCAACCTGATCCTCCACGGAGCTAACAGAGAAAACTGTGTTTTTCAAACATCTTAACTTTCCCTGCAGGAGCTCAAACACAAAACAGCTCACAGCTTTTTGTTTTCCTGTTTCCTTTGACTCAAATTGATCTCTGTGCCTCATAACACCTGCAGGAATCTGCTCTCTGCTCCACAAAAGGCAAAAAGCTGCGAATTTTAGCTTTGTGTGAAATATCTATTTATATTTAAACTTAAAAAAACGGATAAAACCTCCTTTTCCTCTTTTCTGCACATCAATGAAAATGAACCACTGCCTCCTGCTGCCAGAACAAGAGATGTTCCTCCACTTAGAGTCCTCACAGAGCAGTAAAAGTAAACATTTCTGAATGAGGGGACATTTTCTGCTTTGGTGATAATGTTTAAAGACTGCAGGGTTCCCTCTGCTCTTAAAATCAAATCAAACTCCGAGGGGAGCTAAAACGGAGAGAGAGCGCTCCTAACAAGAGGAGAACAGCCGTAATTTTACTGGTTATTTTTCCCTCTTTCGCTCACATCAGGTGGTGCCAGCGGGGTCAGTGCGCAGCCAGGAGAGTGGCGGCTCCAGCCCCGGGGAAAGTGGCGGCGAATCGGGTTCAGAGGGTAAAACGTACCGGTCCAAGGAGCAGCTGATGCTCAGGGCGAACAGCCTGAAGAAAGCCCTGCGGCAGATTATCGAACAGGCTGAAAAAGGTACGAGAAAGACCCCTCCGATCACGATCTTATTGTATTCACCGCAGTCCTTTCTGTCCTCCGTCTCTTGGTGCTTATTTGTCTCTTTTGTCATCTTTTCAGTGGTGGACGAGCAGAACCGGCACACGCAGGTCCAGAGGATGTCGTCCTCGTCCTCCATCAAAAGAGAAAACAGCGAGGAGCTGAAGGATGCTGAGCCGCGTAAGTGTCTCTTTAGTTTGACCCGAAAGTGCAGGGACGTCTTCGAAAAGGCTTTTTGTACATTGAAGCAAAAAAACATCAGAATTTTAGGAACTCAAAACTACACAGCTGTCTAACTTTGACGACTTCTCTCCTGCTTCGTAAAGGAAATTATTCAGAAGTCTTTTTTGTCGCTTGATTCAGCAGTTGTGTGTTTTTTCAGGTCAAGGAAGTCTAAGTCCCACCTCTCCCATCGTCCTCGAGAAACCAGAGAGCCTCAACACCGTCACCTTCAGCGAGGACTCTGTGTAAGCTCATCTGAGTCTCACAGCTGAATTTTCATCTTCTATTAATAATCTAGATTGTCTTAATTAACATTTACATCCTCTCTGTTCTCTGCAGACAATGTTCAGAAAAGTGCGTCATGAACAACTACTTTGGTATCGGCCTCGACGCCAAGATTTCCCTCGAGTTCAACAACAAGAGAGACGAGCACCCCAAAAAATGCAGGTAAGAACTCGCCCACCTGGACCAGACCAAGTCGAGTCTCAAGTCTTTGCTCTCAAGTCTCAAGTCAAGTCCAAGTCCACAAACTACCTTCTTTTGAGTGTATCCTCAGGGTTTGTTTTCTTTTTGATAATAATATCAAAGAGACAGTTATTTTGTTTTATTTGAACAAATGTTATACATGTAAAGAAGGGAATCATCTGCATAGAAAAGAAAGCAGTTAATAATTCTGAAAACCTTTCAAGGTTCACAACTCCCTGCAACTTACACTTCATCAACAGAGCAGTAAAGAAGGATAGCCATACACAAACATACATATTTGTAAATATACAATACATAAATCAAGGTCAGGCACATAAAGAAGTGTATCATCTGCAAATGAAGGAAGTTGATCAACTTAATTAAACTCTATTAAAGATTGACACAACTAGTAATGCCTGATTTTAAAAGAGATTTATAGTTGTGGATATTCAGACAATAAATGTGAAAAAATAACCTCTGAATTAGGAGTAAAAAGTCAACAACGCTCAATTTCAAACAAATTTTATAGACTTTTTTTAATGTCTTTTTACTTTCAGTTAAACGTGCAAAAAATTTAGATGAGGACATTGATTAAAATGCAGTTTAAATAAAGGTCAAACAAATACAGAAGATCATCTGCATATAAAGAAAGTCAACCACTAAATCAGTCATTGTTCAAAAGATCAAGACTGCTAGTAACTGGAGATCATAAAGGAGAGTTTTTAGGTGCGACAACAAATGTCTAAAATTTACCTTAAATCTGTAAAAGTTTCACACCCACATATTTTAAGTTTTTATGTGTGGAAAAAAAACTGGAAATATTCTAAAATATAAAACTTGAAGTTGGCCTTGTAAAGTTGTGGGGAGAATTTTTATTTCACTTTAGAATTTACTGTTTGATTATTAGAAACAAATTTTTCCCTCGACATGCTTAAAATTTAAGTCCTGACAAATCAAGGATTTTATCGTCTGCATATAAAGAAAGTCCGGTCAAAACTTCTTCCAGAGTTTGAGACTTTGAGTCGATCCTGATCTTACTGAGGTCCACCAACTTTAATCATTTCTCCGTTTTGCTGTCTCCTGCAGTAGTCGCACCAAAAACATGATGTGGTACGGCGTCCTGGGGACTAAAGAGCTGGTCCAGAAGACGTACAAGAACCTGGAGCAGCGAGTTCAGTTGGAGGTCAGACACACGCCCACAGACACAGATCCACGCTCACTCCTCTTTAAAAACCAGAAACCTTCTGAGAGCCAAAATGCTGTGAGCTGTTTCCCTCCTACATCCTGAGTTTTTCTGCTTTTTAAATCCTCTCTCTCTCTCTCTCTCTCTCTCTCTCTCTTTCTCTCTCTCTCCAGTGTGACGGCGTTCCCATGTCTCTGCCGAGTCTGCAGGGCTTGGCTGTGCTCAACATCCCCAGCTATGCAGGCGGTATCAACTTCTGGGGAGGCACTAAGGAGGATAATGTGAGTGTCGTCAGTTCAGTCACAGGTTTTTTCTTTGATGTAAAACCTGCTCAGACTAATTAAACAGCAGCGCCGCTTATTTAGAGCGGACTGATCCCCACAGTGAAAGTTAATCGTTTTCTCTGATGTTCAGAACTTTGGCGCTCCGTCTTTCGACGATAAGAAGCTGGAGGTGGTGGCGGTGTTCGGCAGCATGCAGATGGCCATGTCCAGGGTCATTAACCTGCAGCACCATCGCATCGCACAGGTAGAACACATCCTTTAACTTTAGCTCCACAGCTACAGGTTTAAAGGAATATTCCAACGTAAAATTAAGTTAGGTTTCTCAAGTTATACGAACTTTAGTAACGACCGCACGATAGCAATACACAGCGGTGGAAGGAGCCATAAACAAACCTCAACCAAAACACCACTCTATAGCCACAAATAATGATCAGAACAGCACCTAACTTCATCAACAGGACATGTAGGGTCACAGACATAGTACTAGACACCAAACATCTTTTTAACTTTGACTGATTTCTCACCTACTCTTCTGATTTCTTTAACAAAGAGACTAAACGAACTGGGGGCGACAGAGCCTTCTCCATTGTTGCCCCCTACCTCTCGAATTCACTCCCCAAACCCATCCGAGACTGTTCTGACCCCCACACTTTTAAATCACTCTTAATAACACACCTTTTAAATTGGCTTTTAACCTTTTATGAACTGTTCTTTTATTTTATTTTCATATTGTCTTTAACCTTTTACATCATTGGTTTTATTTCTCAAAATTTTCTGTAGTTTAAATTGTGTTTTTTCATTTTATTTTCTTCTTTTTCTTTGTAAGGCGTCTTTGAGCACCTGTAAAAGCGCATTATGAATAAAATTTATAACAACAATAATAATAATAATAATAATAATGATACTAATTATTATTATCATTATTATTGTTATAAACACAAGTCACCTCCTCTCCTCCAGCAGCCGCTTGTTTGTAGCGAGACCTCAGGCCAGTCCATTACGGACTACAGCGGGGTGTCACAGCTCAAGGAAGAACATTTATGACCATTACTTAATCATTTCCTTTAAGTAATAATCACCATATTAATCATTTTTCACTGCAGACGCGGTAGTTCTTCTGCCTTAGTGTCTCGGTCTGATTGTATTTCCATGAAGAAACTATCATAAATGTTCTTCCTTGAGCTGCGAAACTCCGCTGTAGTCCATAATGGACTGGCCTGAAGTCTCATTACAAACAAGCGGCTGCTGGAAGAGAGTAGGTGAATTGTATTTTGTTTCTTTTCCAAAGAAATCAGGCAAAGTTAAAAAGATGTTTGGTGGCTAGTACCATGGCTACTATGGTTTGACCCTAAATTAATTTTACGCCGGAATATCCCTTTAAATTCCACTCACATGTTAAACCCTTTAGATCCAACTCTGTGCCACATTGTCAACAGGAAGCGATAACTTCTTAAACTTGATGAATTCCTGTTGTGAGTTTTAAAAGATTGTTTAGAAATCTGGATAATAAGATGTAATCAAACTAAAGGAGCTGATGGTGTTTGTTGGACTTTAAAAGGTCCAGGTTTTACAGAATCTGAGGAGATGTCAAAAACCAGAGAACAGACGAGGTCAAGCAAAAATAACCGGCGAAAGAAAAAAACAAAAAGCCGACCGCGCACAGAGGGGAAAAGAACGAGGAGTCTCATCTGACAGCTGCTGTTTTCTGCTCTGTTGCGTCTCAGTGTCGACAGGTGAAGATCACCATCCTCGGGGAGGAGGGCGTTCCTGTGCAGGTGGACGGAGAGGCCTGGATCCAGCCGCCCGGCATCGTCAAGATCGTCCACAAGAACCGCGCGCAGATGCTCACCAGAGACAGAGTAAATGTTTAAACATTCAAATTAAACTTTCACACACAGCTTTGATAGAAACCTGAACATTTGGATTCAAGAATCCTCCCTGACGTTCAGTTTCCTGCTCAGAGTCCGTCCTCAGCCCCCCGTCTTAGCCACCTGCCCTCGTTGTTGACTCTTTCTATTTCAGGATTTCTTAAATCAAATTCAGAGCCGCTGTGTTTGTTCTCTCTTTACGCTGCTCAAACCTCTGAGAGCTCTCCTCAGACCAGCACTTTGGGCCGTTTGTTTCCATGGTTTCCATCCGTGGAGTCTCTTTGTCCTCCTGAAAGTGGCTTTTATTCAATCAAACCGTGAAGCATCAGGTTTAGGCGAAATCGTTAGATTTGAATGCGGTTAAAACCGTCCAGACGTGAAGGGTTAGAAAAAAAGAGGATCATGTATTTTCTTTTTTTTCCTGCCAGGCGTTCGAGAGCACGCTGAAGTCATGGGAGGACAAGAGGAAGATCGACAGCTACCGCGCCTCCAGACCCCGACTCAACTCCCAGCAGTCCATGGAGTACCTGACGGAGGAGGAGTGCGCTCAGGTCCAGCAGCTGGGACTGGTGGCCGACACTCTCATCAATAAGTAAGAAGCACTTAGTGTTTAATGTTTCAGTACCTCTGATTCTGGATTCAGGCTGCTGCTCCACTTTTATGAGGCCAGGCACAGAGTGTGGGAGTTACTTTTTACACAGCTGTGGAGTCGTGAAAATATCCGAGGCAGGTTGTTCGTGCCCTCTTCTCTTTCTGGTTTCAGCCTTCATTAGAGGAACATATTTACTGTTTTCTTTATATTTGGGGGAAAAAAACAGACAGAAGAAACTTTCTGAAACAAAATAAATAAAAGACGTGTCCTTCAAAGAGCTGCCAGGTTTCGTCGTCTTTTAGCATCGGCGTAATCCGGAGGTACGACCACATCAGAATCAGAATCAGAAATACTTTAATAATTCCCAAGGGAGATAGTAACAGTAATCTAATGCAAATACAATAAAAGAAAAAATAGAGATAATATAGAAGTATTTACACTATAAACAACACAAGTAGTGACATCATTTGCGTATAAAACAGTAAACAGAGTCCAGGTAAAGACGAGTGACTGAGGGTGTCAGAGTCTCTGAGGGAGTAGGTCGGTAGGTTTTATTGTTCCCGTGAGGAAATTCTTTTGCAGTAACTTACAGACCTGATGTCAGGTGTATGGAATTACCTGGAAGACAAATCCAGGGATCGCTCCGCCATCCGTGTAACTCATGATATGAAAGTATGCTAAGGTTTTGTGAGGACTTTAAAACAACTCGAGGTTTTTCAAAGTGAGAAACTTTCACTGACGAGCTCGATAATAAAAGACCTCAGACCTCAGTCCATTACGGACTACAGCGGGGTTTCGCAGCTCAAGGAAGAACATTTATGATAATTTCTTCATGGAGATGCAATCAGACCGAGACACAAAGACAGAAGAACTACCACGTCTGCAGTGCAAAATGATTAATATGGTGATTATTACTTCAAGGTAAAGATGAAGAAATGATCAAAAATGTTCTTCCTTGAGCTGCGAAACCCCGCTGTAGTCCGTAATGGACTGGCCCGTGGTCTCTCTACGAAGAAGCGGCTGCTGGAAGTATTGTTCAAGTATACCCTGATACCAGGTGTTTGGATATACCTGGAAAACAAATCCAGGGATCACTCCGCCATCCGTGTGACTCATGATATGATAGTTTGTCGAGGTTTTGTGTGACTTTAAAACATCTTGAGGTTTTTCAAAGTGGGAAAACTTTTCACTGAAAAGCTCGATAATCAAAGTTTGTTTTATGGAGTAAGAAGTCGAGGAGGACGGCTTTTTAGTTTTTCTTATAAAAGTGTTTCATGTGCCAGAAAATGAGTCGGACATGACTCATTTGTTTTGTTCTGTCGGGACGTCATCCTGTATTTGTTCAGAGTTTGAGCAGAAAACGAAGAGAAATGAAGCCTTTGGTGTCGATTCGAAGGTTTACCTAACTGCGTCTTTCTTACTCTGCGCTCTTGTTGAAATGTTTGAGTCCTATTAGCTCGTCTGAATTATGATTACAGCTTTTCTGAGTCTCTGATTCCTCCCTCCTCCACTTCCTCCTCCTCCTCTTCCTCCTCCACAGGATCCGAGAGGCAGCCAAGACCCACAAGCTGGTGGAGCAGGAGCTGGCTCACGCCGTCAACGCCACCGCCCTGGTGCTCTCCGAGGCCAAACTGTCCAGCCCCGAGGTGAGACTGCGGGGGAGTAAAGGGGGGACAGACGGACACACATATGGTCGTTTGATTTAAGGAAACGTTTTCACTTTAATTACATCGATGTTTATACTTTAAATTCACATAAAGATAAAAAAACAGGCGTGATTATCAGACTGAGACCAGCTGAGTTTAAACCTCACAGTTTGGACTCAAGTCTGGACTTTAAGGTTTCACACTCAAACAAATCTTTCTAAAAAGAACAAAAAGGTTTTTGACAAATTATCCTGAAAGTTTGAGTTATAGGAAAATCTGATCTCAAAGTTTAAAGGGATATTGCGGCGTAAAATTAATTTAGGGTCAAACACACCGTAACACTGATAAAGGGTCACAGTCTTAGTACTAGCCACCAAACATCATTTTAACTTTGCCTGATTTCTTTAGCAAAGAGACTAAACACAACTCACTTACTCTCTTCCAGCAGCCGCTTGTTTGTAGCGTGACCTCAGGCCAGTCCATTACGGATCACAGCGGGGTGACACAGCTCAAGGAAGAACATTTCTGATAATTTCTTCATGGAAATACAATCAGGCCGAGACGCTAAGACAGAAGAACTACCGCGTCTGCAGTGTAAAATGATTAATATGGTGATTATTACTTCAAGGAAATGATAAAGAAATGATCATAAATGTTCTTCCTTGAGCTGCGAAACCCCACTGTAGTCCGTAATGGACTGGCCCGAGTTCTCTCGGCTGGGACCTTATATGTACTGTTGATGAAGTTAGGTGCTGTTCTGAGCATTATTTGTGGCTATAGAGTGGTGTTTTTGTTGAGGTTTGTTTATGTCTCCTCAGACCGCTGTGTATTACTATCCTGCGGTCGTTACTAAAGTTGGTATAACTAGAGAAGCAAGCAGTCGGCAACATTCATCTTTCAAGGGGGTGTCTAACTCGGTGTTACGGTGTGTTTGAGCCTAAATTAACTTTACAACGGAATATCCCTTTGAGACCAGACCTCGAGAAGTTGTTACATTATTGTAACCTCTGAAAAAAAGAAACAGTTATGGCTTGTAAATGACTGTTTTTAGATCTTTATTTGTTGTAGGTTCAATAGTTACTCATGATTTAACACATTTGTAATTGTGTGTTTAAGTTTTCCTGATTTCGGATTAAAAAAGAGTTTTAAGTCTACATTAACAGTCCAAAACTGTTCTCCCCAGTGTCTTGATTTGGGGGTCAAATGAGTGCGATGAAACGGTCCGGATTTACAGATTTAGGGTCTGATGAACACCTGAGTGACCTGAAACCATCATGTTTGGGCCACATGTAGATGCAGTTTGAGGTGGTTTTCAAAAACTCCTGTTTTTAATAAAAAGATCTGTTTTGCGTCTAAGATAATGCACAGCTCTGATGGTTTATTTGATGGATGGACACTCTTCATCTTCAACATGACTGAAATGATTTCTCATAAATCTGAAACCTCCATGATTTTGTCTTTTCAGTGTCTGAGCCGCAGCACGGCGGTTGAAATCGTCAACAGCAGTAAAGTCCTGCAGGCTGAGACCAAGATGCTGCTGGATGGAAAACTACTGGTACGGTCCTTCACTTTCACCCTCGTCCTCTCTCTCTCTCTCTCTCTGTTGTCTTTGTCCCCTCCTCTGCTCTCTCTCTTTTGAAGCTTCAACGTCTCAAATTTCAGTTTTGTTGCCGTCCAGGTTCATCCTCTGTTTGCTTTACGTTTGTTTACCTTGACTCACTAAAGAGTCCAGCTACAGAGCTCACAAACTCGTCTTCCTGCTCCGCTTTGCTTAATGTTTACATCCCCGTTTAGACGAATTAGGCGAAACTTTCTCTGATTGTATCTGCAGGATTTCACAGACACCCTGTGATGAAGTCCAGGTGGTGATTTCTCTTCTCTTGTTGTTCCTGAAACGAGCGAGATAAGACTAAACGGAGCAGACAGAGAAGAATGAGCCACAAACAGGATTTATTCACACGATATGCTAATCACCTTCAGTTTGTTTGCCGAACAGGTGAACAGATGTTTCGCTTTGACAAATCTGTGAATTTGCATAACCTTCACGAGGAATCAGAACGTACACAAACCTCAGATGGTGGAGGAGCGGAGCAGATGTTTCAGGTTGACAAAGGGAGGATGTACATCTTCATTAAAGCTTCATTTACAGAAGCTGCAGTCCTCCTTCTGTCTGAAACTCTCCGAGCGAATGAAAGAAAACAGAGTCAGGGTCGATAGAAAGTCTAAAAACCTCGAGTGAGACCTTTTCTTCATCCTCTACAGTCGGAGTGTCCAGAGGAAGAGGAGCTGCGGTCGACTCTGAACAGCCTCAGCGCTGAGCTCCACAAACTGGACGACATCCACTGGATCTGCCCGCTGATGCAGTGCTCTGAAGAGGTACGAGGAGGGAAATGTAGTTTTTGGTTTATGAGTCTGACAGGGAACTTGTTTTGTCGTTCAAATTTGTGCTTCTGCTTTTCTTGTCAAGTGTATTTATAGCAGAATTGGAAACAAAAGGTAGGTAGGTAGAATTTAACAAAATAGAAAAAGTACAGAGTGAAAAACTAAAAAAAGTCAGTGAAAGGATGAATCAATCAACCAGACCTTTCTGAAACTTTTTTACCTTTTCACCCGACCTTCACCTGTACTCAACAAGACAAAATGGCCGTCTCCAGTTACCTTCCTGTCGAACTTCTAGTCATCAGTCTAATATCACTTTTAGAGAACCGGAAATATGGAATAATCTGGATGCACCTCTAAAATCAATATCATCCTTTAACTCCTTTAAAATATCATTAAAATCTCACCTGATCATTATCGGTTATCATGTTTCTTTCCTTTTTTATGAATACTTATATTGTCTCTATCACTGTTTGATGATCAGTCTGTGTTCTATTTATGGCAATTTGTATCTGTTTGACCTTTCCCTAATCATCGTATATTTATAACCTGTCTATGTCCGAGTAAAAAATAAATACAAATAAATACAAATACAAAAAAAGCGTTAAAATAAGGATAAAAGCAGATAAATTAGATCAAAACAATAATTAATAAAAGCCTTAAGAGAGATAAAAGCAACAATGAACAAAATGATTTTATTTAAAAGATCAAAGTTGTTAAAAAAAGATGAAAGTGATTAAAAGAGATAAAAGTATTTAAATAGATAAAAGTGATTGAAGAAAATAAAAATATTTATAAAAGTGATTAAAAGAGATCAAAGTAATTTAAAAAAGATCAAGGCAGAATCAAATAAAATTCTTAAAGAAGTTCAAAGAAACTGATTATTGTGGAAATAAAGTAAACAAAAGACTTAATAAAAAAAATTCAGGATCACACTGAAGAAAAAGCTGTTTAAAAAAAAAAAAAAATTCTCTGAGGAAATTCCTACTTGTGTCAGTTTTTGCGCCCCCCTGTGGACAAAGTTGTCCCTTTTCAAGTATTCATCCTTTTTATGTTTCTGACAATAAAAATCTAGTTCTGCTTTTTCTGGATTTTTGATTTGGAAAATTTCAATCATTAAAAAAAAATTAGGTGAAAATGTTTTCCTTGCTGTGAAACTTTTGACTCCTGCCGCCTCCATATGACATTTACAGATATCAAATTAACACCAGAGATTGTCAGCCTTGTTGTTGTTCGTCTTGTATGGTTTGATGGAGGTTGATTTTTGTTTATTTCAGTCTGTTTTATCACTTAGTGTAGCTTTAAAAAAAGGACAAATATTCTACCTCACTGAGGAACTTTTACTGAATTTTGTCTCTTCTTGAAGCTTCATTTTTGTTAGCAAATGTGTAAATGGAAACACAGAAGCAACAACAGTCTGGTTTGGAGATCTGGTCCAGGTCTGATCGGTGCTTCTGTCTCTCGTTTAGGACTCAGTCAGGAGCAGCAGTAAGAGCAGCAGCAGCAGCAGCAGCATGAAGCTGAAGATCATTCCTAAAGTGAAGAAGGAGAGAGAGAAGCTCCACAAGCAGAAGTCCAACAGCTCTCTCTCAGGTAAGAAGGTGTCTCAGCTTTCAGTGTTTGACTCTATAATCGAAAACCACGAGCCCTGCTGCCGCGGCGACGATCCACCTGACCATAAAGTTCAGAAACATAAACAGCAGCCGGTCTTTAATAAATCAGTCTGAAGGATCTTTGAAGGTCTCGTGGTCCCGGAGGAGAGCGGCTCACAAAAACACAAATACTCTCTCTAAATCTGCTTTAATGGACTCTGTCGAGGTTCAGGTGTCGCTCCATAAAGGTTTTTACTCACTAAACTTTTCACCGTTTTCCTTTTGTGTTGTTTCACGTCTCCTGCAGGAACCTGGGATGTCAAAGGTGGGGCGGGCGAGGCGGACTCCCCCGGGAACTGAAGTCCTGAGCGGGGGTGCTTTTCTTTCAGCCCCTTGTCACTTTAACAAACAGGCGTGAGAAGCTGAGCGCGATCGCCACGTCCTGAGAGGCGTGAGAGGACGAAAAGGAAGAACATCTCCACGACTTTGACGCCATTTCCTCCACGTTCGAGGTCTTTACCCCCTCTCTCTTTCTCTCTCTTACTCTCTCTCTCTCTCTCTCTCTCTCTCTCTCTCTCTCGGAGGACGATGAAGGTGTTCCTTTAATTTTTCAGATTTCACATGTTTTGAAGGGGCCTGGCTTTGCATCGCATCGCTTCACCATCGGCGTTCTGCTTTTGGTTTGTTTACCCGCTTGAGTTAGGATGTTGTCGGGGTAGGCAGCGAATCAAAGAAGGGACGGAAGAAAAAGTTCTTCCACTTTTTTTTCTTTTTTCTTTTCGTTTGTTTGTTTTTTTTCGACGAAGAATTGTGTTTACGTGGTGCTCTCTTTGCATGTCGAGCGCCGCCGTCTTCTTTTCTATCTATCATACGTTGTTACGACTCTTTAATCCTCTTCTTTGAATCCTTTTCTTCTTAACTTGCAGCCTTTAGACTTTGATTTTTTGTTTTTTCTCCGAACTTTGGGAGAGTATTTATTTCTTGTTGCTACTGCCATGGGAACTCGAACGGCAACAAGTCTTGAAAAACGATCAAACTGAAACATCTCAACCTTATCGTCTACTGAACTTTTGGAAATATCTTAAATGTTGCAAAAAATACTCTGAGGAATGTACTTGTGTGGACTTGTATTATTTACCTGTGAATAATGTTCATCATATAAGATTTCACAAAGGTTCTATCGTCGTGGTTTAAAGTGGTTCTTCAGTAGGCTGTTGTCCGACTTGTGCTAACTGAGGCTATGCAGCCGCACTGCGAAGAAAAAAAAAAATCGTCTTTTTTTACGAGGAGTCGTTTTGTCTAGAAGTGTGAAAAACTGCAGGATTTAACATTTAAGATTTGACGTATTTAAAGATGAATTTTGAGGACAAAATGACTCCGATTTTTCGCAGTGTAAGGTGAAGGTGTTTACTGAAGGAGGAAGCATCAACCAAAACGTTACAGCTACTCAGTATATTAGTCCTACTTTGCCATACTGCTGATTGTATATGTAATATAAGAATAAGAGTCAGTGGATATTTAAGTTTGCCTTGTCTGTGGTTAAAAGCTATTCTATTATTATTATTATTATTATTATAGTTATTATTCTATCATGATTGCAAAAATATATCTATTTTTTTGTATTTCTTATTTTCTGAACGCTGATCTGCTTTGCTGCTTCCCCCTTTGACAAACTCCTTGGCCACTGTGCATATAATCAACGCCAGTTAAAGCTGTTCTGTGTCCCTGCATGCAAACTTAGATCTACTTCGCCTCACAGAGACGACAGAGGTCGGTCGCCTCAGAACGACAGGTTTTAGCCAAATTCTTCACAGAGTTAAAAAGGATTTTAACGGCTTTCCACGCCTCGGTTTTTACGTCTCAGTTACATCGCTGATTTATCCAAACTCTAAAGGAATCCAAAAAAAATTTCACAACTTCATATTTGTGATTTTAGTCTGAAACAAATTAGGTACAAGAATCGTCCTTAAATACATGTTTTGTAAAACTGGGAAGTTTACGAAAATTTCACAAAAGTTAACGATTTCTGTAAGAAAATTCTATCCTAGTTTCAAGATAGTTTTTACATGAAATCTTTTACAATTCAGGGTAGTTACTAATTTGCTGTTTTTCTGTAAGATGAAAAAAAAATATGTAGTTTAAAATCTTTTATCTTTTGGAGAACGAGTTTACCAGAAAGATCCTCCGGTAATGACGAAAAATGTGGAAGAATTCAGAAACAGTGTCTATAAAAAGCTCCTTGTTTGTTTTACAAACTACTTTTTTGGTTAAAATGTTCAATATAAACATTCAGCCGGGTAAAAAAAAAAAGAAAAAAATTCTGAGTTGTGTTTCAGAAGCTTAAACTGGATTGTCATGAGTCGTGTTAGCTAAAATAGTTAGCTAGCTTAATCAGTAATAAGGCAAACTGAAGTGAAAGAAA
Organism: Xyrichtys novacula; assembly: GCA_962446985.1. NCBI lineage: Eukaryota > Metazoa > Chordata > Actinopteri > Labriformes > Labridae > Xyrichtys > Xyrichtys novacula. The sequence continues at coordinate 3,169,688 of OY660886.1, forward strand.
TAAATTTTTCCCAGTTGATTTTCCAACAAATATTGATAATTGAAACTTTAATTTCTTAAATTTTTATGGCAATTTTTTTTTTTTAATATGTAAAAATGAAGCATTTTTTGCTTAACACAGTTAGTTTTTTGTATTTTTGCAAGGCCTTTTTTTAATTAACCTTTAATTCAACAGGAGTAAAATTTTGTGAAATTAAAAATCTCTTTTTTTAATAGTATCTTATCCTGATTCTGACAAAGAGCAGCTGCACATACACAAAATTCAAAAATATTGTTTACTAAGCTTCTAGATCTTAGTTGTAAGCAAACGTTAGCTGGACAAGCTAGCCAGCTAAACTGATAAAATTTAGTGTTTTAGTCTTACAACTGATATACAACAAATACTCTATTCCTAAACTTGTCAGAGCGTTTTTTTTTTTACATTTTCCAAATTAAGTAAAAGTTACGTTGACAAAGACTGAACATGAGCTAGCTTAGAATAAAAGCTACATTACGTTACGTAGTTATAAGTATAGTTTGTTGTGAAAAAAACTCTAATTTAGAAGTGGAATGAAGGGATAAGATAGTGCCAAATTAAAGGATCATTGCAGTGTTTTTTTCTGTTCGTGGAAAGGTTTAGCTCTTTTTCCCGCCAAATTTACCCATGCTAACCCCTGACGTGCTGTGAGGCGTCGTAGATGTTCAGCTCTGGTAGGATTGTGCTACTGTATCCATAGTGTGCCGGCTTAATGCTCTACACCTTAGAGGCTTTAGTGGTGTCGTGCCAAGTTTGTACTGAGTTCAGTGGGTTATGAGACATACAAGGTATGCGTGTGAGAGTGCGTTAGCTTCAGATGCGAATGTTGTTGTATGTCGTACATTTCAAAGTTTACTGTATCTTGCCTTGCACTTTACGAAAACGCAAACTTAATGGGGAAAAAAAGACATTTGTGTGCATGTGTGCGTGTGTGTTTAAGATTTTGAGTGTTTTTTAAATTAATTTGATGAAAAATCTTTTATTTATGATAAATGTATACAGACAAAAGTGTGTTGATACGATGTAATATATCTAACCAAACGTTAATGAATGATAACTATATAAAGATGTATACACAAATGTTTATTACATCAGTGGTTGTACAATAACTCCAACAGCAGCTTGAGATTTCCGATTTAATGCCAATGTTATGACTGTGATTTAATGTCATTCCACTGCCACAGCAATGTCATAGAAGTGTCTTTCCAATGTAACACCAACCGGTATTGAAATACTGTTCAAAGTGTCATGAATATTTAAACTACTCCAACTTTAAGCCAAAGTCAATGGATTCTCCAGTGTTGTCACAGACTACTGATGAATTGTTTACACAGAAAAAAGATGTCATACTCAGCCTATGTTTAGCCAATATTTGGGTGAACATTTGTGTATATTTTTGAGATTGTAACATCTACTTTAGACAGTCGAACTTGTGCTTTACTCGCCATTCACCGTGCTGAAACTGAACGCGAGTGACGTCGACTTGGAGAACACGTTCATGGAAGTCCTTTTTTTGGAATTTGAGAAACCTTGCCTGTGTTTTTACTCTCTTTAAAGTTAAGAGGTTTTTTGGTTGTATTTTTACGCATCATCATTTGTCACTTTTAGAATATTTTTTCCGGATGATGTTATTTTCTTTTTATCGAACAGCGTAACATTTGCTTTTGACTGAAACTCTTCCAAGGTGGAGCTGAAAAGAGAAAAAAAAAACGTACCAACTACTAACCCACAAACGACAAACACTCCACCATGTTTGTGCAACAGTTCGTCATAGAAAATATTTGTGAACGCACCCCTTGATCCGAACAGCCTACATATACGAGACTGTGTGCGCAATGCTGGAAGCCAGACTAGATGTTGCACGACTCTGTACGTCGCGAGGTGTTTTATTGTGTTATTGTGTGCAGTGTGTAACAAAGACAAAGTCAGCGCAAACTCTTGGAGATTAAATGAATTATTGAAGTGTGAAGATTGTGTCTTTTGGTGTCGTGTGTTGAGTCGGTTTCATTTCAAATTGGTGCCAAACTCTGTAAAGTAGAAGTTAACCGAGTCGTTCGTCAGCTTTCTGTGATCGGAGCTGCTGGGGTTGTTCTAAAGCGAAATGTGGCGTTCAAAGCTCAGTGGTGTTATTTCCTTAAAGGGATATTCTGGTGTAAAATTAATTTAGGGTCAATAACAGTGTAACACCGAGTTAGACACCCCCTCGAGAGATTAATGTTGCCGACCGCTTGCTTTTCTAGTTATACCAACTTTAGTAACGACCGCACGATAGCAATACACAGCGGTCTATGGATCCACGCTCGCACCTCAACCAAAACGCCACTCTATAACCACAAATAATGCTCAGAACAGCACCTAACTTCATCAACAGGACATATAGGGTCCCAGTCAGCACTGGCCACCAAACATCTTTTCAACTTTGCCTAAGAGACTAAACACAACTCACCTACTCTGTTTGGGGGGAAACCTCGGACAAGTCGCTCACCGACTGCTGCGGGGTTTCGCAGCCCAAGGAAGAACATTTATGAAGGTTACTTAATCATTTCTTCGAAGCAACGGTAGTTCTTCTGCTTTTGCGTCTCGGTCTGATTGCATTTCCATGAAGAAATGATCATACATGTTCTTCCTTGAGCTGCGAAACCCCGCTGCAGTTGGTGATCGACTCGTCCAAGAGTAAGTAAGTTTTGTTTAGTCTGTTCTGAGCATTATTTGTGGCTATAGAGTGGCGTTTTGGTTGAGGTTTGTTCATGGCTCCTCAGACCGCTGTGTATTGCTATCGTGTGGTTGTTACTAAAGTTGGTATAACTAGAGAAGTAAGCGGTCGACAACATTCATCTCTCGAGGGGGTGTCTAACTCGGTGTTACGGTGTGTTTGGCCCTAAATTAATTTTATGCCGGAATATCTCTTTAATGTCGACAGTGTGCCAAAAGGAACCAAACTAGGCAAAGACGTTAATTCCAAACACAAACTGAACCACGATTTATGTGTCAACGCTGGCAGCCCTTTGCGCGGTACATCTGTCTTACGTTGCGTCTGATTAAGTCCAATATTAGTCGATAAATCACACAAACCTTTACAAAGACTCGTGTTAACCTCCTCATCCAACAAGCACTTCATTTAAATCCCACTGAGCTGTTACAACTCCGATCTCAGTCAGAACTAAACCTGCTTGTTCTGAACAATTACACCCACACGCCGCACGTATCAATCTCTCTCTGCCCGTAGTAAAGCCGGTCAGTGAGTAACACGGCGTAGGTGTGTTTGAGGCTAATTCTCAGAAAAAAACAATGTGTGGAAATACAATTTCAGAGTGACTCATGAGCTAAAGGCAAAATGTTTTGTTTACAACTGCAGCCCGTAACAGCGGCGAATACTCCAGTGATTCATTAGACTTTATGATGAGTCATTAATCTTAATCTCGAGGCCTAAATGTGGAGGACGTGCCTCGCCTAACAACGATTGATCGGGCATTTGTACTCCTGATATTTAGCTCTTTGTTCAAAACAGATAAAGACAGAAAAACTGGTACAAAGATGTCTTTATTTCTTCAGCTTGAGTTGAATACAGTTGTTTTGGATTTTATTGACCTTTTAAAGGAAATGTTGCTTAAATTAAATCAATAAAGAATCGAGAGTTTGTTCACGAACATTTGTAAAGTCGCTCCAACAGATTCAAAAATGATGTCCGCAGTAGTAAAAATGTGGGGAAGGTTCACATTTTCTCGAACTTTTGGGTTTAAAGATTTTAATCTGAGTGTAATTGTTCCAGAAATAAACATTAACTTTACTTCATTACAAAAATTCTTATCAATTTTTCTTCTAAATCAAACTAAACCCACACCGTCTTTCAGTGAAGTTACTCTAAGTCTGGCATATCGTCGAAATCTCCGCTCTCCTCCTCTTGCCGTCTCTGCTCCTCCATCCTCTTCCTCTCCTCCTCCGCCTTCCTCCTCTCCTCCGCTGCCCTCTTCATCTCCTCCTCGACCTCCTTCCTCTTCATCTCCTCGTTCTTCTGCTCCTGTTTCTTCTCCTCCTCTGTTTTCTTCTTCGACGGCACGTCGTAGGCCCACTCCTCGTCTGAGTCGCTGATGTCGTCGTCGTCGATGTCCCAGTTGGCCTGGACAGCCTCTTGGGCTTCGGTGTCCTCTGTGGGCTCGGGTTCAGGTTTGTAGTTCGGATCCTCCAGTTTGCCCCAGGCCACCTGATCGGCTTTACGGAGGATGATCTCTACTTTAGACGGGACCATGTTGACCGAGCTTTGCTTCACGTTGATGACCTGAAAATCAGAAAAGTCAAAGTAAAGGATTGAACTTTAAGGATTAAGGTATCAAACCTAAAGTAAAACCTTGTTCAAGACTTTTGTGGTCTTTATGACGATGTCTAATAGTCTTATAACATTAGGAATGATTCCATCTGGATGGCCAAATACGGAAGAAATTAACAATCAAAAACCAGTTTCTATTGGTTGGCTAAGAGGAATGTTGGCGAGCTAAATTAGCGAGCTATCATTTCTGTTAGCTACCTCCGTTTGAAATAGTTCAAACGTGGCGCCTTTTTGTTCGTTATATGATACTTTCGAACAGTTGTTAAATTCTAATGTTGCAGCTTTTGTTCATAAGAAGTTGAAAACTTAAATTAGTCAGAATCCTAAAACTTTTTAATGGCTGCAGATAAAAATAAATACAACTTATCATCAATTAAGCTAATCTTACACCAACTGCAGATACAATTTTACTCGTACTAACCCCCCAGAAGTGGAATTCTCTCTTGAAAATCTTGTTGTCCTCAAACTGGATTTGACAGGAGAGCTTAACGGAAAAAATGAGAGAGGTAAGTTTTGTCTTTAAGACGTGAATGTTGGCATTATTAAAATTTTCTTACTGCTTTCTGAAGCTTCTTTTAGTTACTCATATTGAATGTTTTAATAAACAGCATGCCAACTCACCACGGTCCTGTTAGCCTCTATGCAGCTCATATCTGGATGTGCATTCTTGGCATAAATCGTTACAACAACATTATTTCCTGTTTGGTGCCAGTCGTGTCGACACGCCACCTTCTTCTTGTCCTGTAAAAACACAAAGTAAAACACACATTACTCAGCCGACAGGGATCACTGACCTCCCAAAATAATATCACATATATACAAAGAACAGCAACGATAGATCAGAAATTTAATGTCCTAACTCTGTCAGCTTTAGTTCTACCTAGAGACTCGGTTAGACTGTTTTTTTAACTACCTGCTTTGGCACCCAGCGGTGTTTCCCTGTGCTGCAGCCCTTCTGGTCGAGGAAAGCATTGAAGTCTATTGTCTTGATGCAGCAGCAGCTCCAGTATTTGTACCTAAAAACCAACAACAAAAAACTAAATATGACTGTTTGGGAGGAAACGAGGGAACACAATAAAACAGCCACAAAAAAAAAACATAAAAATGAAGTGAACATAGCTCATGAAAATTCGTTTTAACGGTTTTCAATAAAGGTTTCTGGACCACTGGTCAAAATATCCAAGAAGTTTCCAAAAATTCCCTAAAATTTTTTAAAGGCATTTTCTGAAAATTCCAAACAATTTCCAAAAAATTATTGCTAACATATTGCAAACAAAGGTTTATAAAAACATATGAAATGACCCCAACGAGGCACCAAATAATGGAAAAAGGTCATCAAAAATAGGCATTAAAGTTCAACTTGTGCAGCTCAACTGATTTTTTTATAGAAAGCACAAATTAAACAAGCAGCAGATATCTAAACTAATGTTGGACTGACGCTCTTGTTGTGTTTTTTCTTTAAAATGTGATTAAAAGAGAAGCTCCCTTTAGTTCACTTCTAAAGTCTGTTTGTAGAGCTGCAGATCTGTTTTTACCGACTGATCTTTAATGAGTCGTCAGATCTTTTATTTTTATCTTAAACTTTCATGTTTCTTATTTCGCTAACACGGCCTTCACTTTGTTTTGTTTGTGTGTCGTCTTTGTAGCAGCCCTCCAATTATGATGTGGAAAAAAACAGAAAAGAAAATGTAAAAACAGAGATTGTAATTATGATTCTGTTGGAGTGGTTAATGCACCAACACTCAACTGCAACAAATGTGCAGTTGAGTGGGTCTGGGTCCTACCCTTCATGGAAGACGGGGCCTCCAGGGTGGTGGGTGCAGACCTCGTTGTTCGTCTCTGGGCCCTGAAACATCTGAGTACACAAATACGAAGCTTATGATCAATAAAGAGAAACAGATGGGAGTTTACTGGTTAATCTATGATTCTTGAATGATAATGTCTCTTTTTTTTTTTTGTTCATCAAACTGGAATTCAGACAAAATTTCACCAGAAAGAAAATGATCAACATTGTGCCTGAGGGTCTTGTTTACTTTTGAAGGTCATTAAGAGGCAAAAATGTTAATTCAGTCTGTTTCTCTACCAAAAAAACACTCACTTTACTGTTTTACATTTTTAAGTAATATCATGTCAGTTATTTTTATGTATTATTAAAGAAACGTTTGGGGAGTTAGGCATGTCTACAAACTGTCAAAGCAAATTCAGAGGTTGTGCATGTTGTTTTCTGAGTTTATCCACTAGATGGAGCCATTAAAAAGCCTTACAGACCCCAGGAACAGGAAAAAAACTGAACTGCACTCAAAGAGAGCAGCTTCAGTGTGTGATGATGGTAGATGTTGTTTGACAGAAGAATGGAATCAAAAGTTGTAATAATGATTACAATTTAATTACAGTGATGATGAAGTGACACTCACTGTTTTGCATCCTGAATTCTTGCATCGTGTCCCGATCACGATCTCACTCTCTGTAGGGATATAAAGACAAAAAATGTAAAATCAGATTAAAAACACAAACTGGGTCACTCTCTGCAAACTAATTTGTGAACTAGATGAATTATTCTGCTGAAAATCCGAGATTCTTTTTTCACACTAAAATCTGAAATTTTGGTCCATACTAAAATTTGAAAATTTCATTCGGGCTTAAATAGGACATTTTAAACAGACTATAGGATGGCATTATGATCAGACTATACTATTTAATGTTTTTTCATCCTAAAATCAGAAATTATGTTTCACACTAAAATTTGAAATTTTGGTCATAGTATACTTTGTTTTTTTTCCAGACTAAAATATGTTTTTTTTATTTCTGCTAAAATATGATATTTTTAACATGCTATACTATGGCATTATGATCAGACTATACTATTACATGTTTTTTCATCCTAAAATCAGAGATTTTTTTTTTCACGAAAATCTGACATTTTGGTCATAGTATACTATGACGTTTTTTTCCAGACTAAAATATGATTATTTTTATTTCTGCTAAAATATGACATATTTAACATGCTACACTATGGCATTATGATCAGACTATACTATTACATGTTTTTTCATCCTAAAATAGAGATTTTCTTTTTCACGAAAATTTGAAATTTTGGTCATAGTATACTATGACGTTTTTTTTCCAGACTAAAATATGATTTTTTTTTCAGGCTAAAATGTGATATTTTTAACATGCTATACCATGGCATTATGATCAGACTATACTATGGCATGTTTTTTCATCCGAAAATAAGAGATTTTTTTTTTCACTAAAATTTGAAATTTTGGTCATAGTATACTATGACGTTTTTTTCCAGACTAAAATATGATTTTTTTTTCAGGCTAAAATGTGATATTTTTAACATGCTATACCATGGCATTATGATCAGACTATACTATGGCATGTTTTTTCATCCTATAATCAGAAAAAAATTTTTTACACTAAATTCTGACATTTTGGTCATAGTATACTATGACTTTTTTTTTTCCAGACTCAAATATGATTATTTTTATTTCTGCTAAAATATGACAATTTTAACATGCTACACTATGGCATTATGATCAGACTATACTATGGCATGTTTTTTCATCCGAAAATAAGAGATTTTTTTTTTCACTAAAATTTGAAATTTTGGTCATAGTATACTATGACGTTTTTTTTCCAGACTAAAATAAGATTTTTTTTTTCAGGCTAAAATGTGATATTTTCAACATGCTATACCATGGCTTTTTAATCAGAGTATACTATTGCATGTTTTTTCATCCTAAAATCAGAAATTGTTTTTTCACACTAAAATCTGACATTTTGGTCATAGTATACTATGACTTTTTTTTTTCCAGACTAAAATTTGAAATTTTTATTCAGGCTTAAATAGGACATTTTAAACAGACTATAAGATGGCATTTTGATCAGACTATACTATTACATGTTTTTTCATCCTAAAATCAGAATTTTTTTTTTTACACTAAAATCTGACATTTTGGTCATAGTATATATACTATGACCTGTTTTTTTCCAGACTAAAATATGATTATTTTTATTTCTGCTAAAATATGACATATTTAACATGCTACACTATGGCATTATGATCAGACTATACTATGGCATGTTTTTTCATCCTAAAATCAGAAATTATGTTTCACACTAAAATTTGAAATTTTGGTCATAGTATACTATGACATTTTTTTCCAGACTAAAATATGATTATTTTTTTTCAGGCCAAAACATGATATTTTTAACATGCTATACCATGGCATTATGATCAGAGTATACTATGGCATGTTTTTTCATCTTAAAATCAGAAAAAAAATTTTTACACTAAATTCTGACATTTTGGTCATAGTATACTATGACGTTTTTTTTCCAGACTAAAATATGATTTTTTTATTTCTGCTAAAATATGACATTTTTAACATGCTACACTATGGCATGATGATCAGACTATACTATGGCATGTTTTTTCATCCTAAAATCAGAGATTTTTTTTTTCACTAAAATTTGAAATTTTGGTCATAGTATACTATGATGTTTTTTTTCCCAGACTAAATATGATTTTTTTTTTCCAGACTAAAATTTGACGTTTTCAACATACTATACTATGGCATTTTCACTAAAGTATACCATTGCATGTTTTCACATCCTGAAACCAGTGGTGTACATAGGTGGCACAGTGGTGCAGTGGTTAGCACTGTTGCCTCACAAACCGAAGGTCATGGGTTCTAATCCCTGTCAGGGAATTTCTTGTTAAAGGGGGGACATGAGCTGCTTGGCAGAAGTCTGAGCTCTCTGGGTGCCTTTCTAGTTCATCCTAAAATCAGAGATTTTTTTTTTCACTAAAATATGAAACCTTGGTCATAGTATATTTCCAGACTAAAATATGAAAAAAAATGTTCAGGCTAAAATGTGATATTTTTAACATGCTATACCATGGCTTTTTGATCAGAGTATACTATTGCATGTTTTTTCATCCTAAAATCAGAAAAAAAAATTTACACTACAATCTGTAATTTTGGTCATAGTATACTATGATGTTTTTTTTCCAGACTAAAATAGGATTTTTTTTTTCAGGTTTAAATATGATATTTTTAACATGATATACCATGGCATTAAGATCAGACTATACTATGGCATGTTTTTTCATCCTAAAATCAGAAAAAAAATTTTACACTAAAATCTGACATTTTGGTCATAGTATACTATGACGTTTTTTTTCCAGACTAAAATTTGAAATTTTTATTCAGGCTTAAATAGGACATTTTAAACAGACTATAAGATGGCATTTTGATCAGACTATACTATTACATGTTTTTTCATCCTAAAATCAGAGATTTTTTTTTTACACTAAAATCTGAAATTTTGGTCATAGTATACTATGACGTTTTTTTTCCAGACTAAAATATGATTTTTTTATTTTCCGCTAAAATTTGACATTTTTAACATGCTACACTATGGCATTATGATCAGACTATACTATGGCATGTTTTTTCATCCTAAAATAAGAAATTTTTTTTTTCACTAAAATTTGAAATTTTGGTCATAGTATTCTATGACGTTTTTTCCCCAGATTAAAATATGATTTTTTTATTTTCTGCTAAAATATGACAAATTTAACATGCTTCACTATGGCATTATGATCAGAGTATACTATGGCATGTTTTTTCATCTTAAAATCAGAAAAAAAAAATTTACACTAAATTCTGACATTTTGGTCATAGTATACTATGACGTTTTTTTTCCCAGACTAAATATGATTTTTTTTTTCCAGACTAAAATTTGACGTTTTCAACATACTATACTATGGCATTTTCACTAAAGTATACCATTGCATGTTTTCACATCCTGAAACCAGTGGTGTACATAGGTGGCACAGTGGTGCAGTGGTTAGCACTGTTGCCTCACAAACCGAAGGTCATGGGTTCTAATCCCTGTCAGGGAATTTCTTGTTAAAGGGGGGACATGAGCTGCTTGGCAGAAGTCTGAGCTCTCTGGGTGCCTTTCTAGTTCATCCTAAAATCAGAGATTTTTTTTTTCACTAAAATATGAAACCTTGGTCATAGTATATTTCCAGACTAAAATATGAAAAAAAATGTTCAGGCTAAAATGTGATATTTTTAACATGCTATACCATGGCTTTTTGATCAGAGTATACTATTGCATGTTTTTTCATCCTAAAATCAGAAAAAAAAATTTACACTACAATCTGTAATTTTGGTCATAGTATACTATGATGTTTTTTTTTCCAGACTAAAATATGATTTTTTTTTTCAGGTTTAAATATGATATTTTTAACATGCTATACCATGGCATTATGATCAGACTATACTATGGCATGTTTTTTCATCCTAAAATCAGAAAAAAAAATTTTACACTAAATTCTGACATTTTGGTCATAGTATACTATGACTTTTTTTTTTCCAGATTAAAATTTGAAATTTTTATTCAGGCTTAAATAGGACATTTTAAACAGACTATAAGATGGCATTTTGATCAGACTATACTATTACATGTTTTTTCATCCTAAAATCAGAGATTTTTTTTTTACACTAAAATCTGACATTTTGGTCATAGTATACTATGACGTTTTTTTTCCAGACTAAAATATGATTTTTTTATTTTCCGCTAAAATTTGACATTTTTAACATGCTACACTATGGCATTATGATCAGACTATACTATGGCATGTTTTTTCATCCTAAAATAAGAATTTCTTTTTTTCACTAAAATTTGAAATTTTGGTCATAGTATACTATGACGTTTTTTCCCCAGACTAAAATATGATTTTTTTATTTTCTGCTAAAATATGACAAATTTAACATGCTTCACTATGGCATTATGATCAGACTATACTATGGCATGTTTTTTCATCCGAAAATCAGAAATTATGTTTCACACTAAAATTTGAAATTTTGGTCATAGTATACTATGACGTTTTTTTCCCAGACTAAATATGATTTTTTTTTTCCAGACTAAAATTCGACGTTTTCAACATACTATACTATGGCATTTTCACTAAAGTATACCATTGCATGTTTTTACATCCTGAAACCAGTGGTGTACATAGGTGGCACAGTGGTGCAGTGGTTAGCACTGTTGCCTCACAAACCGAAGGTCATGGGTTCTAATCCCTGTCAGGGAATTTCTTGTTAAAGGGGGGACATGAGCTGCTTGGCAGAAGTCTGAGCTCTCTGGGTGCCTTTCTAGTTCATCCTAAAATCAGAGATTTTTTTTTTCACTAAAATATGAAACCTTGGTCATAGTATATTTCCAGACTAAAATATGAAAAAAAATGTTCAGGCTAAAATGTGATATTTTTAACATGCTATACCATGGCTTTTTGATCAGAGTATACTATTGCATGTTTTTTCATCCTAAAATCAGAAAAAAAAATTTACACTACAATCTGTAATTTTGGTCATAGTATACTATGATGTTTTTTTTTCCAGACTAAAATATGATTTTTTTTTTCAGGCTAAAATATGATATTTTTAACATGCTATACCATGGCATTATGATCAGACTATACTATGGCATGTTTTTTCATCCTAAAATCAGAAAAAAAAATTTTACACTAAATTCTGACATTTTGGTCATAGTATACTATGACTTTTTTTTTTCCAGATTAAAATTTGAAATTTTTATTCAGGCTTAAATAGGACATTTTAAACAGACTATAAGATGGCATTTTGATCAGACTATACTATTACATGTTTTTTCATCCTAAAATCAGAGATTTTTTTTTACACTAAAATCTGACATTTTGGTCATAGTATACTATGACGTTTTTTTTCCAGACTAAAATATGATTTTTTTTATTTTCCGCTAAAATTTGACATTTTTAACATGCTACACTATGGCATTATGATCAGACTATACTATGGCATGTTTTTTCATCCTAAAATAAGAATTTCTTTTTTTCACTAAAATTTGAAATTTTGGTCATAGTATACTATGACGTTTTTTCCCCAGACTAAAATATGATTTTTTTATTTTCTGCTAAAATATGACAAATTTAACATGCTTCACTATGGCATTATGATCAGACTATACTATGGCATGTTTTTTCATCCGAAAATCAGAAATTATGTTTCACACTAAAATTTGAAATTTTGGTCATAGTATACTATGACGTTTTTTTCCCAGACTAAATATGATTTTTTTTTTCCAGACTAAAATTCGACGTTTTCAACATACTATACTATGGCATTTTCACTAAAGTATACCATTGCATGTTTTTACATCCTGAAACCAGTGGTGTACATAGGTGGCACAGTGGTGCAGTGGTTAGCACTGTTGCCTCACAAACCGAAGGTCATGGGTCCTAATCCCTGTCAGGGAATTTCTTGTTAAAGGGGGGACATGAGCTGCTTGGCGGAAGTCTGAGCTCTCTGGGTGCCTTTCTAGTTCATCCTAAAATCAGAGATTTTTTTTTTCACTAAAATATGAAACTTTGGTCATAGTATATTTCCAGACTTAAATATGAAAAAAAATGTTCAGGCTAAAATGTGATATTTTTAACATGCTATACCATGGCTTTTTGATCAGAGTATACTATTGCATGTTTTTTCATCCTAAAATCAGATAAAAAAATTTACACTAAAATCTGACATTTTGGTCATAGTATACTATGATGTTTTTTTTTCCAGACTAAAATATGATTTTTTTTTTCAGGCTAAGATGTGATATTTTTAACATGCTATACCATGGCATTATGATCAGACTATACTATTGCATGTTTTTTCATCCTAAAATCAGAAATTATTTTTTACACTAAAATCTGACATTTTGGTCATAGTATACTATGACGTTTTTTTTCCCAGACTAAAATATTATTATTTTTATTTCTGCTAAAATATGACATTTTTAACATGCTACACTATGGCGTTATGATCAGACTATACTATGGCATATTTTTTCATCCTAAAATCAGAAATTATGTTTCACAATAAAATTTGAAATTTTGGTCATAGTATACTATGACGTTTTTTCCAGACTAAAATATGATTATTTTTTTTCAGGCCAAAACATGATATTTTTAACATGCTATACCATGGCATTATGATCAGACTATACTATGGCATGTTTTTTCATCCTAAAATCAGAAAAAAAATTTTTACACTAAATTCTGTTATTTTGGTCATAGTATACTATGACGTTTTTTTTCCAGACTAAAATATGATTATTTTTATTTCTGCTAAAATATGACATTTTTAACATGCTACACTATGGCATTATGATCAGACTATACTATTACATGTTTTTTCATCCTGAAATCAGAGATTTTTTTTTTCACTAAAATTTGAAATTTTGGTCATAGTATACTATGATGTTTTTTTTCCAGACTAAAATATGATTTTTTTATTTTCCACTAAAATTTGACATTTTTAACATGCTACACTATGGCATTATGATCAGACTATACTATGGCATCTGTTTTCATCCTAAAATAAGAATTTTTTTTTCACACTAAAATTTGAAATTTTGGTCATAGTATACTATGACATTTTTTTTTCCAGACTAAAATTTTTTCTATTGCTATGCTATGGCAAAAAATTTTTTTTGATTTTGTAAAAATTATTAAATTTGTAAAAAAGTATGAAAAAACACAAATCTGTTGAATTTGAAATCAATCTCTTACCACCTGAATGCGTCATTATCAAACACACACTGACCTTTCTTTTCTATTTCTGCTTTTTTGCTGATATCAAGTTTCTCCAGAGCCTGAGACAGAGAGGCCGACACTTTGAGGGGCAGTTTGATCCGTGGCTCGTCCGAACTGTATACAAAGAAAATAAAAAACACGCAAAAAATGTAACACAAACAGAGAAAAGTAGAAGAAGAAGGAGAAGAAGAAAAACTTTATTTATCTCTAAAGAGCAAGTCAATTGTCTGTAGCCTCATTTGTCAAAGTAATTATTGTGGATTTAAAGATAATGGGAAAGTTGAAAGTTGTGTGAAATTAATCATAATTTTACTGAGAGGTTAGCTCTCAAATGATGATTTCTGAGACTGCTTATATTTTTGCTGGTTTCCAGGAATGCTTTGTGTGTCCTTGTACAAACCTGGACATAAAAAATCATCAATATCTAAATTTAAGTAACAAGATCCTGTACCGGACACACAGATACACAAAAAATCACACTAACCTGGGTCTCTCCTTCTGGAGCGTCTCAGCAGACTTGGGTCCCTGGTAGATGATCTCGGGACCGTTGGCGTGTTTGACTTCTGCCTTGTCTGAAATCACCTCCGGCCGCAGGGGCTCCTGAGGTTTCTCGTTGCTATGGCGACCGCGAGTGCAACCCTGAAATCAAAATATTTCTTTTCTAACATGCTGAAAAGTGATAGCTGTCGGTTCAGTCAGGACCGTTTTAGTCAAAAATGGTTTGTTTTGTAACGGTCACTGTGGATTTATTAGTGTAAGACAAATTATTTACTAAACTTTTACATTGGTGTTTTACTTTATTGGCACTTTGTACGTTTGACGTATTACATTTGCCAAAAAAAAACCATCTTACTTACCCAAGAACATTCAACAACAGAGTATTAGGGCCACATTAAGAAAAAACTTTAGACCTCAGAATTACTTACAAGAATAAGTCATGGTCAAATAATTACTTATAAGAATAATCATAATAAAATCATTTCTTACAGGAATAAAGTTGTAATAAAGTAATTACTTAGGAGAATAAAGTCGTAATAAAGAAATTACTTTCATATGATGGAGCATTAGGGCCACATTAAGAAAAGAAAAAAATTTAGACCTCGGAATTACTTACGATTATTTTGTCTTATTATCTTATCTTATTTTACAACGACTTTTATTCTTGTAAGAAATTATTTTATTACGACTTTATTCTCATAAGTAATTATTTTACCACAACTTTATTCCGATAAGTATTGATATTATTACGACTTTTTTTTCTCGTAATTATTTAATTACAACATTATTCCTGTAAGAAATGATATTATTATGACTTTATTCTCAAAAGTAATAATTTCATTACTACTTTATTCTTAGGAGTAATTATATTACTATAACTTTATTCCCGTAAGTAATGATTTTATTACGACTTTTTTTTCATGAGTAATTATTTTATTACGACTTTATTCCTGTCAGAAATTATTCTATTGCGACTTAATCCCAAAAGTAATAATTTCATTACAATTTTATTCCCGTAAGTAATTAATTTAATACGACTTAATTCTCATTAGTAATTCCGAGGTCTAAATTTTTACTTTTCTTAACGTTGCCCTAATACTCCTTACTAATACTCTTACTCTTTACTGATATTAAAGAAGTTCTGACTGCTGCTTTTTATGATTAGACTTTTTTTAATAAGGAATAAAAGAGCAGGTTTGTGTTCGACCCTGTACTTTTACCTTGATGGAGAGAAACTCTGAGAAGTCTGTTGTCCTTTTCCTACAGCACGACCAACCCTGAAACGAAACAAGCTCAAACATTTGATTTTCTTTTACCGGCTGAATAAAAGTCTTCGTTGGTTAACTTTTTCCACTTTTTATCGTTACCTTCAGAGCGTCGTGGAAGATGGGGACACCTGGGTGAAAGATGCAGGAGTCTTTGGAGGAGAAACGAAAGAAGCTGTGAGTCTGAATGTGGGACTTTAACTACGAGTCAGAGGAGGGGACCAGCTGTTCGGGGTGGGGGGTCACCGCGTCCCATAAAAGGAAGCCGGCTTCCAGGAAGATAGATACGGACACATGGTTCTCTACACATGCTATGCTAAGCTAAACCCAAAGCTACAACCACTTTAGTACCACCTCACACCAAAACAGACACGTTCAGATTTTATTTCCTGTTCAGAAGTTAAAAAATCATTTAAATCATGTTTCATCTTTTAACATTAAAAGACTGATTTTAAATCTCAGGTTGCACAACATGTTTGGAGAAAAGATGCTCAAAAATTTGGGCCCAAAAATTCTAGTTTCTTACTTCTCAATCACCACAGGGCTTTCAAAATTTTGTTGAAGCAAAAAAGTTTCAAAATTTTTGAAAATGAAAGCAAATTTTTCTGTAAACTTAAGTACAAATAGTCCAAATTTCATGCGTTTTTAAAAAGTTATAGGTCTTCAAAGTTTGTTTCAGCTAAAGACAAAAAAAAAAAAAGAAAAAGTTGAAGCTAATATCTTAAGTTTCAGAAAAAAGCAGGTAATTCTGAAACTTAAGTCTTTGGCAAAAACATAACTTTGATTATTATTGATTTGAGCCTGTATGTCATGCATTTTTTCAGTATAACCGATCTTTTTTATGCTTTTTTTTTATCACTGAAACTCAGTAAATTAAACCTCATCTGTGAGAATCAAAGCAAACATTTCCCCTCCGGCACTGATTTAACATTTAAAAACAGTTTTTTTTTACCTCCACTGAAGCTAAATGACCTCAACGACAACATTATTCATCAGCCAGACCCCGACGGGACTGATTATTTTAATTAAAACCACAGAAACAAATCAGGAACTCACCGTCTTTATTCTTGTCAGCATCGTATGAGAGTCCGCAGCCTTTGTTGTAGCAGAGCAGAGCCATTATGGCCTCAAAGTTTGAGTATAGTCCTCTGAACTCTTTAGGTATGTTCCTGCAGGGGTCTGGTGGGCTCTCCTGGTCTTTAAGTCGAGGTTGGACCTCTAGAAGTTTCTCTCGCTGGGGCAGAGAGATCCAGAAGCAGAGGAGGTCTCTGTCGCTGTGACTCTGGTTTGGGCCTAGCTGAATGAAAGATAAAAATAGTCCCTCACCTCCCTCCTCCTCCTCCTCCTCCTCCTCCTCTTTCTCTCAGTTTACAGCTGTCAAAACTTATCTGGCGGTGGGGGGTCGACGTTCCTCCTGCTGAGCGCCGCCTGTCACCCCGACAGGCCTGCAGTGACCGGGGAGGGCTGAAAACTGATAACTTCTGGATTTCTGGCATTTTATCTCCCCGGATCCTCTTTAGGCCCGTGGGTTTATTTGTCCTGGAGAAACTCTCCTTTGACTCTTTTAGACCTGATAAATATTCAGACCAGAGAAAGTTTTAAATCCGGCTTTTATGGCGCCAAGTTGGTAAATGACTTTGGACTAAGATGCTCAAATAAAGGGGAATAACAGCAACAGTCAAATAGTGAACCAACCATGACGATAAAACAATGATCTACACTGAAAAAAAGGAACTGAAAGAAAGGAAAACAGGAATATCAATCTTGTCAAGCATGTTTTGGATTAGAAAAATTATCTGATTTTAAGAGAAAATTGCGAACTTTATCTCGATAAGATATTCCAGCTAATTTTGAGATAGAATAGTGGCGTAGAAAAATGTTTTTTGATAAAATCCAGCAGAGCAACAAGATCATTCGTCTCATTTTAAGAGTAAAGGTCCTTTCACACCAAGAGCATTTTTGTCGTGCGATTATTTCAGACGTCAATATTTTTTTTATACGGGGTTCATGTTTTCTATGATTGACACTTGATACAGCCTATAGGCGTACGAAGATTGCGTAGCTCACCCGGGGGGATACGCTGTTTGAGCTGAGCGTCATCACAGCGACTCGCGGCAACCCTCCCGCCGAGTGCGTACAACGCTACTGCGCAACGTTGGTTTCAGAAAGTGGAGAAAAACGCAGAATTACAGAGAGATTTTTGGCTTCAAATCTGTATAGTGGCAGAAGGCGGAACTAAGTTGTCCAAAGTATCTACAGTCTATGTTTTGTTCTTGATGCTAAATCAAAATTGACATATCAGGACTGATTCCCTACTACAGTTTGACTTAAGTGTAGTTTTTTTTTAAATTATCTTTATAAAACCGATATTCTTGTCAGGACTTAGTCAGGACCAAGAAATGATGATTATAGTCGTTTCACACCGGGAGTGTTTTTTTCGTGCAATTATTTCGGATGTCAATACAAGCGTTCACATCAGCTACGTTTTCCTGTCCTGCGATATTGCGGCATTTATTTTTTCGGATCATGGTCAAATTCTCTAAAGTTTCGCATACTGTGTGTCCACTTCTGACCAATCAGATTGCTTGTTGTTGCGACGTCTGATTCACCGGTATATCCAACATGGCCGACCGGCTGATTGTTTACGCGTCGGAGAACAGAGTGATTTTTGATAAAAGACACAAATATTACAAAGATAACGACCTGAAGGACAACTTGTGGAGAGTCATAGCGTCGGATTTCTCATATGACGATGGTTTGTGTGCTTTAACAGTTTGCTAAACGTCTTTGTTTTAACTTTCATCTGTGCTAAGTAACTTTAGCTCGTAAGCTAACCTGTTCAGATACAACATACCATATGTATTTTCACTGTCACAGCACCATTAGGTCTCGGTTGTTACCTTACGTTTATAGATTATAGTTTAATGTACTTATCTGGTTCTGGCCCTGACTCAGTACATGCTATCATGACAGACAGACATCTCAACACTAGAGTCTAATCAGAACTGAAAATCAGTCCGTCTGCTGTTGTGTTAGTCTTCTCGCTTCCACCCGGGACGCGTCTTTTCCCCCGGAAAGTCGCAAAATCGCATCACCGTTGACCTTAAGTCAGGACCAAGAAATTATGATTAATTTTCATTTCTATCCTTTTAAATCTGCATATTTCTTCATGTTTAAACAGTGAAACAATCAAATGAGGTTTCAAACTGAATATTTATGTATTATTCTATAGCTTAGCCGAAAACACCAAAGTCATGAAGTTGAACGGAGGGCTAAGAAGCTGAAGTTTGTTTCAACACTCGTGGTCATGTGATTAAAAACACGTCCTTTCCTGTTACAGTAAATAAAAACATCCTCCACTCGCTGTAATTGCAGGAAAGCCTCTCCAGACAATAACCACAATCAAATATGGCGCCTGTTTACGTTTACATATATGTATTATTACCGGTAGAGTGCGTCTATCCCTCTTTGTTGCTCCGTGTTAACTTCTGCTCTTTGTTCAGAAACTACAAAGCTCGGCGCTCCCACAGCGAGGCGGTTTTAGAGCCGCTTCCCACCTCCAGACTCCCGCTGAGCTCTGAATAATGAAACTGTTTGTGTTCATTTGTTCCACAATCACATCAAAAATCTCTCACGGTCACCGGGTGGTGATGTATTTGATTGTATTTCAGGGTTTTTGTGCCTAAACAGCCCTCGGTAAGAAATCTATCACTCAAATTGCACCTTGTCTGACAAACAGCGGCGTTTTGTCTTCGGTAAATAATTCATTGTTGAACCACCTGCAGACGCCGCTCGGTAATTTATCTCCGCGAGTCCAGGATGAAAGATATTTCAGCGCAAAAACTCAATTTATTAAAACACCGCCTGCTTGTCTCTAAATAATACTCCTCTCTACCTTAAAAGGCCGATCGACATCGGCTCTCAGGAGAGAGAAAACGTGGTGAAGGGGATAATTTTGGGGAAATTAGCAGCTAAAAAGAAACACCTCAAACTTTAAAGCTTCCAATGATTGATTTCTGTTTGTTTATTGTACTGTCGCACACATGTACTTAGTTTTCTCCCAGAGTTTTAATAGAAAATGGATTTTACTTCCATCTTTACTGAGAATAATCAGACTGTTAGCTAAAATCAGGAAAGCTGCACTTAATATGAGCAAGCAGAGATATTTAAGGTTAAAAATAAATACAAGAAAGAAGAAGGGACTGGAAATCTGCTTTTTGTGGACCCTGGAGGGGCGAAGTAAATCTTCAAATCTTCATATTTTGGGTTCAATTGCAGATATTTCAGAATTACAGTCGGACTTTGTCGTCAAACACCTTCACTCACTTTCATAGCTGCTAGTTTGGACAAATCTACACTTTTGTGCAACTTTGAGTCAATTTCATTTTCTGCTCTTAATATGAAGCACTTATCTCTTATAGAAATAATCACCTTTTAGAGTTTTGTTTGTTTTGTTTTGTTTTATTTTGGATCCACCGTTAGTTACAACAAAATATGCACTCCTCTTCCTGAGGTCCTTATCTTCTTTTCCATTTTTATTTTGAACTCAGACATGTACTTACAGATATCACACTTACATAACACTCATTCTACATTTCATTCATACAGTAGCTCTTATTTTCTGTTGCTTGTTGAAAAATAAACCAATACATAATTTAGATGAAGAAAGAAAAGTGAAAAGACAAAAAAGAAAAAAAGTTATTTTAGGGATAACAAGAAAACGTAATCCATCAGAGAGAAGAGATGAACTTATTTCATTCATGGTACTTCATATGTAAACAAATACACCTTTAATTGTTTGTTAAAGCAACTTCTGTTAATGTCTGAAATTAAAAACTTAGGCAACAAATACTCTTCTGTAGTGGACAGTCCTTTTCATTGCCTCTGTTCTGCACAGAGGTAGCCGGCGCCTGCCCTCTGATGCCTGCCTAGTACCAAGCTGATATTCTGGGACTATGTTTACAATAATACTTTTTAGGAAAGATACCAATAGGTAATGCAGTGTGGTGGTACCGTAGAGTTCCCATCAAAACTGCATTGATTTTACTGCAGTGAACATCAGCTGGTTTGTTTACACATGATCCACAGTCAAGGTAAATGTTTCTATTATCTTAGAGTCATTCCTGCGGCTCTGTATGTTTATCCAATGTGTTTGAGTAAATCTTTGAATTTTGTAATTTTTCAGAAAAAATTTTTTTACTGTTCCTTTTTTTTTTAAAGGCTGTTTTACTGCCACTGAGGCTAAAATAACCAAGTTATGAAAGTGTGGAGCTCAACTAATGTCCAAACATGACCCAGTTTATACACAAAAACATGGTTCTCAACAGGTACAGGGAGGAAGAAGAGCTTTAACCATCGGGTGTTTTCATAAATGATTCATGTACTTATTTACTCTGTTTATGATCTATTTTTTGTTTATATAATGTAAACATGTTGGAGACTGACTGTTTGTTGAGTAGCAGAGAAAGGGTAGGTTTAAAAAAAGTATAATGCTTATCCTCCTCCTTTTCGGACATGTTGGGTTCACATTATTAATAGTAGTATTTTTTATTTTTTGTTTTAAATATTGTTGTTGTTTTGAATATTCTCATTGGTTTTGTTTGTTTGTTTTCAGTTTACTCTCTTGTGTTGCACATATTTGAAAAAATCCATATAAATGAATAAAAAATAGTAAATAATTCTGTTTTTAGTGACCTTGAGCTTAAAAAAAAGTACAGATTTTTTTATTAAATTCAGCGGGAAAGAAAAACTTTAAAGGACAATTATAAATTATATTATATATAATAATTATATATGCAATAATTATATTATTATTATTAATATATAATTATATTATTATAAATAAAACGTCCACTTGGACTTAATATGTCTGATAGAAAACTCTCCAGACTCATTATATTAGTTGTACAAATGTGAACCAGTAATGGATTTCAGTAACTTTCATAATTTGGTAAAGAAACATAAATCTGTATTTGATGTTTTAAACTCGTGTCGAGATCTCACTCACAGAGCGGCGAGATGAGAAAACAGACTCTTGGCGCCCGCAGCGCTGCAATTAAAAACCCGAAGCTGCTCCTTCAAGACCTTCAAACTCTCTCATGTTCGACTTTCAAGCAGATCTTTAAGCTCTGCGAACTTCCCTGACAGTTTTGAAAATCAGACGCAGACGCTCGTTTAGGAATGGAAAATGACTTTTTATTTCTTCCAAAAAAAGAGAGAGAGAGAGAGAAAACAGATCCCTAGAATAAACAAATAAACTGCTGTAAAATAAAAGCCTGTGATTTGTTTGTCGACTGTAACATTTGTTTGCCTTTCCATGCTCGATACAATCCATATAATTCTGCTTTAAATAAATAGAAAATAAAATGTACAAAGAGAGATCGGGGGAGGAGACAGAAGAGAGAGAGAGAGAGAGAGAGACAGATTAAAAGGTGTCGTCTGCTCAAAAAACATTTGGCATCAGTGAGAATTCATGGCTGATCCTGATGAACAGGGAGGTCTGCAGCCCTCGAAATCTGCATCGTCTGTCTGAGTTTCCCGTCCCCGCTGAGAAATAATCAAACCTTTATACTGCTGTAGGAACGCTAATATCATCCATGTTCAGAAAAATAAAGAGTAAATGCAAAATAACGCTGTCGTTGCATGTCATGAGTATGTCTTTAAGCTCTGTGTGAGGTGTGTGGATGTGTGTGTGTTTCTCTATATACACAATAGTGAGGCAGCAATCCGAGGGTTCTTACCAAAAAACACAGATGTAGAAAAAACAGAACGTGCACGAGAGAATCTTTGATTCGACACACCGACTCACCGACGAAAACAAGGAGATTTATCCGTTTGACAGCCTCTACTCTGAATCCACCTCCTCTGTCACCGCGGCGGTTTGGTGGCGCCAAAACAGCGAAAGGACAAATCTGTGCTGCGAGTAACAAATGTGACATCTTTGGGAGAGGTAACACGATCGAAGTTTGGCGCTCCGTTTTTGCTACAGTGGCTCATTCATCGACGGCGCGAACATCAAGACCGATGAAGCGGCTGTCACGGACGGCGAGAGAAGTTTGACCCGTCGCGGCCTTCGCCGTTTCCCCGGGCGCCTGACAGACGATTCAAAAACAGGGGGGACTACAAGAGGAGCGAATTTATCTTCATCATCACCATTACTGTCATGCGTTTTTTTGGAGAAAACAGGACAACGAACATCGACATCTTTACAACCATGCACTCACCAAAACCCCAGAAAGAGAAAGAGAGAGAGAGAGAGAGGAGTCCGCTCTCTGAATGTTTGATACACTTGGCCTTAGCAGAGATCACGTTAATATGACATCAGGATTGATCTGTGTGTCCGTCTCCGCCTCGATTCATGCTACAACAATGCAGAGAGAAGAAGTAGCAGCTTTGAAAGGTCGCCCGGTCTGATCCCAAAAAAGAAACTGCGGTCGTCTTGGGAAATTCCCAGCTGACGGGAAAAAAAAAGAAGTCTGATTTTGAGGAAAAGGGCGTGCATGCTCGGCGGAAAGAAAAAAACCCTCCCTGGGTACAAATCCTGACAAAATTACCGACAAGAGAAAGCTGTGATAACTACCGCGATAAAGAGAGAGGGACACGAGGCGGTAACATTTACGGGGACTCCGCAGAGACCACAGCTGCCTCTCCAAACCATCCGAGACAAAAGACGAAGAAGACCTCGTTGCAACAGGCGGGACGGGATTCCATGCAGAGAAAAAGAGGAAAAAAACAACAAAAAATGACCAAGAAGAACCAAAAATGTGGATTTGTTGGCAATAAAAGCAGCCGAACATCTTCCATTCTGTCCGATTTCAGGTAAAAACATCCGAGAGCCGAAACTACAAACAGCAGGAATGATATGAGTCACCGCTGAGTCAAGGCCGAACACGACCCGACTCTGGACCGCCGCCTGGGTCGATGGCGTCCCTTTTCTGAAGTGCCAGTACATCACGAGAGATTAGAGACAGTGAGACAGCTGTCCCGGAAAATAAAGAGCCATAATTAGAACTTGCTTTTGGAGCCAAATCACCAGGCGCCCATTAAGGAAATGGTTTCAGGAGTTTGAACTCAAAAGCATTAAAGTACTCGAGTTTGAGGCTCTGGAGAGGAGGAGGATTTCTAGGATTGAAGAGTGCAACAGAGTTCTTGTTCACGACAACATTATCTACGAATCAGGAGGACTTTTATTTGGTGAAAAAATAAGCGCCATAATTAGCTTTTGGTACTTTCAAGGTTCCTGGTGGATTAAAATTGATAAAATATCCACCGTAAAATGCTGGTTTGGTTGGGTGAATTAAGCGCCAATTTTACCAACTTTTAGCAAAATTCTGGTTCAACTAAAGGTTGAACTCGTCAAAGAACTAGTAGGGTGTCTTTAGTGGCCAACAAAGTCAGATCTCCTGAAACAAACCCTGATATCCAAACTATCTGATTCGATTTTGGTTTAAATGAGTCATGATCTGAAGGTTTAGGAGGAATTTAATACCACTTCAAGATGACTTTAGGCCATACGACCAAGAAACCTGGATATTTGAGCTATCTGATTGGTCCTCCTGGTTAAATGTTAGGAAACCAAAAGTAAAAACATAAGTGACCTTCTGGGCTTTGGGGGGAAGGACTTTTGGCAAGGATGAGGCCATAGTTGTATGTCCATCCGATGACCAACAAAGGTCTCCCACTTTCCCCTTTTAAAAGTTCTTGATATTGGAGCAGTTTGATTGGCTGTCTTTGATAAGACGGTTGGAAACCAAAAGTAATAATCATTGACGATCTTCTTTGAATTTGTAGGTTTTCTTGGTTCCTTCAGTACTTTTCATAAAATTGACTAAATACCCTTGATCGGAAGCTTTGTGGAGGTCAAGTTTCCTGAACTCGGCAAGTATCAACATTTAGCTAATCTATAAACCATTGGCTGTTGTCTGATATTGTTTTAGTCTTTGGGGGCTACTGCAAACTTTTTGGATGATTTTTCAGAATACCGACAATTCCGTCCTTTATCCGAGAGGTGTGGATGGATTCCGACCAAATCGCTTGCTCCAGTTTCGATCCCTAACTTTTGAACCATCATCAAACGATAACCAAGAGTTCCAAGATTGCACCACAGCCGATGCACTCAATTGGACACCCAGAACCTAACCCTTGACTACCTGTCTGTAGAGACCAACATTTCGGCCCATTTCAAAGCCCTTGCTGGACCAGTTATGCTAACAAAGTCACTAGAAACCTGAAAATCCAAACTTTGGAATTTGCAGTCTAGGTGCAACAGACCTTTCGAAGACATTTTCAGGCTGCTGACATCATAAATAGTGGTAAAAATGGTGGATGTTGGCAGTGAAGGGGGGAAAATGTCGAGGAACTTATCTACCAGACACTGGAGCGATGCTAACAGCGAGAAGAAAGTTAGCACTCTTTAGCTAGCGGAAAGCGAACCACAAAGCCTTGAGCCTGAGGGCCTCTGAAAGGTTTCGTCTACAGCTAAAAGACAGAGACATCGAGAGAGAGATAATAGAGCTTTAGTTACGAGACGCCGGCAGAGGTGAGGACGAGGCGGGGAACCTACCGCGGGAGGATACTATGACGAGAGGCTAGCTAACACAAGACCGCGACAAGAAGCATCTAAGAGCAATATCTATCCAACAGCGACAGTGATGGGTGGGTGGGTGCAGACGATCTGGACAGAAACTGGTTATTAGTACTATTTTTTACATATCTACACACACCGAACAGTGACGAAGCAAGCTAAAAAGCATTCTAGAGAAAGACAGAGTCGAGAAGCGAGATTCTAGAGATATTTGTTGGACTATCGATGATGATCGGGGATAAAGACACTGGACCAGGACCGGGATGGGACTACAAAAAAGTTTCAAGTTGTTAGAATGGCAGGAAAATAAGATTTCGTTACCTGCCACAGTGGCTGGTAGATTAGACAAACTTCTTGTAAAAACTCAAATAATTTCTACAAACTTCAAATCTTTTTGTCAACTATTTTTCCACGCCAGAAAAACCGGCGACAGCTCTTTAACGGCAGGATAGTCACTTCAGTGCAAAATTTTTGCATGTGCATTTTGCAACAAAATTTGATTTTTTACAAAACAAAACAAGCACATTTTTTTTGTGTCAAAGTCACTGGCTCAAATTTGGCTCGAAATTTGACACAATTTGACCCTCAGAAAAATAGCCCTCAATGAAAAACAAACACATTGATGTGTAAGCACACACGTGAACACACGATAAAAATGCATATACGCACACTTACACCAACAGTCAAACTCATGGCGGTGGATGCTTTGGCTGAGGAATGGCCATGACCTCTTACACATGTCGAATTTGATCCCCAAGAATGATCCTAGAACCAACGGAGCGAGGGCGACGCCAAAAGTTCAGTGTCGTTTGGCTCCCCTGTGCAGACGTGGTCGCACTCGAAGCCTCTCTCTTTGATTCAGTGCAATTTAAAGTGAATTCAGTAACTTTTTAATCACCCACTCAGTGCTGCTGTCATCAATCGTTGGCACGTAATGTGGACCTGCTGATAGGGTAGACCTGATGAAAAAGCTTTTAAAAACCTCTGACGTCTGAATCTGATAAGTGAGCTGATGACGATATAAAGAACAGATACACACAAGTTCAACAAGGGGGCTAACAGGCGGCTAACAGGCTAATTACGCTAAAGGACATCCTGATGCCGCAACAAACAATAAAAAATAGGTTTGGCTAACTGCCTGGTCACAACAATGAGCCAATTTTACGAGAAAAACCTGGACACTTTTTCTTCAAAAAGTTAACGTACTGAAACTTTGCGATGATTGTGACGACCATCTTGACTGGGTTAACAGTTTAGAGCAGAGAAAGCTAGCTTACTAGCTTCGTTGCACCATCCAGTTTGATTTAACCCCTCGTTAAAAGTCTATCTTTTGAATGAACTTCCTGTTCTGTCAGCGGCCAAGCTAACAAACGTTCTAGTTAGTGCGCTAGTTAGAACACTAGCTAGCTGAAATAGTTTCTTCCCTCCTTTAAATATCTTTGAAATGTACAATCTTTGGAGGGAAAATCCAGAGCAAGAAAAAACACTCAAAGAGTAGTTACGACTCGTTTACATTAGCTGGCTGTTTTCGCAGCTAGCGTAGAAGCTACATAGGCGCCTAGCTAGCCCAGAGAAGCCATAACATCGTGTTTTTTGAGAATACATTTTTTTCTGCCGTGACCAGGCCTCAAGAAAAACCCCCAAAATGTCGGTACACAGATGATTACACACTACGCTAGTGTGTTGTTAGCGCTACACCCCTGTTTTCGCCTGTGTGTATCTGTCGGAAAACAACGCAGTATGAGAAAGAGACTCAAACTTCAAACCCTTTACAACAAACATTTTGACTACTACAAACAAATGGTTTGACAAATCGCTGTACAAGCCTCGGTAACATTCAGGAGAGGCTGCAGAAGAAGAAATAAGATCAAAAAATACAAAGATATCCCAAAGGAGCGAGAAACCGCGGGAAACACACTCGAGAAGATCGGCTTTGAAATCTCTCGTTGATCGGACAATCGTGGACGCAGATGGCGAACGAAGGGGATGAAGAGCAGGTGGGTTGTTCCGGTGTTGTCTGAAGCAACTGCTGTGCGTTTTTTTTTATACTCACACACTCTCACACACATCGAACGAACACTTGTCGCCTCGTTAGAGCTACCGAGCGGGGGAGGACGGTAACCCGAAGGGGACAAAATAGCACCAGTTTGAAATAAAGCTAATTCTGCAGCAAAACTCTCTCAAGCAGACCAGAGGTGAGATCTTTGAATCGCCTCTTCTTCTTTCTTTCCTTCCATCTTTCTCTCTCATCGGTAATCTTTCTCCTGAAACATCACTCCATCCGTAGAATTTAAAACAAAAATCTGACAGTGTAACAGAAAGTAGAAACACACACTCACACACACACACACACACACACACACACGCAAGAAGTTGTTTCAGACAAAAACCAGCCAGAATGACATCTTCGCCACCCTCCACCCCTCTTTTTTCGGTCTTCTCCTCCTCCTCTTCCCTCTGTTTTTGGTGTCGGTTGGTTACTTTGTCAGTCTCTTAGTTGTGTTAGCTTGATCAAATCACTCCTCCGTCCATCTGATCGTTTCCTCTTGTGTGTTTTCTTCTACCGTTTGTTGGTTTGTCGCTTTTGGCACTCTGCTTCCCCCTCTGACTGGGTTACATAAACTGCATCTGAACAAACAGGAAGAGAGTGACAGAGAAGGAGGGAAGAAGTTGTTTATTTTTTATCATTTTACCAATGCATGAAAATGACTCTGGCGTTGTTGTTTGGGTACGGCGACAGAAATCTAAAGGCACTGAAGAAAAGGAGTGAAACAACTTAAAGTTAAACGATATGTTGTCAAACATGGTCGGATTTCTCTTCTCATGAATAACTGAATATTTTAACCTCCAAAAAAACATCAAAGAAACAAATAAACGAGACAAAAAGGGACAAGCTTCTTTTTCAGAGGTGTTGGTTTGTGTTTCATGTTACAGGTATCAGAGCGGAGAGGGAGCAAGTGGAGAGGGAGGGACAAGATTTTGAATGGAGCGCAGAGCAGGCGGAACGGGGCGCAATTAGAATCCGGTTTTGCTCCATTATCGTACACATCACGTGTCTGAAGCACCCCCCCAACGTAAGTAAGTGACCCCCAATTTCCATCGCATCCGGAACGGCTACGATAAAGGCCACATCTGCCGTTTGTAGCTGATCGTAAGCATTCAAGGGATTCTTTCTGTTCCGCTGCAGATCGCTGGACTGGACACAGCTGATCGCAAAGGTTCTATTTTTTCCTGACGCCGGAAAAATTCAGTGGTGGAATACAGATTAACCCGGCTGGGAGGAAGTCAGTACGGACACAAAATAAAACATTCGGCTTCCTTTTAAAATATGGTTATGCGGCTGTCTTTACAGAGACAACTCGTTATCGCGCAATTTCGCATGAATCAGCAGGTCCTCGTGAGTTTCCTGATTCCCACTGTCCGTAATCAGCTACGAATTTCACCTCAATAACAGATCCGGGAGGAACGGATCCTGGCAGATGGCGAGAATTGCCGCCGTTAAAGATCCGTTCTGGACGCAGGAGAAATTTTGGGGAACTTGCTAGATAAGCTACACATGGACACAAACAAAGCTGGACATAGTCTTAGTTGAGCACTGGGCGGTAACAGGCGGAGCGGTATGGCGCAACTTAAAGCTGGGTGTGCCGGAGGCCGACAGGAGCGGAAATCCTTACTGCCTATATGCTCCGACAAGTATGAAGAAGTGACCTGGGCTCTAGGCATGGGTGCGACGGGGTTAGTGGGTCTGAGGGAGCGGCTGGATTCTAAACGAAGCACAGAACAGGCAGAACGGGGCGCAATTCTGTTCCAGTTTTGCTCCGTTACCGTTCACATCACGTGTCTGAAGCGTGCCCAAACATCGCCCTTGAGTAACTCACTTTAGATTAGCCGCACATCGACTCGGTCAAGCATGCACAATTTTTGGAAGCGAAGCTTGACATAGTCTTGGTTGAGCAATGAGCGGTAACAGGCGGAGTGGCATGGCAAGTATGAAGAAGTGACCTGGGCTCAAAGTGTGGGTGCAAAGGGGTTGGTGGGTCTGAGGGACCGGCCGGAATTTAAATGGAGCACAGAGGCGGCGACGTGGGGCGCAGTTTTGTTCCAGTTTTGCTCCGTTACCGTACACATCACGTGTCTGAAGCGTGCCAAAACATTGCCCTCGAGTAACTCACTTTAGTTTAGACGCACATCGACTCGGTCAAGCATGCACAATTTTTGGAAGCGAAGCTGGACATAGTCTTGGACATAGTCTTTTTAGTCAACTAAAAACCGGGAGTGTCGGAGGCGGACAGGAGCGGATGGTATGGAGAACTGACCTGGGCTCCGGGCATGGGTGCGAAGGGGTTGGTGGGTCTGAGGACAGGCTGGTTGTACATCATTGGCTGTGGAGCCATCACTGGTACCCCGCCCATCTGACCCATCTGGGGAGGGACCTGGACAGAGGGACAGTTTCGGAATAAGGTGGTTGGAAGATCTTCAGGTGGACCAACAATCTGCATGCACATGAATAATGGAGATGACCGCATCAGCACACTCACCATTCCATACACAGGCACTTGCGGTGTGGTCATGGGAAAAGCCATGGGAGCTGGAGCCTGGGAGAGACAAAAATTCAAACTTGAGTAAAACAGAAAGAATAGAAACATCGCTCAGGAATATATCAGCCTATCAATGAGGAGAGCTACAGCGGAGGAGGACAGAGGGGCCGAATAAATACCAGGAAATTAAAAAATGTTCCTGATTTCCTCGAACAAACATCTCATCTGTCTCTGTGAGTCACGTCTGCCTCTAAACATGATGAATAAAACACACACAGAGTGTAATGTATGTGCCGGTGGAATACATTCAATGCTGATAAAGAGTGTGAACATTAGGAGCGCAGCAGCACAGCATGCAGCAGAGGTACTTAGTGGAGCCCCGCGGGGAACGATCATTACGGCGGCTTTAAGAGAGGAGGCTCAGTAGGACGGTGTGCAGACCTGCCCTCCTCACTCCACAAATCAAATACACTTCGCCTGAATGGGCTTCAAATTCAACGTGACGGGCAATTTGTTGCCGTCGTTTACGACCCACGCACATCCTCCTCCTCCTCCTCCTCTAAGGAAAGCAGCAGATTTCTGCTCCGCTCGCCTGTAATTTATGAGAGCCGCTGCATTATAACGCGGTGTCAGTGAACGTCCCGCGGGGAAATCAGTTCACAAGATTAGCAGAAGAGGAGACGGCGTGAAGGGGGTCTCCCTCCAACAGCGATACGCACGAGTGTTTATTCATGCAGATGCTGAGATGAGTCACATCTTTTATTGTTGAAGAGTTTAAACCACAGATACGTCTCAAGTGAGCGTAAAAACCTGCGACTTTAAAGGTAAAAGACGCATCTTTTATTGTTGTGTTTATACAAAAGAGCTTTTAATCTCAGTCAATAGTTATTAGTTATTGATGACATCTGGTTTGTATCATACCTAAAGGATCAAGACTCTACTTTGTCACAGTTCAGACAGAAATTACATCTGGGGTTCCCCAAGGCACGATCTTGGGGCCTCTTCTGTTTAGCATCAACACGCTCCAATTGGCTCAGATGCAAGAAAATAACAAAATAAGACACTCAGAGTCACAAAACTCAAAGTCAGTTAGTAGCTTTGGAAGTTGAAGGTGGAAACCGATGACCGAGACAGACACCTGGATTTGTTTTCTGTAATTATGTTCTCATTATAAAATCGTAAAAACCCGATTAAAGGTGGGGTAGGCAGGAATCCGTTAAAGAAGCATCTTTTTTGTGGTGTATACATAAAAAAGCTTTTAATTTCAGTCAATAGTTATTAGTTATTGATGACATTTGGGAATATAATGATATTGCTGTGTTTTGTCATGTCTGTGTAGTCAACAGTACCGCTCTTTCCGACTGTAAACAAAGCCATTCTCCGCCTTCCCATCCTGATTGGTTGTGAGGCAGACGCTGCTCCCCCGTGTCGTTCACGAGCCCAAACAAAGTTAGCGTGCTACAATATCGGACACTAGAAACCAACCAGAAAGTTCGGAAAATTGTCTGAATCCTCCTTCAGCCACGACTGCCGACACAAGCAAGAAAACAAAGTAAATACCGGAGACTCTGGCGGAATAACGGGCGCTTAAAACGGAGGTAGACCGGACAAGAGCTAAAAAGCCGGGTCAACATAAACGATGGGGGACGCTTGGGGATCTTGGTGACCCTGTAACCTTTCTGCTGGACAGGTAAACCGCTTTGACAAAGTAAGACAAGTGTCTGTAACAGAAGTGTTTCTTGTCAAACGGACCTGCTGTAGCGTGTTGTAGCGCCATCGCTAAACTGTCCTCCCTCGGGTCCTGGACTATGTCACTTTATCCTCGTTGTAGAAGTCCTGCAAACATTGTGTTTGCTGGTAGTCTGTTGGCATCTACAGTAGCACCAATGCTTTTTTACTTTCATGTTGACTGGGCTCCATTTGTAATTAGGAGCGTCTGTTTGTGGGCGGGGCTTGCTTGGGAGAGGAGGAGCTGAGGGGAAAACTGGTTTGGAGGGGTGGAGTTTACATTCAAGATTTCTCCTAAAAACTGGCCCTTACTCAGATCCTGATGACCCCACCTTTAACAGAAAGGTAAAAACCACCGATCTGTGTTTTTATCACCTTTTTAAAATCAGGGTTTGTAGCTTTAATCGTGCGGCGTTTGTTCAGTATTCTCTGTGCCTGTCCGCTCTGCTGCAGGTCGGCCAGCTCACCCTGAGGTCTCCAACTCTGTGTTTTCAAAAATCCATTAAACAACACAGCTCCACAAACACACCGCTGCCTTCACAGACCCAATCCATCATCGCAAATGAGACGACTAAGGAATTTTTCCTTTCATAGGACTTCATAATGCCTCAATCACCACAGAAACACTCGCTCTCTCTCTCTCTCTGTAGCGGCGGCACAGTTACAGTAACGCTGCGTGTAAATAAAGCATCAATAGTCTCATTACTGGCAGTAATTAGCCGAGTGAAACCCTGAATTATAGCGGCAGCCTAACCTAAAAATGATGAATTATGTTAATCAGGCGATACAAAAGGAGGTTTAACCTCTTTAGGGCGAAGGAATAAAACACGGCGTTCTCCTTTAATTGCTCCTTACGTAACGACTCATTAATCAGGAAGAGTTCGAGTGAAAACCTTCATATTCAGATGGTACAGTTCGATCGATCTGGCATCATCTTGAATTCCCTTCCTCAGGTACAGGCTGTAAGACGGGATCGTAACCATCGATCAGCCGGATCTCTCACTGCAGCAGATCTGAGCGACGGCCAAAACGCAGAATCCAAACAAAACCTCAAAAACTCAAAAACTTAGAGCTCAGAGTTTCTGCCTCTGAGTTTGTTTGTCTTCGCAGCTCTTCACTCTTTCTGTCAGCTGTCCACCATCAATCAATCACGTTTTATCTTCATCTGTCAGTCTAGGTTTGTATTTCTACGCCTCCTTTTCCTCCTTCGTCTGTCTCTGCGTCCATGTTTTCACCTTTTCCCTCCACCTCTATTCCTGAACTTTTACCCGCCTTCCCTCTAAACTCGACTCTCCCTCCTTCTACCGTCGCGTCTGATCTCTCCCGACCTGCGTGTCGCGCTAAAAGGTTAAGTAAGTTTAACATCTTCGCTGGATTTTTAAGGGCTGGCATTTTAAGTGTGAAGCGAGAGCGTAGAGCGATGCAGCCCTTGCCCTTCTGGCGAGGATCTCTGGTGTTGTACTTATCATTCCTGATGCGTGACACCTCTGCTACCTGTGATGTCTCATAAATCACCGCGGCGTGCTGCTATGGCTTCATTTACAGAGCTTACAGAGGTCAGTGTAGCTGTTTTTTCTCTCTCGGGGACCTGATTTGAATATTCGCCTCACTAAGTTTGTGTGTTTGTTTGTGAAGGCGGGAGGACGCTGACCGATCTGAGAAGAATAAAGGGATTGGAGTTTGTTTTGCTGACTGAACAACGTTTTTATACTGTCGTTATTATACGACTGTATTAATCCCTTAAAAGCAATTTCTGAGTCAGATTAGAGCTGAGAAAGCAGAGTGGGTAACACGTCACCAAAATGAGATGGAAAAGTCTTTTTTTATTAGACACTGAACACTAATTTGACTCTGTCTTGTTGTGTTTGGTGAGTCAGGGTTCAAGATTAAGAGCTTTTCTTTCTTACAGTGAAGATTTGATTACAAAAAGACTCAAAAACAAACATTATTATGGTCTGTTTTTAGTACGAGTGTCTTTATTTAAACTTCTGTTGTTTCTATAAAAGGTTAAGGACATGTTATGTCTGCTTATTGGAGCTTATACGACAGACGTGTCTGTGAGAGTTCAGATATTCTTCTCTTTAGCAGAATAAATGATGCCAAGAGTGATTGTTTTTGGATACAAGATCGAGCAGCTACATAAACATGAAGAGCGGAGGCGGGAAGAGAAGCAGCGAAGACCCTGAGGTTCAGGACGGAGCAGCATCAGCATTAGACCAGGATATCAGACACTGCACCAATAAGACAGGCAGCAATAGGAGGAAGTAGGGCTGGGCGATAAATTGAATATTACTGTTACTGATATTTATGGGGGGCAACGGCCATTCCGACATCCCCCCATCCCGCCATTCCGACATTGGTCTCTAATTGTCGGAGTGGTGGTATGTTACCATGCTATCAAACGTCTCATCATTCCGACAGCTCTCGTCTGCTATGGTCGGCCGCGGAGCCCTCTGCGCAGGTTCGGCGCGGGGTGCGCCCAGCTACGCTCGGGATTAAATGACGGACTCCAGATGTGAATGTGCGTTTACTCGACTGATATCAACTGAAAGCTTATCAAGTCAACTTTACACTTAACTTCTTATGGGTGTCCCGATATGATATTGATATCAGATATCAGTCTGATATCAGCAAAAAAACTAATATAGGATTATATCAGCCTGCATCTAATTCTGCGTTCGAGTTACCTCGGATGTCAGATGTCCGAGCTGAGCTGGGAATGACATCACTCCTGAGTTCCCAGCGTTTTAGTTACCATGTCAGAAAAAAGTTAAATCGGAGGTGGAAACAAGATGGCTACATCTACGAAAGTTATTTTAGCGCTTGTCTTCTCCTTACTTATATTCGGACAAGACAAGCGCTAAAATAACTTTCGTAGATGTAGCCATCTTGTTTCCACCCCCGATTTTGCTTTTTCCTAACTGAGACGCTGGGAACTCTGGTGTGACGTCATTCCCAGCTCAGAATTCTGACTTCCGAGGTAACTCGAACGCAGCATAAAATCGCCGATATGAGCACTCTGATACAAGCAGTCCATTCCAGACTCCGCTCCGGCACCTCTAGCTAACAGCGTTCTTATCCAACAAGCTGCGCCCACAAAATCACAACAACAGCGTGTACTGAGGTACTAACAAAGTAGCAAGGAGTAGGAGCGATATCGGCCTTGTGGGAGTATTTTTCGTTAAATTCCGATAAAGACATTGCAGCTGAGTGGAAAACTTGTCGTATCAATATCGTTATTGTATCATAAGTAAAAAAGTTGTATCAGCACACCCTAACTTCTTCTTCCTCTTTCCTGTTTTCAAGCAGCGACCTCTAGTGCCGATAAGTCAAACTGATATGAAAGTGCAGTTCCTTCAGTGTCCACTTGAGGCTGTCTTCGAAAGCCACGTTTGAAGCCTGAAACTGTAGTTGACATTTTTTACGACTTATCTGTTTTGGATCATCGAATAAAGGTCTCCTAAATCCAAACTTAAAGGTGACCCCGCTTTTCCCATTCATGTTACTCTGTATTTGGACTCTGAAGCGTCGATTCAGGTGAAAAAAACTTACAAAATCTGCTCAAAAATTCTCCATAATTGGAAAATCTTCATTGGTATTAAAAAAAACAGACTTTCAGTGAAGTCGTTTGAGAAATAAAGACGAATTTGGACAGAAATTTTGTCCGAAAAGTGGAGCTCAGACGTCTTGGTATTACACAGTTCACTTTCAGCTTATATAACTCGTACAGATCATTAGTCAGAGGACAAAGGCGAGAAGGCTGTTAAGAGAAAATATGCAAGTACAAAAATGGAGTTGTTTTAAAACAAGAGTCAGAAAAACAGAGAGAGAGGCGACAGAGAAGAGAAGAAGAAGAAGAGGAGAAGAAGCTCAGTAAAGACTAGATTTACTAAACAGGGATAAAGTACTTACATAACTAGTATAGAACATTCCATTCTGCATCAGGACGCAACGAGGAAAAAAGACAAAAGACAGAGAGAGAGAAAGAGATGGAGAAAGACAGGAGAAAGTGACAAAGTGAGGGAGGAAGACAGGATTCGAGAAAATGAGGAGATGATGAAAGAGGGGCGCAAAGAGAGACCAAAAAAAGGTAAGAAAGTGAAAGTGAGAAAGTAGAGACGGGGAAAATGAGAACGCAAAAATAAATGTGAGGAAAACAAAAGTTAGAAACCCAAAAATAAGAGAAGATGGGAGACGAGTTAGGAGGAAGGAAAGAGGAACGAAGGGTCAAAAAACGGACGGGCAGATGTCCAAGAGAGCGTAGAGAAAACAGGACAACAGAGCAGATGACAACGCAGAAATAAAAAAAAAGGATGACGAGGGAAGAAGGGAAGGAAAACGAGAGGATGACGGTGCAAAAAAAAAAAAAAAAACATGTTTGAAAAGAAGGACAGGAAAGGAAAGAAGCAACAAGAGAGGAAAGGAAATATAAAGAAGGAGAGATATTTGGGAGAAAAAGGGAGGAAGAGAGGAAGCGGAGGGTTAGTGACAGTTTGTCCTCGTCAGCCAGAAAATGTTGTCCGGAGATCAGGAGGACAATCAGGAGCTGCCAAGATCAGCACACACACACACACACACACACATTTACACACACACACATATACACACACAGCATGCACAGGCAGCAATACTCTGCTCCAAGTCAATACACTCACATACACTTCCATCAATACACCGAAGAAAAACAGGAACCAAACATCGACATGCAGACAGGCGGCATTCACAGTGAGGCAAACTCATCTAAACACCTATAGATCCTGACCTGTTCGCAAGATACATCCCAAATCTGACAGGATACGTCTGAAGACCTTCACCACGCACCGATGAAAACCTCATAAGAATAAACCTAAAGCTGTCGCCATGGTGACGCATTAGATTTTTTTGTAGCCCCCGCAGCACGTTAAACCGAGTTTTATTAAATTTAACAGGTTTAAGCGTCAGGGTTAAACCCACAAAAAAACCTCTTGGACCGACATTGTAATCCCAACAGGAAGTCCCCAACTGAGTATTTTTCGGTCTAATAGACGTCTAAATGTAGCCTAGACGACTGGTCTAAAATCAGGCTAACAAAGGTCTAAAAATTAGTTTTTTAGTCGTCTGAGTTTAGATCAAGTTTAGACCAAGCTTAAAGGTCCTTTCACACTGGGAGCGTTTTTTTCATGCGATTATTTCGGAATTCAGTATTTTTTTCGAACCCGAACATCAGCGACATTTTCCTGTCTTGTAATATTGCAGCATTTATTTTTTCGTATCACGGTCGATTTTTCTAAATTTTCCCATACTGTGTGTCCACTTCTGACCAATCAGATTTCGTGTTGTTGCGACGTCAGATTCACCGGTATATCCAACATGGCCGACCGGCTGATTGTTTACGTGTCGGAGAGCAGAGTGATTTTTGACTAAAAAACACTCAGTCTGCTGTTGTGTCAGTCTTCTCGCTTCCAACCGGGATGCGTCTTTTTTTCCCCTGGAAAGTCGCAAAATCACATCGCGTTTGATGTGTATAGTCAGGCGCGTCAAAATTCGCCTCCGAATATTTCGTAATTTCGTGTCTTATATTTGCGTCGGTCCCGGTGTGTAAGGACCTTTAGACCAAGTCTAAATCTGGGCTGTATCTATACTACACTGTATATCGCTCAACGGCGATCATAATTATTCTGGTTAAGTTCTTGGCTATCAGTTATACAACTCACAGTTGCTTTTTGAAATAAATAGTTATCGAATAATGAGTTTAAGTGCAACATCTAAATTTTTTTGTCTAAAAATAAACAGAATCTAACAGAGAGCTAGACGTCCAATAACTGTCTTCTGCTCAGTGGGTCACTATTTCTGGACAAAATATGCCTCCATTTAAAAAACAAAGGAAAGAAAGTCACTGCACATTTACATGCACACAGACATCACTCAGTGTGGTGCAATAAATTAGATGACAAATGCGAGTGTCTTTACATGAAAATACCAAATCTGAGAAACTGTTTTTATGTTTTTGCAGAAACACATTTTATATCATTTTGCACCACGGAGCGCCACAGGAAATCCTCCCTGCCGGTGGTCATCAGATTTTTAACCCCTTCCTTTAGAGACTCTGACACCCTCGGTCAGTCGTTTTTAACCTGGAATCTGCTCACTGTTTCACATGCATACGACTTTACTATGATTCTACTATCTCTATATTTTCACTTATCTATTACTTATCTTCTCTTTTACTGTATTGGCACTTGAGTTCTGCGACAAAAGCAATTTCCCCCAGTGGAATATTTAAGTATTTCTGATTCTGATTTAAAGGGATCGTTCACAGACTTTTATTGTGAAGCAAAGAAACATAAAAATGACGATTAATCATCTTTACTGAAAACGCAAAACCATCAGTCCTTAAAAGTCCTTCATTTCTCCACTTAAGTTCACTTTTAGCAGGTTTTAGCTGTTGTTTGCTCTCACACAGAGCTGCTTTTGCTGCAGTAAAGAAATGACCCTTTGTTTTTATACTTGAGCGGAGCACTTTTTTTTTTTTTTTGCACAAATTAAAAATTAAAATGTTGAGATATAACATTTTAATTATTTAGCTCTGGGGTGCTGGAGGACGGCTCCGTTAATTTAGCGGAGAGCCAGATAAGCTGTTTACCTGTTTGAGGAGAACGATGCTAAGCTAACCGTCTGCTGCTGCTCCTGCTCCCTGTAGACTGAATTTCTCTGAATAAACAACATTTTAGAAACTTTGAGAGTCAGGATCTCGTCTGTGTAACCGTTTTAAGACACACTGATGGGATCTCATTAAGAGGAACTCTGGTCTATTACATCCTTGGCTGTATCTTTTATAGCTCCGACCATCATTTATGACATTTTTGAGCAGCCAGATCATCACGGGTCATTAGCAAGAAGTGAGCAGTCAGACAGGTTGTTAATAACTCAAGGATTTAAAAAAAAAAAACGAGGTTTCAGCGGCTCGTGCTCTTCGATCGGCCACATTTCTTATTCCTAATGTTTCCTAACCTGTTTCAGTAATCAGCACGGTTCATTTAAAGTCGTTTAAAGACACCAGTTTCTCAAATTTCCGCTCTTGTGTTTGTGTTTCTGTCTCCTTACCACATGTTGCACAGGCATGGGCTGCGGGGCCATGGGCGCGGGGCCCCACTGTGTGGTCGACATGGTCTTATTCTGCCAGTTCTGACCCCCTGTCAGCTTCTTCTCCCCAGGCTGGTTCCAGTGCATCTCTGGCCTGGAGGTGGATGAGCAGAGCGAGAAGACAAGTTTTCAAACAACATTTAAATCACGTCTCAGAAGAAATAAAATGCACTTTTTTTTTTTTGTATACTCTCCTGCTTTTATTTTTCATGTTCTCTGCGAGGAGCATCATGAATTTTAAAGACAAAGGTACGGCATAGAAATGAGGCTCTTAGAAGAAAATATCGACTACTTCATAATTAATCGGATTTTGACTCAAAGCAGTTTAAGTTTGGTGTTGGCAGAATGCAGGAAGGGATGCTGGCAGGGAGGCGTATTCGCTACAGCGCAGACTGGAAACACAACAAGGTATCATCACGATATAAAACACTTACTT
Source organism: Xyrichtys novacula (assembly GCA_962446985.1). Lineage (NCBI taxonomy): Eukaryota > Metazoa > Chordata > Actinopteri > Labriformes > Labridae > Xyrichtys > Xyrichtys novacula. The sequence continues at coordinate 3,208,837 of OY660886.1, forward strand.
CTTGGCCGGGGTCCCACCAAACTGGAGATCTGAGGAGGGGAAAAAACAACGAGAAATGAGTGATTCATAGTTGAAGAGTAGACGGGTAAAAGACGATGAAGCAGGTGTTTTAGTTTTGTCTGTCGGTTTAATTCATCTTTGCTGTCTTGGACGATTTTTACAGTGTTTTAAATGCTTAGTCAGAGTATTACCAGCGTCTGTAACAATCGCAGATTTATGTGTTGTTGAAAGAGGGAAAGGACGCCAAGTGAAAGTTCAGGATTTTAGCACTGCATGTGAGTTTGTACAGCAGTCCTTTCTTTCTGGTTTACTAATATAAGTCAAGAAACATGTTTAGAGGACTTTCAGACACAGAACTTAACTGGTTTAAATCGTTTCTAAAGGATATAAACTATACTTTCACAGCTAAGACAGAAATTACATCTGGGGTTCCCCAAGGCGCGATTTAGGGGCCTCTTCTGTTTAGCATCAACACACTCCAATTGGCTCAGATGCGAGAAAATAACAAAATAAGACACTATCACTATGTAGATGACACACACACTTATACATAAAAGTTAGCTAACTGTTTTTGAATCCAAAGTGGAGAAACTCAAAGTCAGTTCAGGAGTTGCAGATAAAAACTGACGACCAAAACAGACACCTGGATTTGTTTTCTTTAGTTATGTACTAATCATAAAATCATAAAAAACCCAATGAAGAAAACTACAAAGTCAGCATAGTATTGTATTCAGAGATGAAATGGCCCACCCTGTAAGAAAACTAAAATTTAAATTTTCATGCGATATTTTAAAACGGTCTTTGTTTTGTTTCAACTTCCTATTTTTGCTGCTATTATTTTCTCTTATCTCTGATCTTAGTGACTTAAATATTGTCTTTTAATAGTTTTCAACTTTTTTCTGACCTATGTCATTTTCTTTACTGTCTGAACTCAACTGGTTTAAATTGTTTCTAGAGGATATAAACTATATTTTGACACAGCTCAGACAGAAATTACATCTGGGGTTCCCCAAGGCGCCGACTTGGAGCCTCTTCTGTTTAGCATCAACACACTCCCATTAGCTCAGACGCAAGAAAATAACAAAATGAGACACTCTAGATATGTAGATGGCACACAGTTATACATGAAACTTGGCTAACCGTTTTTGAATCCAACGAGGAGAAACTAAAAGTCAGTTAGTTGCTTCGGAAGTTGCAGGTGAGAACCGACGACCGAGACGGACAACTGGATTTGTTTTCTGTAGTTATGTACTCATTATAAAATCGTAAAAACCCAATTAAGAAAACTACAAAATCAGCATACTATCATCTTGGCCCTCCCTGAAAAACATAAATACACTAATTTTCATGTTATATTTTAAAACGGTAAAAAAAAGACTTAAAGAGTTGTCTTTTAATAGTTTTCAACTTTTTTCTGACCTTTGTCATTTTCCTTTAATGTCTTGTGTAAAGCGCCTCAAATTATTAAAATATGCCTCACTAAGATGCTTAAATTTACATCACTTTCCAATGTTAGACAGCAAATATTTTAAACCATTACAATTCTCCTTTACTTGCATTTCAGTAAGTGTTTTTCTCTCCTGAAACATTGTGCTGTGTGTGTTTATCTTGACACTCACTGCCCACGAGGTTGGCCAGAGAGGAGTCGAGGTCGTTGGCTAGCAGCTTTCCTCCAGGATGGATGGCCATTTGTGGAGGAGGTGGTGCAGAGTGTGTGGGAATTGTAGGCTTCAACAAGTCACCGAGAGCATCGAAACCTGAGGAAGAAATCAGCATTTACAATGAGCCGAGAGACGAGATGTAAAACTAGTTCTGATGAGGAAAGTTGGTAAAATCATTCAGACACAGAAAGGTTAACAGAGACAAACTGTAAGAAAAAAAGAGCAGAGAAAACTGCAATAACAGAAAAATGTAATTATATGAAGAAATAGAGAAGTTAGAGTTGAGTTAGTATGAATCAATCTTAGCTTGGTAAGTTTAAAGCTAACTATGTGGGCTAACGTTAGCTTATTAAGCTAGCTTAAAGTGAGCATTTAAATGGAGAATTGACACCTAAAGACCCGGATTGACAAGCAAGTATTGTTTTAACTAGAAAGATTTTTTATTATTTTAACAAAAAGTTGGTGAAAAAGTATGATTAAAGGGATATTCCGGCGTAAAATTAAGTTAGGGTCAAACACACTGTAACACCGGGTTAGACACCCCGTCGAGAGATGGATGTTGCCAACCGCTTTCTTCTCTGGTTATACCAACTTATAACGACCGCACGATAGCAATACACAGAGAGCCACACGCTCAACCAAAAAGCCATTTTATTTATGTTCAATGGAAATGCAATCTGACCGAGACTCTAAGGCAGAAGAACTACCGCGTCTGCAAGAAAATGATCATAAATGTTCCTACAGCGTCACCCCGCTGTATTTGATGGACTTGCCCAGAGGTCTTGCTACAAACAAGCGGCTGCTGGAAGAGAGTAGGTGAGTTGTATTTAGTCTCTTTGCTAAAGAAATGAGTCAAAGTTAAAGAGATGTTTGGTCGCTAGTGCTATGGCTGTGACCCTATATGTCCTGTTGATGAAGTTAGGTGCTGTTCTGAACATTATTTGTGGCTATAGAGTGGCGTTTTGTTTGAGGTTTGTTTATGGCTCCTCAGACCGCTGTGTATTGCTATCGTGCGGTTGTTACTAAAGTTGGTATAACTGGAGAAGCAAGCGGTCGGCAACATCAAACTGTCAACGGGGTGTCTAACTCGGTGTTGTGGTGTGTTTGACCCTAAATTAATTTTACGCCGGAATATCCCTTTAATTTGGCTTATATGGATGGATAGTTTTTTTTTGGTGTAGCAACAGTAACTAGGGGGGAAGATTATAGCATGATGCTAGTTTTAGCCTAAACTTAACATGCTGCTTCACATCATTGTAAGACATTTGATTCAGTTTCTAAGTCTCTTTTGAACCATGATAGTTAAAATTTTATTCATACTGAAGTTAGGCAACGAAAGCAAAACCATCAATTAAAATTTGGAGAGCCAGCCAGGAGAAAAACCTGGAATATTCTCACTTGGAGTTTTTTAGCCTCTTTTTTTGGAAAATTCAACCAGCTAGCGAGGTACAGACTTTTCTTCTTACATCTAGAACCATTTTGTAAAGTAACTGCGAACTGTATTTTTGCGACAGGAAGCAGAGGATATAACACAAAGCAATCCAAATATATGTGAAAGGATATCGGATCAGTAAGCCGACTAAACTTTTAACTACCTCTCCAACTTTCATTAAACCTCCTCTCTGGATTTGAAGACTTTAATCAAACTGCTCTGAATCATTTTTTTCTCAAAAGAACATTGCCGAGTCGTACATCATTATGTGAACCTTAATTTGTCTGCTAGCCTCACTGCTAATTAAATCATTCCTGCTCTATTTTTAACGTTTACCTCGGCTGCATGGGAGGAGATTCCAGTTTAAAGCAGAATCACTGCAGCTGGACTTTTATTACTGTCACACAGCAGCCTCATTCTATCAGCAGCAGACTGTAATCCCTGAGTCAGTAGCTTGCAGCGCTCGTGCTCGGCATGATTGATTTATCTGTAGGTAGCCATCATGTACACGCTCCAACTCCCAACAGTGATTAGTTTTAAACGTGAGTGTGGAAACTGATTATGTTTGTCCATGGCTGCTAGGTGCAAATGACGGTCATTTCCTGTTTCTTTTTTTTTTTTTTTTAAGTGAAAGTGCTTGTGTTAACAACTTCCCATGTCAGCACTCATCCAGCTAATGGCTCGGTACTGCTCTGCTGGGAGAGACCTGGAGGTGTGACGGAGGATGTGTTTGTATTTATGTGTATCCAGCAGAGATGGGGAGCGACGAAATGTACTTAGGAAGGGTTTTTAGGTGTCGGTGCTTACAGTTTGTGCTTCACCCCACAGATTTAACACAAATATTTGAACTTTCTTCTTCTAATAGACAGAAATAGTTTCTTTAGACCCTCACTACCTTTAAGAGTCGACTCAAATCTTTCCTTTTATTGGCACATTGGGCACCTTTCTCACCTTCTCGTTAAAGGGATAGTCCGGCGTAAAATTAATATAGGGTCAAACACACTGTTACACCGAGTTACGGTTGACTGTTTGATGTTGCCGACCGCTTGCTTCTCTAGTTATACCAACTTTAGTAACGATCGCATGATAGCAATACACAGCGGTCTGAGGAGCCATAAACAAACCTCAACCAAAACACCACTCTATAGCCACAAATAATGCTCAGAACAGCACCTAACTTCATCAACAGGACATATAGGGTCTTAGCCATAGTACTAGACACCAAACATCTTTTTAACAAAGAGACTAAACACAACTCACCTACTCTCTTCCAGCAGCCGCCTGTTTGTAGCGAGACCTCAGGCCAGTCCATTACGGACTAAAGCGGAGTTTCGCAGCTCAAGGAAGAAAATTTATGATCATTTCTTTATCATTTCCTTGAAGTAATAATCATCATATTTATCATTTTGTACTGCAGACGCGGTAGTTCTTCTGCCTTAGCGTCTCGGTCTGATTGCATTTCCATGAAGAAATGATCATAAATGTTCTTCCTTGAGCTGCGAAACTCCGCTGTCATCTGCAATGGACTGGCTTGAGGTCTCGCAACAAACAAGCGGCTGCTGGAAGAGAGTAGGTGAGTTGTGTTTAGTCTATTTGCTAAAGAAATGAGTCAAAGTTAAAAAGATGTTTGGTGTCTAGTACTATGGCTAAGACCCTATATGTCCTGTTGATGAAGTTAGATGCTGTTCTGAACATTATTTGTGGCTATAGAGTGGCGCTTTGGTTGAGGTTTGTTTATGGCTCCTCAGACCGCTGTGTATTGCTATCCTGCGGTTGTTACTAAAGTTGGTATAACTAGAGAAGCAAGCGGTCGGCAACATTCATCTCTCGAGGGGGTGTCTGACCCTAACTTAATTTTATGCCGGAATATCCCTTTAAAGCCACTACGTCACAGTCTTTTCTGGGAGTCTCTGAGCTCCATCATGGCATGGGTCCCTGTGGATTGCTGCTACTGCAATCTCACCACTTTTAACGCTGTTACAAAGCTAATGTTAGAAGCAGCGAGAATACTTCTATTATCTCTGTTCTCATACATCTATATTGTCGTCTCTCTTTCTTTACCTCCCTCTAAACCCTAATCAGTCTCAGCAGATGACCGTCTAACATCAGTCTGGTTCTGCTCGAGGTTTCTGCCTATTAAAGGAAGTTCTTACTCTCCACTGAAACTTGATAAATGCAGCAAAGTGGGTCTGATCTTACAAGATGCAGCTCGATCTGATCTTGTCCTAATGTTGAGTCTTTGAAAATATTATGAAGAGCAGCATTTGTTGTAGTATGGCGCTGTATAAATAGAGATTAAGATTGATCTTTTGTAAATACTTGAGATATTTTGCTCCCTCATTGTTTCCTTTTTTAGAGTCTGAAACATTAAATGTTGAACCAAATCTTGACAGAAATAAAACCAGAATGGGTGAAATGTAAAGCAAGAAAACTGCTGCGAACCGTAGAGTCTGTTTCTGTAACAGCACAGAGGAGAAGGAGGAGAAAAGGCAGAAAAAAAAGAAAGAAAGAAAAGCAGCTGATGGTGGAAAAAAAAAGAGGGAGGAATAATATTTAGTTAGGAAGCGGTGTGTAGGTCTGACAGCGGTGCTGACACAAGAGATTCAGAAAACACTTTTCCTGCTAGCCAAGCAGATGGGAGGAAAAAAATGAGCCAGAGGAGGAGAAGGAGCAGGAGGAAACAAAAAGAAACAAGAGAAGAGTGGAAAAGGAGCACATTTTGACCACTATCTTTCTAATTCTCGACTCTAATTCCTCCCCTTTTGTCTGCACTTTCATTATTGTTGTCGCTGTGATAATAGAAGTCGGCGATGTGGGTGATTTTTTGTTTCTTAACCCGGCATGTCAGTAAATCCCAGTGAATTAAATTGAATCAAGAGAGTAAAAGATAAAAAGAGGAAGAGTGGGAGGGGAAAACAGTGAAACAAGCTCTCTCAGTAGACCACACACACACACAGACACACACACAGACACACACAGACACACACACAGACACACACAAATGCAGGAGATGGAGGGAATTGAAGGAGGAGATGAAGCGAGCTCTGAGAGTTGTATTGAACAGGAAGGATAATGCTATCAGTGTTAGCTTAGGTGTTTCGGCGAAGGATCCGACAGTCAATAGAGTTTAAGATCAAAGCGGAGAGAGAGAGAGAGAGAGAGAGAGAGAGAGAGAGAGAGGGAGTAAATCCATGACGAGGGTTCAAGTCCACAAAGACAGGAACGGAGAAATCTGCGGGTTTCTGCTCAGTGAGACAGACGTCTAAAAAATCGTTTTTCACACATTAAAAAGTGGCTCTGCAGCTTCGTTTATCAGATCAATTAACGGTTTTCTCTGACATGTCTGAGTCTGAAACCAGGTAGATATACAACTGAAACAGTCTATTAAGATGACAGTATGACAGCAGATTACGCTTTAAAACGACTCAAATGTTTTCGTTCATCCCGTTACGTTTCGCTCGTCCGAGTTTGCATCAGTCACATGATGAAACTTCACAAAACACGACCAATTACTTTTGCTCAGATTCTTGCTAAATTCTCAAACAATGATGCTCGCTGTCTGTGTGACTGAACACTTTCCGGACAAACAGAATTAAAGCTGCTGAAAAAAGTCTCAGTTCATTCTCTGCAGTTTGGACTAGCAAGTGGTGGCAAATCTCGTGGAAGACCAAACTTAAAGGGATATTACGGCGTAAAATTAATTTAGGGTCAAACACACCGTAACACCGACTTAGACATCCCCTCGAGAGATGAATGTTGCCGACCACTTGCTTCTCTAGTTATACCAACTTTAGTAACGACCGCACCATAGCAATACACAGCAGTCTGAGGAGCTATAAACAAACCTCAACCAAAACGCCACTTTATAGACACAAATAATGCTCAGAACAGCACCTAACTTCATCAACAGTACATATAGGGTCACAGCCATAGTACTAGCCACCAAACATCTTTTTAACTTTGACTAATTTCTTTAGTGAAGACACTAAACACAACTCACCTACTCTCTTCCAGCAGCCGCTTGTTTGTAGCCAGTCCATTATGGACTGTTGCGGAGTTTCGCAGCTCAAGGAAGAACATTGAAGAACATATGATGATTATTACCTCAAGGAAATGATGAAGAAATGATCATAAATGTTCTTCCTTGAGCTGCGAAACTCCGCAACAGTCCATAATGGACTGGCTACAAACAAGCGGCTGCTGGAAGAGAGTAGGTGAGTTGTGTTTAGTGTCTTTGCTAAAGAAATTAGTCAAAAAGTGTCTCAAGCATCTTTCCTCTTAGACGTCTTTAACTAGAAATGATTTCTCTCATTTGTTTTTATCGTGTAGATGAAGAAGTTTGGCGATTGTAAAGAATAAGAAGGTAAATGATGATGGGAAAAAAAATCATAAAAATCATATTTTGAAAAAGTTGGTACATAAGAAGAGAAATTGAAAATTCCTTTCAGCAATTTTTCATTTTAGTCAAACTAAAGCAGAAAATTAACCAGAGGTAATTACGAGAACTGCCAAAAGTGAAAGCAAACGTCCATGATGGGAAATTACAAAAGTCACAGCAAAGTAGAAAACTTTCATATCATGAAGAGAGAAACGGTGAATGACTTTAGACAAATATAAACTCAATAAAAAAGGAGAAACTTTGCCTTAAACTCTCTGTTCATCAAACACACAGAGAGAGATATCAGTAAAAAAAAAATCAGATAAAGAACAAAAAACCGATCAAGGAGACAGACGAAGGAGGAGGGAGGAGGAGGAGGAGGCAAGCAGATGGAAAGGAGTTGCCTGGGTGATTCTTGCCTTGTGAAGTGTGATGGAGAAACGACGAGGCAGATACAGGCAGGGATGAAATAAACGGAGGGAGGAGGAAGAGGAGGAGAAAGAGGTGGGGACGGCGAGAACGACAACAAACAAAAAAACACCCCGACAGAAGCAGACAGATGGGACGGGGGTGAAATGACAGACGAGGTGCGAACGGGCGCAGATGTGGACACGAACACTCGCAGATATAAAGACACATGTGGACACGCACACGAACACACACTCGGGTTTTCGCGGGACGCTGCCAGAAGTCCAGATGGTGTATTGGTAGCTGTAGTGGCAGCTTTGACACAGAGGAACTATTAATAGACAGAAGTTAGCGCATCCGAAGCCAAAGCCGGGCGGCACACCAGAGCCTCCAACTGTTCCCTCCAGGCAAGAGCAGGAGACACCGACGGGTTAAACGAGATTAGAGCGAGGAACGCAGCGGGCCCTGAACACAATCTGCACTCTGACTCCTTAAACATTTACTCTATCTGACAAATGTTTGAGGAAGAACTGCTACAGCTGAACAAATACGGCTCTGGATCCGTACCGTGATGATAAAGTGACAGAAATACGCCGTAAAGAACCAGAGGATTTGAAGATTTTTATAGATTCACCATCGGTAATCCAGCTCAGTGTGAAATACTGTCAGACAAACCAGAGAGAGACGATTTATGTGGCGGAAACAGCTGGATGATTGAACGGGGGGAAAATTCAAGTTCTGCTGTTTAAAGGCACTGAAGCTGAGACGTCAGGGCTGTGACTGAGATCATCTTTTTAATTAAACATGATTCATATTTGAGCTCATTTACATTTTTAAGACTCTAAATTATCAAAAAAAAGGAAATTTTTTGGATCATTTATCGTCTAAATACTTGGTAACTTTTATGAATGATTGCAGCTTGTTTGGATCAATTTGCCTGATCAATCGCTAGTTATTGTTAGCTCATTAGCTTCAAATGCTAAATCAATGATACTGTGTGCTTGTGACCAAAAAGGGATATTATTAATATTCCAAGATTTTTGCCTGAAAATTTCCAGAAAAATACCAAAACCAATCAAATTTTTCCGTATCCATTAGATTAACAAGAGGTGGAAAAAAGGTCAAATCTACGACAACAAACAAGTAATTGATTGTCATTGAGTGATAATAAGTACGACATCCGTTAGTACGTAAGTCAGAATCTGGGATGCTGGTTTAAATTGATAAGAGCAAAAACCAAATGAAGAAAAAATAGAAAACAAAAAAGAACCAACAACCAAAGAAACAAGACTTTGGCAAAATACCAAAACAAGATACCAAAATGTACCCAAAAAGTTACCAAGAGACAGAGGAGAGAAAAAAAACAAAAAAGAGAGAAAAATTAATAAAACAAAATACTAGAAACTATCAAGACAAGACACCACAAATAACAAGATGCCAAAAATTCCAAAACAAGACACTAAAACAATCCCAAAAAGTTGCCAAAAGACACAGTAAAGATAAATTAATTAAGATACCACTTCTATCAAGAAACCATACAAACACAAGGGGCCAAAAATCTAAAACAAGATACTAACATGTATAAACAAGATATTACAAATACCTATGCAAGATTAAAAATAAAAACTAAAATAACCAAAAACTAGCCACGATTAAGATTTGACAAGTCAAAAACAACAACAAAAAACAACCAACAAGAGCTTAAAAGTCCACAAAGCAAGATTAACAACAAACTTGTCACACTCTACCAAAAACACAAAACAAGATACCAAGATACTAAAACAGGATGCCAAAAATCCAAAAGCACAACAATTCAAAAAAAGCTAAAGACGTCTAAACAATTCTTTTAAACATACCTAATCAAGCGAATAGAACTATCAAAACAAGATACCTGTGCACCAAAACAAAAAACCCCAAAACACCTAAACAAGATACCAAGATTCTTAAACTTGAAGCCAAAAATCCAAAAACAAAAAATTAAAAAAAAATCTGAAGACGTCTAAAAAATTCCCTTAAATATGCAGAAACAAGCTAACAGAATTACCAAAACAAGATACCTATGGGCCAAAACGAGAAACAGGATACCAAAGTAATGAAACATAATACTACTAATTCCAAAACACCAAACATGTTTATATTTTTGTTTTTTGGGAGAAAAGTCTCAAAGTTACCAAACTTCAGTGCCTCCATACAAAATCAGGCTGACCAGCAACAAGATAGAGCAACTCCTGAATAGATGCCCCCTACTGGTCCAGGTGTCTAATCCAAACATCTAACCTACAGTTTATCGTATTTATGAGCAGATACTTGCTTTTTTTGGTGGTTACAGAGAGCGTGGAGGCCCTGCTCTGTCCATACGTTGTCTCTAACCCTCTCAATAATAGTCATAATTATGTGCTGTCAGAGCAGATAGATACACAAGCTGGCAGATACGACTGTGTCCCTCGCAAGGTGTATTGGCAGTTTGATCTACAGATAAAAATAGAGCTCCTGTTCATCATAAAGAAGGTACATGTCACCCAGGGCAACCGCAGAGCTCACTGATGGGCTTTTAGTAGTTTCTTGGTAACAGTGGGACGCACTTTGACGCACTGGATTTAGTTGTGAGAGGCTATGAAGGAAGTATGTGTGAGCTGACTCATAGCTTTGTTCTGTTATTGGATTTTTAACCATGAAGGGAAAAATCAATAACCCACCCTTTGACTTATTAAGAGGTTGAATTTTGAAGCATCCATGTTGAGCTGCGGCGGTTCTAAAGTTGCTCTTCTTTCTGAACTTCCCTCTCCCTTTATGATAAAAATAGTCTTCAGATGACCTCTGCAGGTAGTCGCTCTTATCTGCTGCGCCTCTGGAGCTGTCGATAACTCACCACCACGTCTTAAAATTATACGCTTTGCAGGAGTGTCTCGAGACCCGAAAGGGTTGAGAAGCGCTGAGATTGATTGTGTCAGTTGCCGAGAGGTTAAAAGAAAGTAAGCTAATAAGAGGGCTCGGTGCCAAAGTCCCAGACCTGCAACACTTCAGCCATCAGTCCAGAGCTGTTAGCAGAACAGGCAGCAAAATCACAACAAGAGAGGCTGAAGGAGCCTGAAGGAGAGGGTTCCTGCGCTTCGTCTGTTTGATTTAAGACGGCTTGAGATTATCCTTATCTGGATTTGAGGATTATGGTGGTGATCGAAGTTGGGAAATCGTGATAAACGTAAATAAAAACAGAATACAATGATTTTCAAATCCTTTTCAACCTATATTCCACTGAATACACTAAAAATTTAATGTTCAAACTCATAAACTTACAAATAATATTTAATTTAGAATTTCATGGCAGCAACACGAACCAAAGAAGTTGGGAAAGGTGGCGAAAAATACGGAGAAATTTGAGGAATGCTCATCAAACACATATTTGGAACATCCCACAGGTGAGCAGGCTCATAGGGAACAGGTGGGCGCCATGATTGCTTCCCCCAAAATTCTCAGTCATTCACAAGCAAGGATGGGGCGAGGTTCACCACTTTGTGAACAACTGTGTGAGCAAAAAGTCGAACAGTTTACGAACAATGTTTCTCAAAGTACAACTGCAAGGAATTTAGGGATTTCAACATCTACGGTCCGTAATATCATCAAAAGGTTCGGCACAGCTGGAAACCAACATTGAACGCCCATGACCTTCGATCCCTCAGGTGGCACTGAATCAAAAACCGACATCAATGTGTAAAGGATATCACCACATGGGCTCAGGAACACTTCAGAAAACCACTGTCAGTAAATACAGTTCGTCTCTACATCTGTAAGTGTAAGTTAAAACTCGACTATGCAAAGAGAAAGACATTTATCAACAACATCCAGAAACGCTGCCGGCTTCTCTGGGCCCGAGCTCATCTAAGATGGACTGATGCAAAGTGGAAAACCATCCGGACTGTTCTCGACGCAAAGTTCAAAAGCCAGCATCTTTGATGGTATGGGGGTGCATTAGGGTAACTTACACATCTGTGAAGGCAACATTAATGCTGAAAGGTACATACAGGTTTTGGAGCGACATATGCTGCCATCCAAGAAACGTCTTTTTCATGGACGCCCTTCCTGCTTATGTTAGCGAGACAACGCCGAGCCACATTCTGCACGTGTTACAACAGCGTGGCTTCGTAGTAAAAGAGTGCGGTTACTCCAAACCTGTCTCCCATTGAAAATGTGTAGAGAATTATGAAGCGTAAAATACGACAACGGAGACCCCGGACTGTTGAACAACTGAAGCTGGACATCAAGAGAGAATGGGAAAGAATTCCACCTTCAAAACTTCAACGATTAGTCTCCTCAGTTCACAAACGTTTACTGAGTGTTGTTAAAAGGAAAGGTGATTTAAGACAGCGGTAAACATGACCCTGTCCCAACTTCTTTGGCACGTGTTGCAGCCATTAAATTCTGAGTTTGAAGGATTTGAAAATCATTGTATTCTGTTTTTATTTACGTTTATCACGATTTCCCAACTTCAATGGAATTGGGTTTTGTAGATTTGAGAGCAACCTTTCAGGGGCTTTTACAACCAAATTTCAGGTTAGCGTTTCTGTGTTGTGGACCGAGTGTGAAAACAGGTTAAGAGGAGTTTTAAAACTTTCTGTAAGAGTTGGAAAAGTTGGAAACATGCTGCCAGTGCCAGAAAATCAAGAGTTTCTTTTTAGAGGAAGTCAGAGGGTTAGTGAAATGCTGCGCTTGTGCTGCCAGTGAAGCCAAAAAGGTTTTTAGTTTGAGTCTCTCCGTCTGGACAGTCAGACAGCAGGGCAGGCTTTTACCGGCTGCAGGTTGTGGTTGTGTGCCGTTGTTACTTGGCGTTGTCTTATTTCCAAACACAGCATCGAAATCTACGGTCATGGCCGGGGTGGTCTGCTGCAGAGGCTGGTTCTCCATTCCTGAGGGATGCAGTTAGATATGACCCGTTATTATTAAACCTCTTCCAACCATGTGAGATGACTGTAGGAGCGCTCAGATAACTCCAGATTTAAACATCAGATTGTGATTTCGGCTGCTCTACTTTCGGATTTCTGCACCTCCCACCAAACTAATCCCATTAGATTAGGAACATGGACATTACAGTCTCCGGCGTGTTGCCATTGTTGTTGCTTGGTAACGTGGGATTGTGTTCCGGCAGCGGGGGAATGTCGAGCTTTCAGAGGAGCGTTAAGCCGGCGCATGAGGAAATCCGCCGATACACCTTTTGTTTTTCTGTCTTCATTCACGTCCCTGCTGAGGATTAGAGTTTGAAGCCTCAGAGAGCGGCTGTCTTTGTGGAGTCCACGGAACAAGAATACACGACACACACAAAAAAAAAAACACAAGAGAGACACGGTGCAACACGACACCTATAAATAAATATGATGAGACTGCCGCAAGTAACCTTCGAGGAAACATAACAGGGATTTACAGGGATGATAAGAACGCGAGGAAGATTAGAAATGGCAGGAACAGAGTGGTACGCTGGAGGAGGACGAGCCCTTGTGGACGTTTAAGAAAGCTCTCAAACTTTTATCAGGGAATTTTACCGTCAAGTTATTATGAGTATGAGCTATTAGAAATTTAACTGCTGCCAAAAACAGTCAGCGTAGCTTATTTTATTCAGTAATACTTTACAATAACCATAATTTATTAATGGTAAATAATTGGTTTATTAATGTTTAATCATCATTTAAGAACAGCATATAGAACAATTGTAAATAGCAAATAGTTTATTAATGTAAGTTAATAGTTACTTTACCATTAACAAGCAATGAAATTATGATTAATAGTTTTGATTAATTATTAATGGACTATTTATTATTAAAGGTTTATATAGGGTTTAAATATTGGTTGTAAAACATCTAGATTAAAATGTGTGTCAGAAGCACTTTGTAAATGGTTATTATTTGGTTTTTAAACCACCTATAAAAACATTACTTAGATTGTTGATGTAAAGTTAGGGTTCGGTTTTTAAAATTGTAAAATTTACAATTTATTAATGGTCTTTATGCTATTTATAAATGATGATTAAACATTAACAAACTATCTGCTTACCATTTATAAGTTATGGTTATTGTTAAGTGTTAGCTTTTATTTTAGCATGGCCTAGATTAGATCTATCCGAAAGTTGAAAGTGCAACTACTACACTTAATAAGGGTCCACGTCTTGATTATTTCAATGAGAGAGAAAACTACTGTAATATCTGGAATATAGGTCCTCCTGGTAATTGCAGTCTGTTTTGAGGAACCACTAAAGGTGCTTTATGACTGTAAGTAACTTTCCCAATGAGCAACAGACGCTATTAGACGTGTAGTTTTTTTTTTAACCTAATTTCAACTGTCTAGATTCTGTATATTTTAAGACGGAATTCAGATGTTGCACTTTAACCCATTAATCGATAACTATTTATTTCGAAAAGCAACTGTGAGTTGCCTAACTGATCTCCAAGTACTTAACGAAAATAATTACAATAGCCATTGAGCAATACACAATGAGACCTCTGTTAACCGGCTAGTCTAAACTTGGTCTAAATTTAGATGTCTAAAAAACTTCCATTTTTAGTCCTGTGTTAGCCTGATTTTAGACCAGTCGTCTAGACTACATTTAGACATCTATTAGACCTTTTTCAGACTAAAAAAATGCTCAGTGGGTTTGGCTCCAGGTATCAGTTGTTTACTCATCAAATTAACTTTTCCATGATGGACCTAATCAGAATCAACGAGGGGCGGGACTTGTGATATCATTAACTACCCCTTTTTTTAAAGACACACTCCAGGTCGACATAAACTGCAAACGGCAGGTTAAGAATTTGTCATTTGTGTCCAAGAAGTCGCATCTAATCATGTTTTCATGTTGACTTCACATGCGAATGATATTAATTGCGCTTGGCGTGTACGTAGCATTAAGAAAATAGATAACTTTTTTCAGTGCCGATACAGATTGTTAGCAGTTTACCAAACCGATAATCAATATTTGGGAACCGACGAGTATCCAAATAAAAACAAAAATCTTGGAGTCAAAATTTTGAAGTTGAATTTAAAAAACTTGAACACAAACTTTGCTTAAACTTCGCAGTAGTATAATCGGAGCCTGAATTTTCTCAGGCGTTAACGGCGAACCAGTTTCTCTAAGCCAATCAGAAAGTGTTGTGGGCGGGACATTGTGTCAGAAGAAAATAGGTTCAGTATCGCACTTTTGGATTAATTTAAACACTACATTAGCTATCTGTAAAATACAAAGCTGATACAGATAATTGGCTGAATATTAAAAATCCGCCCTGATAATCAGTGATTAGATTTGACACGGTCAGGGCAGAACGAGGATGAGTGGACACGGGCCCTTAGACGGTTGTCATAGTGAGGGATGATGAGGATTAACATCTTTCATTTTGATTTATTCACTCGTTCAAAAAGCTCAAACAAAACAGAGATAAATGTTCGGACTTAAAAGGTGCTGGTACATGGACTCTATCTTGTTTAACCCTCGCTCTCTGTGGGGTCGCAGATTTACTCTCACTATCTTTAACCGATCTGCTGCTCCTTTTGTCTGAGCGATAACTCATCAGCCGCACTTTGAATCCTTTGTGATATTTCCGAGTGAGTAAAGCAGAGAGGATCGTTGTCTCAGCTGCTGTGTCACATAAAACTCTAAAAAAGTGACTCAGACTCAGACTTTACTCTTCTCTCTTAACACCCCGTCATAAAACCAAAAATACTCCTTGCTTACACTTCCTCCACTTTTAGCTTCTTTTCTGAATGGGCTGAAATGTTGATGTTTTTTTTCAGTTTTCACTCAGTATTTCTGCCGCAGGTGTATTTTCATCTTCTCGAACAAACAAGAAGAGACAGAAAACGTGGGCGATCGTCAGCAGACTGCCGTAGAGAGGAGTGTGTGCGCGGCAGATTTATTATTGTTACATAACAGTGAGAGTATTTACATTCGGAAACGCATGGATGCTTTTAATGTTCGGCTGTTTCTCTGCAGAGGACCGGCTGACAGGAGAGGAGAGGGAGTGATGGTGGGAGGATGGATGGAGAAACCACACGGATGGAGGAGAAGTTGAAGGATGATACTTTGACTTTTTGTCGTTTCTGTGTGTTTAAAATGTCTTTTGTTGCCCTCATGTATCTGTTCATGCAGGTGTGTGTGTTAGGGCCCGACTGATTTATCGGTGAGGCGGTAAAATCGGCAAATTTTAGCCTTAGTTTTAGTTTGATACTCGGCTAAAACTTGCCGATTGTCGCCGATATTTTCAGAACTAAAATGCGGAGAATAAGATTTGGTTTCACTCCGAAAATGTTCCACCGTTTGAAAAGTTCCCCAACTTAAGGTCCTTTCACACCAGGACTGTTTTTGTCGTGCGATTATTTCGGACGTCAACATTTTTTTTTAACCCGTATCCTGTCAGTACAAGTGTTCACATCAGCAACGTTTTCCCGTCCTGCGATATTCCGGCTTTTATTTTTTTGGATCACGGTCGATTTTTAAAGTTTTGCTTACTCTGGATCAGATATTGTATTGTTGCGACGTCAGATTCACCGGTATATCCAACATGGCCGACTGGCTGATTGTTTACATGTTGGAGAACAGAGTGATTTTGATAAAAAACACAAACATTACAAAGACAACGACCTGAAGGACAACTTGTGGAGAGTCATAGCGTCGGATTTCTCATATGACGATGGTTTGTGTGTTTTAACAGTTTGCTAAACGTCTTTGTTTTAACTTTCATCTGTGCTAACGTAAGCTAACGGTTGTTACCATATCTTATCGCCTCTGATTGGCTTTAAGTGCTGACCATTTGGCTTGAGTGTGTGATGACGATTCCAGCTTATCTAGCCAATCAGAGATGAAGAAGGTGGGACTTTCCCCAGCAAAGTCGCAAAATCGCAGCGGGCTTCATGTGTATAGTCAGGCGCGTCAAAATCCGCCTCTGAATATTTCGTATTTTTACGTTATTTCGCGTCAGAAAAAGGGGGTCCTATCGGCCCCTGTCCTCGCCCCCTCGGATCAGACGAAACCACCCGCTGATTTTAACCATATTACTAAGCGGAGGAAAAGAAACTAACTAGGATTCCCTCAGTAGCGGCGAGCAAAGAGGGACGAGCCCAGCGCCGAATCTCTTGGACGGTCTGAGGCTGGTAGCGGCCCCCGTCGCGCCAGGGTCCGCTCTTCTCGGAGTCGGGTTGTTTGGGAATGCAGCACAAAGCGGGTGGTAAACTCCATCTAAGGCTAAATACTGGAACGCATCTAAACCGGCGCAATACGAGCTTTCCCGCACCTCCTCCATTGGAGTCGGTCGCTTCCTGCCCTCCATTTGGTTCTCGCTCGAAGTCGAGAATAATCGGCATCGGCCCCGAAAAATCCATATCGGTCGGGCCCTAGTGTGTGTGTGTGTGTGAGTGTGTGTGTGTGTGCAGTTCGGTCGCGTACCTCCCCAGGCACTGTTGGCGGTGGAGATTGAAGGAGTGCTCTGCACAGCAGGGATGAAGGCCGGCTGAAGATCAAACAGGTCACTGTTCAGATTGGGCACACTGAGGGGCCGAAGAGAGAGAGAGAGAAACAAGACGAAGAAATCAGGGATTAAAACTGAGAAGAAGAGGAGAAACAAAGAGAGGAGTGGAACTGACAGATAGAGATGGAGCATTAATATTTAATCAATGGGGTCTAAATCGCTAAAGTCACCAGTAAAAGTGTTGGATTGTCACAGATAAAGATGAATCCTGGCTCTCTAAAGAGCTGTAAAAACTTCCACACAGTCATAAAACAGTTAGCGGCAGTAAATTCAGACGGAGTGAACGCCGAGGGGGAATTCTGCGCCGACTGTTCAGGACAAACTGTCTAACTTCGTCTCTCCGTCACAGCCGGATCAGGTCGAGGTTATGATGCGGGATTTCAGTCCACGAAAGTATGTCTTCGTGCGCACCTGTTGGTCGACAGCGTAGAGCCGAACAGCTCCGGTGTCGGTGTGATGTGGTTGTTGTTGGCGCTGCCTATCGACTGGCTGCTGGGGGAGGCGGAGGGCGGGGTCTGCATGCTGATCTCCTTCAGACGCTGGTCCTGAAACACACACAGAGGAGAGAGAGAGTAAACATCATGTGACGAGGAAGGCTTTTTAAAACAGTCACTTCCCACTGGAAATGAGTAAGAGTTTAGTTTCCACTGAAGTCCTGGAAAAAGACAAACACCTTCTCACGCACTTAAAGCAAATTTGACTTGAAGGTGTGCGCAAAGACACACAGACTCGACACACGGAATATTCCTACAGCTGTCCTCCTCTGACTCCTCGAGTCGAGCCCGTCTGTCTGTCCGGTTTGTGTCTCTGCCAAAAATCTCCCTGAAACATGTCGAGTCATAAAGAGTGAGAACACGGAGGGGAAAGTTAAACTCGTGTTCTTTGGTGATATTTAAAGAGTTTTTGGCGTCGGATTAGAGACTTAAACTCGGGCCTTCGTCCAAACAAACTTCCACAGTCACTTCATTACGGAGTTATTTCTGTCAGGGAGGCCCCGCTGGTTTGGGACTCAGGAAACGCAATAATGACAGACGATTAAGTCAAAGTGCTTTTTAACTAACGACGACGGTGAGTAATGATGATTAAAAACTCCCTAAACCTGTGTTAGCATGTTCCTCAGCTCTAAGAGGACCATCAGAGGAGAGGAGAGTTTGTTTCTGATTTTGGTTCACCAGTCTGCATCACTGTTAGTCATAAGAAAATAGGGATGGGTGATACGGCCTCAAATCAATATCATGATACATTGATCAGTTCACCTTGATAACGATAAATGGACGATAACTACTCCACAAGCTGCTCAGCCCCTCCCACATTAACTTCGTCTACTTCAGCCGCTAAAAATTTTGAACCGTCCTCCATCTCCTCACCTGTCTTCCTCCGACGTAGGACAGCGTCTTAAAGGGACATGAGTCCATAGCTTACCTACACACATCCAAAACCAACTTTTATTAAAAAAAATTTTGACACCGGATATATTGACATGGGCAAAATGACGTTGGTTATTGTCGTAAATTTCGGTATCTGTAAATTTTCTGTTTATCGCCCAGCCCTATAAGAAAAGCTTCATGTGACTGCTCCAGAGAGTCACTTTATCACTTAACATGCAGGTATTTTCAGGATTAATCAATGAATAAGAGGGTCGATCTTAAAAATACACCAATTCTTAAATATAAAGATGGCTGTGTGGAAAACAACATATCAGATGTTAAAGCTGGAAAATCGTAAAAATGTGAGGCTTTACATCTGAGGCTAGCAACACATTTAAAAAAGTTCGGACAAAGACGATAAAGTGATGTAAACCAGAGAAAATTAAACAAAACAGAACAAGAAAAAAAAATAAGGAGGAACATCGACCAACTTATGAAGTAGGGGTGGGAGAAAAAAATCGATTCATACAAGTATCGTGATTTTTTATTTTACGATTTTTTAATTTTTATGTGTAAAAATCGAACTTTTTTTAAAATTTAAGAATAAATCTAAAAAAACTGACTTCCACGTGAGGTGTATTTCTGGGGGAAATATGGATTCTGGAATAGTCAGTAGACAATCATAATCATTCAACTGTTTCCCTGGTGTTGAAAATATTGACTAAAAATCGACAATATCGTTGAATCGCAATTTAAATTGCATCCAAAAATTCGTAGAAGAATCGAATCGGAAGAAAAGCGTATCGTCCCAGCTTATGAAGATCTGAATCCTGTGAGAGACTGCGTGAGCCAACAGTTCAACAGTTCCAGCTCTTCAGTGTAAAACTGCAAAAAGAAAAAAGTGGATTTTATCGTCTATCGTCGACAATTTCATTAAAAGATCGAGGAAATGCCAAAAAACAGCTCCGCACAGCTGAGATCTTAAAACTCGTGAAAGTCTTTGATTAAAAAACAGACATGACTCTGTCGTGGAAATCATCGCAGAGGAGGAGTGAAGAAGAAACCACAAATAAACCCGATCTGGAAACTTGTGCTCTGATAGAATCTCATGAAATCTGGTTAAGTGTGATGAGAATTCTCATTCTCGTTTCAGCTGAGTTGCCGTGGAAACCTACGTCAACACAGCGAACCCCCTCCTCTGAGTAATCTCACCTGCTGATGTAAGATTCATCCTGCGACACTTTGAAGCTGCTCCCACACGTGTGCCGCTCTAAATCCTCTGACCTCTCACAGACTTTCATTTCTTGCATGAATTTAAACATTTCGCCTCAGGGGTCTCTCTGATGCATGCTGGGAAATCCAAGTGTCAACAACTTCTCATCGTTGCGCGGCTGAAGATTAAGCTACGTGACAGCGTATTTTAGCATTACGCGTGTAAACCTTGTTTCTGTAAAAACCCACAACACTTCACTTCACCGCTTCATGAGTTTGATCACGATCGCTTATTCTGTGTCTTTTTTTATTTCCCGCAGGATCTTATTACAGTCGCTGCTGCTAAAATCTCCGCAGGGATCGATACGTGCGAGTCTTATCATGTAGGGACATGTTCTGGGAAATTACAGTAGGACGTTGCTGTTTGGCAGACAAGGAAAGCAATTTACAGCACAACAATAGGTGTAGATTTGTCGTATGGATTGTCGCAGCGGGAGCAGGAATCCGGCCTCAGATGGAGCTTCTGTGGGTTTTATTTACACACTGACACTCAGGTGTTCGGAGCAGAGAGGGGCTTGTTTTCTTCCTGATGCTGATTGGATTAAATGAGACTCTGGTGGCAAATACAGAGTGTGTAAGATAATGAAAATAAACGCTTATTGTGTTATTGTTTTAATGCAGTAGCTTTAAACCGCCTTGATCAATGTTTTGGATCTGTTTTTTAATAAAAAAGATTGATTTAGTGTTTTAGAAAAGGATTCTTGGGTAAAATTCTCATGAAAGAGATGAAAAAGAAATAATTTTGGATTTTAAAAATTTCTCTTTTCTTTTAGTCCTTCACCTTTTTCTGTCTCTGCCACAGGTGCCTGAAATGCCGAAGAATGAAGTACCAATTAACCCTCAGTTGGCCCACTTCTGTCAGAACCAAACTGAACTAAAACCCTGACAGAAAACACAAAAACCGTTCTGCTTCAGTGACCTTCCTGTGCTGTTATAATCCCTCATATCATTTAGAATCACTCTGGTGCGTTTCACGTCTTCCTGTGTAGGGCTGGGCGATTAACCGAAAATTTACAACAATAACCAACGTCGTTTTTCCAATATCTGCATATTTGGTGTCAAAAAAATTGATAAATAAAGTTGTTTTTCGACAACTTCAAGGACAAAACTCAAAACCATGTGAGCTTTTTGGTGTCTCGTTTGGCACCAAATCCTAAAGTTCCTCATGAACCAGTCTAGTGATCGACCTTTTAGTCAAGTTTGGATTCCTACTGTTGCAGAAACAGCTGATTTCTATTTAATCGTGGGAAGCTTGAACTTTCCTCCTGATCATACCGAGCTCAAAAAGACCCCTCTGAATATGAACCTGAGGGATAATGCAGTGTTATTGAGACCTGGTTCAAAGTGGTGACTAGGTTTTTTCCTGGTTTCAAAGCAGTCAGTGATAGGACTGGGCGATGAACCGAAAATTTACTGATACCGAAATTTACCACAATAATCGACGTCATTTTACCCATGTCAATATATTCAATGTCAAAAAAACGAAACAAATTAATTAAAGTTGTTTTTGGATGTGTGTAGGTAGGCCATGGTCTCATGTCCCTTTAAGACGCTGTCCTACATCAGAGACATGACTCCACCCCATCCAGTCCATAACAAAGAGGGAAAGACAGGTGAGGAGATGGAGGACGGTTCAAGAGTTGGAGCGGCTGAAGTAGACAAAGTTAATGTGGGAGGGGGTGAGCAGCTTGTGGAGTAGTTATCGTCCATTTATCGTTATCGAGGTGAACTGATCAATATATCGTGATATTGATTTGAGGCCATATCGCCCAGCCCTATTCTGTTGACACTGTGGCAAAAATGTTGAATAAACCAAAAGTTGAACATCCGTTTAAGTCTCGTCTCAAGAATCAGGAAACTAAAATTCGATTGTTGACTTTTCGTGACATTCAAAAACAAACAAAGACGGATGATTTTTATATCCCATAATGTCCACATCTGATATCCATTTTACATCTGACCATTAAAAGACACTACTCAAGCATGTCCACAGGGGGCGCCAAAATCGACACAAATCAAAAGCGGCCCTTTAATTCCTCTGAACACTGTGTCCTGCTTGTAACTTATGCTACGTTCGCGTTACCTCGGAAGTCAGATGTCGGAGCTGAAAATGACGTCACATCCGAGTTCCCAGCGTTTCAGTTACCAAGTCGGAAAAAAAGTAAAATCGGAGGCAGAAACAAGATGGCTAGTTATTTTTATTTTAGCGTTATTTTGAGTTATTTGTATTCGGACAAGGCAAGCGCTAAAATAGCCATCTCATTTCAGACCTCCGATTTTCCTTTTTTTCAACTTGGTAACTGAAACGCTGAGAACTCGGCTGTGACGTCACTTTCCCCCCCCGGCATCTGACTTCCGACATATGGAGCGGGTGCTTCTTGAACCCTTTCAAACCCTCGTCTGATCTCTGGCCCTTTAATAATTTTCCTCTTTGAGCAGATAAATAAACAGACTCGTCGGCTCGAGAGGATCCTCGTCATCTGTATTCTGACAGCGTTGAGAGGTACAAATGGGAGCTGCTGTTATTGTTTGGGCTGCAGCCCCAGCTGGACAGTAGCTGAGTGTGTGAGTGCCTTTTTTTTTAATACAAGTGTGTGTGTCTGTGTGTGTGTGTGTGTGTGTGTGTGTGTGTGTGTGTGGAGAGTCCATATGGACACCAGAGCTCTCAGACAGCTGTAGCCGAGTATCTGAGTGACCTCTGCTCACCCCGTCTCTCTCTGTTATGATCTCACTCGCTCTATCTTCAAAATAAAAGCCCGAGGTAATCAGCGGACCTCGGCAGGAACAGGGCAACCGAGGGCGCAGAGTAAACACGGCGCTAAAATCCAATCAACCACACACAAACACACGTAGACACACACAGCACCTAATCCGCCAGGAAACACTCACGCTTCAGAAACATACTGTATCTGTTCTGGCTGGATTTAAGCGCGCTTTAAAGACACACACGGATTCGGCACAGACTCAATTACAGCTCGCTGTAAGGCAGGGCTCCCAGAGCTCGGGCCAGAAATGTCAACACATTTTACACTTGACTTTTCTATCGCTCAGAGACTCTCGGCCTTTATCCTCGACCGCGGCGCAAAACTCACAAAACGGGGAAAGTTCTGGAGAAAGTTGACGTCTGTTTTCAAAGCCCAAGTGTTTTTTAGTTGGTTAAATTTGGTTGTTTGTTGGAGCTCTGTTTGTGCGGTCAGAGTATGGACTTAAATCTGAAGGAGTGGGTGTAAATGTGGGAATGTTTTGGGGAGTGAACTCTAAAATCAACAAAACCAGGAGGTGAATGTCCTTATAAGAGTGTAATATGGGTGATAGTTTCCTGATCCTGGTCAGATTTAGGCTCTAAAAATGTGGCCATATGACATAATTTGTCATTTAAAAGGAAGGTAAACTACTGAAGTCAATTAAAAAGGCTTTTAAGAACGGCAACAGTGGAGAAGGCTCCCAGAACGGTTTGCTAATAAGAACTTTTGGATCCTTTTCAAACATTCTGAGTCTGATCTGGGGTCAAAAACAAACAACTTTGTCATAATCTGTCATTTTTAACAGAGGGATATTTCTCAACTGCATGACAATGACTCTAAAAAGGCAACAGTGGAGGAGGCTTCCAGAGTGCTACATTGATGGGGATCGATTTGCCCCATTTTACACTTTCTAGGTCAGATTTTGGGTCCAAAACAAACAACTTTGTGTCACAATCTGTCTTTTAAAACAGAGGAATACTTTTCAACTCCATGACAATGACCCTGAAAAAGGCTCTTAGAGTGCTTTTTTTTGTCCCATTTCACACTTTCTAGGTCAGATTTTGGGATCAAAAACATTTGGACATTGTTCCTTTTTTAGTTTAGAGGTACTGAGAACGTTTCTAATGAAAAAAGCTGCAGAATGGCAACAGTGGAGGAGGCTCAAAGAATTTTTTGTGTCCTTTTCAAACTTTTAGGTAAGATTTAGGGTCCAAAACAAACGACTTAATGTCATCATCTGTCTTTAAAAACAGAGGGATATCTCTCAACTTCATGACAATGACTCTAAAAAAAGGCAACAGTGGTGGAGGCTTCCAGAGTGCTTCGTTGATGGGGATAGCTTTGTCTCATTTCAAAACATTTGAGTCAGATTCAGGTCAGAAACAAACGACTGTATGTCATAACCGGCCTTTATAAACAGGGATATTTCTCAACTCCATGACAATGACCCTGAAAAAAGCAACAATGGTGGAGGCTTCCAGAGTGTTTTCTTTTGTCCCATTTCATGCTTTCTGGGTCAGATTAACATAACATTTGAACATTTTGCGTTTCTAATTCAGAAGTACTAAGAACATTTTCAATGAAAATGGCCGCAGACTGGCAACAGTGGAGGAGACTCCAAGAATTTTTGGGTCTTCTTCAAACTTTCGAGGTAATATTCAGGGTCCAAAACTTTAAGTTATCTTTTCTAATTTTTCATTCTAAACTGGGGGAATAACACTCAACCCAGTGGGAACATCTCTGCAGGATTGAAACAGTGGAGGAGGAACCTAGAGTGCTCTCAATGCGCTTGGAGGTGAAGAGGACAGCGAATAGAGACTAGATTGTGATCATGCAGAAAAATTGATCACTTAAGTGAATCTTTTCTAGAGGAAGACCACCACATCCTCCAGTTGAAGCCAATTTAACTAAAATCTATCAAACCTGAAGGCGAGAAAATTTTATTCAAAACAAAAATTTCCACATCACATTTGCTGGAGTGTAGAGAATTGAGTTAAGAGAGTGTAAAAAAATAGGATTAGAGGTAAAAGACACAGAAAATACAGAAAAAACCCTTCCGTCATTTCAGGTTTCTTCTTCATCATGAACTGAAAAAAAAGGCTGTCTTTAAAAAACTCTGCCTGAAGTGAGATCTGTTCTCCCGCTCTGGTGGTCTAAAGATAAACCGGGTTTGTAAAATAAACCCTCGATCTGTTTAAAGCTCTACGATGATTTAAAAAACACAGAAATTTTCAGAGTTAACATCAGATCGGAGTTTATTTGTCTTTTATTCGACACAAACACAAAGTTTAGACGGCGGTTCTCAGAAGCTCTTTGTGTTCTTTCACACAGTGCAAACAAAAACACACAGTGACAATATTTGCACGGACGTGAAGTCACACGAAGAGAGAAGCCGGAGGCGGATAAACGGTGTGAAAGAGGGAGAAAAGTTCTTTCTGGATATTCTGTGTCCTCAGAAAACGATCTGATCCAGATGAGGAACAAAGAGCTGAAAGGGGGGAGAGTATTGATCGTATGGATTTTTGTTTGTTTTCAGTGTTTTTGGGGGAAAGTTTCAGAGAAAAGAAGCTGAATGAAGCTCTTTGAGGACCGAAGGAGCATTTGAGTTCATATCAGAGGAGCTGAAAGTAGAACTATTTCAGGGTTTGTGGTAAAAACAGGAGTTAGTTTACCTGAGAGTGGTGGTTGATCTTCTACTCTGGTCGATAAGTTTCACCTCACAAGGTCAATGTTTTGGACACGTTGGCTCTTGTTTATGAAACATGGGCTGTTTAAATTGGTTTAATACGAGTATTTTTTTAAATGTTGGATAATAACTAATCACAAAACAATCGTAATAGTTGGCTTTAGACTCTGACCGTGCATCACACACTGTGGGAGCTGGCTTAAAGGAGGGGTAGGCAGGAATCTTTTTTTGTGGTGTATTTACAAAAAAGCTTTTAATATCAGTTAATAGATGTTAGTTATTGATGATATTTGGTAATATAACAATATTGTTGTGTTTTGTTCAATGTTGTTTTCGTCAACGCCCCTTTTTTTCCATGACGAAGACGTAACGTTGACGAGCGAAACATAAGCCTTAGATGACTAAAATGTGACGAGATGAATGTGCGTTTACGTTGACGAGACTAGATTAAAATGTTAGTGGTGGACAACAAACAGAGCTGCAAAATTCATGAGCATTTCGTCAGTCAGACGCTAAACAAATATTCTGCAGTGTTGTTTTCATTGACGTTGACGAAAACACTGGTTCTGTTATTTCTGTGTAGTCAACAGCCCGCTCTTTCTGACTGTAAACAAAGCCGTTCTCCACCTCCCCCAACCTGATTGGTTGAGCATGCTACAATATCAGACAGTAGAAACCAACCAGAAAGTTCGGAAAATTGTCTGAATCCTCTTTTAGCCACGACTGCCGACACAAGCAAGAAAACAAAGTAAATACCGGAGACTCTGGAGGAATAACGGGCGCTTAAAACGGAGGTAGACCGGACAAGAGCTAAAAAGCCGAGTCAACATAAACCATGGGGGACGCTTGGGGATCTTGGTGACCCTGTAACCTTTCTGCTGGACAGGTAAACCGCTTTAACAAAGTAAGACAAGTGTCTGTAACAGAAGTGTTTCTTGTCAAACGGACCTGCTGTAGCGTGTTGTAGCGCCATCGCTAAACTGTCCTCCCTCGGGTCCTGGACTATGTCACTTTATCCTCGTTGTAGAAGTCCTGCAAACATTGTGTTTGCTGGTAGTCTGTTGGCATCTACAGTAGCACCAATGCTGTTTACTTTCACTGTTTACTGTTTACTGTTTGTGGGCGGGGCTTGTTGGAGCAGAGAGGAGGAGCTGAGGGGAAAACTGGTTGGAAGGGGTAGAGTTTACATTCAAGATTTCTCCCAAAAACTGGAACTTCCTCAGATCCTGCCGACCCCACCTTGAAGATGAAGCCCACACAGCGACTCAGACCGCTACAGAGCGCACCGACAGTCTATGCCAAAAATGACGAACAGGATTGGTTCACATTTATGACCCGACACCTCCTGAAAACCCTGATCAGATCTGAGTCTGATCAATCCTGCGTAGGTTTGTAGTACCAAGGACTTTTAAGCGCAAATCCGCAAATCGTCTGATTATGGTTACAAACCTGCCGATAGGTGAATCTTCAGAGTTTATCTCAAAAATGGCTTTGCAACATTTTCAAAAGGACTCACACTCCTGTTTTGATGTTTTATCTCAGGCTGAGGTTGAATCTTAAAATGCTTGGATGAAGTTGATGCAAGCGTTGCAAAGACGAGCGAAGAATAACGATCCCATGTTCAAACCGGCTGTAAATGGGCAGAAAACGACGGGAACGCCGCAGCTGAGAGTTGCTTAAAACAGAGAAAGGAGGTGAGAGTAGGTGAGAGCTGCGACTGCTGGACCTGCCGCTGCAGCTGTCGTTTCTGCCGCCACAGCAACTCGAGTCCGACCCCCTGATTCAGGGGTGATTTGGTACAAAAGCTGAAAATCTGTTACCTTAAGAGCCTGCAGTCTGGCCTGTTCCTCCTCCAGGGCCTGCTGCTTCTCCTTCTCGTCCATGCGGCTGAAGGACATGCCGGTGGAGGAGAGAGAGGAGACGGCGCTGGACAAGGTGGACGCTCTGCGAATTGAGTGTGGTGTTAGTTCAGGCAGGGTTGAAAAAAAACACGTTCAAGTCAGGTCATGTATCTACCTGGTGTCTGCGTTCAACTCCTTGGTTTTCTTGCCCTCCAGAGAGGCCAAGTGCTGCTCCAAAGCCTCCAGGAGGCTGCTGGGGGCCTGGAAACGAGAGAAATTCAGTCATTAACTCAACTTTTCTCCACTCTTCCTCACTTTTTTTCTGTCTCTGATGATACGCTGCTCTCAAAAGACCCGCCCACGCATACAGTAACTCTCACACACACGCACGCACGCAGCGGCACCCAGAATTAGTTGGTCTCACAGGAAGGTAACAGAGTGCATCAGGCTCCAAGAATAGCCATGGCAACATGCAGCAAACACTCACACGGTTAGCAGGAGACTCGAAGGAGGGGGAGAGAGCGAGAGAACAAAGGAGGAGGCTAAGAAACAAAGAGCGGGGGGAGAAAAGGTGGAGAACGGAGGAGAGGTCGCAGAGATAATTTCTCGGCTGTTTCATGTTTCTATTTAAATCCTCTCGCTGAGTTTGAGCTTTTTGTCTTTCTTATCTCGCCGTGTCACTCTCGGCGTGAGGTCCTGTCTCACCTGCTCGAAAAGAAACGGGATTGAGATTACGCTTTAATCTCTTCACATTTCCTTTAATGACTTGTCCAGATGAATGTCTGCGTCTGTGAAACGCTCTTTGTTGTGCGACGACGGCCGCGTTAAACTTAAGATGTGCGTGTCGGTGAGCAGGTTACTCGGGGACTGTTGCTACGCTACGGCGAGAAAACAGCCGTGGATTCGAGTTCAGCTCCGATTTGATCCCGTTGCACGACACAACGTCTTCAAGTGCTTGTTAAGTGCCTCATTAGGACTCCACAAAACAAGAGGACACAACAGAGTGAGACGGACGCATCATTAAGTGGACGATCGGAGAAAAGAAAAAGTTCCCAGCTCCTTTTTTCGCTCTGGGAAGGAAACTCTTCCACCGAGAAAATATGACAACGTCATGTCTGCCTCTCCGTCCACAAGAATGTAAAGTGTGCTGTCAGCAGGGCTGCAGACACGCACGCAAACACAGACACACACTTTCAGGAATGTTTGGGCTTTGGAGTCGTTAGCAGTCGGCGAGACGGCGGCTTCTCACCAAACTGTTGCCCTGTTGTTAAAGAAACAGAGTTGTGGGAGAAGAAAAGGAGGCCAGCTCAAACTGCTGGCAGTCGTGAACGGGTGAAAAGGAGGAGAGTGTGTGTGCGCACGGTCAATATTAGCTTTGACACGCTAACTCGGCGGTGCGTTCCCTCGTCTGTTGGCTGCCGTTTCTTAGCGTACCTCGCTTTATCTGGAAATGTGTGGTGATGGTGTCTTTAGAAGTGGAGATAAAAAAGACCCCATTGATTAAATTCAAGGAGAAACAGGAGAATCAGGCGGTTCGAGACGCTCTGATCTCTATTTAAAGATCTTGCATAAACATGTCGCACCTGTAGACACGGGTCATTAGTGTTAATATAACACTGAGTATAATTAACTGGAGTTCGGTTTGAAAAGAGGCCACATTTGTTTACACTGTCAATCGAACCTTTACGTTACGCCTATATTGGTAGAGATGTGCATCAAAGTGTGTTTAATCATCCTTACTTGATGTTGTTTCTAACAATGAAAAAGCACAGGACAGGAAGTCTTGGATCGAGTGTTTTCACAAACAACCGGTTACACCCAAAGTCCTGAAAATCTGGTAAGTGCTCCTCAAAGCGTGACTATTCCTGGTTGATATCCATCAGGTTATAGGATTGATTATACGACTCAATGGTGGACGACTTCAAGGACAAAACTCAAAACCACGAGACCTTTTTGGTGTCTAATCCTAAAGTTCCTCCTGAACCAGTTTTCTGTTTGACCTTTGAGTCAAGTTCAGACACCTCTGTAATGAGGAGCTCACACCGAGCACGAGTAAAATCATCTACTCGCTTTATTTGCACGTCAACGGTAATCCCTGCCAATTTAACCGACTGGATCAAGTGATAGACAAAGGTTTTGTACAATTTACCAGGTAATCCGACCTCCTCACTCACTTGACTCCAGGCGAGCTCCTTTTTATCCCGGTTTCGGTAATTGAAAGAAAAGCTATCACAATTCGGGGCACCGACACACCAACACGATCAGTTTGTCCTCCAATTTAGATACCAATGAACAGCTGTCCGTTTTCAAATCCAATATCCGCTCAAGTTGAGACATTTTCAGCTCCCGCCCAATTCGCCAGAGTAGTTGGAGCGTCTAATCGTGTCTTTGCATTGACTTGTAATTCATTCATGCAAGGATTTTACTCGGCTTGGTATGTGGAGACAGTAAATCCTTGTGTTACAAAAACAGCTGATTCCTATTCAATCGTAGGAAGGTGGAACTTTCTTCCCGTTCATACCGAGCTAACAGAGACCTCTGAAGATGAAACTGAGGGGTGATGTAATGTTACCAAGACCTGGTTCGAAAGCGGCTTTTGATTAGGCCTTTTCCTGGTACTAAAGTAGTCGGCAAGGAAGGGTTCGGTACCAAAGCGTGTCCGCCTTCTCTACGCTAGGTGGGGATTTGCCTCCTTTCGTCTATAGCAACAGTTACCCCCGATTTCCACCACATCTGGAACGGCTACGAAAAGACCGTATCTATCAATCGCAGCTGATCGTAACCATTCAAGCTAATTTGTTAAATTCCATCAGCTTCTTTTGGTTCCGCTGCGGATTGTTGGACTTCGCAGCTGATTGCAAGAGTTCTATCTACAGGCGGATCGTATTTTGCACCATGCAAACGGGCGGGGGCGAACAAGTAAAAGGTTTTTAGACGTCATTTCACCCCGATGACACCATGGATGAGGAGATGCTGATTCTAGAAGTCTAGAAGTAGATTTCCTCCTCTGGAAGGACACAATCTACTGCTTAGATAGTTAGCCAGTGTGGCTAAGAGACAACTTGTTATCTCCTGATTGCACGTGAATCCGCAGGATCTTGTGAGTTCTTGCGATTCCTGCTGTCTGTAATCTGCCACGAAATTCGCCTCACAAACGGATCCTGTAGGAATTGGCGTACAGTGAAAATCGCTGCCATTCTGGATGCGGTGTAAATTTGGGGTTAGACCCTCTACCTGTTGACCTATCATGTCGCATCCTAAAAAATATCAACAAACATGTAAACAGGGAGACCAGAAAATCATCCAGCATCGACCTTTGGCGCCTCCTCATCAAGTCCAAGTGGATCTTTGTGCCGAAGTTCAAAGAAAATTCTCTCCGGGACTCTTAAGTCGTTGCATTTTCAGGGCAGAAAACTCCCGGAGATAACGCCCTGACACAAATATATTCCGACCCCGACCGTGACAACAATCCCCGCCACGACGTCTCACTCTAGGCGTCCCCAAAAGCAATCTTTAAAACGTCGCCCGGTCGGAGAGATGTCCCCTTTCTCCCTCTCTCATTTGTCCTTTTTCGCCCAGAAAATGCAGGGGTCATTCACGATTAAAACACCACCATGCATGTCGAAGCGAAGATGTGGTGCATGACAAACGTAAAATAAACAATCGAAGGAGAGGGGTGGAATCTTAACGAGCCGGTGGAAAACCCGGTGCAGGGATTCTTTCATGCAAATGCAAACAGAGGGGGTGAAGCCTCATTTTCTATTCATGAGGTTTCATGGCCTTTTGCTTGTCGTGCCAGAGTTCTCTCTGTGTGCAGATTTGTGTGTGTTTGTGTGTGTGAGAGAGAGAGAGAGCTACAAGCAAGCCACCTGAGGCCAACACGCTCATATTGTACTCAGTCAACACCCCTGTCATTTCTCACCGGGAGGAAACAACACAAACATGCCTGTGAGTGTATGAGGTGTTAATGTGTGAGGTAGAAAACACACACACACTTATAGATCATACATTCAGCTCATGTGATGTTCATGCAGCGGGGCTCGGGGGAGGGCAGTACAGTGTGCAACCCACCACCTACAATGTAAGATCCTTTTGTTTTCTGCGACAGATAGAGGGAGAAGAGAAAAAGGTCCGTTTAACGACCACAGCACAACGATTCAGTTTTAGTAGGAGTCGGTCGATCCACACGCCGTTAACTTCCAGCTTTACACTCTGTAGCGATTTTTAGAGATGCACGAGCAACACGCCCCCAAGGTTGTAAAATGTTACAGTGCTGTCCATGTGTGGGAGGTCTTTGTGAAGGTTTTTCTTGTGGTAGTAAAGTGGAAAAATGGAAATTTGTGGATGTTGATATATGGGAAAAGTACCTGAAGTTTAGTGAACTCTGAACTCTCTGATTTTCCAAAAATATTGATAGATCTGTCAGTTAGTAGTTCTTTGTTTTTGGTTTTCTTGCTGAGGTTGTCAAAGTTCGTTATTTCAAGTCTTAAATCAACACAGAAGCAAAAAGTTTTGAGCACCTTCTAAAAGCTTTAGGGGTCATACTGATGTCCTCTTCCTGCAGGATTTCACTCCTGCCCACAGCACCAAAACCACCAAAAACTGTTTCCTTTGACGATGGCGTGACTGTGCTTAACTGGCCACAGAAATTGAGAAATCTGCGGGAATCGTACTTTATGAAAAAGAAGCCCCAACCAACGACGGAGAACATAAATGTTGAGCACTCCTGTTTTAGGATGCCTGATTAAGTGTTTTCTCTAGTAGTTGTTTTGTTTTAATGACGAAAAACCTCCAGATCAGGAGTTAATTATTCATTATCTGCAGGTAACAAAAGCTCATTTCTCACCAAAACAGGTTTATTAATCTTGGTATCTCAGAGAAACAAAAGACAGATAACTCGAGTTCAGGGGTTAATCATGGATTGATTTAAAAAAACGAAGTGTATGGTTCAAGTCAAGAAGGACTCTTAACTGAGCAGTGATTGAAATACAGATCCTGTTTTCATTCTGACTCTGTTTCGAGGTTTGTGAGGATAACATCGACACTCACTGGGACTGAGCCAGGTGGTCCCTCTCCTTTATGGATCAGAGGACAGTCCACCTGGATCATGTTTTTACTGTTTTCCTCTCTGGATGATGAGGTCTTCGTTTGCACTTCTTGATTCAGTCGCAAACTGACAATGTTTTTGAGTCTGTGAGGTGATTCCCACCTCATAACATCTGCCTCTATCTCCTCACAAATTCCAGCTCAGACTCAGCAGATGACTGTCTAACATGAGTCTGGTTCTGCTCGAGGTTTCTGCCTGATAAGAAAGTATTTGGCACTATATAAATCAAGATTGATGAGATTAGATTAGATTCAACTTTATTGCAATTACACTTGTTCAGAACAGTGCAACAAAATGCAGTTTAGCATCTAACCTATAGTGCAATAGTACAAGTATCAGATAATATTTACATAGGTGGATAGTAAATATTACATACATAGATAAATATATTTGTATATCTAGATATATTTATATAAAATGAGCTTGATTTATTGAATTTTTTTGAAATTTTATGTGTTTGTCATACTTGTTCCAGTGTTTTTGAAACAAAACAGGCCTAATTCCTAAATCTTTCTTTTATAATTTCAGTTTCAACATTTGATTTGTTATCTTTGCACCATTTTCAGTTATAAATTAAGTTCAGATATAAATCTGTTTTTTATAAACTTATTACACAACATCCAAACTTTTTGGAACTGCAGTGGTATTACCCTCTAAGTTTTTTGCATTCTTTTAAAGCAGAATGACTTTTTTATGTATATCTTTAAGTATGTTTCAGTGTCTTTTTAACTGTTTTCATTTGTATGTACATAAAATACCTAGTTTTTTGTTTTTGTTTAAAGTGGAAAATTTGACATTTGAATACATATGATTAACACAATTCAAAGAACAACCAATCAGAAAACAATAACTGTTAATTAATTGTTGATATGTTTTCTGAATTATCACATTTTCAGCTCTTATTCCAAAATGAGGTAACACAAATTATACGACACAGAAAACACATCTACAAATATAACTCAGTGTTGAAAAGCTGAATCTGAAATGGCTGCGTGTTGGATGTAAATTCAAAAGTCAGTTTTTTTTCCAGCTTGATGTGCGACTTCATGTGCGGCAGCCTAACTAGCGATATATCTACATCTTCTTTTATGTCCACCCGTAAACCATTAGAAGGAGAGAGAGAAAACCACGCTGGAAGCAAGTCTTCTGAATTTCAAATCAGAGACGACGGCAGCGGCTTCATCCTTGACAATTAAAAACAGAAATCTTGGAGTCTATTCCCTGTAGCTGCGCTGTCTTTTTAAAGCCCTTCGTTGTCGTAATTATCATATTTTTTAAGGAAAGGAGGTTTCAAATTTATATGTTGTTTAAGGAGGTGAATTTGACACAGAAACTTATCTATACGGAGCATTTATAGGAAAAAGAGAAAGTAGGGAATCAATTAAACCAGAGGAGAGCTGCCTTGGGTTAGGGTTAACTCAGATGGTTGAAACAAATGCGAGAAGGTGGAGAGAAGAGAGGATTTAATGAGTTAAGAGGGGAGAAAACAGGTATATGTAGAGGTGAATAAGGTTTAAGTGGATTAAAGCCCAGAGGGAGAAATGAAACCACATGTATAGATTGAGGAAAGAAGAAAAAAGGTGAGACTGTAGGAGAGGAAGCAAGAGAAAGGACTCAAAATCAGAAAAGGAGAGAAGCAGAAGTGGAAGGTGAGATGTACACTGACCTGTGAGAGATCTGGGATGTCACCCTGATCTATTCCAACTTGCTGTCGTCAAAAACAAACAAATCGAGGAAACAAAAAAAGGGAGGTAGGAAGGAAGGAAGGTGGGATAAAATGGAGAGGGGGGAAAATAAAAAGAAAGAGAGGATCCATTTGTGAAGAAAAAGATGCGAAAAAGAAAACAAAACAGGGGAATCATTACTTCATGCAGTGGCAGTGTCAACAAAAACGACAACAGAAATAAACAAGGAAAAGTGTTTTTCACATCCGGATTGGCTCGTGAGAGGACCAATCCTGACAGTGAATGATGATTGGACAGTGATAAATATGTCTGACCAATGAGAGAGCAGGCATGGGCGACTGATGAACAATGAGAACATGGACACATTCATAAAAGGACAGCTACGCCCAAATTGTCGTCAAAAACTCGGACAGTTGTCGACTCTCAGGACACAGATAGAAACAGAAAAACCTGGACGGTTTGAAAATCATCAACATGGTCTTTGTTTTCTTTTCAAACAGGTTTTAAAAAAACTTTAAATGAAAGATTTATACAGAGTGTGTGGTTGATATGAACTCACATTAAAAGTTTATAAGGCTGCTGTAAACATGTAGCTCCTGGTTTCAAGTTTTCGGGTCTTACTTTTGAATACTTTTTCAGAACTCATAGTCTGTGGATGTTAAATGTTGTGCTGGTGTCTACCTGCAGTATTGATTTGCTTCAAAGTCAACCAACATTGGTCCTACAGTAGGGAGGCAAAACTTCATTGCACAACATGACCATTTTTAAGAAAAATACACGGGTATGCTATTCTTTCAACAGTTTGAATTGTGCCATTAATCAAGCATCTATTATTACCTGTCTGTTAAGCTGAAACATCTGTATTTTACTTACTGTGAAGTTTAGACTGAGGTAGGTCAGTTTTTGCAACAGGACTGACTGTGCAGAGATAATAACAGATTTTCTGAATTTGAAATTTTTGACATTTCTTTGTAATTTTATGTTGACAAACAATAATCTGACTGTTGAACCATTTGTTCACCAAATCTTTCACAAAGTGAGGAACCTTTTCCCATTAGTTTTTTAATGTTTTTTATTCCCAGTAATGTTCCTAACCTTTTTAAATTAACCTAGGGAGATGTTCCCAGTGTGTATTTTTAAACATTATACAACTTTTCCATTGTTTTGTCATCTGTGTCCAAACTTTTAAAAAATATGTTGCCGACATCAAATTTAAAATGACGATATACTTTCCAAAAACAATAAATTTTGAAGTTTCAACATTTGATAAATCGTTCTTGTCCTATTCTCAATAACATTTTGGTTTTAAATTATTTGAAAACCATTAAAATCAGTTTTTTGTAACAGTTTTTTTATCAGTGTCCAAAATTTTTTTGGAATAGATTTCAACATCTGGCCACTTTTCATGTATGTCAATGACAGCAATATGAACTTAAGTTTGGCACATTTCATCGTCGCCTACTTTAACGACAAAAACATTATCAAATGAGGTGAACCAAAATATGTTGCTGACATTAAATTCAATATGGTGATATACTTTTCAAAAAGAATACGTTTTTGCAATTTCAACATTTGGTAAATTGTCCTTGTATTATATTTTCAGTTATATATTGGTTTGAATTGTTTGAAAACTATTAAAAACGTTTTTCTTTAACACTATTTTTTTTTTATCAGTGTCCCAAACTTTTTGGGAAAAAAGTTCAACATCTGGCCAGTTTTCATATTTGTCAATGACATGAATTTAACTTTGGCCAATTCATCTTAGTCCTGATTAACAACTAAAACATAAATAAATGAGGTGAAGATACCTGTGTTACAGAACAGTGAGTGTGTTCTTTATGACAGGGTTCCTACGCATTAGGAATTTCCATACTTTTCCACACCCTACTTTTTGGAAGTATTTTTGAAAATACTTACTTTTCTATTTTTGAAGACAGTATTTTAAAACTATGGTAATAATCTGAAAACATAAATATTTTTCCATACTTTATTTTTCACACTTTCCATACTTTTCCATTTTTCAGTTAAATCTTTCTTTAAACTTATTTTACAACAACTTCACTACAAACTGCATGGAAAAGTTTCATTTAAGATTAACCACCTTACAACTGTACGTGACACAATTCATGGCACAGTTCAATCAGAATCACATAATTATTCATTAACTCTGATTGTTTTGTGAAGATGTTTGCTTTGAAAAAACCTTGACATGTTTAAGATGAGATGTGTGAAGAAAATAAAGTGGTTTATTAGCTGAATGTGCGAGTAATTTTAATTAAGTTCTTTTGTTTTTAATGATGTCTGGAAAAAAATCTCTGTATTGTCAGGGGAGCTTCTTAAAAACTAATTATATAAGATAAAAGGGAGTTTTATTCAAATATAGAAAAATGCAAAGAACATGGAGCTCTAAAGTAGCTGCAGTTCAAACCGTCTAAAATAAGGAGCGAGGAAGGGAAGGGAAGGGAAGGGGGCACAAGAGGAGAGTAGAAAGAGGGATGATCTGTGGGCACTGGGCGAGGGAGAGCCTCACAAGTATCCATCTTTGTCGAGAGGAGAGCGAGGAAGAGAGAGGATTAGACGGAGGAGTGTGGGAAGCAGAGGGAGAGGGACTTAACGGAGCGCCTAACCACATCCTCCATCTTAAGGGTTATTTTGGGTGTGTATGTTCTGCGTATGTATGTGTGTGTGTATCTGCAAAGCAAATGTGGGGCAGAGGGAAACTCGGGTTCTCTTTTATGCACGCAGAACAGAAGCTGCGTGAACGAAAATATGGCGGCATGGAGTCTTTCGTGGGAAAAACAGCTGTCTGAGTTGAATATGATCATACATGAGTGGGTTGTAGGGTTGTCTATCCAATTAGATTTTTTAACACCAGCTTTAGATGTTTTGTTTGTGATAATTTATCTCTTCAGACGCACATTAATCCTGCTATAAAACGAGCTGTTATCCAGATCTTAAAATCATCCCCATCTGACTTCTTTTGAAGTAATTCAATTATAAAGTTGAAAGGTTGAATGTTTAATCCTGGAAAGAAGAGGCAGATTTTTCATTTTAATTTAATCACTGAAGTAAATTTTAGTTGTTTGGAATTAAGAAACAGATAAACAGGCTGAGCGAAATAAGTAGCAGCTCAGCTCTCAGCCTCAGGAACTTACAAAACAGGAAAAACTGAAAGATACAGAATTAAACCGAAGTGATTTATTCAGAGTTTCACATGTTGGTTTATGTTGAAGTGGACGCAATTTTAGGTAAATGCTAAAAAGAGTCCTATCCCAATTAATACACGCTAGAAAAAGTAAGGTGCTTGGAAATACCACCTTCAAAAACACAGATTTTGGCAGACGACTGTTTAATTTCTTGATCTAAACCGTTTTGGAGAAGGTAGACTTTAGTGGATAATTCATCTTCTGGCAAAAATCTCATCAACGATAGAAAATTACAGCTCAGTTTAAAGCCTGCCACGCAACAATCCATTATACAAGAATGTCAGAAATTGAAAAAAATACATTTAATCTGACTTTAAGGATTCAATCAAACCACGACTTCTAATCGAAACTGGGTCGAAAAATTATCATAAAAAGACCAAAAAAGTTTTCTTCTAAAATATGAAATCGAAGAGAAAAAAAGGGATTTTAAAAATGTCCCCAAACCTTACTCCTGTAGTTTGAGTCCCCATAAGTGTCCTTTTTGTGCATGTGTGTTAGGTGTGTGCGTGTGTTTACCTCGGCTACTTTGAGGAACTCCGACAGCTTGGTCATCCTGTAAAGAAATTTCTTGTAGATGTCCAGAGCATCTTTGCACTGGTTCTTCTTCATGTCAAAGTATTTCTCTACGGAGACAGAAGGGAGGATGACGAGGAGGAGGAGGAGAGGGAAATTAAAAAAAAGAGGATTTTGACGGAGAAAGGAAAAAAGGAAAGACAGGCAGGATGAGAGGGAGGAAAGGAGAGAAGGAACCATCATTGTATGATTGAGTGGAGACAAACAGAAGCACTTAGCAGCTACATGACAGGCTGTCAAAATGCTCTCTGCTGCCGTGACAACCAGACTGTGAGCACATATGCTCCTGAGCATGTGTGTGTGTGTGTGTGTGTGTGTTAAACTTGTGTTTATATCGCTCTCAGACATGAGGATGCAACCAAACTGTAGCAATACACCTCTATTTCTGGCACATACAGGAGAGCAGAGGAAAAACATGTGTCTGTGTGCATTTGTATGTGTGTCTGTTGGTATATGAGTGTGTGTGTGTGTGTGTGTGTGTGTGTGTGTTACCCAAAAGGTTGATGACCCCTTCGTTGTACGCGGCAAACAGCCTGATGGAGTCTTTGAAGAGCAGCATGAAGGCTGAGTTGATCACTCCGTTGGTCAGCTCATTAGGGTTGGCCTGGAGAGGTAGAGCGAGGTAAGGAGGGAGAGAGAGAGGGAGAGAGAGAGAGAGAGAGAGAGAGAGAGAGAGAGAGAGAAGAGGGTGAGGAGACATTTCTATCTCTGCTGTCCAAAGCGTTTTGTAAAAATGAAAACATCTCTTTTAGATTTCCACAAACATTTTTTTTTCCCTCCGAATTGAACCACCTCCTCACACGGAGTCCCTTTCAGTTTAGTTTAGATGGAAAACACACACACACACACACACACACACACACACACACACACACTCACACAGACACACTCCAAAGCAGCACACACATATGCATTCCAATGAGAAACTTCAACGTCCGTTTGTATCACACTTTGAAGCTCTCTGGCACAAACCGCAACTCACTCACTGATCTTCAAACTCCCTTTCCTCTGCTCCAACACACACACATACAGGTATATGTTGTTTATGAGGCCATGTGACTTTTCAGTCATCTTTGGGGACACACCCATTTTCGAGCGTCCACACACACACACACACACATATATACACATACACTCATACAGGTATATGTGGTTTATGGGACCATGTGACTTTTCAGTCGTTTTTGGGGACACACCTTTTTTGAGCATCCATACACACACACATTCACACACGCAAACATACACACACACACACTTATACAGGTATATGTGGTTTATAAGACCATGTGACTTTTCAGTCATTTTTGGGGACACACCTTTTTTCAGGCATCCACACACACACACAGACACACACATATACACACACACATTCTCACACACACATACACACACAAATAGGTATATGTGGTTTATGAGACCATGTGACTTTTCAGTCATTTTTGGGGACACACCTTTTTCGAGCATCCACACACACATACACATACACACACGCAGACGTACGTACACACACACACACACACACACACACACACGTACAGGTATATGTGGTTTATGGGACCATGTGACTTTTTTAGTCATTTATGAGGACACACCTTTTTTCGAGTATTCACACACACACACACATACACATACACACACA
Source organism: Xyrichtys novacula (assembly GCA_962446985.1). Lineage (NCBI taxonomy): Eukaryota > Metazoa > Chordata > Actinopteri > Labriformes > Labridae > Xyrichtys > Xyrichtys novacula. Next base: position 3,248,336 of record OY660886.1, read on the forward strand.
CACACGCTCTGAAATGAATGCTGAAATCTGAAATGCACCGTCATTATATGCTCCTTACGCTCCATCAATAGAGATTTCAGACTATTCTCAACTCTTGTTTCAATTTACATTTTGATTGAAAAGTGAATCCACAACTTTGACCGGCATGCATAAACAGCACACTCACACACACACAAACACGCACAGAGTACCTGGAAATCCAGCAGAGCATCCAGCTGGTTCTGAATGATGGGCAGAGTCTTAATCAGCTTCTCTGTGCTCATGGTGCGCATCACCCCGTCAATCCTTAAAAAACAAAAAAACCCACAAACACACACGGATTGCAGCAGACGTCTCTAATTCTCATGCAAATTCGAGGTAAATTTACACAAAAAGAAATAATGTAACACGAAAAAACAAGACTTTGGTTTTGCATAGCGATGTTCCCTCTGTAATTCAAAGTTTCAGCAGCAACCTGAGGGGAAAATTTCGCTTCAAAAGTCGCCTGAAAGACAAACTTTTCAAAAGAATAATGAGTCTGCTCAGCAGGAGGCGCTTTAGAAAGGACCGAGTGTTGTTGAGCATCAGTAGGACTTGAAAAGATTGAAATAACCATCCAGACAAAACATAACCTCAAGACATGAGGCACCCACTGTCATTTTCTTCCCCTTGTGTGCTCAGAATAAAAAATCATGGATACAACTAAAGCTGCAGTAGCATGTTTAATACTTCCAAAACAATATTTTCCAGTGATGCACAATCAGACCTAAGAATGGGACAACTCACACTACGAGCTTCTGTTAGGAACTGATTGTTAGTGTTTATTTTGGTGCCCCCTGTGGTACTGCTTATGTTGGCGTCAACAGCTGTATGTTGAATAAAAACAGACAGTTTCCCACATAGGAATGTTAAAGGGATATTCTGGCGTAAATTGATTTAGGGTCAAACACACAGTAACAGCACATTAGACACCCCACCAAATGTTCTTCATTGAGCTGCGAAACTCCGCTGTAGTCTGTAATGCACTAGCCACCAAACATCTTTTTAACTTTGCCTAATTTCTTTAGCATAGAGACTAAACACAACTCACCTACTCTCTTCCAGCAGTCGCTTGTTTGTATGGAGACCTCCATTATGGACTACAGCGGGGTGCCGCAACTCAAGGAAGAACATTTACGGTCATTTCTTCATGGAAATGTAATCAAACCGAGATGCTATGATAAAGAAATGATCATAAATGTTCTTCCTTGAGCTGCGAAACTCCGCTGTAGTCTGTAATGGACTGGCCTGAGGTCTCGCTACAAACAAGCGGCTGCTGGAAGAGAGTAGCTGAGTTGTGTTTTGTTGAAATTAGGCAAAGTTAAAAAGATGTTTGGTGGCTAGTACTATGGTTGTCACCCTATATGTACTGTTGATGAAGGTAGGTGCTGTTCTGAGCATTATTTGTGGCTATAGAGTGGCGTTTTGGTTGAGGTTTGTTTATGGCTCCTCAGACTACTGTGTATTGCTATCGTGCGGTCATTACTAAAGTTGGTATAACTAGAGAAGCAAGCGGTCGTCAACATTCATCTCTCGGGGGGTGTCTAACTCGGTCTTTCTGTGTGTTTGACCCTAAATTAATTTTACGCCGGAATATCCCTTTAAGCTAACTACTTGAAAAGCAGCCAAAACAAAAAGTTTCAGGCAGAGGCTGAAAAGTGCCGAAACGTCTGTTTTTCATTGCCGTCAACAGCTGTATGTTGCATAAAAACAGACAGTTTCACACATCGGAATGTTAAATTATTACTTGGCAGATGCAACTTTGTGCAAACGTCACTGTTTTGTATGTAAATGTTATCACTTTGAACAAATGCTCTCATGCAGAGGATACAGTATATTGCTATGCTGTCACTTTAGATCCGTTTCTGCCTCCTACTAGTGAGAAAAGTTTAACACCCGCTTGGTGTAGTGTGAGAACCGGAGTGTGAAATGATGATTGGGATTGTCATTTATTGTGTGCGCTCTTCCTCACCCTCTCTTCATCTTGGTGAAATCCACAGCCACCAGTCTGTAGGACATGGCCTTCTCGTTCAGGTAACGGCTGTATCTCCTGATGAAGGTTGACATGTCGTAACCTACGGGGGAAAAGGCCAGGAGAGAGTCGCACGGAGGAAAATATCTCGTATTAAATGTCATGCGAGACAGCGACAGATGTATTCCACTGCTACTGTTATACAGAGTGTGTTTTTGCTGATTCTAAAGACTCTACGGCCAAAAAAGTACCAGTACCAAGTGAAATGTTTGTCCTCTGTTTCTTCTAAATCAAATAAAACAAATCAAAGGTGTTGTGAATTATGCTTGCAGCTTTCAGTATTATGCGTGTGTGCGCTTTACCTTGCAGAGCTCCCTTATCCAGGAAGTTGTTCAGGTTGAACAGAGTGTTTCTCGAGGCCAGGTACTGGATGAAACGCTGAGATAAAAAAGACAAACAACAAAAATAAAACTTTAAATGAAGCTTTGATAGAGGGTGACTGAAATATAATTATGCAGCATACAACACAAACAAGTGAGAGAAGGTGATTTTATTCGGTTTTACTCATTGAATAAAAGTTCTGCCCCTGAAACCCTGTCAAGGATTCATCCTCTGTGGAATATGAATGGTCCAAACAAGATTCTGTGCCAATTCATCGCCAAGATATTAAGATATATAATGTAGTGACACATACATTTCCCTGCTAGGTTGGCTCTAAGAGACCAAAGCCTATGAAGCACCAAATTTTTTAAAGGTTTATCCTCTGATGAACATGAATGCTCAGGTTTTTTGCCAAGTCATCCAGTAGATGTTGAAATGAATGAAAGAATGTGCAAGACGTGTCAAACTGCTGGGAAAGTCTTCCCACAGAGGAAAAGTCAGAGGGTCACTGCGGTCTTAAGAATTCATCCTCTGGGGAGGTTAAAATGTTAATCCGCATGGACAAGTTTTTAGGTTTCAGGGGAACATGTATATATAAATTTTTTTGGTCTATCAAAAACATCATTCTGACAGGCAACCTCTGAGAAGAAGTTATATGACTAACATAGTTGTCAGAATCATCCTCTGGGGATCATGAATGTAGTAGTTGATGAAATATGTCAAAGTCCCGAGAGTATGGCCAAGAGGGAAAAATGCTCAGAGCAACACTAAAGTCTTGAAGACTTGTCCTCTGGGAAAAATTCAATTTGAGCTAATTTATCCAGCAGATGTTGAAATCTCCTTTAAAAGGCACTAGAGGACCCTAGTCTTAAGAATTCATCCTCTGGGGAGGTTAAAATGTTAATTACAAATTTTAAAAATTCTTTTGGGCTATCAAAAAGATAACTCTGACGGGCAAAATAAAGGTAGAAGAAGTTACGTTACCAACAAAGTTGTCAGAATCATCCTCTGGGGATCATGAATGGTCTTGACCACATTTTGTAAGGATTAATCAAGTAGTTGATGGAATTTATCAGAGTCCTGAGAGGATGGCCAAGAAGGAAAAATGCTCAGAGCAACACTAAAGTCTTAAAGACTTATCCATCAATTTGAGCTAATTTATCCAGCAGATGTTGAAATCTCCTCTAGAAGGCACTAGAGGGTCCTAGTCTTAAGAATCTATCCTCTGGGGAGGTTAAAATGTTAATTACAAATTTTAACATTTCTTTTCGGCTATCAAAAAGATCACTCTGACAGGCAAAATCTGGGTAGAGGAAGAAGTGACATTACCAACAAAAGTTGTCAGAATCATCCTCTGGGGATCATGAATGGTCTTGACCACATTTTGTAAGGATTAATCAAGTCGTTGATGAAACTTATCAAAGTCCTGAGAGGATGACCAAGACAGAAAAATGCTCAGAGCACCACTAAAGTAATTGCAATTTGAGCTAATTTATCCAGTAGATGTTGAAATCTCCTTTAGAAGGCACTAGAGGACCCTAGTTTTAAGAACGTATCCTCTGGGGAACCTAACCTGAATGGTCATGACAACATTTTTTGCCGTTTTAGTCAATAGATGTTGAGTTTACTGGCATTTCATCCCAAGGATTTTGATTCTATTCAAGTCTGGACCAATGTGGTGGACTAACAAGACAGCCGACCATCTAAAGACAGACATCGCCATCTCTAGAACAGTCCAATTACTTGACTGAAATGACTTGAGGACACATTTTAGAAAGATAAAACAGACTTAATGAAACACACGCACAGTGTCTGACTGATGAAAATAGCTTGAGCTCATTAGCCAACAGCTAATAACGTGGAATTATCTGATTCATCACTGACATGAATTTGTCTCTATTATAATTTAGCCCCGGGTTTTCTGGGCTATGACTCAAACACTAAATCTGTCAAGACATTTAGACATATTTGGTGATTAAATGTTAATCTAGTGTTATCTTTTCTTTGTCGTGTTACTGTGATTGCCTTCTTACATCGAGGTCAAAGGCCTGGTAAAACACAGCAACCTCGGATCTTGTGGGAACCAGATTTAGTGCTCTACAACACCAGCAGGAAGGAGTATTGAGCCGGTGTATCTCAATTGCTACACCTGCTGCTTTAGATGGTTCAACCTCAGTGACTCGCTTCACCTCAGGCCAAAGCCGTCCGTGTTTAAAAATTAACTTTCCCTCCTGCCGCTCAGTTTCCAGTCAGTTGTTCAGACTCTCATGAGTAGCCTACAAAGAACTGGCGAGGGGAAAACAATTGGCGAGGGGGAGGTTTCAGAGAAAGTAATTAACCTTTGAGAAGAAGCAGAGAATTGGCAGAGTGATATGAGGAATTATTATTTAATAACCTGGAAAATGCTAATGAGATCAAATCAAAGAGGCCAGAAACTGATGAATCATGGCGTCCCTGTTATTTACAGACCTCCTAACATCTCTGTTTGTTATTTAGACATTTCTCAACTGCTGCGTGACACAACAGATCTTTGGTCTGTCTCTGACTATTACTTCAAAGTCAACACGGCTAACTTGATGGTTTTGACGGATCAGATGTTACAAAGAGAGGGCTGGAAGCTTTTTATTTTACATTTACCGAAGACGGCTGCGTAGCACACAGTCTGCTGTTTTTCCAAATACCACGCTGTTTCAAATTTAAACCTCTTCATCGCTTTTCCTCTCCTCTTCTGAGAGTTTCTCTGAGAAAAACTTCAACATTGAGAAATGAATAATGTGGAGGACTTGATTTATTAACTTCCTTCAGCTCAGGTTTTTGCTTTCTGGAGCTGGAAACTCAAACTGTAGAAAGAACATTTGAGAGATTGTAGGAGTACCTCGGCAATAACTGAAAATATAGTCAACTACAAATTCAATTTACTCATACCATCAATGACAAAAAAAGGATTTTAATTTGCAATTGTCACATATTTTAGTACCTTTATTGAACACCTTAATTTTTCACTCTTTCTTGAGTCCAGCAGGGGGCGCTTCCAATTTTCACAAACAAAAGTCAGATACAAAATCTGAAAGTCTGAAAACGTATTATTTTAGACAGGCCTACTCAGACTAACATTTGATGTTCTGATGCTGAGTCCGAACGTACAACTTTTTGTTTAAATCTTTGTTGAGTTGATGTGTATTTTATTGATTTTACTATTCTACTGACATGTTTTTTGATTGTTCTGTAAGGTGTCCTTGAGTGCTCTGAAAGGCGCCTATAAATATAATGTATTATTACCATTATTATTATTATTATTATTATTATTATTATTGTTGTTGGATCATGTGAAATCTTCCAACTCAGAATGGAAAACATTTTCTTTAAGAGTTCCTGGTCTTGATCTTTTGTTTAGTTTTTTTTTTATTATTTAAGTAGTTACAACTGAGGATTTTGAAAATAGAAAATTATGAAAATTTCAAAATTTAAGACCTGAATTTGTGAAACAAAGCAGCAACTTTATACAAGTAAAGTCATAAAAGGGGGGAAAAAAAATCAAAAATTTACATAAAAAGTTGTAAATTTGAAAATCATCAAGTTGTACGGGGAAAAGAGTTGTAAAGTTTACAAGAATGAAGTTATAGGTTTATTACTAAAACAGACACACTCATGAGAATAAGGTCTGATTTTACAAACAGTGTAAACTTGGAAATTTATAGGTATAGAATAAGTGACTTTTATAATAATACAGATATAAGATAAAAAAGTTATACACTTTTAAGAAGAGGTCATAAATTTGTTGGAATGTTTTTGTAAATTTCAGAAAGTCGTAAAATTATGTAAATAAAGTTATAACTTTATCAGAAAGAGGTAAATTTAGGAGAGAACAATTTTAATCTATGAAAAATAGTTGTAATTTTATGAAGACAGAGTTACTTTTACTACCGAGGTGCCTTATAAACAAATATTAAGTCCAACTATCGTCTTTGTCACGACTCATAGCTGGGATCTTTTTCCAAAATGTCAACTTTGCTTTCTTCTCTAATACTCTAAAATCACGGCAATTTTTCCACTTTCAGATTGGTGTTCGAAGTTTCAGTTTGAAATATTAGCCAGGCGGCATAATTTAAAAGTACGCGCGCAGGTGTCAGCCACAGGTGTGCGAGATGAAAGGCGAGCAGTGACAATCTCATGAGTGTTTACAAAACCCGTATTAACATTTCTTCTTGGTTGTGTAAGAAGAGCTTCTTATTGTTTACTGATTGTTAAAAAGTGAAGATTTTAGTTCACTCTGAATACCACCTGGTGAAAAGACCTTTTTTTATTTCAGATGGTGTTATTTGAACCTTGAGCCTACGTGCTACGAAAACAGAAGAGTGAAACGTAACAGCTGGTTAGTTAACCTCGCTCCAAGAGTGCTTCAGCATGTGTTTGTACTTGGAATATCTCTGGAGTTTTTACCCTGTATCTTCTTCTGACAGATGGTATTTGCAAAGCTGTGAGGCAGGTTATGTAATAATTCAGTTAGTCAAAACTACACCTACTGTATTCCACCGACTGAGCTGCAGTTTTAGAGTTAGTTTGCTGAAATACAGCTACTCAAGGCACTGCAAAGATCGTATTTCTAAAAGAAGGACATAAATAATCAGTGATAGAAATAAAGCAGAAGATTTTGTGTCTTTTTTCTGTTGTGTTTGCAGTTGTCAGGATCGTGTCTCTGTTGCTGAATGAATAAAATGCTTTCTACATTTTTTGTTGCCAAGTGGAAACATTAGGGAGAACAGAGACCTGACTCGAACTTTGGGCCGTAAAAACCTTGAGACTTAACCTAGACTGGGTCTCCACAGACCGGTGCTGAACTCCTTTGTGGTCCCTCGTGAGTATCTCTGCTATCTGGTCTTGAACAGCAGCCTACAGAGGGACAAGTCTTGGCCGCGGTCCATGGTTTTGGAAACTCGGGCCTCGGGCTCCCCAAAAGCATCTTAAAGTTAAGGCGGTTTCTGTCCAACTGACTTAAAATGATCTGAGATTTGCAAGCTCGCCAATTTCTCGATCTGGACGTGAACCAGCTCTTCCTGGCTGGTTGGAGCATCTAAGAATATGCGTGTGTGTGTGTGTGTGAGTGAGTGTGAGTGCGTGTGTGTTTGGGAGCTCAAATATGCTTGCGGGCATGTGTGTTGGATTCAGCTGCACTGACTCGTTTCCAAGGGCTCTGGGACTGTTTAAAAAGGCATAAAGAATTTGATTTTGTTCTGGTCCTTTTTTGTGTGTGTGTGTGTGCTCACGCTGTGGGGACAAACTTTGTTTTCGCTGTCTCACGGGGGGATTCAGCTCTCATATGTTGACAGAAAATGAGTCCCAAAAAGGTAAACGGTGGGACTTTTGCATCATATGTTGGGCTTATTGGTGTGTTGTAAGTAAATACGTGTATTTAAGGAAATTACTATAAACAAGCCTGAAATTTTAACATTGAGAACCGAGTTCATCTCTCTCCATCTGTGAGGCCACAAGCAGCAGAGTCCAAACTGTCCCTACTGTCACTCTGGACTTGATCCTGATCAACTCGAGGGGGACGACTGTGCCAGTAAATACTGGGCTCAGACCACGAATTTATTTACACGACGTTTAGTGGACTGAAACTTGTCATGCCTTCAACACTTCCTCGTTTTCCATGTATGATTCACGTCTATCGGGTATCACTATTGATGGTGCTTTATTTGGTCACTGTGTAGAAAGTAAACATGCACACCAGTCGCTGCGTTGCTACTATCACAGATACGGATAATCAGAAAATACCGTATGTTGTCTCTCATTCAATCATACATATCTTTGTTGTTGCATGAATCTAGTCAAAAGCCACTAAATACCAGCTGACAAAGAATCCCCTATAGGGCTCGGCAGTATAGCCTTAAATCAATATCACGATATATTGAGCAGACTTCGATAACGATAAATAGATGATAACTACTCCATAAGAGGCTCACCCCCTCCCACATTAACTTCTACTTCAGCTGCTACAACTTTTGAACAGTCCTCCATCTCCTCACCTGTCTTTACCTCTTTGTTACGGACTAAATGGGGTGGAGTCATGTTGGGCGGTATGAACAAAATCTTATATCACGGTAACAGTATATATCACGGTATGTTTTTTCCCTACTGTCGCATTTGTTCTTTTTATTTTAATTTTAGACTCTGATTTGTAAACAAATGCGAACAAAATGCCAGAACAGTCTGGCGATTTTTTATCATATGGAGTACCTTTGGCGAAAGACTCTTGCCAAGCTCTTTTGTATGAGAGGAGCTGCTGCATCTTTAGTTTTTGGTGCGGCAGGTGCGCCATGCATCTTTTGGCTCTCATAATAGAGCTTGGCGTGTTTGATCTTTACGTGGTGGAAGAGGTTGTTGGTGTTTCCACCTCCAGCAACGACAGCCACACGACACTCTTTACCTAGTATTGTTTTTTGATCATTGTCGGATTTTCTAAATCTGAAGAATCTCCAGACAACTGATGACTGTGTCCGAAATGGATCCCTAACCTCTAAATATAGGCAACTATATGGGGGTTAGCACCATTTTGAGGGTTGTCCAAAACCTCAGTGATCAATTCCAGTGCCCCATAGGCGACTCGAAATTTCCCATAGAGCATTGCAAAATGCAGTGACCATCCGATGGTCACTCACCGGTGGTGGGCATCCCGTTATGCATCGTGTCTCGCCATGTAGTGTCCGAAACCTCTGGTGATTGCGCTCACTACATAGTCAGCTATATAATGAAATCTCATAAGGGGGTAAGGGGTTGGGGATTGAGTGATTCATTTTGGACCTTTGTCGCGACTTGCGGCCTTTTTCGGAACGAGTTCCTCCTCCTCTTCCTCATGTTGGGTGGGTCGGGCTGCCTCTGTTTGTTCGGTACTGCCACTAATCCCCGCGTCCGCCATGACCACCGCCAGTGAAGCTGCTTCTTCTTTGTCGAAACTATGCCAAGCAGTCTACTGGACACACTGGTGGTTATAGTCAGCGCACCCAAACCTCACCAATTAAACAGGGCGAACAAACTCCGCACGGCACACTCGTGAATATACGGAAACCCACCCAAACGGATGCACTCCGACAACTAGAATAGCAGCAGACATCTTCTCTCAGTGTAAACGGTATAGCAAACTTTCTACCGGTAGACACTCTAATACCGTCACACAGTATATTCCGTCATACCGTCCAACACTCGAGTGGAGTCACGTTTCTGACGTAGGACAGCGTCTAAAAGGGACATAAGACCAAAGCCTACCTACACACATCCAAAACTAAATTTTATTTATTTTTTTGACACCGAATATACCAACATGGGCTAAATGACATTGGGTATTGTCGTAAATTTCGGTATCCGTAAATTTTTGATTTATCGCCCAGCCCTGATCCCCGAGGACAAAGCAAGAAGGAAAACGCAAAATGAGATTCAGTTTTGACACACTGCGTCGACAGGCTCCGTTTTTAGCCCCAAAAGGTTCAATCGCACAGATTGTGATAATAGCGCGGTGACACTAGCGTTTCTTCGGTGTTGAAAATGAACTCAGGTTCAAACTTTGCCAAGATTTCCAGAGATAAAAAGGCGGTAAAGAGGGAGAGACATGGCAACAGATGAGCTCACACAATTCATAAGCTCCTTCTCTGCCTCCTCTTGTGTGCAGACTGCCGCTCTCCTCTCTTCCTCATCAAAAGTCGGTCTTATGAGAGCTCGCTTTTCTCCCTCCGCCTTAAAAAACAAAAGGCAGCGGCGGAGGGAACCCACACAAAACGCAAGGATATAGTTAAAAAGAAGAAATCTATAAAGGGGCAGACAAACTTGGCGCAGAGAGGGCGGCTCAGAAACCCCGCTGAGCTCCAGATTATTCAGCGAAGACGGTTCCAAAAGAAAAGATCCCGCTCTGAGAGGAGAGTCGGATTCTGAACAAATGTGGAAGAGAGGAGAAGATGTACAGAGACGGGCGAGAGAAACAGGTCGGCTCTGCTCGTCAAATAATTCATGTTAGCATATCGGAGAACAACCTCATGTATTATTGATACGTTTAGATCCTGGCTACTCCCTGCTTCAGTCTCCGATGAAACACAGCTATACATAGGAGCTGCCAGAGCCCGGCTTTCTTCTTCTTCTTCTGGGTTCTTCCTCCTTCTCTTATCCGCAGCTTCTCTTCCTCCTCCCTCCTTCTACATCTTTCACTCAAAGTGCACAAGTTGGTGGTTTCCAGAGTAACAGAACACCATGGCACCGGCTCTGACCTGAGGGGGATTTTCTTTGCTTTTTTGAGTCATGAAGTCGGGTTATGTAGAGGAGACACCAAGAAGTAAGTTCTGTAGACTTCAGCCTGTGTATTGTTACTTCGATGTTACTTCAAGACAATCCTGCGCACACGTCTACTTAGTCGGGATTTCCACCGCATCCGGAACGGCAGGGATTTTCATCGTACGCCAATTCCTACTGGATCTGTTTGTGAGGCGAATTTCATTGCGGTTACGGACAACAGGAATTGCAAGAACTCACAAGAACCCGCGGATTCATGTGGAATCGTGCGATATCGCGTTGTCTTGACGGTAGATTGTGTCCTTCCAGAGGAGGAAATCTACTTCTAGACTTCTAGAATCAGCATCTCCTCATCCATGGTGTCAACAGGATGAAATGACGTCTATAAACCTTTCACTTGTTCGTCTCCGCCCTTTTGCATGGTGTCGAATACGATCCGCCTGAAACTCGGAGTGTTTTGTTCTGAAAAGAAACCGGACGTTTTCCCGACTTCCTTTCCAGCACGGGTTAATCTGTGCTGAATTTATCCGGTATGCTCCAGCGTCCAGAAAAATACAACTCTTGCGATCCACAGTGGAACAGAAAGAAGCCGGTGGAAAGTGACACATTAACATGAATAGTTACGATCAGCTACGATCGTCGGATACGGCCTTTTCGTCACCATTCCGGATGCGGTGGAAATTGCCAGTAATCGGTTTAATAATGTCGATGGTGTTGGTTTGGAAATTAATTATGAAAACCTTTAGTTTCTATTAGCGCTGGGCGATAATCTGATAATTTACCGACAATGACCAACGTTATTTTGCCCATGTCAAAATATTCTGTGTCAAATAAATAAATAAAAGTTGGTTTTGGACGTGTGTAGGTAGGCTATGCTCTCCGCTGAAGCGACGGCTTAAGTAGACGAAGTTAATGTAACGTGGGGGTGAACAGCTTGTGGAGTAGCTATCGTCCGTTTAGCGTCATCGAGGTGAACTGATCAATATATCGTGATATCGATTTGAGCCCATATCACCCAGTATTAGTTTCTATTGAATCAAGGATCCAAAACCCTGGTTTCACATGGTAAGATGGATCGTAGACAACTTGAGCATGAGCAGATGGGATTTTGCTTGACACAACCATCAACACCACCTGAGATAACAAGTCATTCTAGATCAAGATGGAGGTAGATTTTACAGAGGCAAAGATTTTAAGTTAATACCCATCTGTCAAGGAGCTGTCAGAGGTTTTTGACCAATCATAATCAAGTATTCAAAACAGCCGATCATAAAGACAATTCAACATCTGGAAGAATGTATTAAAAAATTTAGATTTAATAAAAGTAAAGCTTTATTATAAACAGTGAGAATTAGTGTCCTCAGTTGAAGACAGGACTCTTCATTTGAATTACAAAGATATCCTGGCTGTTTGTAATATTGGTGGATATTTGTGAAATGTTAAAAAATATATAATAATTTTTGTGTCAAGATGAAACTTATAATTTCTTCTCAAGTGAGCTTAAAACGTCAAATCCAGGAAATCCACATAAAAGAAATAGATTCCTGAGTCTGGAAGTTCTGGATGACTGTCACTCCATCAGAAATCAAGAACTTTATATTTTTCTACATTTACTTTCACAATAGCTGCTCTTAACTTTGTTGCAACACCAACAAACCACGTGTAAAAACTCCACTGCCCTGACAACAGCACCGTCACACCTCCAGGAGACGCCTCTGTGACTGAATGGGCCCTCTTATGGTCACACCACAGCTCCATCAGACATTATTGACTTTGCACCAGGTAGCTTTTCATGTCTATTTGATATCGAGTCCACCTGATAAGGACATTTGCATTCCTCTGGGTAATTTCCAGATAAGTTCAGGGTTACTGCTCCTGTGTGAAAGGGACTACAGTCTGAGACGAGACACAGCATTTGTTTAAATATGGAGATAACCGCGCACACTTTAGGGTCAGTCTGTCTTCACAGGAATTCGCACTTGGTTTATATAAGGGAAAGAAAAAAGTAGAAGGAAAGAGTTCTTCTTACAGCGCGACAAAAAGTTGGAAAATGTCAAAACCTTCAAATTTCAATCGATTCTTTAGGTACTTGAATCCCAGAGGAGATCTGTTGGTACATGTTTCACTCAGACACGCACCAAAAGGACCATTTGGATGTTAATTCAAGGACAGCTGTCAGGAGGCTGCACACTGAATCCTACTCCCACCAGTCGGGGGCTCAACCTGCTCCAGGGCACCTTGGCAGTGCCCAGGAAGTAAACTGGCACTTCTTCAGGTACGAGCGAAAATTCCAGGCAGCCAACCAGATCCCTGAGCCACCGCCGCCACGGGCAACAGTGAGGCAATTAAAACACACAAATTTTCCTTAGGGTTAGATATTTACGATGGGATTTTTATCAGAATAGAAATTTTCTGAACATTATAATCTGAGCGACTGTTTCACAAGCATAGATGTGTGCAAACTTAAAATGTATTTAGGGGCACAAATCAGCCGAGGCAACTCAAGATGTTTTTCATGTAAATACCGCGGTGAAGTTAGTTTTAGGTTGGATATTTGAAGGACATTCACTGCGGATCTACCGGTGTCTTCTTACTCTCCATGACCAGGAATAGGTGAAGGTGAAAAAGGCTGGCTCTGTGGAGAGATCTACACTGAGGAAGGTGGAGTCAATTCTAAAGAACATGGATCACCAACTTCATCACCTTGATGGACCAAAGGGCCAATGGTGGTGGACGGCTCCTCTCTCTTCGCTGCAGGACAGAAAGATTCAGAAGATCTTTTGAACCAACAGCCATCAGACTTTTTAACTCTTGTGTAAATAGTAGATAACTTTTATAGACATATTATGTGAGACAACAGACAATTGAATTTCCCTACGGGGATTAATAAAGTTATTCTTATTCGTAGCAACAGCAGCGCAGTCAACGTCGGATGTTGAATAAGGGACCATCAATAAATTACTGGTTGATGTTCTGAGGAAAAGGCTGTTTACCTTCAATAGCTTCCATGTCATGTGACCAATTGACCTAAAATTAATTCCAAATATTAGTCCTTATGTCAACCAATAAATCACTTTTTTTGTGCCCCTGAAGTTCTTTGTGTGCTCCTCACTTTTTCAATTTAAGAGAACATGTGCTCCTTAGTGTGAAGCCCTTTAATTGGATAATAATCCAGGGTTGTCAGTACGATAGGATTGGATATGATACGACACGGTCAATACGAGCACCACTGTGAGGACTGACAGTGATAGCACTGTGTTTTATTTTTTATTGTAAATATTGATATTTGGCGCCACTGTTGCTTTAATTGTGCCGAATTAGTCGAAAATGATACTAAACTGCTGTTTGGATCTTTTATCAGGGTTCCTACACAAGTATGAAAATAAATTTGATCAGTTTCAAGGTCTTAAAAATGATGGAAAATGAAAAATAAAGAATGAAAAAATATTTAATGTTTCCAGACTTTTACAACAGATCTAAAATAGAAAAGTAGGTTTGTCCAAAAATAATTCTAAATAGTAGAGTATGGAAAAGTCTGTAACTGTGTAGGAACCCTGTTTTATCCACCCTCATTAAAACACCAGGTGCTTATCTGCATTCATATCCACAGTCTATTGGCTCCTACTGAGGTATTTATTAATGCTTTATGTGGCAGTGTCTTGTTTTACAGTTACCAGGCAACAGACAGAAAGTTTTCCTCAAAAACATCCCCTAATAACAGAAAAGAAGTTCGTATATTCAAGTTATATCCCTAAAACGCTGTGTAAATCTGACATTATCAGTATACACATAAGAAGAGCAAATTTGCATCCTAATTCATGCTCAAAATCGTCTTTCTTTCGCACTAACGAGGGATTATCCAGACAATTATATTCCGTTTTCATTATTCAGAAGTGGTTTAATACGGAGCGCCATATTAAACACATTAGAAGATGTTATACAATGACTAAAACAGGGACGGTATGCTGCTACATGCTCGCTCGTGGTTAATAATTCATGGCCAATATGTGTAATTTAACATAAAGTGTTGGTAATGAGCGGGAACAGGAGGCTGAAAACCAAACTGCTCCTTAAAGAGGAGTGAGTAATCTGCTCGGGGGGAAAGCTGAACTCTCTGACTTCAGATCTGTTTCATCTCTCCTCCCTTCGGTTTTATAAAAAAAGAGGAATTCACAGACCGGACCGGCTGCTGAACACGCGTGTGCTGACGTCACGCGAAACGCTACCTGGGAACGCTGAATCGGTTCCCAATGAACAACCAGAACTTCACCAGCATGGAGATTATTGACTCAACTGTTCAAGGTCCGCTTTCCAGCTCAAGGACACCCACCCAAAAGTCCTGAAAATAACCACCTATGTCTCCTCCGAGTCTCAACATATTGTACAGAGTGTTTACAGCGAATCAAAGAGATCCACTTTGGCTGTTTCGCTTCCCGGCGCTGGCCAGGAAATCCACACGGGAATTTATTTTTGGCTGCGGCGCTCGGTTTTTTTACTTTTCCCCCCTCGCTGAAAGAGACACACACATGCACAAAATCGTCAGAAGTGACTGCGAACCGAGTTCCACTGAAAGGTGATGACTCACACGAGAAGAATGAGTCGTGATCGGGCGGCGTTGAATGAAAGCAGCTCTTATGCAAGCAGAAAAAACACACACAGACACACGCAGACACGCAGAGGGGAAACATACATGAACACACACACAGACTGCTAAATCCAGCCTGGGATTCTCCTCCTTCTCCTCCTCACCTCCTCCTCTGTAGTATTTCTCCTCCTCTTACATAATCGCGCATTTAGCTCCCCAATCCCATCTGAGTGTGAAAGAGTGGCTAACAGGCGCAGGGCGGGTGCCGAGAGTGATAGGATTAAAGAAATATGTCGAAATTTCAAAGGTTTCTGCGAGAACATATCCTGCTTCAGCTATACCCCAGAGTGTGTGTGTGTCTGTGCGTGCGTGTGTGTGTGTGTGCGTGTGTGTGCGCGCTCGTCTACAAGGTGACAAGGCTAATAGTGTGTAGGCTCTTGCTCCCAGGGGAGTACTTGTGTCTTGCTGGTGGATGAGTGCGTCTGTGAGGTCAATGATGCAGCCGAGCAACATGAGTCATCAAACACACACTCATAAATATAAATACACACACACACACACACACACACACACACACACACACACATATATAAACACACGGTGGGTATCAGCACGGTTTACTCCCTCAAACACACTCGTCCTGGTGCTGCCTCGTACATACTTGATGGAGTACAGAGAGTCAGACACGTTATTGTAACAGTTTTATAAATATATCAGGATTATGTTTTAGTCCAACTGAAGGGGATAAAGGGTCAAAGTGGGCTATCTATCTCATTACAAATCTATCAATTATTCCTACAATATACAGGATCTAGTCTAGAAATTGTATAAGCTACTCAAGTATATAAGATGCAGTCTACTTCAATCAATCAGTCAGTCCCACCCCACAATAGAAACCTGTATTAAAATGCATGAACTTAGAAAGAGCTCGATTTCATATAAACAGGAATGTGTGCACTGAGGAAACGCCGTTTTAAAATTCAAGATAAGGAAACACTGGAGGTTTAAAATCTGAAAACAAAGTAACTAAATAATAAATAAAATGAAATACAAACAACAGTAAAAGATACTAAAATAAGAGCATCAAAATAGCTCAATAAAAGGTGATCCTGTCATTAAAACTAGAGGAGATAAAGGCTAAAATACTTAAATAAAGTTAATGATTTAAAATTTAGTAAAAAGCAAGACTAAAAAGGTATGTTTTCAGTTTGCTTTTAAAGAAATGTACTTTTTGGTTTCCACTTTTTTCAGCAATGTTCAGTTTTCCTGCAGATGTGTAGCATTAGGATAAACTCACTGCCTAAAACTTATTTGTTAAAACTTGCACCATCCCCCTCTACTGGTCACTTGTTGAGTTAAATCGTTAGTCTTGTCAAACTAAGTATATTCACAGATTCTTATTATACAACTTTTTTCTTCTTTTAAATGCACGATTAAAAGACAATAAGCATTAAAAAGCAAGACAACCGAACTGGTCCACTTTCCCAGCACACTTTAGGCTTTGACGCTTGTAATGTGGCGCCATCTTCTGGGTAAAATAGATTAATGTATCGATACATTTTAAACCCATTTGTTGGTCCCACCAGTGTATAAGACATAAATCACTTTTAGGTGAAATAAAAGGCATAAACATGCATCTTACACACCAAGATGAATGTTGCAGCCCGCTTGCTTCTCTAGTTATACCAACTTTAGTAACAACCGCACGATAGCAATACACAGCAGTCTGAGGAGCCATAAACAAACCTCAACCAAAACGCCACTCTATAGCCACAAATAATGCTCAGAACAGCACCTAACTTCATCAACAGTTCATATAGGGTCCCAGCCATAGTACTAGACACCAAACACCTTTTTAACTTTGCCTAATTTCTTTAGCAAACGGACCAAACACAACTCACCTACTCACTTCCAGCAGCCGCTTGTTTGTAGCAAGACCTAGGGCCAGTCCATTAAGGACTGCTGCGGGGTGACGCAGCTCAAGGAAGAACATTTACTTATATAAATTCAGTCATTCTCTAAGAAACTCTGTATTGGATTTTTCAACTTATGACTGATGTTTTTTGGAAAATGTTTTTGTAAGAAATAAAGTGATAAAGTTTTTTGAATTCTTCCACTGTGGTCCCGAAATTGTTCAAAATAGTGCTTTTGTTTTTTTCAAAAATACCTCGTTATTCGACAAAGGTCACAACAGGTACGAGTGTGTATTCATAAAATCTTCAGTAGAGAAATTCACTCTGAGTCTCAAAGAACATTTTAGAGAAAAGTCTCTCCGCCGAGCGTTGAATCGTTTGGTGTGCACCGCCAAAGCTAAAGCTTGTTCTTTGTAGAAACATGATAAAACATTCAACATGTTAAATCAGTTCACTTTCAAATCCTTCTACTATGATGCACTTTGCTGCCCTAGATTCCAATGTAAGAGCTTGGAGCATTTGTTAGATGTAAAATGGGTTGTTTTTCATGTTTCTCCTTTCTACTTGCTGCTTCTCTGTTTGATTAGCGGGTAGGTATTGCAATATTCAGCCAACCCTTACACCACCATGGTAGAGACACATGAACTTTACAGTAACTTGCAAGTTATTTTGAGTCAATTCCAAATTTACAAGGATTCAAGAAAGGCTGACAAATCTGAAAATTCATGAGTCCAGCCTTGCCTACTTGTTTGAGACAATGAGCCAAAACAATCCCCTAAATTGCTGAATTGTAATTTTTCCAACCAGCTCAAGGCTTGGCCCTTGGGTTTCAACCCATTGGTGCCATAATGTCACCTCAACTCCCTTGTTAAAGGTGGGGTAGGCAGGAATCCGTTAAAGAAGCATCTTTCTTTGTGGTTTATTTAGAAAAAAGCTTTTAATATCAGTCAATAGATATAAGTTATTGATGACGTTTGGTAATATAACAATATCACTGTGTTTTGTTATGTCTGTGTAGTCAACATTTTAAATTGTCTGAGTGGCCCGCTCTTTCTGACTGTAAACAAAGCCGTTCCCCGCCTCCCCCAACCTGATTGGTTGTGAGGCAGACGCTGCTCCCCCATGTCGTTCACGAGCCCAAACAAAGTTAGCGTGCTACAATATCTGACACTAGAAACCAACCAGAAAGTTCGGAAAATTGTCTGAATCCTCCTTTGGCCTCGACTGCCGACACAAGCAAGAAAACAAAGTAAATACCGGAGACTCTGGAGGAATACGGGCGCTTAAAACGGAGGTAGACTGGACAAGAGCTGAAAACCCGGGTCAACAATGATGGGGGACGCTTCAGGATCTTGGTGACCCTGTAACCTTTCTGCTGGACAGGTAGACCTGCTGTAGCGTGTTGTAGCGCCGCTAAACTGTTGACCTCGGGTCCTGGACTATGTCACTTTATCCTAGTTGTAGAAGTCCTGCAAACATTGTGTTTGCTGGTCGTCTGTTGGCATCTACGGTAGCACCAATGCTGTTTACATTCACATTGACTGGGCCCCATTTGTAATTATCTGAAGTGTTTATCTGCATTATATCTGAATTGAATTGGAACGAAAAGAACAAGTAGGAGCGTCTGTTTGTGGGCGGGGCTTGCTGGAGCAGAGAGGAGGAGGTGAGGGGAAAACTGGTTGAGAGGGGTAGAGTTTACATTCTACGCTACCTTTAATGGGTGTGGTTTTCTAAAGTATGACTCGGCTAACTGTTGCCTCTTTAACTCAACGTATCAAAAAAATACCTTCCCTTATAATTACTGTTACCTTTGTAATCATGGGTGGTGCAGATAACATATTTTCTTGACATAGTTGAGCCACAGTTTAGGAAATGTTTTCGAAAATTCAGATTTTACACTCTCTGGTTAGTTTTTGCAAAACTCTGAGCCTGCAGACACCACGGCACAACTCTAATCTCATCCGGTTGTACATCTGCAGCGTCGAGCTCTATGACTTGTATATTCCTGGATCACTTTAGGCGAGAGGCCGAATGCAGTCAAACAGCTAATTGTTATGGTTTAAAAGCCATTGTATCGGGGGGTTGAAGCTGCCAAGCTAATTACAGTACTGCTAATTAAACCTGGCACTTGAGGAGAAAGTCGTGGAAGGAGTAAAACGACTTCTCACAGGCTTTTAAGAGGAAGCGAGTAACAGGGGAGCAAACATAAAAAGAGATGCAGTAAAAACAAGATTACCTCATAACAGCCCAAAAGAAAAGCTGAAAACAAAATAAGACCAGTAGTATTCAGTTTGCTGCCCCGCATGACTGAACACATTAAGGGGAGGGGAAATATGGGATTTCTCAATTTCATGGAACATTAGGAGGCACAGTGTAGTGTGCCCTTTAAACAATGTCACTCCCACAGATGTAGAGCAAGGGTTTAATTAAAAAAATATCAATACACTCGGGACTTGTCAAACAAATCGGATGAGAAAATCTGTGATCAGCCAT
Organism: Xyrichtys novacula; assembly: GCA_962446985.1. Lineage (NCBI taxonomy): Eukaryota > Metazoa > Chordata > Actinopteri > Labriformes > Labridae > Xyrichtys > Xyrichtys novacula. The sequence continues at coordinate 3,267,972 of OY660886.1, forward strand.
ATCTAACTGGATAAAGTCACTGTTTTACAAGATCCCAGTATTAGGAGTCACAATAACTGAGCAAAACAAATCCAACCGTGAAGAGCAGTGCAGCAAATGTTCAGCTTTTGTAATTTGGTTACCATTAGTGTTGTTTTTGGTGGCCTGTTTTATTCTTGGTTTCATTTGGTGTCATTTAGTTCGTATTAGTTTTAGTCAAGTTCAAACTCATATTTGTTTATTCAAGATTTAGTCAACAAAAACTCAGAGCATTTTAGTCTAGTTCTGGTCAGAATAACCGATGACTTTTTTAGTCTAGTTTTAGGTGATGAAAACTGATGAGTATTTTAGTCTAGTTTTAGTCAATGATTTTACTGTGAAAGAAATAAAAGTCTAATAAACACATGTAGCCATAAACGAAGAAGAGAGGCATGTTAATGCATTTGTTTAAATTAGGGCCCGACCGATATGGATTTTTTGGGGCTGATGCTGATACCGATTAATAGGGTGGAAAAAATCAGATTACCAATTAATTGGCTGATTTTTAAATTTTTTTATGAGGTCATAAAAAATTATATATATACTGTAGATATCTACAGTATATATATATTTTGGAGATATACTGTAGGCTACTGCTCTTCACGCCAACAGGAAGACCGATGGATCAAACTTGGACTAGAAAAGCATTTTCAGCTACAATCAGCAAGTTTTGGCCGATTCTTGATTAGTCTCAAACAGGCTAAGATTGGCCGATTTAATCAACTCACCGATAAATTGGTCGGGCCCTATTTTAATGTACTGTACCGGTCCGGAATAAGGGATACTTTGATTCACTTACAGAGTCAGTCAGTCAGGTGAGAAATTGATGCGATGGGCAAACCTCTTTGCCCGACCGCGAGTTCGGGGATTGAGGGTGTGACGTCGCCTGCGTCTGAGCAGGGCGACGTCAAAGCCGAGGAAACAGAAAACAATAAAAACGCAACTCAACATTTTCGTCTCGTCTCATTTAAGTCAACGAAAATGAACAGACATTATAGCAGAGTTTTTATTCTGTTAACCACATTTAGTCTCGTCTTTATTCATCAAAAATATTGCATTACATATTTAGTTATAGTTATTGTCACAAGACCACCATTTACGTTTCGTCTCATCTCGTTTTCGTCACGTGATAAGGGTTCGTTGACGACGATATTTCATCATAATTTTCATTACAAAAGCAACACTAGTTGCGATCCATGTTGAAAAATTTACAGCTGTAATGCATTTTATAGCTTTAACACTTGCAATTTTTAAATTAGATTATTAGCATTAAGGAATAATGGTTCCTGGATTCTAGACAGTAAAGTCAGGACTATAGTATCACTTCAGCTTTAGCACCAGATCAATGGTAGAAAACCAAATAAGCTAAAATAGCTTCAGTAAATTAGTTATGTGAACCCTTACTGGCATTTTTTAACAAGGAAAATTAAAAATGAAGGCTCATGATAATGGTCATTACAAAAACAATCATGGAGACATCAGCTTCACAGTCAGCTAACGACTTACACAAGGTTTACGTATTGATATTACAAAGATTTGGCATGCTAGTTAGCCACACATGCTAATAATTGATCTTGTATTGAATGCATACCCTCTTTTAACAAGGTACAAAAAAATAACCACGATTCAGACTTCTTTAACTCATGAAAACAACTCAACATGTAAAAAGGAAAAAGCTACAGTTGCTGGACTAAGATTGACAGTCAAGGATGACGGGGGTTCGAGTTCAGTCGTATAGCAGCAGGTATGTCTAATCAACCAAATCAGTATTGAATACAAAACAAAGTAATTGAAATGGATGCAGACATCCCTGACTGGGAGAATCACTATTGAGCCGCTCGTTCCCTGCAAGTTTCTGGATGGTTGAGTCTGCTGAGCCCAGTAGGTAGCACTGCCAAACACACAGAAACAAACTCACACACACTACTTTCATCTATTGATCACACAGATGCAGCCAATTTACTTGAGCTGGGAAAACTTGTTAAAGTGCCCGAGGTAACATAAGGGAAGTGTGTGGAAAGTACGTCCGCTCAGCGTGGGTCAATCTTGACTTGTTTCGATAAAGATAGGATGTTTGGATATGAGGGATAGGCAGGGGTCTTTATAGAGTACATACACACACAGACATGTACTGTCCTGTATATTCAAGAGAGGACCACAGGCTACTCTGACCACACAGGGACATCTGTTTCTGATCATTGTGATGGATCAGAGGATTAGTCCCAAAATGCTCTTGGCGTGAAAAACATTCTTCAATTAACATTTTAGGAAACAGAGACATGCTCTCACACACACACACACAAGCTGTCCTATACAGTCATCTGGGGACAATATGTCTACAACGGCCATGTGGGGACATCAGTTTCTGGTCATCGCAGTCGATCTTAGTAAAAGTATAAAATGTACTTTCTCAAAAATATATTCCATCAGAAACATTTGAGGAAACACACACACACACACACTCTCTTTCCTTTATAACCAAGAGGGGACTATAACGCCACAATAATTATGCAGGGACATCTGTTTCTGGTCAATTTAGTGGATCATGGTATTACTAAACAAAATGCTCTTTATCCAACATTTATTACGGTGGTCGAGAACTGCCTCTGCTGCAAATAAAAAAAAGAATGCAAAAAAAAAAGAAGTCACAACGGAAGTTACTGACGCAAAATAAAAATTAAAAAATGAAGCCCACCGCAAATAAAAAAAGGAACAGCGCAGATGACAAAAAAAGCCACAATAGAAGTTAACAATGCAAAAAAAAATTATTAACTGCCAAAATAAAAGGATGCTAATAAAAAAAGTGGGAGTGAGCTGCCAGGGAGCAATAAAGATGATACAGTGACATTCTTTTTTTGCATTCTCTTTTGCAGTCTTGTTATTATTATTATTATTATTATTATTTTGCATTCTTTTTTATTCGCAGCAGTGGCAATTTTTGTTTTGCATTCTTTTTCTTTGCATTCTTTTTAATTTGCAGCAGTGGCATTCTTTTTTTACATCCTTTTTTATTTGCAACAATTGCATTCTCTTTCACATTTTTTAAAATTGTAACAGTGGAATTCTATTTTTGCAAATTTTTTTGCTTTTTTTTTGCTTTATTTTTTATTTCAGCAGTGGCATTCTTTTTTTTGCATTTTTTAAATTGTAGAAGTGGCATTCATTTTTATTTGCAGCAGTGAAATTCTTTTCTACATTCTTTTTTTTTTTTTTACATTTTTTGCTATCTTTTTTATTTGCAGCAGTTGCACGCTTTTTTGCATTCTTGTTTTTGCAGCAGTGGCAATTCTCAGCCACCGTAATTTGTTCTCATAAAACCTTTAAAGAAATAGGCGCACTATGACACACACACATGATCTTTCCTATACAACCAAAAAGGGACTGACAATGTAAAATGATCATGTGGGGACATCAGTTTCTGTTCGATCAAAAATGACAAACAGAATGCAGAACCAACTCTTAAGGGGCTTCCTTACAAATTCATTTATTATATTTTCTTGATTTTAATTTTGAAGAAATCGCAAAGGATACAGTCTAGAGGGATGTTTTAGTGAGTTTCTTAATGCAGTGAAGACATTATCAGAAAGGAAATGTTGTCTTTAAATGCTTACGTTGTATTATCAAAGCTACATTTACATTAGACGCCGACACACTGACACTGAGCACGCCCTGCACTTCGCCTCTACACTAATCATCTTTATGTTTGCTTTAACAGCAGCTGATAGGAGGCACATGTGATGAGTTTGTGTTCATCCAGGCGCTTCAGATTATCACAAGTGACCCCTATTAGAGTCAGGGTGACCTCACACACACACAGACACACACACACACACACAAATAACATCCTCCCTGTCCCTGCTCTCTCTGACACAGTGCGGCTTGAGTCAGCACATTTACAACCCTTTTCTCTCCTACTGTCTTTTGACGCCCCTGCTTCCTCTCCCTCTTTTCTCCTTCAGCTTTCTTCTTCTTCTTCTTCTTCTTCTTCTTCCTGCTCGCTATCTTACTCAGCCAAATTTCTGCGTTTTTCTGATTTTCTTCGACACGCTCTCATCGCTTCAACCTCTGCCTCTGTCCGTGTCCTTGCTGTCCGGGGCGGAGAGAGGGGGGGAGGTGATGAGAGTGCTTCGGTGACGTCACGTAGAAACAAATGGGCCGTCAGTTTGTTCGTTATCTGGGACGTTTACCTCACACACACACAAACACACTCGCACACAGAGAGAAAAGCAGCATCGTGCAACCATCAGCACTTTCACCGGTGTCCTCGCCAGACTGTCCCTGTCTCCTCTTATGTCCTTAATGACTCCTGCACCCTCTTTTCTCTCCTTCTCCACTCTCTCTCACACTCTTCCAACAAACTCCATCCATCTGTTTGTATTCAGCTTTCATAGAGTCACAGCTCTCCATCCGACTTCTTGATGTACTTTGGTGCAATCAATCAGACTGTAATTTTCCCCTGCAGACACTTACAGCTTCCCTGCTCTGTCCAAGAAAGCAGAATGGGTAGTATTTTATGGGAAGCTCGATGTCCTTGAAAACAAAACCCCAAAAAGGCGTTTCGCACAGGCGCGGTTTGCTATACCTTGTGGTCTGGGCGAATATTTTGGCTGTGAGATTCCCACAAGCCGCCGTACGCCGAGGGAAAAAACTGGAAACGAAGAGCTTTGAAAAGGCTCCCAGTTTAAAATAAACATCAATATAAAAGCCTTTGCCAGAGTTTCATTTTCTGCTGGGTTCAATTCTCCGGCGAGTGTTTTGTACTGCGAGAAAAAAAAAAAAAAAAACCTGAGGCAGAGAAACGGTTTCATTACAATGATTGGTAAAACAGCAGAAACACAACAAGACGAGTCAACAATGCTTTTTTAAAATGAAGGTTTAAGATCGGTTTGGAATATCTATAAGGTGAGTCAAACAGAGTAAACGATCGCATCGAACCGCAATGGCTTTAGAGATATTTCAGAATTAAGTCCATAAATTTTAACTCACCTCATGCAAGTGCGCCCAAATTTGTCTTTCCTGCCAACGAGCAGCTGTTATCTTGCAAATTTATCTAAAACTAGAACCTTGATTAACAATATATACACAGGGAAGAGATGTAAACGAGCACAGATGACTCGTAGCATGTAGACTTCGACCTGCAAGGAGGACTGACGACTGGTGGTGCTAGCTCTGCTAATGTTAGCCTAACTTGGCTAACCAGTTCTACGATCCTGTGTCTCGCTGTGTTTAAAGGGATATTCTGGTGTAAAATTAATTTAGGGTCAAACACACCGTAACACCGAGTTAGACACCCCCTCTAGAGATGAATGTTGCCGACCGCTTGCTTCTCTAGTTTTACCAACTTTAGTAACGACTGCATGATAGCAATACACAGCAGTCTGAGGAGCCATAAACAAACCTCAACCAAAACGCCACTCTATAGCCACAAATAATGCTCAGAACAGCACCTAACTTCATCAACAGGACATATAGGGTCACAGCCATAGTACTAGACACCAAACATCTTTTTAACTTTGCCTGATTTCTTTGGCAAAGAGACTAAACATAACTCGCCTACTCACTTCCAGCAGGCGCTTGTTTGTACGGAGACCTCCATTACAGACTACAGCGGGGTTTCGCAGCTCAAGGAAGAACATTTATGGTCATTTCTTCATGGAAATGCAATCAGACCAAGACGCTAAGACAGAGGAACCACCGCGTCTGCAGTGAAAAATGATTAATATGATGATTATTACCTCAAGGAAATGATAAAGAAATGATCATAAATGTTCTTCCTTGAGCTGCGAAACCCCGCTGTAGTCTGTAATGGACTGGCCTGAGGTTTTGCTACAAACAAGCGGCTGCTGGAAGAGAATAGGTGAGTTGTGTTTAGTCTCTTTGCTAAAGAAATTAGTCAAAGTTAAAAAGATGTTTGGTGGCTAGTACTATGGCTGGGACTTTATATGTCCTGTTGATGAAGTTAGGTGCTGTTCTGAGCATTATTTGTGGCTATAAAGTGGTGTTTTTGTTGAGGTTTGTTTGTGTCTCCTTAGAACGCTCGGTATTGCTATCATGCGGTCGTTACTAAAGTTGGTATAACTAGAGAAGCAAGCGGTCATCAACATTCATCTCTGGAGGGGGTGTCTAACTTGGTGTTACAGTGTGTTTGACCCTAAATTAATTTTACGCCGGAATATCCCTTTAAACATTAAACTGAGTTTTTAGTGTTTTTACTCTTTTCTTACTGTTACTCAGATTCTAGTTTCTGTTCAAACAACTAGAAACGGACCAAAGCGCGGTTGTTAACTGACGCTACAGCTTCTGATTCCTTCATCGTTCGCCTTGTGGTTTGTTGTCAGTTAAGACTCAGTGTGTGTCTCCCATTAAAATGTCTCACTGTGGGGAATTGTCTTTTGTCAGTTTGTCACAATAGTCGAGTATCATCCTTGAGAGTTAATTAGCACATCGGTCCTCCGCTCAAAGCAGCGCTCCGTCTAATTACCGCCTTGGATTTGGAAAAGTTGCGATCGTTGTGAAGATGTGTACAACGTCTCCAACTGTGTTTCCTCGTCTGGTTTTGGCCGAGTCGACTCTGACAGCTGTTTGTATTTACCAAACCATTTTCCGAGGAAATGGCTTCATGATATCCGAGACTTTATCCCTCGGAGCATTTCGAATGTTGAGTTTTTCCAAAAACCTTTTAGCAACTTTGAATCCGGCTCATGTATCAACCGAACAAGCGGGGAATTCATCCTCCCTGAAAACCGGAGAAAGATGTGCATCAAATGAAGTTACGCAACATGATAGCGGCGGATTACGCGCCGAATACCGATCGGACCGAGTGCTTTTAGCCTTTTAAACATTGATTTTAAAATAACTCTGACTTTGATATAACCCCATTTACAGGAAAACCTTTTTCTTGTACGCTCGTCTCTCCACATATCCCTCCAATTTTATGCCCGTATTAACCTTTGTTTCCGTCTATTTATCACTTCTTCTTTATCTCCCTTTAACCTTGTCCAGGTCTGGGCCGGTTGGAGCATCCAGACTCTCAGGAGGGAGACCCGGCAGAGTCTGAGTGGAGAGTGTGGGGGTGGAGAAATGACTCTCCCTGCCATTGTTTGGGGGTTTCCTGCCTGCTTGTTTTTGGTACATATCAGCCTGGAAGGAGAAGCTAACAACCGGGACAACGGCGAGACAAAGGGGACTAATCACATCTCTCCGAGCAGATAGTTGAATTTTACGCATGTGCTGATCTGTAAAATCCAAATCAGCGCTCGCTGCAACAAACACAGAGAAGGAGAGACGACTCAGACTCTGTGTGCTGCAGTCGTGGTGTTTTTTTTTTTTTTTGTCCCAGTACAAAAGTGAAATCCCGATCAAAGTTATTGACAGACTCTTGATCGCTCGTAAGATTTAGAGAGTCACTGGGGAAGGAGCCAGGATCGCTTCTTGGCAGGGAGGAGAAAAAAACGGAGGTGAAGAGCTGAATGAGTATCAATACTGGCCCGTCGACCGCTCCCTCACACACACACACACACACAAAGTGGGCGATTACTCCAATCACCAACCTGATCCCTTTGACAAATATGGCAGCCGAGGCAAAGAAGAGATATAGAAACTTAATTCACCTGCTGTTTGCTCTGAATGGTGAATTCTCATAAGCATGGAGTGGATTTATCAGCGGGAATAAAACGCGGGACTGCGTTTAAAGAAACGGCGTTTTTGCTGACATCCAGACTGTCTTACAATGAATGCAAACAGAATACTAAATTTAAAGGTGCTCAGGTTTTTACACGTCTGTTGACTTCCATTCAAACAGAGAGACAGAGAGGATGGAGAGAGAAAAGAGGGAGACGTCTGCACACATGCTGCAGCTTCACTGCCTCTTTTACAGGTCAGGTATGTCACAGAGACGCTCATCGTAAACACATAACAGCTTAAACTCAGTGACTACAATCACTCATGAAGCGTACGCCATCCTCCTCGGCCCGTCATCGCCGTGACATGTCTGTTTATGTAACACATGGCGCTCTGCAAAGACGGTTAACACGAAGGCAGAGTTGCCTAATTTCTTTGGCAAAGAGACTACACACAACTCACTGTCTCTGTTTCAGCAGCCGCTTGTTTTGTCCATCGACTACAGCGGAGTTTCGCAGCTCAAGGAAGAACATTTATGATCATTTCTTCATGGAAATACAATCAGACCGAGACGCTAAGGCAGAAGAACTACCGCGTCTGCAGTGATAAATGATTAATATGGTGATTATTACTTAAGGAAACGATAAAGAAATGATCAGAAATGTTCTTCCTTGAGCTGCGAAACTCCGGTGTAGTTGATGGACAAAACAAGCAGCTGCTGGAAGAGAGACAGTGAGTTGTGATTAGTCTCTTTGCTAAAGAAATTAGGCAAAGTTAAAAAGATGTTTGGTGTCTAGTACTATGGCTGGGACCCTATATGTCCTGTTGATGAAGTTAGGTGCTGTTCTGAGCAGTATTTGTGGCAATAGAGTGGCGTTTTGGTTGACTGTGTGGCTCAGCCGTTACTAAAGTTGGTATAACTATAGAAGCAAGCAGTCGGCAACATCCATCTCTTAATTCTACGCCAGAATATCCCTTTAAGTCAGAGGAAAGAGACAGGTCTACTCATTGTCCCCAGAGTCAGAACCAAAGCAGAGTGAAGCTGAATTCAGCATCTTTGGCCCTCACCTGTGGAACAAACTCTCTGATCACCTCAGGTTTGCACAAACTGTAAACTCATTTCAATCAGGACTGAAAACTTTACTGTTTACTGCGAGTTTCCTACAGCGTCATTTCCTTTTACTTCTACTTTACTGTTCTGTCAATTTCAACTGTTTTAATGATTTTATATTAAATTTTGATATTTAATTGATTGTAAGATGTCATGTTGACCTTGTATGGTTCCATACAAATAAACTTTCTTTCCCTTGAATGATTATCTAGAAGTTGAAGTTCAGACTACAATCGACTCCATCTTTATTTCCTTGGATTTCCACGTGCTTTAGGTATCTATGATTAAAATTAACAGCTCTGCACTGAGAGATTCCTCATTAAAGTGAATTTACTGCTATGCTAGCTTGATAAATTAGCAGATGAACCTCACTGTTGTTGATTAAACACTAATTATAACAGAATTTCATGGACGCACTCAAACTGAGGCGACTATTTTATAAGCTGAACATACAAATTGTTTTTACTAATTGTCCCTTTCTTTCTTGAATTTCTCTCACATGTAAAAATGATCTAATTCTGAAGCGTTATTTACTCTGAATTAATGAGACGTATTTGTGCCGTTTTTATGCTCAGTTCTCCCGGTGAGCTTCTTCTTATCAGCAGAAAAAAAAAAACGTCCTCGGTGGAGCAAAACTGTCAGCGAAACCTAAACAAATGAAATCCTATCAGGCTTAGTGGCTCTTTAAGGCGAGGTGACCTTACACTGTAACGTTTGAAAGCATATCAGCAGTCGGCTGATATCCAAAGAAGCCGCTCTGTAAACATCCGTATCCATCCGAACATTATCAAGGTTTAAAACGACATTATTGGGATAAACAGAGCCGTCTTTTCACGCATTTATCAGTTTCTCTTTACAGCTTTTTGTACAAGGCCGTCCTCGGCGCCGCCGAGCGAGCTGGCAGCGGTCGGCGTGTTGATCCGAACAGGAATGTACAGTCTATTGACCCCAATTCTGCGGGTCTTTGCTCCCTAATTTTACGGCCAGGTTTCTCTCAGCCCTGACTGTAACGGATGGGGCCGGCCGCGAGGGAGCGGGGCGGGGGAGGGGGGACACCTGGCCGCTGAATCTCAGTCAGCACCGGCGTCCTGACAGGCCTGATGAATGCACGCCTGATGATGAGTGCACACTGGAGACTAAGGCTTGAGCAGAAACGCCGCGCTGTTACCCGCCGCCGCCGTACGTGTCGGCTCTTAAACGACTGTAAATCAAAAGCGTGAGTTTCTGCAATTAATAACCTGCAAACGGAAGCGCATTCGCCATAAATCACCGTACGAGTGTCTGTTGAACTTGAATTATCAGCAGCTTTTTTTATAACCAGCTTAGCAACGCTCTGTGTTATTAATTTAAGGGAACAAGATTACAATGTGTAGCACTGTTCGCATTTTATATCCTTCACTTATTTACTCGCTACAGGCGCTGTGGGGAAAAAACACAACGCAATAAAAACCTTTAATTGCTTCTGTTTTAAATCGTGAGACACAAAAGATGCTCCTCACATCAGAGCGATTATTGTTTCACAGCAGGAGAAACGCTCTTAAATAAAAGCGTCGTCGTGGAATAAACACTCCTCTTTCTCTTATCTTGGTTTTTTTTTTTTTTTTCATGTGTGGATTTTTGCACAGCTGCCGCGCAGGAGCGGGGGGTCTTAATGTGACGCCGCAGTCGTTGTGGAGTCGCTCCTCGACATCAAACAGGAGAGATAAATCCAGCCCCGTCACGAGAATACCTCCGAACCGCTTCCTGCTCTCCGCGCTGACCTACTTAGCGTGTTTGGCCTCATCAAAAACGGCTGCGGATTTTCCACAGCTTGAGAAAACATTTAACGCGCCGTCATCTGATGACCCGATGTCCCTTTGAACCGCATGTGAGGTCTCATCTCATTACCCGAGGTGCCAGATCCTAACATCTCATTCTCCCTTCACCTAAAAATACGTCTGGAGGTTTCTGTGGAGTGATCTCACACCCAAGTCTTCCTCTTTTCGGAGGAAGTTTGGATTAACGTAATAAACAAGAAAGCAGCAGAAGGAAGCGTTATGTAACGTCCACAGAAGATCTGATCTTAACTAAATAAGGAAGTGATGCTTCTCCTTTAAAGGGACTTAGGAATGTGGGAGAACGAGGGTGCGGCGGACTTCGGATGTTGTTTGATTGTCGTGGGTGTGATCGTGTACTAGAGGGTTAAAGTGTTTGTCTTTGTCTTTCAAGGTCGTCAGGTCACAGTGTGTGAGAAGTACTCGAATGTACTCGCTCATTATGTCGTAAAATTCGCTGGTTTTTTGGTTTTTGGGAGGAGACAAACTCATCTGATAGTTTAGTGAAGAAGAAAATGCTTTACTTTGAAAGACCGACGTGTTTCGCCGTTTGCTTTTTTTTTAATGAGAGACCTAAAATACGATTTAACTAAATTTTTTTATCCAGAAGAAATTGGTTTTATGACTTTATCTCACAGAAAATAGTTTGACTTTGACATTTTCTCACTAAAATAACAGATTTTACAAGTTTTTCACAAGAAATAGATTTTTCTGCAATTTTTTCCCCAAGAAAACTGTTTTTTTTTAAAATTTTTTAATTGGAGGCTTTGATACGATTTAACTGTTTTTTTTTTTTCACAAAAAATTGAGTTTTTTTTATCCCACAAAATATAAGTTTGACTTTGACATTTTTTCACCAACCGATTTTACATGTTTTTCACAGGTAAGAGATTTTTTTTCAACTTTTTAATCAAGGAAACTTTTTTTTATTAGAGACTTAAAAAAAAGGTTTAAGCACTTTTTTTAATTCAGTAAAACTAGATTTTTTAAATTTTATTTTAAAAAATAACAGTTTGACTTTGACATTTTGTTACTCAAATAACCAATTTTTAAGTTTTTTTAAAAGAAATAGATTTTTTTTGCAGCTTTTCCACCAAGGAAACTTTTTTTTTTTTATTAGAGACTTAAAAAAAGGTTTAAGTACGTTTTTTAATTCAGTAAAACAAGATTTTTTAAATTTTATTTCACAAAATAACAGTTTGACTTTGACATTGTGTTACTAAAATAACCAATTTTTAAGTTTTTTAAGAGAAATAGATTCTTTTGCAGCTTTTCCCCAAGAAAACCGTTTCTTTTTAAAATTAGACTTAAAATATGATTTAATGTTTTTCATTCACAAAAAAAAATATTTTTTTGATTTTATCTCACAAATTTTTTTGTGAATTTTCCTCAAAGAAACGTATTTTTTTTACTTAATTCTAATCAGAAAATCATCTTTTTTTACCTCGTTGACTCCCATCTTTCAGGGTAAGTAAGGGAACAGTCCAATCTAAGATCTCCCCGCTTTATATCCCTAAATGTTTCCATTTTCACACACTGAATCTCAGTTTGCTCTTTATACATTTCCATCATGAATATTTCTGTTTTTGTTTCGTTCGTTGCTGCTGGGCTGATGGAGCTTCTTAGTTTACATAAAGTGACAATAAAGGATTTCAAAGAAGTGAAGTTGGGCGAATGAAGGCTGTAAAGAAAGAGAAATCAAAGCTCCTTCAAATAGAGTGGAGGATTCATACATGCATTATATGTTCTGATCAAGGAGCTGCTGTCACAACAAAGCCTCATCCGTGCTTTGACTGCCGCTCTTATCAATTATTTATTCAACATTGTAGGAGTAAAGAAAGAAGAGCATCTGAAATTCAAATGTAAAAATATACCGTAGTGTTGAAGTCAAAGAGGAATCCTCACTGTGGGTCTAATTTAGAAATTAATCAAACTCAAAGAAATGAAACTAAATCCCCACCTGACCTGAGCTCCCCTCTCAGTTTCCAAAAACCGTCCCTGCAGAGGAATGAAGACATTTGCCTGATGTGAGGTTCGATCATCGGCAACTGTTTAAAATCAACGTTAATACTACATCCAGAAAGTTCTCCCAAACATGGCAGGGATTGGCTGAATTTTAATTCTTCATTATGGCGTTCGAAAGTCTTCAAATCCACAGAGGAGGCAGAGCGATACTCTTTCAGCTTCAAACGTGTTTTTTTCTTCTTCATCGAGTTAATTTATTTGATTATTCATTTGCTCCTATCCTTGTCCCCCATCTTGCTTCCAGCCTGAGCTAATTAATTTCTCTGCACTCTGCAGCTATTTCCATTATTCACTCTGTGTACGTCCCTCTCCCCGCTCACACGCTGTCGGTCCTGACTCTGAAATAAACATGAATAAATGAGCCGAATGTGAATGTATGTTTGTTTTTATGAACGTGAGGGTGACGCCGTTTACTCAGCTGGTGGCTTTTTGATTCCCGAGTGTAAATGTGTGTTTTCCAGAAGTGGGGGAAAGTCCCTGTGTTGCAAGTCCAAGTCGAGTCTCAAGTCTTTGCTCTCAAGTCCGAGGCAAGTCCAAGTCAACACAGACAAGTCCCAAGTCAAGTCCAAGTCCTCAACTTTTTGTTTCGAGTCCAAACCAAGTCCTAGGAATTTTGCTTTGAGTCCCAACCAAGTCCTTACCATTTTTTTCAAGTCATATCAAGTCCAAGTCGTTTGTTCTCAAGTCTCAAGTCAAGTGCAAGTCAACACAGACAAGTCCCAAGTCAACACAGACAAGTCCAAGTCAACACAGACAAGTCCCAAGTCAAGTCCAAGTCCTAAACATTTTGTTTCGAGTCCCAACCAAGTCCTAGGAATTTTGCTTCGAGTCCCAACCAAGTCCTTACTGTTTCTTTCAAGTCAAAAACAAGTCATTTCAAGTCCAAGTCCTTTGCTCTCAAGTCTCGAGTCTAGTCCAAGTCAACACAGACAAGTCCCAAGTCAATTCCAAGTCAGCACAGACAAGTCCCAAGTCAAGTCCAAGTCCTAGGAATTTCGCTTCGAGTCCCAACCGAGTCCTTACCGTTTCTATCAAGTCAAAAACTTGATAGAAACGGTAAGGACAGACAATGTGCACAAAAATAATGAAGACTCAAATACAATTAAACATTAAACTGATTCTCTAATTCACTGTTCCAAAACAAAACAAAGAGAGACACAAGGAAACACGGGGAAACAGGCGGACAATACGAGTGAGCGATTTATGTTCAGTCAGAGTTTGAGACAGTGTTGCCAAGTTTCGTGAGAGAAATAAGGAAACAGACCTCCAGAAACAAGACAAAAACAAGCAGACTTGGCAACACAACACGGTGTTACCAACGGCCGTAATTCATGACTATTAGTTGATGCAACACTTTTTAAACGGTTTGGGCTGTAAGGTATTAAGTGACTTGAAAAGACTTGACTTGACTTTTCAAGTCACTGGGCTCAAGTCAAGTCAAGTCTCGAGTCTTTAGCAATCAAGTCCCAAGTGAGTCAAAAACGGGACTCAAGTCCAAGTCGAGTCTCGAGTCTCGAGTCTCGAGTCGAGTCGTCAAGCCCCCACCTCTAGTGTTTTCCCCGCGTCAGCTTCCTACCTCGTTGCCGTACATCATGAGATGATGGGTGGTGATCAGGGCCTTGAAGACCACCACCCAGCTGGAGTTGGCCGTGCGCTCGAACAGCGTGTCGGCCAGCTGGGGAATGTTGACGTTCATCTCGTTGGTGCAGTGGATCAGATCTGGAGGGAGAGACAGAGAGAGAGAGTTAGAGTTAGAAAGAGCAGGAAGCAGGAAGGCTTTTAAAAGGTCTGATAACCCTGATCGACAACAACGGCAAATTACTTTCTTCACACAGAGACGGAGAAATGCAGACGCGCAGACACGCCAAGGACAGACAAACACACACTTCAGCTGAATGGAAATGAAGTGTGAAGGACAGATTCGAAAGCCGCAAGAACTTTTTCATAACCTCCTCCTCCTCCTCTTCTTCTTCTTCTTCCACTCGGCTGCTGCAGCTCGTTCTTTCTGGGGGTTTTTTCTGAGCAGAAGTTCAGGTGTCATTCACTCGCTGAACCTGCAGCAAAATTGAACCTTCAGGCGTTTAACAGAAGCCAGAGAAACTCCAGATAAGGAGGGCTCGGGAAGATACTGCTGCTGCATTGTGTTGTGCACACACGTAAAAGAAGAGTAAATCTTCGACTCTCTCCACTCTGACAGGATGCACAGTTTGTCCTAAAATGGCCAAACATGCAGCGCCTTTATCTGGGAAGGTTTTAAATCCCAGAGCAGGACGGTTAATCAGATTTCAGTTACGATTACGATTTCAGCCTCGCAGGATCATGAAAAACACACCTCATCTAAAGCAGCTCGGATCAACGTTAAACAATGTCGGGAGGGCGAAGAAGAAGTCGCAGATTCTACTGAGATTAACTTAAACATGTTGTGAAACAGCAAGAGGAGGAGAGGGAGAGGAAGGTGAGCGTCTGAAAAGCCAAGGGACAGAATCAGGGCTGTCCCGATACGATATTGATGTTGGATATCGGATACCGGTCCGATATCAGCCAACGCATATCGAGTATTGGCCTGCATCTAAAATCTCTGATATCAGTACTCTGATATAAGCCGTCCATTCCAGACTCCACTCCGGCACCTCTAGCTAGCAGCACAGCTTAATTGGGTTACGGGGGCACGGCGCACATGCATTGTCCAATCGTACTCCGACTTTGCTGGTCACATGGTAAAGAAAATCGACTTCCAATCGCATTATCTGGGTGTGTCTTAAACTGAGTTTTCCGACTCCATTGGTCTTAATCGGAATAAGGCAAGAATTCGTTTTTCTCGAGTGTCATGTAAACAAACTGAGTGTTTAGTGAGGTACAAACAAAGTAGCAAGGAGTAGGAGTGATGTCGGCCATGTGACAGTATTTTTCGTTAACATCCGAAAAAGATGTTGCAGCTGAGAGCAAAACTTGTCATGCACAAGTTTGTGCCAATATCGGATCGATATCGGTATCGACCGATACTGAAGGCTAAAATATCGTTATCGTATCGGAAGAGGAAAGGCTGTAGCGTTAACAAGCGCTAATGTCGACCAGGTTGAAATTTCAGACATCATGTTAAAATAAGGGTCTTGACTAGGGCTGGGCGATAAGGCCTCAAATTAATATCATGAAATATTGATCAGTTCACCTCGATATCGATAAATGGACGATAACTACTCCACATGATGTGGGCAAAATGACATTGGTTATTGTCATAAATTTTGGAATTGGTAGATTTCTGGTTTATCGCCCAGCCCTAGCTGGACCATTAATCAGATTACAGTTAAGATTACGATCATGAAAAATAGACCTCATCATAAGCAGCTCGGATCAACGTAAAACAAAGTTGGGAGGGTGAAGAAGATGCAACTTTTACTTTGATTAACAGCGAACAGTAATCTTTAAAATGTTGTGCAACAGCACAGTCTGAAAAGCCAAGGGACCGAATGAGAGGAGAGGCTGTGGCGTTAACAAGCGCTTATGTCGACCAGACTGAAATTTTATACATCATGTTAAAATAGGAGTCTTGAGAAGCGATATTAGTTCAACCTTGATATATTTTTGGAAAATTTGACTCCCTTTCTTTAAACTGCGCATGAACGTTTCTGGGTGAATTACGACACAACGGTCCTCTGAGAGATCGTATTTCACCAGCTACACGTCAAATCAAATGACAGAATGATGATGACGTGGAGAAGCACAAACAGATGCAAACATAGACGTCTAAAAACCGATTTCATCGACTCGTCCGAGTTCATTTCATCTTCAATCCGTCTGATATGATCTGGGCAGATCCCAACAGCTCCACTCCTCCTCTCTGTTCTCACCACTTTAGCTGAGATTGATCTGAACTGATACAGGTCCCATAGCTTATTAGAAGGACTCACTGTCCTCGCTCACAACAGGTAGCACTCGTGCACACACACACGTGCGCGCGCAGAGTCCTCTCAAGCGCAAACATCAATACAGACGTGCAAAGCGAATCGATCACTCCGCGCAGATTTCTGCTTTTTCCTCCTTTCTTTCATTTCTTTATCCTCCTCCTCCTCCTCCTCCCTTTACTTCCAACCTTCATCCACCTCCTCTTCCCATCCTTTGTTCCTCACCACAGGACATGATGGGCTGCCGGCTCTCACACCTGGTAACTACGGAAACAGCTTCTCATTAAACTTACTCTAGGACTGTAGCAGAGAGAGTCCCGTGGGGAGACTTCATCATCATAATCAGCCTCACACACACACACACACACACACACACACACACACACACACACACACACACACACACACACACACACACACACACACACCTCTCCCTGTTTTTCTCTGACAAACACACAAACACACCCAGTTTTAAAGTCGATACAAACGAGCGGAGAGTAATGTAATACACAAGGTACATTACGGCGAACACGTCCGTTTAGCCGTGTGAAGGGGAGGCGGGCGGAGTGACGGCGTTCAGCGGCTAACTGAGTGCTTCTGAATCGCAGTTTGCAGCGGGAGGATAAATCACAGCGTTTCATGCCTGTTGGGAAATGTTCCAGACGTATGACTGTATCAGTGTGTTGACTGAGGCTTTTCGAAAGCAGACTGTTGGCCTCACCTCGTCTCTCGATTCCCCGTGACTGAATCTCCGGAGAAGACATAATATCTCCAGGGTTGGAGCCGTTCAGAGAGTCCAACAGCAGGGCTGAGAAAGACTCAGATGCTGTAATAGCCTCTGAATAATCGACTGTGTTTCTACTTTGAAACATTAGCCGACAAAGAAATGATGAAAATTATCGGTGCAGAAAACTGAAAACGGCCCAGAGCAGCAGGAGGAAGAGAGAACAGGAGGCAGAAAGTTTATCACAGGTTAGCAAAGAGTGTTCAACAATTGATGTTTTTAAGAAGAGGCTCAGGACTCATGTTTTTAACCAGGTTTTTCACTAATTTCATTTTTATATATGTTTATTTTATCAATTATCTCTGTTCTATAAGGTAGGTATGGGAATTAGGGGTATACAGTAGGGGTGGGAGAAAATATCAATTCACAGAAGTTTCACGATTTTTTTTTTTTTTTTTACAATTTTTTAATCAATTTTTATGTTTAAAAATATTCTATTTTATTTTTATTTTTTTGTCAAATTTAAGAATAAATCTTAAAAACTGACTTACATGTATTAGGGTTGCAAAAGGTTGGAAAATTTCTGGTAAATATCCAGAAACTTTCCATGGGAATTTAAACTGGGGAATTTAGGAAATATTCCAAATTGGAAACTTTTCATGGGAATTATGAGAATTTTGGGGAATTTATGGGAATTAACTGGGGGTAAGTTAAACAAACTGTATCATATCCAAACATAAATGTAAATATTTTCTCTTGAACATTGGCTTGTGTGAAATTCTTCTACACATCAGATGGCGAACGTGGCATTTTCCTGTAGAATACAATAACAAAAAGGTTTGTAAAAACACTAATGCAATGGCATGAACAGAAATATAGTCGGCTAAACAGCTGGAATGGTCTTCAAAATATCTGATGATTGATGTATAAATTATTGTTTAGTTACAGAAAACCATCTTTACCAACTATATTTCAGTTCTCTGTTGAGGGCCAACCTTCAATTCTGTAAATTTCAGATTTATTCCCGTTAATTCCCATGGAAAGTTTCCAACTTTGAAAATTCCCAGAACTTTGCAACCCTACATGTGATGTGTATTTTTGGGAAAATATGGTTCCTGGAATAGTCAGTAAACAATCATAAATGGAGACTAAAAATCGAGAAAATCATCAAAATCATATAATCACAATCGGCATCCAAAAAATCTTAGAGGAATGGAATCGAGAGAAAAGCATATTATCCCAGCCCTAGTATACAGTTTGGTGGACGGGGTCTAAAGGCTAAGATTTAGGGTTTGGGATATGGAGTTCAGGGTATAAATTTAAAATATGGAGGACAGGGCATGCAGTATCAAGTATAGTTTATAATGTAGAAGTATAAAGTTTTAAGTTTGGAGATTCAAGTCTGATGAACAAGGTAAGAGAGTGGAGTGTAGGGTATAAAGTATGGAATATAGGGTATGGGGTGTAGGGTATGCAGGACAAGATATGGATAAATTGAGCTTGGGGTATAAAGTATGGTGGACAGGGTATTGGGTTTGAAGTATGGAGTACAGGATATGGAGTGTGAAGTTCATGGTATGAGGTTTTGAGTCTGGGGATGAAAGTAGGGTGGACATGGTATAGGGAAGAGTGGGTTTGCTTCCAAAATCACAGTTTTTTCCTTCTTCTTCTGTTGCCAAAAAGCAGAAACGACAGCTCTCCATTATACAGCAGCAGCAATAAAACACAGATGACTGTTATTTGAGACTTTAACTTAACAATAGTAATCAGTGTTTGCCAATTACACACGTTCAAAGTCATGTTTTTACATTTGGATAATCAGCTGTATCAACACAACTACTCGACTGCATCAATCAAACGCACTTACGCTGAATTCAAGTTAAATTACAGCTTTTTTAAGATCACCCGTTGGTTTCTTAAGAGTCCGTTTAAAGCCTTAGAGGCGGAGCTTAAGGCGGAGATCATACTCATCTATCACTGTTAGCCTTTATAGAAATGTACTGTATGTGTTATGAAACGTTTGGCCCCCCTGAACGAAGCGAACAAACACAGAAGTGAGCCTCAAATCCAAAACCGTCTTTGCACCCGTCTGTAAAAACGTCAAACTCTGCAGAAACACTGACTCCTTCCCCTTGTTATTGAATCATTTTCTTTCCTGCGATTGTGTTATGAATCAATCGCACACTCTCTTTTATTTCAGAAACTACCTTTTTTCTCTTTGTGTATCTCTCTATCTGTCTATCTCTGCTTCTTTTTCACAGAGCTCATGTTTTTTCATTAGGTCTGGAGCGGAGAGAGAGAGAGAGAAAACCAAGAGAAAGACTGATTAGGTCTGTGGGGACGCCTGTGCACGAATGTGAGTGTGTGTGAGGGTGATAATGTAAAGAGGGTACATGCGCTGACTTAATCAGGCGGAGTGGAAAGCATTAGATGGCACTGATCTCAGACCGGGGGAGAGAGAAAAAGGGGGAAGGCGAGGCGAGGGAGTCAAACATATGGCACAGGAAAAAAAAAGGGAGGATGAAGAGAGGACAGAGGAGAGAGGTGAAAAGAGGGTGAAATAGAGAGAAATGAGACAGGATATGAATCTAACAGAGCGGGAGAAAAACCCAACGGAGACGGAGAGGAGAGGAGGAAAAAGATAGTCCGAAGATAATGTGACTTGAAAGACATGAGAGTCTCTTCATACAGACAATTTGCAGGAATCCACACACGGCTCGACAAGCCTCCTCTCCTGCTTTATCTCCTCTCCTCCTGTGGTCGACTGCAGGAACAGGTGTTGGGCTTGTTTTTGTCTCTTGTCAAGGCAAACGCGGAGCAATTATTCAGAGTAGAAACGGTAACAGAAAGCGCTTTGAATCAAGTCTAGTCTGGAACTGTGGGGCTCTGATCGACCTCTCCTGTCCTGAACAACATCTGCACGGTGTTAACGGTTTTAAAGCTCCTGTGAGGGACTTTTGATTTGTGTCGGTTTGGGCGCCCCCCTGAGGACAAAGCAGTCTTAGCCGATCTTGGCTCCTACATACTTCGAGAGCTGATCGAAGTCAATGTGTCAATTTCCAGCGGCTTCTCTCCGTTCCGCTGCAGATCGTCAGACTCCGCAGCTGATCGCAAGAGTTCTATTTTTTCTGGACGTCGGTTAACGCCGGATAAATTCAGCACAGATTAACCCGTGCTGGAAAGGAAGTCAGGCACAGACAAAGTCAAAGGTTTATAGACGTCATTTCACCCCGATGACACCATGGATGAGGAGATGCTGATTCTAGAAGTCTCGAAGTAGATTTCCTCCTCTAGAACGACACAATCTACTGCTTATATGGTTAGCCGATGTGGCGAAAGACCAGTTGTTATCACACGACATGAATCCGCAGGTTCTTGTGAATTCTTGTGATTCCTACTGTCTGTAATCCGCTACAAAATTGGCCTCACAAATTGATCTAGTAGGAATTGGGTTAGGCTTTCAAAGTTCAGCTACAATAAATCCTCAATCTTCTCAGCGATTGTCTTGTTAACTGTTTGACATCATTGTGAATTAGGGGTGTCCCAATATGATATCGGTCCGATACCAGCAAGAATTTGAATATCAGATTATATCAACCTGCATTTAAAATCTCTGCAACAAGCAGTCCATTCCAGATTCCACTCCATTACCTCTATTTAGCAGCACCCTGGTCCAGCAAGCAGATTCCATGTGATCACAGCAACTGTGTGTACAAAGGTACTAAAAAAGTAGCAAGGAGTAGGAATGATGTTGGCCATGTGATAGTATTTTACGTTAAAGTCTGAAAAAAGATGTTGCAACTGAGCGCAAAACATGCACAAGTTTGTGCTAATATCGGACGATACTGAAGGCTACAATATCTGTATTGTATCAGAAGTAAAAAAGTTGTATCGGGACACCTCTGATCTCATCCTCTACATACTTCTACAAAAATCTCATCCTGCTGATTTCTGGTGAAAATTTTACCTGGAAAATGTAAAAACCAACCTACCCTTATCGCACCTGCTTGACCGACACCTACCCTTATCGCACCTGTTAGGCATTCAAAGTTCGGATATAATAAATCAGTCGTCTTAGGGATTGTCTTGTTTGACATCAATGTGAATTAGGGGTGTCCTAATATGATATTGATATCTAATATCGGTCCAATACCAGCAAAAATTCAAATATCAGATTATATCGGCCTGCATTTAAAATCTCCGATATAAGCAGTCCATTCCAGATTCCACTCCAGCACCTCTATCTAGCCGGGGTCGGATCCAGCATGGAATCACAACAGTGTGTACTAAGGTACTAACAAAGTAGTATTTTTCGTTAAAGTCCGAAAAAGACATTGCAACTGAGTGCAAAACATGCATAAGTTTGTGCTAATATCGGCCAATACTTAAGGCTACAATATCGATATCGTATCGGAAGTAAAAAAGTTGTATCGGGACCCCCCTGATATGAATATCAGTCTTTTCCATAAATGTTTAAGACGTTTAAAATTTGTGGATTCTTGTGAATGGAGCCATAAATGTTCCCTCTTTAACTCAAATCTCCAGAGCAGTTTTTTAAATATATGTATGTATTCACTCTCTTTCTGACATTGTCATAGTGTGTTATCAGATGTGTACGGGTGAATCGTCTACTTGTTATTCTGTTTGCAGGCTCACTTGCCTTGAAATGCCCCTTGAAGGACGAATAAAGTATTCTGAATTGAAATGTGTCTGCTCTGTCTGGATTCATTTGCGTCTCTGTATTTCCACCAGCCTTCTGCAGGGCCTTCTCCGCTCTCAAACATTTAGATCTCCTCATCCGTAAAACTTCTGAATGCAGAGCAGATGTGATCTCATTCCAAACAGGGACCGTCTCTGTTCCTCTGCAATCTGAGGTCCATTGTTACCCATCATTTGTTGTCTTAGATTGGACCACAATAGACCCGAGAGTTCCTGGTACCGAGGGGAAACCGGGTAAAGTTTCTTGTATTCTGAGCCGCGGTTGTTATTAAGTTGACGTTGTTTTATCGGTCGTGCCAGTGAGCGTCTGAACGGCGGGTTTGTGTGTTTGTGAGAGAAAGCAGGTGGTCGGCTCAAGCAGAGGAAGAAGGGCAGAAGGAGGAGACAGAGATCACATCTGGCCCAGCTGGCTACCGTCTATCTGTGCTTTCCCCTCTCGTCTCTTCATCCACCTTTAAATCCCCCATATCCACCCGCTTCTCGGCGATACACACACAAACACACACAAACGCACACACTCCTGCTTTTCTGTCTTTTCCTTTTCTTCTGTATTTTACATAAACAGCCTTTCATGACCTTCTTTTTCTGGTTTCATGTGAAACATTCCTGCACTGAATTCATTTTCCCGTTCTCATTTTCACTCCTAATTAACACTTCACATCCCCCCATCTCTCTCCCTTCACTCTTCGTCTCTTTAGTTAATCCATTTCAGCCTCATGGGAGCCCCCCCCACACACACACTCTCGCTCATACAGGACAGAAAAGTGACAAAATTAGCCTATTTCACAACGGCTGGAAGTGCAGAATGTTGATGTTATAACTATTGTAGTTATGAGACACATCACTGTGTTTCACCGTTAGCTGTTTTTTTTCAATATAACGAAAACTGTGCGCACATTTAGACGAGTTAGCAACACCATAATAACAAAGTTGTGTCAAATACTTGATTCTGATTGGATAACACGCTAAAAGAGATGGAATAAAAGAGTTTGACGTCAAATTTAGACTTTAAAATGACAGTTACTGAACTTTATATGTGACGCTCATAAGGCTGCATATGATTGTTGTAAATACAGCGTTGTATTTCCCACTAAAATGCGCCAAATTTCCTGTAATTCAACGGCGTTAATTGTAAGATCTATTTATGCCATTCATACCATCTTAATTAGTCTTAAAGCTCCTGTGAGGAACTTTAGTATGTGTCGATTTTGGCGCCCCCTGTGGACAAAGCAGACTTTGCTTAGAGCTTTTTCTTAAGCTCGGCTGATGGCGACCCCCTTTGCACCAGTTTCAGTCACTGAAAATCACCTATCCCTAAAGGTCCTGTTTGTTATGTTAGAAAATAAAAGGCATCAATTTTAAGAAATGAACAAACAGGAGCCTTAAAAAGACACTTAAGCGCTTAAATACCTTTTGTCATAATGTACGAAGTTTGGACATGAGTGTTATGGGAAAATCCTTGGCTTGGCAAAGTTTGTAAATCCTGATTTAAAGAACCGACTGAGAAAATAGAAAAATTTGAGGTTTTTTTTTTTACACAAAATTTTGTTATCAGCAGAAAGTTCTAGCTCCCCTACTGCTGTATCCTGAGCTACGCTAACCAGCTAGTCCCCTATGTTCGTTTAGACTGGAGAGGTTGAATACAATGAGTCTTTAAAGGAGCCAAATACACTGAGAGAAGCTGAGAAGACAATGACAATGAGCTGAACAAGACTAGTTTATTTGAACCTTACAGAAAATCTTCTTCAGCGCTCAGAACTCCACATTCAGCCTCAAACCAAGATCTGATCTTGATCACTGAACAAGGTGGTGGATTAACCCTTTTAAAAAGACCTGTTCTCAGCGTTTCAATCCCATCTCGACGTGTTTTAAGACGTAAAGTCGGGTATCAGCGCCTTGTGTTCCTTCAGCTCAGTGCTCCCTCTCTCCCGGTTCAGTCCCTTCAGAGACCACCAAAGGAAGGTCAAGCTCACATAGCTTGAATTCCTAAAGAGACGTCTCTGTTGATAATCTATCCGGGCTAATCTCAAAGGCTGGAAGTGTGTTGAAAGAGTCCTGTGTTGAAGACGTTGGAGGGACACGGTGCTTGTCGCGTTATGACTGAACTTTTGACTTGAGAGAAAAAATGCTGACCAGCTAGACACGAAACACCAACAATCATTCGTCTTTTATCATTGGTGAAGCTTTCTGGTGTCTGTATCAGGACCAAAGAATTCGGACTGGTGCAAAACCAAATGTACTCACTCACCTATTGTTCAAAAGTGTTGAATACATTAGTGGTGGGAGAATATTTTGTCTGGTGATATATCATATCGTCTCATCCACCAAGTATCGATTGTTTCAAAGTAACTGCTAATATGAAGTCAAGTCTATGTTAATGGAAAAATAAAATCAACTGTTTGTCAAGTGAGGTCGGCAGAAGTGACATCGTAGAGCAGGAAAAAGTTAGTTAAGCAAACAGCACCTGGCGAGGGACATTAGGAATGGAAGTAGGGCACAAATGAGATGGAGATGAGATATGAGGTTTGCAAGAAGTGCTACATGAAAATAAAATACTATTGATAAAATTGTACAAATCACAGTTTATAGTACAGCAATACTCACCGAATCGCAATACATGACAATAATGCAATTTTAAATATCATTGCCCAAGTATCATGATAATATCATATTGAGGCCCAAGCTCACGATGATATCATAAATTGACCTAAGTATAGCAATAATATCGTATTGTGTCCTGAGTATCATGATAATATCGTATCATAACCCAAGTATCATGATAATATTGAATCATGGCCCAAGTATCATGATAGTATCATATCCTGGCCCACTGTATCATGATAATATCATATTGTGGCGAAAGTATCATGATAATATCACATCTTGGACCACTGTGTCATGATAATATCATATCGTGACCCAAGTATCATGATAATACTGTATCGTGCCCTAAGTATCACAATAATATCGTATTGTGGCCCAAGTATCATGATAATATCGTATCATGACTCAAGTATCATGATAATATCGAATCAGGGCCCAAGTATCATCATAATATCATATCATGGCCCAAGTATCACAATAATATCATACTGTGGCCCAAGTATCATGATAATATCGTACTGAGGCCCAAGCTCACGATGATATCATAAATTGGCCTAAGTATCGCAATAATATCGAATTGTGGCCCAAGTATCATGATAATTTCATATCTTGGCTCACTGTATCATGATAATATCGTATTGTGGCCATAGTATCACCAGTGATTCCAACCCCTAGTAAACATCCCAATGTCTGTGAGAAATCATCAAATTTAAGCAACGTTAACAAGTCAATAAGGGGTCGAATTATTTGCGAGATCTTGGGATCTGGTCTGGCTCATGGAGAGAGAAACAAAACAGGGTGACACCTCTGCTGTCGATGGTCACTTTTGTAAAAGGAGTTACTGAAGTAACTGGACTCTTGCCAGCAGAAACAAAGAGCTCGATCTTGTTTGTCCAGTTGAAGGATGATGATTATTACAGCTAAACTGGTGCAATCCCTCCATGGGGAATTGAGATTATCGAGGTGTAATAACGCCGCTGACCGAACGAGGGGACCACCACAGAGGTGACCGACCTTCTCAAAGTGAGTCATGCTGACAGAAGGACGTTCACACACGGATGTAAAGTCAGGCACAGAGGGCCTCAGGAGCAGCACAGCCCCAATCTGTTAAAGATTAACACTTAGCAGTATCAGCACCTTGTCTGGCATGCACTCGTAATCTCCTTCTCTCTTCTGTCTGTCTCCTCCGTGTTCGAGACTGCAGACAGGGTTTGCCTGAAAAGAGGATTCCCCGGTCCACCCCTCCTTCCTCTTTTCTTCTCCTCTAAAATCCTCCTGATAGCGACGGAGAAGAAGGAGGAGAGGGGTGTGAAGAATCGTAAGCCTGCTAAATTTGAGAAAAATATCTTTTCCTTTCTTTTCTTTTCTTATAATCACTCTAAGCCAGGTTTTTTTTTTTTAAACAGTGCCTGTTGAACATCTCCTGAAAAGTGAGTATGAAACCACCACTCTTGCTTTGTTGTGTTGACAGCGCAAACAAAGCTTTAAGGAGACAATTCCCTCACTCTGTCGCATCCTTTTCTTCCTCTGATCGCTCACTTTGCTGCCAATATATTCAAAGACACAAAGAGGTTTACTGTTGATCTGTATTTATGTCGACGCTGTCAGGACACTTCTGAGGAGAGAGAACCGTGAGGAGACGGCCCGTCTCTGGGCAGCAGTTTCTCCTCAACAGGTAGCATTTTACGAGCTACGAACAAACAAACCGTTCCGTCTGATGACACTCCTTTGTAAGATATCGTCAAGCACATTTAAAGAGATTTGATTGGCCGTCTAGACGCCGCAACAAATGAGCCTTTCATGGTTCAACGGGTGCACTTATAAGCAGCGAACAAACGACTGTTTATTCTGTTGATCTGACAAAAGAAACAGAAATTGAGCCAAAAGATAACCACTGACTTTATGGAACAACAAAACAATTAGAAGCGACCAAATCAACCCAGATTTTTCTGTCAGGACAAGGATAGAAAGAGACGATTAGATTCTTTCTGAATTTGAAAATAAAGAACCAGAAAAAAACGATTCAGCAAAAAATCTAAATTTCCATTTCAGTAAATCTAACAAAACCATAAATGATGATCGATTCATTGGAGTGATTCAGCGCATAGATATAGATTTAACAGCTTGATCCTGATGTGATCCAGGATCCTCCAGGTTTGAGTTTTCCATTGGAAATATCACAATATATAGAACAGTAGGACAGTGAGGTCACACTTAAAGGTACAGTGTTTGGTTTTCAGTGGCAGTACGTTTACATTACACTCGAGAAAACAGAATTATTGCCTTACTCCGATTGAGACCGGACAACTGAAGTGCATGTAAACACCTGACCCCCAGTTTCCTCCAAAACAAACAAGTAAAAGGTTTATAGACAGCATTTCACCCAGATGGCACCATGGATGAGGAGAGGCTGATTCTAGAAGTCTAGAAGTAGATTTCCTCCTCTGGAAGGACACAATCTACTGCTTATATGGTTAGCCTATGTGGCTAAGAGACAACTTGTTATTGCGCGATTGCACGTGAATCCGCACGTTCTTGTGAGTTGTCGCGATTCCCGCTGTCTGTAATCTGCTACGAAATTTGCCTCACAAAAGGATCTGGTAGGATGGCGAAAATTGGCGCCATTCCGGATGCGGTGAATATTGGGGGTTGGTCCGACTTTAATCAGAGTTTAAGAACTCCGATTAAGACACCCAGATAATGCAATTGGATTTCGATTTTCTCTACTATGTAACCATCCTACTCGGAGTATGATCGGACAATGCATATGCGCGTGCGCCATGCCCCCATAACCCCAGAACAAAAACACCACAGAAGACGAGTAGCGTGCGCCTCATCTGCAGAAAAAGTAGCGCCTGCATCATGTACAACAAAAACAACGCGGTACGATGCTCCGTCTTCTTACTCCAAAATTCCCAGCAGCAGTTGTAGACACTTCTGACGTCTGGCACGGACCTGCTGTTGTTGTTGATGGTTGTATGGGGTCAACCAGAAACAGCGCCGCTGAAAAGACCCCTAGTTCAGATTAAGAGGACACGTTCACGTCAATAATTCGATTTTCTCAGCTGCGATTAAGTCCGATTAAGCTGTGCAATTTTTTACATAGGAGCAGATTTTCTTCCACGGAGGCGGCCATCCCGCCCAACCGTTGCTTCAGTGATGTAAGGGGTGAGCAAGGGAGCATCTCAATTCAGAATGGGACTGCTATACGTTCATCATCAAGCCCATTTGAGCTGCGTAAACATGTTCGAACCCTCACTACACCACTTGTTATCTACACCCTCAAATTTACAGATGAGAGGGTGAATTCAAACACTGAACCTCATGTTGGCATCGCAGTCGAAACATGCATCTTGAATTATTCTTCTGCGTTATTCTGAACCGTAAAGGCTCTCTCCAATCTATCACAGTGTTATTGAATATACTGGAGGACAGAGGGAACATCGGGAAGAAGAGCGTCTCAGAAAGACCGTCTGTGCATCCAATCCTGCACTCGGGGCTCAGAGTGATGGTTTGGTTATAGCCTGATGTGACCTTTCTCAAAAAGGAATGATCCGCGACAGTAAGATAGATAGATTTTAGATTGAAAAGCAAGAAGGGGGCACTGTATTAGATGGGAAAAGAAGAAGGGATGAGATGATGTGAGGAGAGCGGAGGAAGAGAAGAAAGGGAGAAGAGAATTTTTCGGAAAGGCAGAGACACTAAGACAAAGTGTCACCAGAAGTTTGTCTATTAATAGACCGGCTCTGGTTCCATAGATTTAATTCTCCCCCTGAGCTCTCCGAGAAGAGCAGTTCCCCCTCTTTTTTTTCTGACTCTCTTTCTCTTAGTCATACAGAAAGAAAGAGAGAGAGAAAATAAGACACACACTCTCCATCTGGGATGTTTTCATGGGGGGATTCAGCAAATCTTGTCAAGTGAATAGGATTGAAGTCTCCTCGTGTTCGACTCCGAGAGTGTGTCGCTGTGCAAACGCCCGGAGGGGGGAGGGGGCTGTCAGACGAAAAAGAGAGTGACACCGACAGAAACAGGCAGGCAGACGTACACGCACACAGGTAGAGGAGGAAAAACAAGCGGTTAAACTCAGCCAAAGGCTCCGCAGAGATCACACGGCTAAAAATAACCACACATCAGAACCGGGACGGGAACAGAAGCACAATGTTCCCAAACACACAAACACAAAGACGATTTAAGAGTGTGTGCTAACATCACTTAATGCGCCAAGTGTGCAAAGTTCCTCCTGTGTTTTACAGTGCATCATGTGAGGGGGGGGGGGCGGCGGCGACGGTTTCCTCAGGAGCCTCACCCAGAGGAGTCTGGGAGTTCCCTCAGACTGATAAGAGCCTCAGCGAAATAACAAAGAACAAGCCGACGTGGAAACCTGCAGTTATTTACATAGAGTGAATTAGCAAAGAGCTAGCTAGCGGCTTATTCTAACATTAATGTTAATTTCTATATTATAGTTTTATTGAGCAGTTTATCCATCTGCAAACAAGAGCACCAATACCACAGGAACAGCTGATAAAGATGAATGATTACGGGTGTTTCATACTTGATTCTGATTGGTCGAAATCCCGTAACAATGGTGGCACAGTCCCAGCAGTAAAAGTGACGTCAGGGACACACTGATTATATGTTACTTTAATCAATACAAGTAAAGAAGCCTGTTGACACTGTAGCAAAAATCTCTTTGGAGGCATCAACAAGCTGCTTACTCTTAAAGGGATATTCCGACATAAAATTAATTTAGGGTCAAACACACCATAACACTGAGTTAGACACACCCTCAAGAGATGCCGACTGCTTGCTTCTTTAGTTATACCAACTTTAGTAACGACCACACGATAGCAATACACAGCGGTCCGAGGAGCTCAAGGAAGATTATCATAAATGTTCTTCCTTGAGCTGCGTAACCCCGCTGTTGTCCATAATGGACTGGCCCGAGGTCTCGCCACAAACAAGTGGCTGCTGGAAGAGAGTAGGTGAGTTGTGTTTAGTCTCTTTGCTAAAGAAATCAGGCAAAGTTAAAAAGATGTTTGATGACTAGAACTATGGCTAGGACCCTATATGCCCTATTTTGATTCTTGTTGCTAGTAGTCTGTGCTATTACGACATGAAAGAGGCATCATTTGTGTTTAGACAACATTTCATTTCAGAATTATTGATCTCGGAAGTCCGAAACTGTAAATATCTTTCCAAATATCTTTCTGTAAACTTTCCTACTGCTGCCATTTATAAGCTTTCCCTTCCTTCTCCTGGATTGATGTACCTGCCATCCATCATTTGAAATTTACCGTTCGCCGCTCGCTAATGCGTCTTTTTCTTCATCCGCTTCTTCTTCCCCGGCAAGATGTACGCTATCCAGCGTAATGCTGTCCTCTACCGGTCATACTCAGATCTGACTAACTAGAGTTTTTTTTTTGACATGACTTAGAAAAAAAAATCCTGAGCCAGATTTCCAGCACCCCCGCCAGAATATCCCTTTAATATTGGGTCTTTTCCTGCAATCCACGCCACGGCAGTAGAGCTGGTAAGTACGTCACTAAGTTACAAGGTCACAACAATGTTCAAAGATGTAACTTAAAGAATTGAAGAGTAGAGTTGGTTGATTAATTGGATTTCAATGTTGATTAAGATCATAAAAACATGATAATCAAGACTGAACTTTTACTTCAACGTGAGAAACCCTGAAACAAAGTTCGGGACCATGAGGAATTTCGTCATTTCTACATCTTTAACCAGTGACCCTTGTAAACTTTGTGCTTAACATGAAAATATAATGACTTTCTCCGGCAGTCTTTCTGATGACCTCACATCACATGTTAGACAGGGTCGTACAGTTCCACTCGCTCATCAATATTGACTCCTTGGACGCATTTATAATTCAGGTTTCTATGAAGCAGTGACCTCTATAAAAGCACAGACTCATCACTTTTCTCTCGGAGTATTAAGTGCTGCGACTGACGGAGCAGGAGGGGCTTTAATATGTTTAAGATGTGCTTCACTTGACTGTTTTCACGCTGATTACCAGAGTTTATGGGGTGGAAAATGAACCTCAACCTTTTCTGATTGGTCCTGGAGAGAGAAGTGATGATAGACGGTCATTTTTTCTCTTTGCTATCAACATTAAATGGATATTGAAGCAGAATTTTGCAAGGGAAACTCTTACTTTTACAGATCAATTATTAATCTTGTCTGGTTAAACATCTACTCTTAATTAAAGCTCCCATGCGGAACTTTTAGTTTGTTGTATTTGGCGCCCCCTGTAGACAGAGTTACCTCTTTCCTGGCTCTGCTCTTATTACTCTCTAATTTCATTAAGCTTTGTTTTCACAGATTAATGTATGATATCAAAGTTAATGCTGTGGAAAGAGAAAAAAAGCCCATTTAAGCCGTTTAAAGTAGGCCTGGGCAATTTGGCAAAAAAAATGATCACAATATATTTTGTCATATCGTCCAATCTTGATTATTATCACAATTTTATTAGTATTTTTTTTTTTCAAACCGCCAGTTCTAAAGCATCTGTACTAAAAACTAAAGAAACTAGAGATTAGTTCAACATGTTCTTAACATACAATAACAAAGAAAATTGAATAAGATATACAAATATAAAAACTATTTTAACTCAACAGTACAACAAATGTAGATAAATATTAATTATTACAGTGAACTAGTTTACAGTCCTGAGTGTTTTTGAAGGTATGCAAGACCCAAAACAAACAAATCATTCCCTGAGGGATAATGAAGATGCCTTAAACTGTAAACATTAGATGACGTAAACGTAGATGATACGATTGATTGCTTTGGTCTGGTGGCTAAACCGCTAATGCTACTCCGCTCACATGTTCATGCTCTCCGCTTAATCACTCGGGAAAAACTTCTTCAAATGATTTAACAGATTTGTTGTGTTGCCGGTTCTTGAGGGCACTGACTGCCGATTTACCTTACACATTGGCTAAATTGCTTGACTTCCCTTTGGAGATACCCAAACCACAGCACCGCCACACAACCGACATTAAGTAACTTTTCTTCTCAACAATAACATCTTTGGAGGATGACTCAAAGGCTACGTTCACACTTTAGGTTCTGATGCACAATTCAGATTTTTTGTTCAATCCGATCTTTTTGTGCGGTCGTTCACATTACAACAACAACGAATGCGACATCTAATGTGAACGGAATGCGTCTGTGAAGTGACCCGCATGCGCACAAAGCACAAATTGCTTTCCGCGCCTGTTTGTGTTGTCGAACAATAGTTACGTTTATCGCATATTGACGACGTATAATTTGGATGAACGCGACCTGAGTGTCCACACTGCAGTCACACCGGATACATATCCGATTTATATCCACATACAAAGGAGGCCTGGGTCGGATTTGAAAAAATCAGAATTACACTGTTCACACTTGCATGAAAAAATCTGATATGTGTCACATATGGTTAAAAAATCAGAATTGACCTGCAGTGTGAACATAGCCAAAGTCACAGCTGACATCTATTTTGCTGCCCTCAGCTCCACGATTGGTCATTCTGTTTACTTCTCCGGCAAGCTCGACTCTGATTGGCTGTTGTGATGCACATTTCCTCTATATTTGATCGAGTAAATATGCTCACAGCTGATCACCGTGACCGAACTGAAATTTATCACGATCATAATCGCCCAGTTCTAGTTTAAAGTTGACCACTACAGCTGCCACCTACCCCCCGCTTGCAGTTTATCCATCAAATTTACCAAAACAGAAATAGTTCATCTACATTTTGATGTTTAACTTTGTTTTAAAACCTCTTATAGATGCATCAGCAGTAATTTTAGCTTGTTTCATAACTGTCTGAAAACTCCCCACAGGAGCTTTAATATGATAAGATCCGTTTAAGTGTGTACAGTTATGGGATCTGTGTTCTTTAGCAGTTATATGATAGCTGTTGTCATGAATATTTCACTGATAAATTGTACATGAAGAGCGGTAATAAAAGCTCAGAGATACTGCCTCCTGATCGTCTCCAACAGTAGCTGTGCAGCGATATTTGTTCAATCAGTCAATAGTCGAGAGCTGCTGCGGGTATTAAATATTCACCGGGTGTGTACCGTATAGCATGTTTGAGATTAAAGCACTATTAAAAGAGGCAGAGGGACCACTGCAGTCTCTCCCTCTTCCCACACACATATATACACACTCATATATACACACTCTCAGTGCTCGACGTGTGCTCCCTCGGGCTTCACTTAAAACAGACATACCCAGACAGTCAGCAGTCAGCCCTTTTTCCTGCCTGCTAGTCTAAACCGGGCCTATCTGAGCTCTGCAGCCGTGGAGCCGGGGAGGGGCTGTCCCGCTCTGTTTAGATAGCGTCGCATTCACCTACAATCACTTAAGACACTCGCGTCCCCGCCATGTTTCTGAACAGCTACACCCTGCAGCAGGTCTATCAGGACTGCAATCAATAGAACACAAATAGAAGGAAGTTAGCTGCACGGTGTGTATCCTGTGACCTTTTCAATACCCTCGATTCTTTCTTCAGAGGTATTCAGGCAGAAATCTCTCCGCCGGCACGCTGTGTAATGACTAAAACAAGGCTGAGTGACATGAACACAGAATACCGGGGGAATCGAGATTCAGCAGCAGCAGCAGCAGGTGTTTTCATCTTTAAGTCGAACTCAATTTTCAATTCCTTTTCTTCTTAAAGGAATAACAGGCTGCAAGTACACGCCACCTCTTCACCTTTTCCTCACCTTTTTAAGGTTTTTTTTACGCTGTCAACAAATTCTACTGGAAGTTCAGACTGCAGTGAATCATAATCTTTTTAGCTCATGAAAGCTGATAGAAACAAATCCGCTTTTCATAAAAAATTTACGAAATCTTTCCTTTACAAACTCGCAACAAATCCAGAAACAAATCTGGCGGTAAGGTTTGTTCTATAAGTAACTGTGGAAGCTCAAATTTAGCAAACATCACAACACCCAACATATGTCAGGAGCAAATCAAATCAAGGGTGGGAATTACAGGGCAGCTTGATTTAATATGATAACATAGGGCTGGGCGATATGGCCTCATATCAATATCACCCCCTCCCACATTAATTTCTTCTACTTTAGTCGCTACAACTTTTGAACCGTCCTCCATCTCCTCACCTGTCTTTCCCTCTTTGTTACAGACTGGATGGGGTGGAGTCACTGATGTAGGATGGCAACTTAAAGGGACATGAGACCATAGCCTACCTACACACATCCAAAACCAAAATATATTGACAGTGGCAAAATAATATGGCTGAGACGATATGCTTTTCTCCCGATTCGATTCTTCTACGATTTTTTGGATGCTGATTCAATTTACATCGCAATACTACAATATTGTCGATTTTCTTGATATTTAGTCTGCATTTTTAACACCAGTGAAACAGTTGAATGATTATGATTGTCTACTGACTCATATTTCCCCAAAAAATATACATCACATGTAAGTCAGTTTTTAAGATACATTCTTAAATTTGAAAAAAAAAAAAAAAAGATTTTTGAACAAATCGATTTAAAAATTGTAAAACAAAAAATTGCGAGAAATCTGTAAATCAAATTTTTTTCTCCCACCCCTAGAAAATGACGTCAGTTATTGTCTTTAATTTCAGAATCAGTAAATTCTTAGTTTTATCACCCAGCCCTATGATAACATGTGACACACCATGTAGTACAATACAGTTTGATACGTTTTATATAATGTGGTTTGATTCAGTATGATACTCTATGGCACAACACGGTACGATGTGGTGCAATTCAATTTAATACAGTATGATATGGGATGCTGTGATCAGTGGACATGGTTTGACACGAGGGCTGCAACGATTAGCCGATGTTATCGACAAAAATCAATAATTAAAAAAGTCACCAGACAATTTTTTATGTCCAGTGGAGTGAGGCATCTTACTCCATTATGATCTCTGCCTAGAGTCACACATGCGCAATAGCGTCTCCACCGAGCGGTAGGGTATTCAAACATGGCGGTGCTGGCGTCCCAAACAGCAGCTACGAGTACGAGATCAAAAACCTCCAAAGTTCAGGAGCACTTTAGCCTACATGAGGCGGGAAAAAAAATAACTCGCAAGGTTTGCAAGGAAGACCTTGTGGCAGCATGACGGTGATGCACAAACTTTTGAGGAGAAGTCAACTAATCGTTTCAGTAGTCGGTGCTTAGTTGACTACTAAAATAGTCGTTAGTTGCAGCCCTATTTGACACAATAGGTTATGATGCAGAGCACATCAAAGAGTGATAGGATGCAAAATGATGCGGCGCAGCGTGATACAGAACAGACGGTTTAAAAGTGATCAAGACACAACAATTAATGAGATGATTAATAAAGTGTAAGAAAACCAGATCAAGACTAATCATGATATCTGGTTGGCTGAGGAATACGACGCCCTTTCAAGGTCAAGAGAGGATTAATGTCACAAAGTCAAATTAAAAGCATCATTATCATTATCTTTAAACGCAGCATCAATATTTGGCACAGGTGCTACAGTATGCAAATGACTTCTTAAACAAATTGAAGCAGTCACAAGGCAGCTGTCTCATTTCTAATTCCTTGATGAGGTTCTTGTTCCATCTAGATTTTTGAGATGCATTTTAAGACTTCCCACTTTGATATAAAGCATGAATTTTTAATATTTCAAGCCTAAATTCCCTGGGCTTCAAGAACAGTCAGGGATTAAAATTACATAATCAGCCACATTTGCACTGTCAGGTACCGGTGACTCATTGTTTACAGTATTCAAATGCTCAGAGACAGATTTTAAACATGTGAGACTTAAAGTCGCAGAGTCAGGTGAGGGGAGAACGGGATTTCTGACCCTGTTCAGCTCAGAGTCTCAGGGGGAGAGTTGTGCTCTTTCTTGTTATTTCAACACCTGTTTGTAACTGGCTGCTAACTCGGGGTTGTGCCGAAGTCCCTCTAGAGAAATGAGGAAGTTTAGTTGAAGTTCAATGTCTCCCTGTCATTGTTTGTTTGTTGGTTTTGGCCGATAACCTGCTGTTGAAACACAGACAGAGCTTTGAAAGTACAGCAGCAGCAGGACTTTCACAGGCCGTCATCATGTGCCATTTAAAGGGAATGTGTTACAGTTAAATGTCTATTCATATCAAGTACCACATCCTTACACACCCATTTGTTCATTCCAGTCTTTACGAACACACACCCACAGCTGACACACACACACAAACGTTTGAATACAATGAGCAGGTCTGTAAAGGTGACCCCGAGCTGAAATAGAGCTGTAAAGTTGGACTGGGCACCAACAGGAACCACATAAACCTGAGCTCTACTGTACACATACCAGTCTCTGTGTGGATACAAAACTAACCCACAGACACACAAACACTAGAGCAGACCAGACACCCACGGTTTGAGTGTGAGCGTAGAGGACTTCTCCGGCACCGCATCAATTTGTCATGTAAGTGTAACCTAGATTTTAAAGTTTGGCTAAAAATGGCCCAGCGCAAACCTGATGTTAAAGCGACGCGAGGGCCGGCGGCTCAGCCAGCTGGTAAAAACGAAGTGGCGTGTTGTGTTCGAACTACCAGAAGCTCAGCTGTTACTGTGGAGGAAAGCTTGAAAATGACCTCAATAACAGCGCGGCCTGCCAAGAGCTCAGGCTTCTGTTAAGAATGGCGTGGAGGTGGCGGGAATCGGGCGGACTGAGGCGGCGTAACGCCACACTGGCAGAAACTTTTGTAGGCCTGATATAGAAAGAAAAACGAATCCTACTTATGAAAGTTTTTACTTTAAAGCAAAATCAGACTGAGTGAAATCAAAACCTGATGTTATTTGTACATATCTGACCCTTTAACCGTCTTAAAGGCATGGTTGACGATTGATTGGAGAGATTGGTAATTATTGTGAACCTCATTTATATTGCGATCTTTGTCCTAGAGTGTGATCTTCAAAATGTCAAGAAAAGAAGAATGGAAAAAAATCTGTTCACCCTAGCAGGTGCAGGGCTACAAAAACATTGACCAATGGGAGCCATCCATCCTGTACAGCTCCTATTGGTCAATCTCCTGCTCCGCCTCTCCATCCAATCATCTTGCTGCATTCAACACACCCCTTTCCCATAGTTCCGACTTGTCCCCTCCCACTCTCCCTGCCCTCCTTGTAGCTCTGAGCGGCTAAAATTAGCGTAGCAGCTTAGCTACAGGAGCTGTGATGGAGAAGAACGGGAAGAGTGGGAAGAAAACGCAAGCCGACAGAAGAAAGAGTCAAAGAGGAAATGTGACCAAGCGAGGAATCTAACTTGAATAAACATTGGGTCATCCTTCGAGCGGTGGAGAATAACTCTTATTAGTCTCTGCAATGTCAACACGGTAGCTGTCCAGGCAGCTGCAGACGGTGTTCGCTAGCAGATCTGGCGTTTACTGACGCTAGTCACTAACAATCCAACATGGTTGCCCTCCTTGTAGCGTAGGATCTTCCGCTGGCCGGCTTCTTGCTCTGCCAGAGGGGGTGTGTCGTGGGGAGGGCGATACAGGTTCGGTGGGGGAGTTAAAGGGGATGGTTTGTGTGTGGGGGGTGGGACGCTTTTTTCAAATCTGCCTCAACGGCTCAGATTTTTTCAACTGTTTCTCAGATCGTCAACCAGGACTTTAAATCGAAACTACCTGCAAAACTTCAATCTTTTTATGGATTTAATCAAAGGTATGTCTCTCTTTTTTTTTTTAATCAAAGAGGACTTTTATAAAGAAACCAGCCTCCGAATATCTGAGGAAGTCACCTTGAAATAACCAGAAAAACATCCAGTCCCAGACAGCCTCAACTCATTTTTTTAAATATATAAAATTGTAAAAATCAAAGTGTTATTAAGTTTTGAAGTGTATCCCAATTGACAGTGCAGTCAAGCAACAAGCTACAAAAGCAAGCTGAAGGTTCAGAAGGATGCCGAACGTTTCCTAGCAACAAAAAGTTTCAGAGTGATGACGCAACACCGAGGCAACTCCACCAGAAACTGCCGCCCTCTGGAGACACGGTAAACATGTTTCCTACGGAGGAATGGTCTTTTCGCTTGTTCCTGACTTCAGAGGGGTCAAAGGTCAAGACTTACTGCTGGAAACCTTCACTTCAAATAAGACAGAAAGACTCGGATGTGGAGAATGAATGAGGACATAACTGCCGGAAGTCAAGTTCGAGAAATCCTCAAAAGCTGCTGCAACCA
The DNA here is from genome assembly GCA_962446985.1 of Xyrichtys novacula. NCBI lineage: Eukaryota > Metazoa > Chordata > Actinopteri > Labriformes > Labridae > Xyrichtys > Xyrichtys novacula. The sequence continues at coordinate 3,305,702 of OY660886.1, forward strand.
AATCACTTAGAGTCCCGCTTTTTTGGGGGAAAAGATGCTAAAATCCTTAAAATGGAGGGGTCAAAGGTCAAGACTTACTGCTGGAAACCTTCACTTCAAATAAGACAGAAAGACTCGAATGTGGAGAATGAATGAGGACATAACTGCCGGAAGTCAAGTTCGAGAAATCCTCAAAAGCCGCTGAAGTCACTAGATGGCGCCATTGCCTAATTAGCATAATTGTATAGTTAAATTTCCAAAATTTTCAGTTTGATCCGCATGTTTGAACGCACACACTTGAACTGTTTATCTTGACTTGAAGAGTTGGGATAAGCTGACGTAAAGACAGAGCAGAAAAAGTAGATTTGGTTGTTGTAATTGGCTGTTTTATGTAAACTGTATGATATAACCAGTTTTTTCCTTTTAAAACTGAATTTCTTTTCAATAGCGGTCTTCTTCTATGACCCATCGAGTCCTAACAATAAGTGTTGGAGATTTTTTTTCTAAACCACTCAGGAAACTCTCTCTTTCACCACTCTCTGAAGTCTAAGACCACAGCTTGGTCACCTTTCTTTCTTACATAGAAATACATGACGACTCATCTTTTCTCACTGGTAGCAAGACACGATGTAAAACAGGGAAACTTTGACTCAAAGGTTTCTGATTTTCTAAACCGACTGAGCCAAAGTCGGTTCTCTCAAAGCTCTCATCATTAGAAAACAAAGACAGATGGTTTGGGGGAGGCGTGAAGAAGGCCATCAACAGCACATCGAGATGAATCCACCGTCCCTGAACGAAGCCTAAGTGGGAGACGGCAGTATGACTCCACTGCTCGTTCACACCTCCACCGCCATTAATATCACTGCTATGACTGTCGCCTCCCTCTCATGTGAAGCCTCGGTGCTAATTGCTCAATGAAGTTTAGTGCTGGAGCGATTCCAACAACGTGATTGTTGAATCTGAGAACAGGTGAGAGAAGAGAGTTCCTTTGCAGGTGGAGGATAATGAACATAACTGATACATTATGACGGGAAATGGCTCCACTGATTTAAACCAGATTTTTACACACGATGCTTGTCGTATTAGGCTCTCCTAGCAGAGGATCCTTCAGCCATGATTAGTGTTGGGCGGTATGATGGTATTAAAGTGTCTACCAATAGAAATTTTGCTAAACCATTTATACCGGAGAAAGAGAGAAAATGTCTACTGCATCTCTCTCAGTCAGTGTGTAATTGTCTGCGCTTGCTAACAGGAAAGTTGGAGCGCATCAGTTTGGGTGGGTTTCTGTGTATTCACCAGCGTGTCATGCAGTTTGTTTGCTCCGTTTGATTGGTCAGGTCTGGGTGCGCTCCCTATAATCACCAGCGTGCCCAGCAGACTGCTTGGCATAGTTTTGACGAAGAAGAAACTGCTTCACTAGTGGTGGTCACGGCAGACACAGGGATTAGTGGCAATACCGAGAAAACTGAGGCAGTCTGACCCACCCAACATGAGGAAGAGGAGGAGGAACTCAACCCGAAAAGGGCATAAGTCACGACATCGGTTGTCTGGAGATTCTTTGGATTTAGAAAATCCGACAACGATCAAAAGCAATACTACGCAAAGAGTGTCCTGTGTCTGTCTTTGCTGGAGGAGGAAACACCAACAACCTCTTCAACCAACTAAAGATGAAACATGCCAAGCTCTATTATGAGAGCCATAAGATGCGTGGCACACCCGCTGCACCAAAAACTAAAACCGCAGCAGGTCCCCTCATACAAAAGAGCTAGGCAGAGTCTTTCGCCAAAGGTATGCTGTACGATGAAAAATCGTGACAGAATTGTTATTTTTAGGCCATTAATTAAATTTACAGGGGAAAAAACATACCATGGTTTATAACGTTACCATGATAAGAAAGATATGATTTTGTTCCCAACACTAATGCTAAATATCTCATTGATAAATTAGTGATTCTCTGTGCAAGCTTCCACCACATCCCTGGTTTTCATCGAGGTTTTCTGTCTCATCATATAATTTCCGTGTCTTTTTACAATTTGATATCCCACACCCTGTTTCATTTGGTGTTTGTTTTTTCTGTGTTGTCATGTTTTTGTTGTGGCCGGCAGCACTTTCCTGTCTTGTAACCTTTTTTTTTTTCTGCTGTTTTTGTCCTGACAGCAAACAAACTGATGTTACATTCACCAGATTTCAGTCTGGGATTAGTCCTACAGTCTGTGTCCTTCAAACGTCTGCGCTTCAGCCGAGTAGAAAACAGAAAACCTTGGAAGGCTGTATATAAATCGACCAATTAGAAGCGAGTATTCAGCTGCAGTTGTATAATGACTTACATGATTAGATATTCCATCACCTTGATCCTTAGGTAGCTTCATTACAGTTTCATTCACCACTTCGAAGAAACTCTCCGCAAACACACACTTCAGCTGCACAAACATCGCCCAGAGAGCAGCCCCATTCCACCGCCGCACTGCCCCTGTCAAAGAAAGCCCATTTAACACAAGCCAATTGGCTGGTTCGCTGCCATGACAACAGAGTGCCGGTGAATGAGGGAACTAGACTTAAGATTGAATGTCACAACTTCTCTATAAATAAGCCGTATGATGGTGAAACAATGAGCGTTCGGGTGGCGTCAAAGTGGAAAGAAGCGGCCTCCAGAGTCTGCAGTTTGTGTTTGTAACAGTGATCATCAGTTAGCTGCTTTAGAGAGACCGGATTAAACACGGCATCGCTCTCACCTTGACAACCTGCAGACTGCAAACACACACAAAGGCATATTTAACACATTTGTACCATCCCTCATTGATTTTTATGATGCTCATTTCCATAAATAGAGAAGCTTTCAGAGCTGATGGGAAGGATTCGTCATATTTGTTGCCAACTCTGAAAGCCGGGGTTAATTGAGGTGGACAGTCCCAATCGTGACACTAAATGGCTTTAAAACGGCTCTTATTTTCGCCAGCAGCTCGTGGATGTCACGGCTGCTCGGGCTAACAGCAGACCTCCGAACCCTTGCACACTCACCGCTGGCCGGCGTCGCTCTGAGGCCTCTCCCAGGGTTATTTGGTTATTGGGTCTAGATGCAAATATGCCGGTGAGATCATTCACAGCTTGCTGTCAGACGGTCACAGCTGCTCGGGGTGAAATTCTGCCAAAGGGGGAGCGAGTGAAAGTGGCGGTGCATGTTTTTGTCGGTGTGTCAGGGTTAGAGGGGGGGACCTCTTTGTGGAGAACAACACAATTTGAGTTTTTAATGTCAGGTGTGTGAACATTTCCTCTTAATATTGATGCTAGTCTGCAGGCAAGCAGCCTCCACACAGTGCAGTGGTCTTATGAACTGACTCACACATTAGAAATCTGGCTCTCAGCTGCTGCCAAATGTCCTTTCATCATCCCAGATTCTGTTCAAACCTGTAGCATCTTGTCTCCAGATGTATCCGCGATGTGCTAATACGGGCCCTTCTTTGGCCCTGGCTTCTGCTTGGGATAAAAATACGTCTTGGTTGGCAACTTTCACTTCCCCTCATCATATTCATCTAAATACACACATTAACACTCAAAGTGCTGTAAACTACGGCAGTTATTAGGAAACCCAGCGTGTGCAGATTTCAAAACCTTGTAGGAACTAGGGGGGAAGTGTTGAGAGGACAGACCTCTGCCAAGGCCAGTGGTGCAGTCTTTTATAATCTCAGAATAAAAGCTTCGCTCTCACGTGTGATGCATTTGTTCCAGCTGCAATGTTCACAGAGAGTTTTTGTTGCTACTTACCATCTAAAGCCACAGATGAGGATGTTACTTCTACCAGACTGAGGAGTGTAATGGCTAATGTCTTGGTATGTTCGACATCCTTTAAAAACGACTTTGGTCCATTTAAGTATCACAACCACCCTCATAGGGCTGGGCAACATGGCCTCAAATCAATATCACGATATATTGATCAGTTCACCCCAATAACGATAAATGGACGATAACTACTCCACAAGCTGCTCACCCCATCCCACATTAACTTCCGTCTACTTCAGCCACTACAACTTTTGAACCGTCCTCCATCTCCTCACCTGTCTTTCTCTCTTTGTTATGGACTGGATGCGGTGGAGTCACGTCTCTGACGTAGGACAGCGTCTTAAAGGGACATGAGACCATAGCCTACCTACACACATTTTATTTTTTTATTTGTTTGACACGGAATATACTGACATGGGCAAAATGACGTTGGTTATTGTCGTAAATTTCAGTATCAGTAAATTTCCAATTTATCGCCCAGCCCTACACCCTGGTGGACTCAAACCACTGTGAGATCGTACTATCATTGCAGGTACCTGAGCATCCTGGACCAGTTCCCCAAGGTGAATCAGTCTGGTGACGCCAGACTAGGTGGTAGTGCCGAATTTAACAGTGTTATTCCAGACGCTGACCCCATATTTAGCTGTTTGTGCTTAATTTTGACTTCAAAGTACAAAATCAAGATATTGGTCAGCTTAGATTGGCCAGTCATAGACATATCCAACACTGTGCTGGTATTACAATTGACTGTTAAAAAATACTGCCCTCTGACTAAAGCACTTGACATACTTTCAGCACTGTTTGCAGCACGTAGACAGCACATCTACAGAGAGATCCTAATGCAGAAACTGTGTTCACTTTAATGATGGAGGAAAAGACGAAGAAGGAGGGAGCGGAGGAACGTCACCACACGACAATGACAAGATCTGGAGTGAAAGGGTTACACCCCTTTGCAGCTGTTGGGTCACAGCATTTAGATATGCAAAATGCATTATGGATGTAGACTTAGTGTTATAATCTAATGTGTTTTTGTCATATTTTTGATGATTTATTCAAATAGTTTCAGTTTGTAATTTTCCTTATACAAAAAAAGTAATCTTGATTTCTATAGACGGGGAAAAAGACAAACTTGGAACAAAGTATAGATAAGCAGAACCTGGATCAGTTCAAAATAAAACTGAGATGTTACCAACCCTGAGCATTTATAACTGTAATATAACGTACTGACTAACTTCGAATTTGGTTATCTCTGCAGACAGACCACATAGAAGCCTTGTTTGATTTGGTATCGCCCTCAAACATCCAATATCAGTCACACTCTGGTTTTGACAATCTCTCTAGATCGGCTCTAGCTAAACTTGACTGTAAATGCTTCCACACGCGCCTCTGAAATGACTTTTTTTCCTTTTTTGACACCTCCTGGATTTCATTGTTGTTCAGTATGAATGAGGCAGACTCTTTGACTGGATTGTCTCGCCCAGCTGCATGTGTTTATTATATCGCTGGGATGTGTGAATGAGGCGGCTGGCTAGTTGACTGAGTAATGACCAGACATGCAGCCTGCCAGCCTCCCGGGCCTGCTAACCGACTCACAAATTGACTACCTGCCCGCCTGAATGACGACCTCACCTATAACCCGCCTTTATTCCTTTCTGCCAGCCGTCTTTATTACAATACCAACCACACAATGAACCTGACAGCCTGACCACGCCGGATGTTACCTTCATGGGTGGGGGGGTGAATCATCAAGAGGAACAAATAAGTGGACAGTGTGCCACTCGCTGACCGCTCCCCCTGTGGCACCGAGGTCGTCGCTCCCACAGGAAAATCAATATCCAACAATGATCAAGCTCGACGTGGCGCATCGGCTGAAAAGGTCCGTCCAAGTTCACAAAAGAAGAAGAGACAATACATGACTTTAGCTGAGCGTCAGCAGCTGAGTCTTGTAAGCGAGGGGGAGTTGACGGATGCGAGGCAGCTGAGCCCAAAGCATCGATCAAACATGTGCATCCTGCGCCGATGAAAGGCCGATTCCAAGAAACAGAGGAGCAGCACATTTTGTCCCAGTAATGTCTGACACAAGCTTAACACGCACATGGCCTTGATTGACTCTTACTTTTTAATGAGCGCGTTTACTCATTCTGACTTTGTGTCGTCAACACCTTCGACATGACTCAGTTTAACGTCAGCCGGCTGAGACGGCAATTTGCAGGATTTAATCTGCTCTTTATTACTAAAGCAAAATGTGAAATGACAACCAGGATTCAACTGCCAAAGGAAATTTCATCAGCAGCTCAGAAAGCAGAAATTGCTGTATTTGCTTTTGCTGACATTATTCTATTCCTGAATTTGTTTCATGAGATGTTCTCCCCACAAAATAACAAGGAAACGAGCTATGTAGGGTTTTTTCATTTCTGGTTGCTTAGTTCAGTCTCTTTTTTGGAAATAAGGTGAGCACACTGAGTCCTGGCTGTGCTGCAGATCTGATGAAAGACTTGTTTTCTGCACTGTCTGTCACTTGTTTTATCTCTGTGTGAAGTGTGTACAACAGGAACCTGCCAGGCCCCTAAACAAGATGTTTGGAATCGAAGTCACGACTTTGTCTAAAAACAGTTTGTGTTTTCACCTTAAAAAGAAAAGCTTCAGGTTTTTGGAGTCTGCTCCAATAAATAAAGTAATCAAGTGCTGAAAATAGGTTTGCAATGATGACGGACATGTAATTACACAACCGTTGGCGCCAGCAGACAGGATACCTCTAAATGAACAGCAAATATTCGAACTGTCATAACAGAATTTTAATATCTGAGTAAGAATAAATAAAGCACGACTGTCAGTTCTCTCACTTTGGAGACTGATTTTTCTGCAGCATAAAGAAATGACAGGATGGTTACTGGATAAGTGGCAGTGGCATGTGAAAGTATGCAGGACTGATCAATCAATCAGAACTGATATAAGTGAAGACAAACCAATTGATCGGTTGGCATTACCTCACAATGCCATTTTACCATCATCTTTTCTAAATAAGACCACATGTTATCCACCAGCTAATCCAGTCTGAAACAATCACTAGAGTTTGATATGAATCCTGCTATGATTACAATAATGCAGTTTAGTAGATTACAGCCACGTTCTAGAGGTCAAACAGCATAAATGCATTAAATTATGACAAAAAAAACTAGACAGAAGCAGCAGAAGGAAGACAAATTAAAGACAAAGCAGGTAAGAAAAGAAAGCAGCATCTTTAGAGTTCAACATAAAACCAGCTCAAGTATGTGATGTAGATATCTTGTACTTGTGTACATCCCACCCAAGACAACGGCTGAAGTTCCATGTGACGTTCCCTATTATGTTGTTGCTAGGACACAGACTCAACTTCCAGAGGCACTTGTAATAATAACTTGACTGACAAAATGACAAACATTTTATAACATCGATTAAAAAAAAATCAATCTCAGGTGGTAAAAACAATATCAGTGCGTTCATAAACCATTGTCCTCACTCAGCATCACCTTTTTCAAGCCAGAGAGAGCGTCATAAGCAGCATGTGAGCACACAGAGAAATGTATCCTATCAATGGCTTCTCAGGATGCCAGCCTGTTGCTAAAGTTGCTGCTTCAGCCAACCAATCATAAGCTAGATAGGGTGGGACTGGTCACCCGGGTAACCAGGAAAATAGATGCTTGACTAGATTCTTCTCAATATGGAAAACAGTTATTTACTTTAACCCTGAGTCCTAGACATAAGTTATCGTATATATAAAAAAACGATGTCATGAATTGTTTTATTATAGGAGCTTTATAGGAGATTTCTTTTATCATAGGTTTATTTTGGGGCAGTTTTCATTTTCTGTTCAAATTTTAAAATTTAGATTCCAAGTTTCGATGCCGGAGTCCGCCGACCGGAAAAAGTAGCCGCCGAATACCAATGAGGAAGCTGCCGAACACCAACGAGGATGAAGCGTATGAGACGAAGCCACACAGAGAGACAAGAGACAGAGTGCATTGCAACCCACAGTGGCTGCGGTCAAAAGTTTGACTTACTTCAGCGGGACACAACAACCAACGTAATTAAACACCTCAGGATTCATGGAGGAGAAATACCTGAGTGCCCGTCTTTGACAGATTCAGAAAAAGATAAGTGACACAATACATTTCTTCCGTCACCTGCTAACTTTGAAGTGGCAAACAAATTGTACTGTGTACGGTGGGTCAACAATTTGTGGGTCAAATTGATATTTATATACTGATTGAAAATAGACCTGTGAGAAATTCAGAGTAAAGGTCCTTACACACCGAATTTGGCACGCCTGACTGTACACATCAAGCCCAATGCGATTTTGCGACTTTCCGGAAGACTGACACAACAGCAGACTGACTGTTTTTCATTTCTAATTAGACACTAGTGTTGAGATGTCTGTCTGTCATGATAGCATGTACTGAGTCGGGGCCAGTACCAGATAAACACATTAAACTATAATCCATAAACGTAAGGTAACAACCGAAACCTAATGGTGCTGTGACAGCAACGTAACTGAGTTTGAGACAGTGAAAATACATATGCTATGTTGTATCTGAACAGGTTAGCTTACGAGCTAAAGTTACTTAGCACAGATGAATGTTAAAACAAAGACGTTTAGCAAACTGTTCAAGCACACAAACCATCGTCATATGAGAAATCCAATGCTATGACTCTCCACAAGTTGTCCTTCAGGCTGTAATCTTTGTAATATTTGTGTCTTTTATCAAAAAGCAAACATAAACAATCAGCCGGTCGGCCATGTTGGATATACCGGTGAATGAGACATCGCAACAACACAAAGTCTGATTGGTTAGAAGTGGACACACAGTATGCGAAACTTTAGAAAAATCGACCGTGATCCGAAAAAATAAATGCCGCGAAAACGTCACTGATGTGAACGCTTGTATTGACAGATGCTGGCTCGAAAAAAAAAATTGACATCTGAAATAATCGCACGACAAAAACAGTCCCTGTGTGAAAGGACCTTTAAGTTCTTAAGAAGTTAATATAATTTTAAAAAATCATGGAGAAGTTCAGAAGTGTAATCCAAAAAGAAGAACTCCAGTTAGCACCCTCATTTAAACCATGCAATTTTTTTAATATCCTGCCTTTCAAAGAATCGGAATAGAGAATCGTTAGAATCAAAACGAGGAATCGGAACGTTCAAAATCAAACGATACTGCACTCCACTGCAGGCAGTACGCTCCTCTATCTTTCTCCTGCAAACCCAGCCTCTGTCCTCTTGATGGACTCCCTCCCTGTCAGGTGGAGGAATGTGAATCCGACCGGTCTGTCTGCTTCCTGAAGCCCTGCAGCTGCCTGTCTGACAACAACTTAGAAAACACACACACACACACATTAATAGGGAAGACAGGAGGACAGGGGAAACACTCACAGTCAAGGTGTTTCTTCTTGGGTCCGCTCACTTCATGTGTGGTGGCTTTGCACACAGCCTTGCTGATCGCAGACCCGGTCATGCTGTGCTGAGCTGCTGCGATCCGATCCGTGATAGACTGGCCTGACATCTCTGTTTCTATTTCGCTCTCTTTTTTCTTTTTTATTCACTAAATCGGCTGAAAAAGCTCAAAAACGATCCGATCAATGGATCAACTCAATTTGACTGCACTGTCAAGAGGAGGTTTCTCTTTATCCTCTCTTCACCTGTGCAGTGTCAACAGCTGATTTCTGGTTTTGTTTGATAGTTTGGCAACTCTTTAAGAATCTAGTAAACAAAACACACTAATCTGAGCTAGTCTGTGTTAGCTAATGTTCCCGTTGCAGCACTCAAACCAGGAAAGAGTCCCACTTTGGAAGTTGTAAACACTGGAAATTACTTTCTGGCCACAAATAAACATAGCTAACTGGCTGGTTTGTGAGTCTCCTGTAGATTTTTTGTTATTTTAATTCCACCTCGGGGCAGGAAACGACAACAAAACAAAAGTAATCCGTGTGAAATCTCAGCTTTGTAGACTCTCCTTCCTCCTCCTCCACGTCAACTTGTTAGCCCCCTTTTTTAGCTATCACTAGAATCCGCCTGGAAAAGTGAGTTTTGAACCCACGCGCGGGTGTAAAAAGTCACTGAAAACGGAGCAGCACATAGTGTGGAGGCATTAAGATGATGCCGTGAGGATGACAGCCCGGGCAGGTGCGGTTTTCCCCCGCTTAGACGGACAGGTAAGAGCCGCTGGGGTGTTAGCCGGGGAAGCTAGCGGAGCGAGTAGAGCCAGCGGGCGCGTGCCGTGAAGTCTGTAACTGAAGCGCACGAGCCGGTGGAGCCGTTAAGTTCAAAATGACAGCTGCAGTTAAGCTCCGTGTGTTGCCTTCACGGTCCTGCGGCTCAAGTTTAGTGCTCTCCTCCGGCTGTGGACTTCACATTACCGGCTCGGGTATTAGTTTTTCATTTACAGACAGTCCCGTCCGGTCCTGCTGCTGCTGCTGCCGTCTAGAAAAAGTCTCGCCTCTGGTTTCTCTTTACAGACTGACTGGCTGGTCGCTTCTCTGCCGGACAAAATGGCAGCGTAAAAAATCAGCTGATCTCACAACTGTGCTGCCTTCAGGGAACCCTGGGAAGATCGGAGTTTTGAATATCGAAAAAACCAACATCTTCACGTCTTTATGTATTTTCTGTTTCTTTACCTTTTTGACTTATTCAATGTATCTGAGTGCTTTTTCTGAGGTTTTGTGATTATTTAACCTTAGAATACTATCTCTAAATTAGTATAATATACCCAAGAAAAAATACTTGTCATCAAAATATATCAAATAGGACAATATATGACAAATTAAAGTATTTTTATTTTATTTTTAACTGCAATGTCCAAAAAAAAAAAGGAAAAAATAAATTACATAGAAACTGTGAACTTTCCTGGGACATGTGAGTCTTCCCTTCCTTGGCACAAAAAAGTTGGGTAAAAATGACCAGCTGACTAAAATATTTCTTATCACCATATGAATTCCCTTGAAAATCCCTACTTAGTGATAAGTATTCATAACCGCAGCTCTAAATAAAGATAGCATGCAAATTCCAGGACCACTCTTACTGACCTTTTCGCCTACATGCAGCTATCAAATCCACCCAAACCTACTTTACCCTCTATATCACTATTGCCGGGTGAAAATCACCCTGTGAACACGTGTCTAAAGGAAAAAGCAGGTTTTGGATCAGGGAAACAAATATGCCTCCAAAGATGTCAAAGGCAATGCTGAAGCTACCCAGTGACCAATGATACTCAGACAAACGCAACATAATGAAAATCACGTTAACATGTTTGGTCAAGTGAAAATCAACCGGCGATAGTATATCTATGACATTTTATTGCACTATACTATGGTATTTTTATCATACTGAAATATAACATTTTTATCTCACTGTACTATAATATACTCAGTTATCATAGGATTTGGGGAAGGGTAAACATAAGGAATTATGAAAAAATGGAAATAGAAAAAACAAGAGTGATCTCAAATATTAAAAAAGAGTTTTTGGTAATGGAAAAACTGAAAAAAATTCTGGAATGTTAAAAAAAATGCTAAAGGACAAAATGGAAAATGTATATAAAATAAACACTCCAACTTGTGAATTAAATAACCCAAAATGGTGTTGTTTCTTTCATTAATGCAAGAAAATGTCTAAGATACTTTGTGCTGCAGTGTTTCAACAATACTTGTCCTTAAACTACAAGTACTTTCTTTTTCTCCGAAAGCACTTGAACGCCTCAATAGTCGATTGGACAAGACCTGGGGAGTGAGAGTAGTTTTTAAGGTGTCATGAGTGAAATCCTAGCGGAATTTGTGAAACCAAAGTGTCACGTTTTAATTCATTTTCACACCTTGAAGGGGTTCCAGTGAAAAGACAAAGACAAACCCACTGAAATATCCACGCTGCGTCTTTGTAGAAGCACGCCCGGCGCTGCTGTAATCCAAATTTAAGGTGGTATGAGACGATTCCTCAGACGCCGTGTCCTTGTTTGACTCCAGACTATGTGGAACACGGTGTGCTGAAAAACCAGCGGGGACACGCTCGTGCAGCGGCGTGCACGGTGGAGAGGGTTTCACGGCGGATGTGAGAGCTGAATAAATCAAATCTATGGCAGAGGAGGACTGTATTTCACACTCTGTATGAGATGTTAAATGAGATACAAGCTGCTGTTCCCAGACATCTGAAGTGGCTTACATGGATTACAGCTGTATGCTGCCATGATGCAATAAAGCTCCAGTGAAAAACCTGATTCTATCCACGCATGACCTTACAATGAGAGCGCAGGGGGACATGAGGACAGTGAGTTATGAGAGAAAGAGAGGCTGGATGATGGGTGATACTGTAAACCACATATGCGGTTCTTCTTCATTGTTGTAGGGTGTGTGTCAGACTGGCAGACGGTTACTTTCACTTTCAAGGAGGTAGCTGCAGTTTGCAGTATTTCCTGCCTGGGCGAGAAATACCACACGCTGACTCCAGAAATACAGAGAGAAGCAGGCAAATTGGTGGAATCGACTCGATGCTTTCGACCCACACTGACCTCTCCTCTACACCCTCAAATAAAAGGAGAAGAAAACTCTCGCAGAAATGTGATGATTGGAATGATGGATGGACTAGCTCACACTGGAGACACCTGGCCCGAAAGAAATCCTTCTACTTCAACATCAGTGTGTTCACATAGAACTGAAATCACTCTAAATCGAACCTCTCATAGTCAGACTTACATATCTTTGTAATGTAGTTAAAGGGATATTCCAGCGTAACATAGAGTTAGACACCCCCTCCAGAGATGAATGTTACCGACCGCTTGCTTCTCTAGTTATACCAACTTGAGTAACGACCACACGATAGCAATACACAGCGGTCTGAGGGGCTATAAACAAACCTCAACCAAAACGCCACTCTATAGCCACAAATAATGCTCAGAACAGCGCCTAACTTCATCAACAGAACATATAGGGTCCCAGACATAGTACTAGCAACCAAACACGACTCACCTACTCTCTTACAGCAGCCGCTTGTTTGTAGTGAGACCTCAGGCCAGTCCATTACAGACTACAGCGGGGTGTCGCAGCTCGAGGAAGAACATTTATGATCATTACTTCATCATTTTCTTGAAGTAATAATCACCATATTTATCATTTTGCACTGCAGATGCGGTAGTTCTTCTGCCTTAGCGTCTCGGTCTGATTGCATTTCCATGAAGAAATGATCATAAATGTTCTTCCTTGAGCTGCGAAACTCCCCTGTAGTCCGTAAAGGTCTCACTACAAACTAGCGGTTTGCCAATCTCTACAAAAAAAATATTGCCTCCCGCTCACAGGTTTTGTCAATTGTTTTGATCGGTTAACCAGGAGTCCACCTGATAGTAGCGAGCTAAAGGGGGCATGTTGCCACTGACAGTTTAATCGTCTAATTGTGCTCTAACTGTAACTCAACATTACTACAAATGTAAAATGTACTGAATGAGGAAACCATCGTTAGTGACTTCATAGAAATGTAGCTGTCAATCATCACAAAATTGCTCAATTTCTACAGCTAATAACTGATTAAAATTGCGCTTAGAGAATAAACTAATAGTAGGGTATTATTTCGCATGATAAGAACAATCTTTAACAAGAGAAGGAATGTGTGATTAATATTTCTGCTGTGCGTATAAAGATTTGAAAGTTTGACCCATGTCCCATCTGTTTACATGGAGAAGGCAGTTTATGGCCCATACAACCACCAGGCAGCAGGGGGAGCTCTCAAACCAGCAGACTATCTAAAGAGATATAATTTTAGATGCCAATTCTAATCTTCGTAAAGGACACATTTCAACTTGGATTGTCATGATATCAGACGATTATCACGACCATGAAATATCGTGATATTTACGAAAGACTTGTTGCCTCCATTTGTGTGTTTTTGCAAAAACTTACACGCCGCTTCTCTTCTCTAATTGCTGTTTGAGTTTTTGCCTGTCTGCTTTTATCGCCCATTATGAAGCTCTTTGTAGCCTGACACACACATCAAGTATCATCAGTGTTTGTACGGTTGTAATACCTCGTCAGGATTTGCGATGCCGGCTTTAAATTGAAGATAAGTGCGGATGTAGTTTGTTAGCGAAGCTCTAAAACGTCTGCAGGCGTGTTCAAACACATCGCAGAGGATGAAATCTTCATGATTGCTGCCGTTGCGAGGATGAAACATGCTCTGAAATTAAAATGACGGACAAATCACTGTCTTTAAACTGTCAGTGATGAATCTTTCATGTGAAACCAATTTTCTCTCCCCCTCATTGTCGGCTCTTCCACTCTTTTCACCAGTTAATTGAGCTCCAGATTGTGCGAAAGGCTCGTGTTACTGTTTAAAAAGCCTGTTTTTCCCTCGCCGTGATCCTTCTGACCTTCAAACTGTTTATATTTTGCGTCTAAAATTAACCAAAGAGGCTGATTTGCATGAGGAGAGGAAAAAAGGAGAGGCACCATGTGGGTCTGTTCATGCAACCGGGCATCGAGACGCCGCGAGGACGTGCCAGAGCGTCAATATTTGACGACTCGGGATGAGAACATGTTTGATGGACTGTCAGAAGAAACAGCCAGAACTGATTAGATTCAGAGAGGGGGGGGAATGTGTGCATATGTGTATGATCCAGATGTAGGCAGACGTTGTTCTCATCTGTTGTCATCCTCTTCCTCTTGTTTTTGCGAAATCCTGCACAGAGAAGAAGAAAAAGAAAAAAAAGAGGAAGAAAGCAAATCAGCCACAGTGGATGGAAGTGGTTAGAGCTGCACAGACCACCAAAGAGGGATCAGTTCCCATTTTTGCATGCACTGAGGACAAAAACAGCTTTCATGTGCTGTAACAGCTGTGACAATGGACCGAATCAACAGCTTTTCAAAATACAAGTCCACCGGCATGATTTCTTTTGATACTCGAGTTTCTTGAGTGCACTGAGAGAGAGGCGAAATCCAAAAATTGCTTAATTGCATCCAGCAGAAAAGGAGGAGGAATCAATGCAATGCAGAACAAAGAGAAGATAGACAGTAACAGTGATGCATTCAGGGACCTCAGAGCCCGCACCTGACATGAATATAAAAGACAGAGACAGTAGCACTCAGAGGAGACTCATGTCAACTCGTGCAGCCCCCCGAAAATCCCACCTGCATCCTGCAGACACCGACTCTGCCACCCGTGTACTCATTTAACCTCTCCTCCCCTCCTTCACCGACTCGGAGTGCTGTGTTGCCATCTGCAGGCAGAAAGCCCGAACTCCCTATTTCCATGGCAACAGCGAAGATGCGGGGAGAACCCTTACCGTAGCCCCTGGCAACAGCCTCCCGGTCCCATCAGCGGTTGTCAATCACGGGGATGAGCGGCTGCTTCACCCAGGGCGGGTGGGGGAGATTGGGGGTAAATCAGTTACCAGGCAGCGGATGGAGACGAGGTCAGCTGACAGGGAGTCGAAGACAGAGGGGCCCAAAGGTGCTCACGGTTCATATGTAATGTGTAAATTAGCTGTAGGACGTCAGAGAGGGTTAACTCCTGTGTGGTTACTGTGGCTGCGAACGAGGAGGGGGCTCAACACGAGGAGATAACAGATCTGGAGAGTCTGAGCTTCAGATCTCTGCAGTTAAATCCATATTAATTTACCTGAGAGTGTTTTAAAATCACGACCTTCACTTAAAGATAAACTGCTCTAATGTGGTCTGGTCCTGCTCGAGGTTTCTGCCTGTTGAAAGGACGTTTTTCCTCGCCACTGTCACTCATGTTAGATTAAATGAAAAGATGAAATCTTAAGGTTGGGTCTTGGTAATTCATCAAACAATGAGCGTGGCCTAGACCTGCCCCTTTTTTGGAGAGCATCTTGGGATAATGACTGTTGTGAATTGGCGCTATTAAACTTTGTTATACTCTATTGTCCTGCGTTTGACCATATTAACTAAATTATGCTCAATTTTGACCTTTTTTTTCTGAGTGTTTTCTTATTTAAGACTAATATACTGGTCAGACATGCGTTTCCTGCAAAAAATAGAAATAAAAATTAGTCGTGACATTCTCAAACTGAATCTTCTTGGGTTTTGAGAATAGTTTTTTGTTGGAGCTGGAACCCTCTTTCATGATACGCCCAATATCCGACCTTAACTTATCCCTTGCTAGTTTACTGTATATTAATCAAACCCGTGTGTCAAGAGTTTTAATGATATAAAAGTGGCCTATCAGAGATCTAGAGTCTCAAACTTATCAGATTTTAAATGTAAATGTTCTTTATTTATACAGCCCTTTACAACAACCCTTTCAGTGAACTTAAGTGCTTTACAATACATAGAAAATAAAAATGATTAAATAAATACAGTAAAAAGCAACAAAAGCAATAATAGAAGTTTAAAAAAGAATAAAATACAATCCAAAAAAATAAAGTGTCACCACGCTACTGGGTATTAAAAGCCAGCATAAATAAGTTTGTTTTCAATCGGGATTTAAAAAGGGTTAAGGTCGGAAATAAGTCTCATTTCAGCGTGGAGCTTAATCCAGAGCCTGAGACCAACAACTGAAGAGGCTCGGTCACCCCAGTGTTTGTGTTTTGACCCGGGCACCTCCAGCAGAAGTTGATTCGACGATCTCAGAGCTCTACCCGGCTCCTGAACGGTTAAAAGTTCAGTTAAATATATGGGACAATAGAAGGCCAGTTTACGGTTCTATTTTGGTTCTTAGTTGAACAGATTTTTTAACTGAGTTAGAAATAAAACAGACTCAAATACAGATGAACTCAAACAGATCAAACCACAGAGTGGAAACAGTGATTGCTCTGAGGCCATCTGGTGGATGAATGAAGGATGGCAGGGGATCAGACTGAGAGGCAGCGGGCTGTTGTTTCAGGACAAAATATGAGTTTGAGTCAGATGAAAAAAAAAACATTCAACACCAAAGAGTTAAAAAAGAGACCGCTAGAAAATAAGTGGAGGGTATGAGCAGAAAAACCGACTTGTGTTTGTAGAGAAAAAAAAGAGAAAATAGGACCCAGGTTCATGAAGTGACTCCAAAATCAGTCTCCTCTGCATCTCCTGAGTTTACAAAAGTATTAACTGATGAAGTTTTCCTGCTCTAAATTGTTTATTCTGCCCCCTAGTGGTATAAAGCATCAATCCTGCTGGTTAGATACTGGTTCACAGTCATAAATCTCAAAAATGTGAATCATATTAAACATTTAAAAAGCGATTACTCCGGGGCTTCGGGAAATCCTCGAGGTCGGAGGATCTCTGCTCGTCTAATAGTCCGGCGGTTCACGGCTGTTACGTCTATCCGGCACATTTAATGGAAATTAAAGCTCCACTTTCCCTCCTGATATTAAGAATTTCTAAACTTGGACTCTTAAACCCGCGAGGGCTCAGTGAGGATTAGACCTGAAGCTCTTTCTGGGGATGGATTAAGAGGATTTCTTGGAGAACGGGGCTGTTCTAGTTGGACTCTGTTTAGTTTGGATTATCGTTAAATGTTTAGTGATTTAGATGTCCTTTGATAACACATTTGAATATCTTAACAGTGGTGCTGTCGAGTCAATTTACATAATTTTTCCTCTGTTGTTAATCACCAAGGATTTTCCCAAAGGTAGCTGAGCTTCAGTCGGCGCCGACTCCATGAATACACAAAAACATCGACAGAAAAGATGAATACTCTTCAATTTCTTGGATAAATTTGCAGAAGATAGACGTCAAAGTTTCTCCCTCCCTGTCAATCACGTCACAGAATTTCTGATTCAAGGTCTGCCTGAGCTTGAACTCTTAAAAACTTAATAAGAATCAATACAAGCCGTCCACATGTTTTACTTTAAAAGGGTTCACAGTTTTATTTCTGTCAGCACAGCAGAGGGGGGAAAGTCCTTATGTTGCAAGTCCAAGTCGAGTCTCAAGTCCTTTGCTCTCAAGTCCGAGGCAAGTCCAAGTCAACACAGACAAGTCCCAAGTCTAGTCCAAGTCCTTTGCTCTCAAGTCTCGAGTCAAGTCCAAGTCAACACAGACAAGTCCCAAGTCAAGTCCAAGTCCTTTGCTCTCAAGTCTCGAGTCAAGTCCAAGTCAACACAGACAAGTCCCAAGTCAAGTCCAAGTCCTGAACTTTTTGTTTCGAGTCCCAACCAAGTCCTTACCGTTTCTTTCAAGGCAAAAACAAGTCATATCAAAGCCATAAGCCATCTGTTATATGCAAAGATTTACAGTTTGAGACAGTGTTGCCAAGTTTTGTGAGAGAAATAAGGAAACAGACCTCCAGAAACAAGACAAAAACAAGCGAATTTCTTTTGCGGGAAATAAGCAGACTTGGCAACATAACACAGCGTTACCAACGGCCGTAATTACTGACTATTAGTTGATGCAACACTTTTTAAACGGTTTGGGCTGTAAGGTATTAAGTGACTTAAGAAGACTTGACTTGACTTTTCAAGTCACTGGGCTCAAGTCAAGTCAAGTCTCAAGTCTTTAGCAATCAAGTCCCAAGCGAGTCCAAGTCATTTCTTGATTTCATCAAGCAAGTCAAAAATGAGACTCAAGTCCAAGTCGAGTCTCGAGTCGAGTCGTCAAGCCCCCACCTCTGCAGCACAGTGTACAGAAACATCATAACATTGTGATGTCTTTGTGTACTCATGTCGTGTTTGTGATGCCGAGCTGCCTAATATTCTCTCAGGTCACTTAATCACTCAGAAAAAGATGCCAAGCTGTTGAATAATGAGACTGATAAACTTAAATCTGTTTAGACTCAAACCCGACGCCTCGGCTTTGCAGAGATGCTCAGTTCATTATTCACAGACTGCGCGGTGACTCATCTTCTCTGTTATTATTTCACATTTATTCAAAGACACACACAGATGGTACACAGAGTCACAGAGTGTACTTCAGCGGTTTATAGAGATATTAGTGAACAAAGGTACTATTTACCTCAGACTGAAAAGAACTGAAAAAAAAAGACAGTCTTTGTGGTTTTTCTGCTTGTTTCTGTTTGTGGCATCCTTGTGTTTTCAATCGCCTTTCACTGGAGTCTAGTTCATCAGAGAAACACTCTGTACTCAGGATGATATAACCATCTTGAGTGCACATTGATGAGGTCATTCTGCTCTGTTTGTATGTCTCGCTTATATAAACTTCTCGTGTTTTCCGAGTTTTAACACACCTTCAACCTGAGTGACGACATTCATTTTGCACTTCCTTGTGTTGGACGCAAGAGGTATCGTCTATTTAAAGGGATATTCCGGCGTAATTAAGTTAGGGTCAAACACGCCGTAATACCGAGTTAGACACCCTGTCGAGAGATGAATGTTGCCGACCGCTTGCCGTTTCAGGAAATTTTCACGCAAACATGAAACCACTGAAAACAATGTAGTGCATATGCCACACCAGTAAATGGCGCTGTAACGCTCCCCCAAAAATGTACCAAAAGACCAAAGAAGAGTACAGAGTATGGGTATGAAGGTGTTTTAGCAGGATCCACACAGGCGGCAGTTCAAGAAAGATACAAGTAGGCATCCTCACAGAATCGAAACAATAGTTATATACAGATTACTGCAATCTGGGACCTGTTTTCAGAAAGTATTGCTTACAGTCACAACGCCGTTCCCATGTAGATCAAATGCCAATTAGGCAAAGAACTTTTGCGTTTACCCTTGAATTTGTTTGCTCTAAAAATTGGCCTCTGCAGTTTTTCACACTTTTACATGACTTTAATTTTTAAGACTGGACTTTGCCGCTTGCTTCCTTTACAAATCTAAGTATTTGATTCACCTATGTAAGTGGAAAAGAGATGTAAGACCCAGTCCACGTAGTTTTTGGGGCGTATCAAACGCCTGTGTTTTCAGGTGCCCAAAATGCTTTTTCAATTGTTTCATACTGGATTTCACAGAATAACACAACAGTCATTACCTTCCCTAAAAAATTCAGTTAAAGGCTTCCAACAAGACAACCACTGCTAAAAAAACAACACGTATCAAACAATTATGAACCATTTTTTAGACTACAATATGAGATCTAGAAGGACCAGACCATTTTTTGCCTCATGGACTGATATCCGAAACCGGCTTAAGGCACTCATTTATTCCGAGCGTTAAACGTTAGCATTATGCTGACGTGGCGCATGAGGATGCTGATATGAATTCAAGCTAAAAAAAAAAAAGAAAAATATCAAAAAACACCAGTTGAAAAACATGAGCGATTTTGACGGGAAAGCAGGTCAGCCGAGCAATGACAGGGTACAGATGGAAGTAGGTCAACGATGTCTGGGTTGACTTGACGATGAGACAAAGAAAAGGTCAAGTATCTATCGTATTGAGGCTGATGGGGGTATTGAATTGAGATGAGCTAATACGATGAGAAGGTCAAGAAACTGTGAGGCTGGTAGGAGCTGAAAAAAGGTGTGAATATGGAGAAAAAGGGGCATGTGGCAGAAAGATGTCGATGAAGGTTCTTGAAAAGGCTTTAATAGCAAAGCAAAGAAGAACATTTGAGTCAGAGAAATGAACCACAGAGTGAAATACGAGCCTTTTTGTGTCCGTTTTCTGGCTGGGAACTTCCAATCCCTTTTCTGTTCAGCGTAGAGATCATTCGTTTGTTTCCGCCCATGATAAAAAGTCATTGTCGGCAGCCAAAACCATTTTGGTCTTTCAAACAAGCACAAGTGCTCATTATTTGTGAAAACGCTCAGCCTACACCGTTGATTCCTTCTATAACGGGGGACACTTCATGTCTCATATGAGGTGTGACTTCTTCCATCAGAGTCCAACCCTCTATCGTGACTCGAGCCAATTCACGGGTCGGAAGGAACATGTCCCCAGTGACAACTCGCCTTGCTCAGGAATAAGTGATTCCCAACCCATGTAGGTCAGTACTGATGGTTTCACACCACTCCAGCAAGAGTGTCTGATTCAGTACCGACTGCCACGGGTTGGCAGCAACCGAGGCAGATGTATCTGAGGACCCACAGGTAGATACTTCCTGACAGGACCACGGTTAGCCCCAGCAGGAGAAGACTGGCGAAGGACTGAGGACTCAAACTGAACAGCATGATGAAGGTGTTAAAGGAGTTATCGCTGGATCCCTGAGCTGGAGATTCAAGAAAGAGAAAAGGGGGAATATCAGTCACAGAAAACATGAGAGACCATCCAAGATCATAGAGGATATTGGGGTTGATCCTATGAGACCACGAATAGATAACAACTAATTGGAAATTTGGACCATAAAAGGGGTATTCCGGCGTAAAATTAATTTAGGGTCAAACACACCATAACACTGAGTTAGACACCCCGTTGAGAGATAATTGTTGCCAACTGCTTGCTTCTCTAGTTATACCAACTTTAGTAACGACCGCACGATAGCAATACACAGCGGTCTGAGGAGCCATAAACAAACCTCAACCAAAACACCACTCTATAGCCACAAATAATGTTCAGAACAGCACCTAACTTCATCAACAGGACATATAGGGTCCTAGCTAAAGCACAAGCCACCGAACATCTTTTTAACTTTGCCTAACATCTTTAGCAAAGAGACTAAACACAACTCACCTACTCTCTTCCAGCAGCCACTTGTCTGTAACGAGTCCTTGGGCCAGTCCATTACGGACTACAGCGGGGTGACACAGCTCAAGGAAGAACATTTATGATCATTTCTTCATGGAAATACAATCAGTCCAAGACACTAAGATGGAAGAACTACCGCGCCTGCAGTGCAAAATGATTAATATGGTGATTATTACTTCAAGGAAATGATAAAGAAATGATCATAAATGTTCTTCCTTGAGCTGCGTAACCCCACTGTAGTCCGTAACGGACTGGCCTGAGGTCTCGCTACAAACAGAGTAGGTGAGTTGTGTTTAGTGTCTTTGCTGAAAAAATTAGGAAAAATTGAAAAGATATTTGGTGGCTAGTACTATGGCTGGGACCCTATATGTCCTGTTGATGAAGTTAGGTGCTGTTCTGAGCATTATTTGTGGCTATAGAGTGGGGTTTTGGTTGAGCGCGAGGCTGTCTGTATTGCTATCGTGCGGTCATTACTAAAGTTCGTATAACTAGAGAAGCAAACAGTCAGCAACATTCATCTCTCGACGGGTTGTCTAACTCGGTGTTATGGTGTGTTTGACCCTAAATTAATTTTACGCCGGAATATCCCTTTAAATGTTATTTTTTTTGTGTGTTTTTGGAATCACCAAAGTTATTCCCCAGGGATGAATGTAAACCCAAACCATACATTTCCAGACCAAAATCAAAATAAAGGGAAAACTTACTGGGCCCCAAAGACTTTGAGGGAATCACCAACGTAATTGGATTTGAGTCATCCTCTGGGGACCATGAAGCAGTTTAGATATGAAGAGTGGAAAGACAAAGAAAGTCAAAGGGACATATTTATAAGGGAAGTCTTTCACAGTACAATTGATAGAGGCTCTCTTCAAGTCCAGGTTAATTAAACCTTCACAGCCGCTGCTGCAGAAACAATCTCTCTATTTACTTGAAGAGTGCTTGAAGACAACATGGTGTACCAATGATGCTGAGAGGGTGAGGAGGCTGCTGGTCAAGAAGGCTTATTTTTGCACTGTGGTCCCCTCATTGGTTGAAGCACTGAATGAGGTCGAGAGAGTGAGGGGCGGCAGCGGATGATTGGTTTCCTGACTAAGACTACAGCACGGGGGTTTACCCGGCTTCTTAGTGAAAGGATCATAAATCAGATTTATGTGGACACACAGTCACAGGTTCTTATCTTCTAATTTGAAACCAAAACATGTTTCAGAATTAAACAGCTCGCTTCAATTTTGAAGTCCATCCACTTGACTGAGCACTCATGAAAATCTCATCTCGGCTGTAAAATGTGGATAAAACACGAACAAAACATTCAAATTTCCTACCAGTCCTACAAGTGGTTTTCTAATTATGCTTTGGTTTAGCTCTCAAAAACACTCAGACCCTGGGTAATCATTTAATTTCTTCTGTCATGGTGAAGGTGCGAATTTTACCTAAAATCTGATGGTAGCGAGCTAACACTGTGTAAGCTAGGACACCTGTATTTGCTAGCTTAAGTTGGTTACATGCTGCCACTCCGACGTCTCACCATTCCGACGCAGCTTTCCATATAAGGGGGAAGGGGGGGTGCACATTCACATCTGGAATCCGTCATTTAGTCCCGAGCGTAGCTGAGCGAGCCCTGTGCCGAACCTGAGCGACGAGAGCTGTCGGAATGATGGGACGTTTGATAGCATGGTAACATACCGCCACTCCGACAATTAGAGACCAATGTCGGAATGGCAGTTGCCCCCCCAGCAATGTAAGCTAGCCAACAAAAATTTGTGCGAGGGTTCCCATAGTTACTAATAAACAACTAAGCTAGCAAGTAAACGACAACATCAGCTAACCCACTGCATTTTGAGCCAGAACACTCATTCAAGTTTCGAGTTTGTGTCATGTGGACTTACTGAGTTAGAAGCGCATAAAAGACACTCGATCCGAACTGAAAAACTCTCAAAATTAACTTAGCGCAAACTCTGTGACTCCGCCCTCGCCTAGTCACGTCCTCATTTGGGGATTCAGAATATGGTCACCCTAGCTTAATGACTGAATTATTATTATTGAATAATCATGAAATAATAATAACATGACAATAACATGATAATAATAGTAATTATTATTCAGTCATGTTATTATTATCATGTTTATTATTACTATTGCTGCACAGTTTAGCTATTAGCTCGCAGGTTTAAAGTTCTCTCGATCTTTTTGTGCGGTTGTTCACATTACAACAACGAATGCGGCATCTAATGTGAACGGAATGTGTCCGTGAAGTGTGCACAAAGCACAAATTGCTTTCCGCGCCTGTTTGTGTTGCCGAACAATGGTGACGTTTGTCGCATATTGGCGACGTATAGGTCGGATGAACGTGCCTGAGCGTCCACGCTGCAGTCACATCGGATACATATCCAATTTATATCCACATACAAAAGAGGCCTGGGTCAGATTTGAAAAAATCAGAATTGCACTGTTCACACTTATATGTAAAATCAGTGTCACATATGGTTAAAAAATCGGAATTGACCTGCAGTGTGAACATAGCTGTAATGTTTTAATGAAAGGCATCCAGCACTCACCTCTGCTGAGGTGAAGCATCAGAAACAGGCTGACGAGGATCCTGACAGCAGCAGCCATTTTTTCTAGAGATTTCTAGATAAATTGAAAACCGTTGTTAAGCACTTTAAAGTCTCTTTTCGACACACAAAACATGAAATAATGTCAGTAGATAAAACAAGAGAGTCAGATGAAATATGCTGCAATAAGGAACTTTGAGCAAAGACGGAAACAGTTCCTTCATAAGTGAGACGGAGCAAGTCTAGGTTTTGAAATACACATGTAGGTCAAGGTGATAGGTGCACAAAAACAGCATTTTTGACATGCGGACACAGTGTGCAGTCTAGATATTTGCAAAATGACTCAAAAAACAGCAAAAAATCTGCAACTACAAAACACAATCAAGTCAAAAAAGGAACAAATCTAAAACAAGAGCTTCACAAAATGAACCATTTAATTGAGATATATGAAATCAGGTTTTAAACAAACAGAATAGATCTTAAAGAGGGAAAATGACACAAATGAATTTCAGGAATAAAGAAACTTCTCATTACCTCACTGTGAAGATATCCGTCTTTTCAAGGTGCAACAGGTTCAGAGGCAGATTCACGCCTGCGTTGACGCTCGCCTCCGAAGAGCTTCAGAAAAACAAATCAATGCAGAGAGGAGGTTCAGCAGCCGGCGTCCTCTCAGGAGGCGTCAGTCCCCCCAGGCTGGAGGAACCCCGTTCACAAACAGACAAGCTTCCCATCCCCCCGTACCTCTGTCATTTGGCTTCAATCTTTTGCTCTTTTTACGAAGCAAGTCTGATCAGACCAACGTCCATGAATACAACAGAGAAAAGAGGTTTTACTCCGACACGAGCAGGGAGGAGGAGGCTGACGGAGGAGCCGACAGGGAGGGAAGAGGGAGAAAGGAAAACACAACACAGGGATGAAACGAGTCTAAATGCACACTTTAAAATCCTGATATGACCTGGAATCACAGTCTTTTCAAGGTCCTCACTTCTGGATGAAAGCACAACATTTGGCGCCCTCTAGTGGTTCAATCTGCACACAATCATGGATTTACTCACCCCTAAATCAAGACATAAATGTGGTAAGAAAACTGAAGCAGCTCTAATTTCAGTGATGCAGAATTCATAATTCCAGGTGAGAGTTTGCAAAAGAAAGGATAGATGTCTAGATAGATAGATAGATCATCTATGAAAAAAAAGAAAACAAATGTCAGATAATAATGCTGTGTTCAAGTCACCTCAGAATTCAGAAGTCCGGGCTGGGAATGACGTCACATCCGAGTTCCCAGCGTTTCTGTTACCAAGTCGGAAGAAAGCAAACTCTGAGGCGCAAACAAGATGGCTACATCTACGAAAGTTATTTTAGCGCTTGCCTTGTCCGAAATCTGTGAAATCTCTCGTAATGTTTTATTTATTAGCACTTTTGTTTTGTTTTGGTGAAATTAAATAAGTGGTATATGTTGTGCCGCCCAACGTCTAACTGTGAACATGGTGCTATGGCGTTGTTTAAAATTGCTAACAACAGCTGACAACGACTAACAACAGCTGACAATTGTAAACAACAGCTAACAATGGCTAACTGTAGGCGTCTACCTTGGTTTTCCGACTTTTTTATTGGATTGTCGTCAACTCGGTTGTAACGTCATTCTCAGCTCGGACATCTGACCTTGTCTGAAGATAAGCAAGGCGAAAGCGAGCGCCGAAATAACTTTCGTAGATGTAGCCATCTTGTTTGCACCTCCGATTTTGCTTTCTTCCGACTTGCCGCTGGTAACTCGGATGTGACGTCATTCCCAGCTCGGACATCTGACTTCCGAAGAAACTCAAACGCAGCATAATATATTCATTTGTAACATACCTGTTTTTCGTAAAATGCGCTTTTTTTAATGAGTGTGTATGTGGTTTTTGGTGCTTCTGCAGACAGCCTCTAGTGGACACTCGAGGAACTGCAGTTTTTTTTCTTAGCATTTTCACATTAACTACATCTCTCCAGACCGAAGAATGCCACATGATATGAACTGATATTTAATGTCCTGTTTCAGTTTTTACCTCCTCTTGGTGATTTCCTGTGAATGAAAATGACGGTCGGTAAGAATAGGCTCACGTTGCTATGGAGACTCTACCAACTGGCGAAACTAGGGGAGTATTTTTGTAGCCGCATAAATAAATCCTTTGATAGTATAGACCATATTCTGCCGCAGCTATAACCTTCTGGTGGGAATCTGGTAATTGAAGATTTTCTGCTAATAATGAGGAATACTGTGAAATCTACCACACAATACTGACACATACAATATATCGCAGTGGGAGTGCTGGGAATGTCTCTGTGATTTTTTTCAGAAAAACGGGACTCCCCAGAAATCGTTTGTGTCAGACTTGAATTGATTCTTTTCAGGCCGCGAACGCTTCAGAAATGGAACAAGCTGATGGAAAATAGAAACTCATTACTGACGGCAAGTTACTGTTATTATTATCCGTTCTCCGTGGAACGGCAGGTGGGCATGTTCACATGGGTGGGCGTAAAATTACAGTGCATTACCCATCAGGCAGAACAGCAAATTGAGCGAGCGCGGGGCCGAACACGTGGGCTGATTTGAAGAATCTGAGATACAATCAGGGTTTGATTTGAAGCTCTGAACGACAGACGGGTCGCTGTAAAAGCAGAAAAACAGAATAAGAGCAGAAATAACAGAATAAAAACAGAAATAACAGGGACGGGAGATAAATATGTTTCAGGCTTCCTCAACCTGTTGTTGATAGAAATGGTAAACTTGTTCTGAAATTAAAAGTTTGAGTCTAATTTTTATTGTTCAAAAAGTTCTCAAATCTTTTTTTTTTTTTCATAAATGTAATGTTTTGGCTTTCAAATAGGATCCACATCTGCCGTTCACTTTTTATTATAAAAGAGTTAATCCACAAAATAAGACATTTGCAATACGACACAGCAAACTTGTGACTTTAAAAGCAGTTTAATAATTTTACGAGTACTTTTAAATTCTACATTTTTAAAACTAGAATCAATATTTCAAACAAAATACCGTATTTTTCAGGCGATAAGGCGCACTGTGAAGTAACATGTCCATGTTCACATTTAAGGCGCACCAGATTGTAAGGTGCATTTAGCATTGATTGGTTTATTGCTGCTAGCGTAATCCGGGCCCGGGCGCGATATTTTTTTTTTGTACGATGGTAGGGGAAAGTCCCGCCTCCTTCACCTCTGATGGGCTAGAAAAGCTGGAAATGTCATCAAATGCTCAAACCAAATGCAGGTTGTCGGCTCTGTACATCGAACAGAACATTCTCACACTTCTGAATCTCCTAACCCTTACCCGACAGACGATGACTTTTCACAGCCATTCGGAATAACCAATCGGAGCTCAGCACTTCTAGCCAATCAGAGGCGAAGGAGGGCGGGACCTTCCCCTACCATCCAACAAAATAAAATTTCGCGTCGCGGGCTGCCTTACATGAATGCACCTCTAGTTTAGGCAGTGTTGTAGACTGTTTAGGGGTCGTGTTACGTTACCGATCAGGTAGTAACACAGCGTATCGTAACGCTCCGAATATCCATTTAGCGAAGTGGCTTCGTTGCTAACCAAAGTCATACTTCCACATTTCGACAGATTTTTGAGCGCATTGTACCACATAAAATCAGTCAATAAACACGACAAGTAATCATATATACGGCGCACTGGATTATGAGGCGCACTGTCGATTTTTGAGAAAATGTAAGTATTTTTAGTGTGCCTTAAGTCGGAAAAATACTCATCTATTTTTGTTTGGTGCGCTGTGCTGCAGAGATGTTTCTAAGAGGAACTTTTTCTTTATGATTAACAAAACTGCTTTGGTGTCATTTTTTATAATAAATCTTTTTTGTATTTTTAAATACAGCATTTCTAATTCTTGATTTTTGATGTTTTTAAAACTTAAAGTCATCTCTGTTGACGTTTCATAGTGAGGTCAGGATGGAGGAAGGATTTCAGTCCTAATAATAAAATAATCACACAGTAACAAAGACCATCCTGCTCTGCTCTGTCGGGTTTCAGTCTCTCCTTCAGTCTTTTCAGGCGTTTTCTCCGTCTTTGTGTTTATGCGACGAACATCCCGAACATCCGCTCAGTCCCTTCTCCCTGGTGTTGTACTCGAACCGAGGAAGAACCAGAACGCTGCCGTCGGGTTCTCCTCTGCCGGCGCCGGTGGCAGAGGCGTCCCTGGATTCTCTCTCCTCCTCCACGGACATGATGTTCCTCACCAGGCAGGTAATGGCGGCGTCGATGTTGGTGTTGTCCTGGAGAAACGACGACACAAAACAATTATTTGAAGTTTTCATGTCATTTCTGGAAGTCGTGACCTGAAACAAAACAAGGGCGGACGTTAAAACCAAAACAATGAACTGAAAGAAGCTGAAACACTCGCCAGAAGTGAATTACAAAAAGTGGTGGCGGTGTTTACGGCTCAGATTGATCTTTGACTTCTTCGTTGGGATTGAAGTTCTTGTTTATAAAAAGAGGATTAAAAAGTGATCAGAGGTTAAAGAGGTAAGTGAAAACGGAGCCAGCAGGTCAGAGATCGGGAACAAAGGCTCGTCACTGTTCTCCTGATAAAACTCTGCTTCTGTCTTTAACCTCTAGATTGAGATCAGCTGAATAAGTTGATAGAGAAAATCAAATCAGCCGAGTCCAACAGATGAGCAACAAGATGCCCCTCATCCACCTACTTCCCAGTGCTGTTTTAATCATAAACTCTTGATTTAACAGGAATCAAAAATATCAGTAAATGACACTAAAGAGGCTCGAACCTCGAGGAACATTCTGATCCACTTATTTTCAATGAGGTTTAGGAGTTTTTCTGCTTTAATTCAATCTTGATTTGCTGCTTTCAGAGTGAAATAAAGAGTTAGTGAAGATGCAGGATAAAGGAACGTCTGAGTTTGGTGGTTTTGGAGCAGCTGTTTGTTGTTAAAGAAGATAAATGGAGCCAAGAAGAGCTTTTACAAAAGGAGAGTAATTGGTGTGAAATGAAGACACAGAATAAGAATTAGCTGAAGCCAAATCGGCTGAGACAGAAGGCCGGTGAAGAGCAAGAGAGCGAGAATCGAGTCTTACCTTCGCAGAGGTTTCGTACCAGCCGACGAATCCGTAGTCTCTGGAGAAGTTCTCCAGTTTGGGCAGCTTCGGGCACAAACCCAGACGCTGTTGGTCGCATTTGTTGGCTAAAAGAACAGCGGGGACCGACCTCCCGTTGCCAAGGGCGACCTGATGAAGCAAAGAAGAGCAGAATTAGGGATTTCTATCCTGCGTGTGTTTAGAGGAAGTTTTTTACCAGCAGAAACAACAAATTTAAACGAGATACGTTTGGCGTGACATATGCAAATGGCCAGAAGGGGGCGAAAACAGCAGAATAAATCTCTAACCGTGCGTCTGAGAAAAAAGTCCAAGCGCGCAAAATGAAAGATCTCATTAAGATACACGTGCCTGTAAAATTTCGGGCAGATCTGACAAAGTCGTTGTCCGTGGCACCCTGTAGGGGGCGCTGGCGTTAGGATCAGTCTAGTTGGGCTTTTAGTGTAACATGGTAGTTTGTATAAAAACCTAATTCTGCCAGTTAAAAGAGAAAAAAAAACACCCTAAAAGAAAAACAAATCTTTAAAAAAAACTAAGAATTATGAGATTAAAAGTCAGAATAAATGATAAAAAGGGAAAATATAAAATAAAAGGAAAAATTTTAAGTAAAAAAAGTTAATTTTATGATAAAAAGTCTGAATTTTAAAGTATTAAGTCATAGTTATGAATTAAAAAGTCATTGTCATTAGATTAAAAACTATGAGATACTTCATAATGAGATCAAAAAGTACAAATTATAAGATAAAAAGTCTAAATAATGAGATTATGAAGAAGTAAAAAAAATGAGATTAAATTTTGTATTAATGAGATGAAACAGTAGATGAGATAAGAAGTCATAATAATGAGATTAAAAGTCTTTCTAATTAACTGAAACAGAGATTTAAAGTTGTAATTTTCAGATTCAGAATTAAAATTATGAGATTAAAAGTTCAATAACTCTTTTTTTTTTTGTTGGCCAGTATGTTCACATGTTGTCTAAAAAATCTACTCATTGCGTGAGTCCGACTGAAACTGGACTTTTCAAATACAAATATATTTACATACTTAAGTTTCCCTACACATAGTCAACAGTTTACACATCAGGCTTTGACCTGGAGAACGAACAGCATGAATATGTTGTCGAACGTTGGGTGGTAAACTAAAAAAACTTATATCCCTCTTCCTTCATATTTACCTTCGAGTCCAGGTCTCCTTTCCACTTGAGGATGGCCTGAAACGTGGACAGTCTGGTCATGTCAAAGACAACGAGAGCCCCCACCGCCTCCCTGTAGTAGACTCGGGTCATGTTGCCGTACCGTTCCTGCCCTAAATATGGAAACAAAGAAGACAACAGAATAAACAGTCATGTGTTATCAGTTAGTGACACCAACCTGATCTGAGACTCCGTTAAAGTGGATTAGATACCTGAGAAGTCCTCGGACTAAAATGTGATTACAGACTCTGAAACTTCTCGTAGCGAGCCCTGCCCTTAAAAAAGTTAATTTGATCGGATAAAATAAACGTTTTAATTCCTAATTATTCAATTCTTTGACAAGGTTTGTAGAAAGAGGACCAGTTCTCGGGATTGTAGGAACCTTCACACTGCAGGAACTATGAAGTAAAAGTATGTGGAGCATTAGAAAAGCTGCTTTCACCTCTAAATCCCAAATCCCCCCTCAAAATATAATCACTTATGACCCAAAAAGGTTTAAATCTTTGGGGTTAACCAGGCTGAGAAAGGCTTATTTGGGGTATTTCTCTCGGCCAAAGAAACTTCTACCATCCTGTGGATTATTGATTGATTGACTGACTGTTTGACAAGCTGCTGCGACTCCAAGACTGAATCAGTTTAAGGTCACGGCGTCTCTGTAAGGGGGTGTGTTTACGGGGAAATGTTGTCGCATACCAGTACGTGACCATGAATAAGTCTCTATCCTGGAGGCTAACTTCCTCCACATGATCCTAATATAGTGGTGAATCAGCAAGAGGGGGTCACACACATAAACACGCACACACACACACGGCTATACCGCGCATGACTTATGCAGCAAGACATCATTGGCTACATGAACCTCCCATTAGAGTAACTAATACATAGTCTTTTCTAGGAGTCCCTGGGTTCCATCATGCCGTAGGTTACGTCTACCCCCTCTCTAAACCCAGCTCAGTCAAAGCAGATGACTGTCTAACATCAGTCTGGTCCTACTCCAGGTTTCTGCCTGTTAAGACGAAGTTTGTCCTCTCCACTGCAACTTGCCAGATGCTGCAAAGTGTTTCACTCTGTGGTTGAAGATGAGATGAGAGTTGGTCTGATCACCAAACATCTTTTTCACTTTGCCTTATTTATTCAACAAAGGGACTAAACACAACTCACCTACTCTCTTCCAGCAGCTACTTGTTTGTAGGGAAAGCTTGGAGTCGATCAGCGGGGTTTCGCAGCTCAAGGAAGAACATTTATGATCATTTCTTTATCATTTCCTTGAAGTAATAATCATCATATTAATCATTTTGCACTCGTTCTTTTGCATTAGTGTCTCGGTCCGATTGCATTTCCATGAAGAAATGATCATAAATGTTCTTCCTTGAGCTGCGAAACCCCGCTGTAGTTGGTGATCGACTCATCCAAGCTTTTCCTACAAACAAGTAGCTGCTGGAAGAGAGTAGGTGAGTTGTGTTTTGTCTCTTTGCCAAAGAAATCCGGCAAAGTTAAAATGATATTTGGTGTCTAGTACTATGGCTGTGACCCTATATGTCCTGTTGATGAAGTTAGGTGCTGTTCTGATCATTATTTGTGGCTATAGAGTGGCGTTTTGGTTGAGGTTTGTTTATGGCTCCTCAGACCGCTGTGTATTGCTATCGTGTGGTTGTTACTAAAGTTGGTATAACCAGAGAAGCAAGCGGTCGACAACATTCATCTCTCGAGGGGGTGTCTAACTCGGTGTTACCGTGTGTTTGACCCTAAATTAATTTACACCGGAATATCCCTTTAATAGATGGGGGTCAGTCTGATCTCATCACTCTGGATCCTGATTTAATCTGATTACAGAAGGCTTACTAAGTAGACAATGGAGCTGAGACTTGACGCCATCTAGATAAGCACACTAAATGATGTTACCTGCCAACAGACTCAGTTAAATGAAGGGAGACCAGTATGAACTGGTCCAAAGTCCCTTCGCTCCATATAGATATCTATGGAAATGACAGCTCTTATCAGGTATCATGCAAAACACACAGACGGCAGAGAGACAAAGAAGAAGAGAGTTTCTTAAATAAGAACCAACCTGAGAGACGTGGCATGTTTTATAAGCAGCGAACAAAAAACTTTTCTCGGTTCAAAAAAAAAGGAAGTGCTGGAGCTCTAATTTGCAGAAACAAAGGTTAACCACATTTTCACTTAAGTTTTGCCTCATCATAGTTGGATGTGTCAGCAAGATGAAGCCAAAGATTCCTGTTTAGATGTCCGACGAAAGAGCATCAGTTATGAATATCTGCAATACATTCATACAAAACTAATCCATAAACAACTTATTTGAAAGGATATCTTAGTGAACCGTGACTTTCAAAAGTCGACTTAGCCGGTGTTAAAAGAGCTTAGTGTGTCTAAGCATAAACTAAAAGTACAATATCCTCTACACTACAGTAACATTAGGGCCTGTGTCCACTACCCTAATGCAACATGAGGGCCTGTGTCCAATACATAAGGGCCTGTGTCCACTACACTACTGCAACATTAGGGCCTGTGTCCACTCCACTACAGCAACATTAGGGCCTGTGTCCACTACACTACTGCAACATTAGGGCCTGTGTTCAATACATTAGGGCCTGTGTCCACTACACTAGTGCAACATAAGGGCCTGTGTTCTATACATTAGGGCCTGTGTCCACTTCACTACAGCAACATTAGGGCCTGTGTCCTCTACACTACTGCAACTTATTCGTTAGCATTTGTTCTGTATGGGAATTACGTGTTGCTCAAAAAGCCAAATTTTAATACGCTCATACACAGAAACAGCCCTGTTTTCAGCTTTGTGACTGTGCATTTTTCAGCTAATCTAAAAGGAGGTTTAAACAGTTTTATTTAGTTTAAGAGTTAGGAGAATTTTCAGCCCGTGAGAAACTTTTCATGTTACTCAGAAACAGTAGATTAAAGGGATATTCCGGCTTAAAATTAATTTAGGGTCAAAACACAGAGTTAGACACCCCCTCCAGAGATGAATGTTGCCGACTGCTTGCTTCTCTAGTTATACCAACTTTAGTAACGACCGCACGATAGCAATACACAGCGGTCTGAGGAGCCATAAACAAACCTCAACCAAAATGCCACCGTATTACACAACTCACCTACTCTCTTCCAGCAGGCGCTTGTTTGTAGCAAGACCTCAGGCCAGTCCATTATGGACTACAGCGGGGTTTCACAGCTCAAGGAAGAACATTTCTGATCATTTCTTCATTGAAATGCAATTAGACCGAGACGCTAAAGCAGAAGAACTACCGCGTCTGCAGTGCAAAATGATTAACACGGTGATTATTACTTCAAGGAAATGATAAAGTAATGATCATAAAAATTCTTCCTTGAGCTGCGAAACTCCGCTGTAGTCCGTAATGGAATGGCCTGAGGTCTTGCTACAAACAAGCGCCTGCTGGAAGAGAGTAGGTGAGTTGTGTTTAGTCTCTTTGCCAAAGGAATTAGGCAAAGTTAAAAAGATGTTTGGTGGCTAGTGCTATGGCTGTGACCCTATATGTCCTGTTGATGAAGTTAGGTGCTGTTCTGAGCATTATTTGTGGCTATAGAGTGGCGTTTTGGTCGAAATTTGTCTATGGCTCCTCAGACCGCTGTGTATTACTATCTGCGGTCGTTACTAAAGTTGGTATAACTAGAGAAGCAAGCGGTCGGCAACATTAATCTCTCGACAGGG
Organism: Xyrichtys novacula; assembly: GCA_962446985.1. Taxonomy (NCBI): domain Eukaryota; kingdom Metazoa; phylum Chordata; class Actinopteri; order Labriformes; family Labridae; genus Xyrichtys; species Xyrichtys novacula. Next base: position 3,339,558 of record OY660886.1, read on the forward strand.
TGTCTATCTCTGTGTTACGGTGTGTTTGACCCTAAATTTACTTTACACTGGGATATCCCTTTTACCGTAATCTGAGCTGCATCTAAGCTGTTTGACTAAATTTAAAGGTAAAATTCAAATATTTACCTCTGAAATGCCTCCATGTCTGAGTATAGAGGTTTACTGATGGGTGCAGTCAAGGTAAACTGTTCCTTGTTGGTGTTAAAACAACAAAAAAACCCAGTCTGTAAGCGAACCAAACCCTACACCTGTGAACTCCCTTCAACTACACAGTAAAGTTCAGAAACTCCTGTTGTTTCTAATTTGACTAAGCAAATCCAGCGTACATATATTTAAATATCTTGCTCTTTTAACCACATTTTAAGGATAACATCTCTTTTTCAAACACTCTCTCTCTGTCTCACCTGCGATGTCCCAGAGCTGCAGCCGAACCACCGTCTTCTGGTCCCAGTTGAGGACCTTCAGGGCGAAGTCGACCCCGATGGTGGCCCGGTAGTGCTGGGAGAAGACCTGGTGAACGTACCGCTTGATGATGGACGTTTTTCCCACTCCGAGGTCACCGATGACCAGGACTTTGAGCAGGCGCTCGTGCTGCATCATTCCTGCTCTCGAGGACAGGAGAGGTGAGGAGAGCGCGCGCTGAGGAGTGTGGTCTCCAATTAAGGGCTGCGCATGAAGACGAGCTGAAATAAACGGAGGATTTGGCTGGAGACGGTTGGGCTGGTGTCATGTAAAGAGGCAAAAAGCGACTATTTGTTGCTGAAATGAGACATATGTTCTCTTAAATTCACTTCCTCGACTGGAAAATGCGGTTTAAAGGCGACGTTTTCAGACGTAAGTTGATAAAACGTTCACTTTTACGCAAGAGAAACTCAAATTATTTGTAATTTATGTTTCCAAAAGCACAAAAACTCGCCTCAAAGTCACGTAAGTTCAGCCATGGCAAGCAACTGAGGTAAAAAACAAACTGCTGCGTGAGAAAACAACGCTGTAGAAAGTTCAAAGAGCGTGAAAAAGGGGAAAAAAAACAGTGTTATTGTCTGTTTAGCCTGCGGTTTGTGTGCACATCTGCTGCTGCTGCTGCTGCCAGCTCCTCACAACTGCTGCGTAGGTCGAGACTGTCTGTCAGCAGTTCGTGCTCGAGCTGTCAGGACGACCACGCCTCCAGTGTGTGTGTGTGTGTGTGTGTGTGTGTGTGTGTGTGTGTGTGTGTGTGTGTGTGTGTGTGTGTGTGTCTGTGTGTGAATTTACCAAACAGTCTCACACAAAGATTATGTGGTAAATACGGGGACTAAAGCCTTGATAGGATCAGTGATTGAGTCAATAGTTGGTTTTGCATACAGAGAAATAAAGTCAAATAAAGTCCCTAATGAGGGCCAGGTCAAACATTAAAACTGTGTGAGTGTTTTTGTGTTGTTTAGTTGGTTTGTAGTATTTTAATTCTAATAATTCTACTGTTAAATAAACTTTATAAAGTTTAATTTGTGTTTTATGCTATTTCTTTTGGGAGGGTTTCAATGTTTTGGAGGTGCAGTGTGTAAAAGTACGATGGTCGAGAACTGCTCGACCACTGCTGCAAATAAAAAAAGAATGCAAAAAAAAAGAAGAAGAAGAAGAAGAAGCCACAACGGAAGTTACCGGTGCAGGAAAACAAAGCCTGCTGCAAATAAGGAAACTGTGCAGATTAAAAAAAAGAAAAAAAAAAAAAAAAAAAAAAAGATCGGAAGTTAACGACACACAAAAAAAGTGGCTATGTGATTAAAAAAAATTATGAACTGTGAAAATAAAAGGATGAAAATAAAAAAGAATGCAAACAAACAAGCAAACAAAAAAATAACACAACGGACTTTACCGATACAAGAAAAAGAAACTGAAGCATGCTGCAAATAAAAAAATAAATGGTGCAGATAAAAAATAAAAACACATCAGAAGTTAATGACGCAAAAAAAAATTAAGTGGTAATGTGAAAAAAAAAAGCCACAACAGAAATTAACTATTCAATAAAAAAATTACGAACTTCGAAAATAAAAGGATGCAAAAAAAAAGGCACAAAAGAAGTTAACCATGCAAAAACAGTGGCTATGCAAAGAAAAAAAATACGAACTGCAAAAATAAAAGGATGAAAATAAAAAAGAATGCAAAAAAAACCAACTAAGCCACTGTATAAAAGTATTTTGCAACATTTAGCAGAACAGACTCAGTAGAAATGTCAGATAGTCTAATAGTCACATAGTCGCACTAGAGGCATTTCTAATGATGTTCAAATTCTGTATTTGGGAGCTGCTTTTGTCTTTTTTCTTCTCCCCCCACTTTATGACTCATGGCAACCCATGTAAAGGATCGTCAATACCAGCCATCTGCTGATATTGAGCTGGGTTTAAAGAGGGGGGATGGAGGGAGATGCAGAAAGAGAGAGATGGACAGAAGTGAGACTGATGCACTTAGCTGAAGCAGCTGGAAAGCAGGCAGCCAAACGTCTGTTGCAACAATCTAGATGAAGCTACAGCATGATGGAGCTCAGGGACTCCAAGTACAGTGCAAAATGATTAATATGATGATTATTACTTCAAGGAAATGATAAAGAAATGATCATAAATGTTCTTCCTTGAGCTGCGTCACCCCGCTGTAGTGTGTAATTGTTTGTTGTTTTTGTTAAATAAATAAAGACACTGTTTATTACACGCCTTAAATAAATAAAACATGGATGTGTTCCCAGTGACATGGTGTCTAAAGTTGAGTTTTAAAGCCTATATTAACGGCCATTGCCGAATATAGAAACAAGCAAAAAGTAAGAAAATACAGTGGTGCAACTGGCAAAACTATATCTTAAAATTTAAAGTACTTTTGATTTTGAAGAGAAAGTGTTAAGTCAACTACTTTTCTTATTAAAAAACAACTATCTAATCATCTTCAAAAAACGTAGTAGCCTACTAACTTGCAGTCAAATTTATTAATGTTCGTCTTACAACCTTAAAAAACACAAATTCATCCTACAAACATAAATCTTAAAACCCCAAGACACACTGCAATTCGGCACTAACACTTACGTGTGTCCTAAAACCAACAGATAACATGATTCTGTGAAAAACAGAAGAAAACTACATCTCCCACCTCACAGTGTGTCCACTTCCGTTCATGCGCAGTAATGCTTGTGCTTGTGAGTGTGCTGTTTCCCTCTGTGTTGCTCTTTCAACCGTACTGCGTGACACAAAAACGAGAAAAATAAACACTTTAGTATCATAAAAACACAATTATTGTGTCACTTTCTCAAAGTAGAGTGTGTTTATGTTGAACCAGCGCATATTTCCTGAAAGAGACCCCCAAATAAAAAGAGTTTTTGTCACTTGACGCTACGTTAGCTGAAATTACGCCTCTTTCTTTACAGTTTTGTCTTGACATCATACACAAAAATGATGACAAAGTCGTACATAATCAGATTAATCCCTTAAATTTATCACATGCCCGTCATTTTTCGTTAAGGGATCCATCAACGGTCGATTTCCCGGAGCGTTGCGCCTCTCTTCAGTCCTTTACGGTAGTGGTACTGATGCGGGATGAGTCAGGCTATATGATGCTGCTGCTACTGCTGCCATTTCATCAGCAGCGAAAAGCCCACAAACACACAGCAAACACACACATGAGACCACGGGATTCCCCTCTGACAGCGCTCATCCTGCCTTCATAGAAACATCCTGAACAAACCGAGACCCAGAAGCTCTTTGGTGGTTTTATTTTCAGCTCCGGATTAAAGAAAAAAAGGGGCAAGATCCGCTTTTTACGCATCGCACCTGCTCTGGATGCGTCTTCTCCTCGCTCTCCATCGGGCCTGACGTTAACAAGGAAACAGCCTCTTAACTCCAGGGGCCTTCACTGTACACAGCAGCCTGTTTTCAAGACAAACATCGAGTCCCGGAGGCGGTGTCAGGCACAGTTTCGGCTGTTTTTTCTCGCTGCGTCCTGGGGGATCGATTCAGACAAGACTCGACGGTGCCATGGAGCCCACATCAGCCCGGTCCTGAACGGAACGAGGGGGGAAAGGAAAGAGTCTGGCCTGGGCTTACCATCCAAATCCAAGTAAGGTGACTTTTTAAAGCAGATACAGAGTGAATTTGTGTTTTTTTAAAGCTTTTAAGTGGGAAACATTAGACCTATTTTGCGCACTGTTCTTTTTACTCGCACACTATTTCAATAATCAACATTAAAATATCATTTATTCCTCATATTGGATTCTGACTCTTTAAATTTTCCACAAACACAACAATAATCAGCTGATTCAGAAGTACTCTTTCTAGGACGTGACTGGATATGTAAATGCTGCACACGTGATTTATGTGCGCGTCGTGCCGGACCTCCATATTGCCCCTAAAACGCATCCGGTGTGAGAGCCCATAAGGCGGCTATTCACCGGGGATTCAGCCGCTAATGTTTGCATACCGAGCGAACTACGCAACCTGACTCCACAGACACACGGAGGGGCTGATGGGAGGCTCTGAGTGGAGTACAGTCACTGTAATGAGCAGCTAAAGCGTGGAAATGCTGGATTAAACCCACTGATGGATGAAGGATAGATAACGTAAAATGGAGAAGCAAAATAACATCAAAATTACTACAAAATCTGCTTCAAATTTGGCCTCGTTTATAGTGTTTTGACTGGTTGAATCAGAGTCTTTATCAGACATCTAGGTCATGGTTACTTAAGCATCTATGTGCTATTGTTCATGTTGTTAAAAGGGAACATAATATACTCATTTGCAATTTGCATCTCAAAAAAGTAATTAATTAAACTAATTTTATCACGTTGTTTAGCCTCTGTCCAAAGTGTTTTATTTTAGCAACCATCCCACTGATAAAAAGTCAGACTAAAGGTCCTTCCACACCGGGAACGACGCAAATATACGTGAAATTACAAAATATTTGGAGGAGGATTTTGACACGCCTGACTGTAATGCGATTTTGCAACTTTCCAGGGGGGAAAAGATGCATCCCGGGGAAAGTCCTGCCACCTTCGCCTCTGATTGGCTAGAAAAGCTGGAATCGTCATCACACGCTCAAGCCAAACGGTCAGCACTTATAGCCAATCAGAGGCAATAAGATAAGCACATGAAACTATGGTAACAACTGTTGGCATACGTTAGCACAGATGAAAGTTAAAACAAAGACGTTTATCAAACTGTTAAAGCACACAAACCATCGTCATATGAGAGATCTGACGCTATGACTCTCCACAAGTCGTCCTTCAGGTCGTTATCTTTGTAATATTTGTGTCTTTTATCAAAAATCACTCTGTTCTCCGACACGTAAACAATCAGCCGGTCGGCCATGTTGTATATACCGGTGAATCAGACGTCGCAACAACACGAAATCTGATTGGTCAGAAGTGGACACACAGTATGCGAAACTTCAGAAAAATCGACGTGATACGAAAAAATAAATGCCGCAATATCGCAGGACGGGAAAATGTCCTTGATGTGTACGCTTGCATGGACAGGATACGGATAAGGAATCCCAAGAACTAATAAGAACCCGCAGATTCACGTGCAGTTGCGCAATAACAAGTTGTCTTTAGCCACATAGGCTAACCGTATTAGCAGTAGATTGTGTCCTTCCAGAGGAGGAAATCCACTTCTAAACATCTAGAATCAGCATCTCCTCATCCATGGTGTCAACGGGATTAAATGCTGTCTAAAAACCTTTCACTTGTTCGTCTCTGCCCATTTGTGCGGTGAGAAATACGATTTGAAAAGAAGCCGGATTTTGTGTCTGTGCCCGACTTCCTTTCCAGCATGGGTTAATCTGTGCTGAATTTATCCGGCATGTTCAGCGTCTGGAAAAAATAGAACTCTTGCGATCAGCTGCGGAGTCAAGCGATCTGCAGTGGAACGGAACAAAGCCGGTGGAAATTGACACATTAACTTGAATGGTTACGACCAGCTACGATCGGCCGATTTGACCTTTTCGTAGCCGTTCCGGATGCGGTGGAAATTAGAGGTTAGCTTATGATTACTTTTTACACAGTTTTGTAATGAAGTAACACAAGTTACACTTCATTACAGCAAGAAATTCCAGTACGTTATGATGACATCCAAGAACTCAAATATTTAATTTGATTTGAGTCTGGTTTGGCGCCCCCTGTGGACAAAGCACTCTTTACTCACCTGTATAAAAAGGGCTTTTTTTTTAGCTGCTTAGCTGACACAGATTTTGGGCATTAAAAATTGATAATATATGCACTGTAACGCTTGTTTCAAATGGCCTAGTTTGCTTTTGGAGATCATGTAAAAGCAGAAACGGGAATTTTAATCTTTTCCATAGATGTAAAAAACCCCTTATAGAAGCTTTACGTAAAAATGAGTACCACAGTCTAAAAACTCTATTAGTGAAAAAGCTGATCCAATACAAAATGTCAATCAAGAATGTCTTTTTTCTTAAACCATTAAAGTATATGTTGCTGTACCATGACACTGTAACAACGCATGCTTCAATCTGTCCCTTTAAAGTACGTCTAAGGAAAAGCTTTGTAAAAACGGGGTCACTCAGACATCTTCCTCGAGTCCTGTCACAGAAAAAAACACTGCTGTGATCCAAATTTATCAACAAGCCAACGGGGTCACACATTCAAATACCAAAGCCTGGTATCAAAAAGAGCCAATAATCCAAAAAGCTGGCTTATTAAAACATCAATTGACGCCATCAAGTGACGAGGAAAGAGTAAGAGGCTTTCCTAGTATATCTCGTGGTTTTAATTAAATCACGCACAGAGTACAATGAAGCACAGTTATGTGTGTTAAAGGAGCTGGGAGCGTGTACTGGCCATCAGCCAAAGTAAGGTTACAGGAATATTTATGTTTTTACATATATCTGTCCCCCATGACTCTGACTCTGCAGAGTTTGCAGTCATGTGATTCCTTCAGAAAGAGTGATGAAATATGAGATTAGATGACCGTTGAGGCTTTATTTCTGCACAGATTGTACTCAGGGAAAATTATTAGATTATACCACAATACAGGACTTTGCTGTAGATATTTAAGGTGATGTAAAAAACATTAGAGGGGATGGCAAACAGGAACCTGGCTGAAATAAGTTGGATAATATTAAATAATTAAAAACATTCATTACAAAAATTTGCTGCATAATAAAAAATATGCAGCAACAATTCAAAGTCAAAAACAAATCTAGCAAACAAACAACTCAAGAACCCTTAATATTTCATCCTCATTGTGAAGATACTCCAGGCCTGTGGGGGGCGCTAAAGGTTCATTCATGCATCTTTAACACGTGACTATAAAATCATATTTTTTCCCTCTCCTTGAAGGGATATTCCGGCATAAAATTAATTTAGGGTCAAACACACCATAACACCGAGTTGGACATCCCCTCTAGAGATGAATGTTGCCGACCGCTTGCCTCTCTAGTTATACCAACTTTAGTAACGACCGCAGGATAGCAATACACAGAGGTCTGAGGAGCCACCAAACATCTTTTTAACTTTGCCTGATTTCTTTAGCAAAGAGACTAAACACAACTCACCGACTCTGTTTGTAGTGAGACCTCAGGCCAGTCCATTACGGACTACAGCGGGGTGACTCAGCTCAAGGAGGAACATTTTTCCTTGAAGTATCAAATTAATTTTACGCCAAATATACCTTTAAGATGGACATCCTTAACCTCTAAGTGACCAAAGGTCTTGTGCAAAGACCAGTGAACACCCTACAATAACCAGAGCTTCAACATGGGGTAGAATTAGCCCTTCTAGCTTCCAGGCTAATGTAACAATAGCAGTGCATTACAGAGTCCGACAGTGCGACTGTTTCACTCGCATCTGTGACTAAAAATAGATGTGTGTGAATTGTAGAATGTATTTAGGGGCAAATGAGTGCTTAAAAAAAATAGCCGAGGCAACAAATGTTTTTTCATGTAAATACACCGCAGTGAAATTAGTTTTAGGTTCGATATCCGATGGACATTCACTGTGGATCTACCGGTGTCTTCTCACTCTACTTAAACGGGAATAGCAACAGCAGCACGGTTAAATGTACTCAGCACCCTCACTGTCAACATTGGGTGTTGAATAAGGGACCGTCAATAAATTACTGGTTGATGTTCTCAGAAAAGGCTGTTTTCCTTCAATAGCCTCCATGTCATGTGACCAAAAGACCTAAAATTGATTTCAAATTATAGTACTTATTGTACTTAATTCCACTTACTACTGAAAAAAAAATGTCCTTAAAATTTAACAAATATATTTATTTATCTTGTTTGATAGATTAGATGTTTTTGGCAACTGATAAACCACAAAAGGACATTTTTATCATTTATTGGACTGTATTCAGGTGTTTTTTTTAGTAATTTGTTGATCATATTGATTTGATAGAAATATCATAAAAGAATTTATTAAATATGATACAAAAGGCAAAATAAATATATATTTAATTTAGTAATTTCTTCTTCAGAGGTTGTTTGTTTTTAAAGTGATGCTTGTTTTGGCCTCTGGCAGCTCATATTTAATTACATTTTTACTTGTTTTTAATGAAAAAAAAAATAGAATCACTGCAGTATTGGCCCTTTTAGGCTACCATACAATCCCAGTTAGTGAAAACTAACAAAGTTAGACATTAATACAAACTTTACATAAAATATTACCTAGATTGTCTTTCAGAAACAATGAGCACCATCTTTTTTTATAATCTTAGGATATTGTCGTTTGCTTGTTTACAACATCCGGGTCTTTGCGGGGTTTAAGGGTTTAAAAACTGAAATTAAAGGTTAAAATAAAAGTTTTTAAAGGTTTTAAACTCTTAAGAGAAGCAGCTGAAGACATGCAGGTTGATGTTTCTCTTTCTGTTTTAGTTCCCTGCTCTCTTCAGCTCTCTAACAGACGGACAGACCCACAGACCCCGCGGTGAGAGAGCGACACACCGACACGGACACAGTCATGGAGGCGATCTGGCTCTATCAGTTCCGGCTGATCGTCATCGGAGACTCCACGGTGGGGAAGTCGTGTCTGATCCGGCGGTTCACGGAGGGTCGTTTCGCGCAGGTGTCGGACCCTACCGTCGGCGTGGACTTCTTCTCCCGGCTCGTGGAGATCGAGCCCGGGAAGAGGATCAAGCTGCAGATCTGGGACACGGCGGGTCAGGAGCGCTTCAGGTGAGAACAGCGTGTCAGGTACTGTGCGTGGACGTGTGGATATCAGGATCGATCGATGTGATAATAACGTGGAGAAATTAAGCAGATATAGTGATTCAGCTGCAGTATGAAATACATGATGGTGGCTATTTAAGTTTTAAAGTAATGTAGAGTAGACAGTGTTGGGAAATCACTTTCTACCTGAACTAGTTCAAAGTTCAGTTCACACATTTTATAATGAACTAGATCAGTTCATCGTTCATAGTTCCACATTTTGAACTTAAGTTTAAGATTCCCAAAAATGAACTAATTTTACGGAAGATTTTACGGAATTTGAAGGGGAAAAAAATGGTATTCTTTTATTTTAAAAAAAAGTAAAAATCAGAAAAGTCCAAAATCTGAAAAAGTCAAAATTTTGAAAAAAAAAAAATTGAATCCTGAAAAAAAATTTTGAGGGGAAAAGTGTGACTTCTTAAGGTCCTTACACACCAGGAACGAGGCAAATATACAGTTCAGGATTACGAAATATTCTGAGGCGAATTTTGACGCGCCTGGCTATACACATCAAGCGCGATGCGATTTTGCGACTTTCCGGGGGGGAAAAAAGACGCGTCCCGGGTGGAAGCGAGAAGACTGACACAACAGCAGACTGAGTGTTTTTCTGTTCTGATTAGACACTAGTGTTGAGATGTCTGTCTGTCATGATAGCATGTACTGAGTCGGGGCCAGTACCAGATAAACACATTAAACTATAATCCATAAATGTAAGGTAACAACCGAGACCTAACGGTGCTGTGACAGCAACGCTGTGATTGAGTTTGAGACAGTGAAAATACATATGGTATGTTGTATCTGAACAGGTTAGCTTACGAGCTAAAGTTACCTAGCACAGATGAAAGTTAAAACAAAGACGTTTATCAAACTGTTAAAGCTCACAAACCATCGTCATATGAGAAATCTGACGTTATGACTCTCCACAAGTTGTCCTTCAGGTCGATATCTTTGTCATGTTTGTGTCTTTTATCAAAAATCACTCTGTTCTCTGACACGTAAACAATCAGCCGGTCGGCCATGTTGGATATACCTGTGAATCTGACGTCGCAACAACACGCAATCTGATTGGTCAGAAGTGGACACACAGTCTTTAGAAAAATCGACCGTGATCCGAAAAAATAAGTGCCGCAAAATTGCAGGACAGATGTGTTGCTGATGTGAACGCTTGTATTGACAAAAGCGCACTTTTTGATCATAAATAGCTATAGTTAGTGATCTGCAAAAAAGAAGATGATACAGATATTCGGCCAAATCCAGAATATCAGCCATGATAACTCAGCAAGGGTTATAATCGCTCTACTCATGGTTGTTAATCAAGAAAAGAGGGTATTATTACAGTACTCAAAGTCAACATTACTGAAGGAAATCTAGTTTAGCTGTAAGTTAAGGTCAACGGGTCGGCGTATTCAGAATTTCCTGCTGACTAACAGGTGATTTCTGGGAGTACTACTGAGTTCCAAAAAACGTCAGCAAAACTGCCATAAAAGGGAACTTTTGGTTCAGGACGCAATAATCTGGTTCATTTTGAAACAGACAGATTCGTCCGGGGTATGAGAACAGTTCCTGTTTCTTGTTTTTACTCGGAAAGAGCTAAAGGGAAAACTGTTGAACTTTGACCGAGGTCAAGTCAAGAGTCAGGATTCGGTTTGTTCTTAGTTCCTCACGTGAATGACACGGCCTGCAGCTTTCTGAGCCAGAACTACAACCTGAAGATGGATGTGTTTGTCCTTAAAAAAAAACAGTTGCACAAACGAGTCTGCGGGTGATTCCAGCTCAGCAAACGACCGCAGGGACTGTTTCTGATGAGCAAACAGCTGAAATTTACAGGATCACATGAGAGTCAGTTAGTGGGTCAAAGTTCTTTAGGCTGTCCTGAAAAGATGTCCGAGACAAAAACAAATCATGTCAGGCTGTGTTCACCTCCATATGTCGGGTGTTTTGTCGCCAAAGCTGCTGCTTAAGTTTGGGAAAGTTTGAGGTACTTGTACGGCCGGTTGTGTTACGTACACAATGGTTGCTTTTGCTTACACACTGTATACACTTAACTGCGTTTGTTTGACCCATCTAACCACAACTCCTTCCTCCCTGTGCGGACTTTGGTCTACACGTTGCGCAACATATGATTGGCTGTGACTTCTAATGCTAAACGAAGTGCAATAAGAAAAGACTAAGAGGTGTTAAATGGCATTTAGACGCAAAATATCCTGATTTGTCAACACTGATTAGAGAAATTGGACTTGAATAGGGCGGATACACATCTGAAGAGTGCCACAGCCTCTGCTGTCACACACAGTCCTGAGTCCAGGTCTGGTTGAATCAGCTTCGTGTCTGTGGGTGTGTCTCTGACAGTGATGACTTGAGCGTGCCAACGCTGTGTTCCCATGATATAATCTTTTAATAGCCTTGTTTTCATTTAGTTGTTATGTAACAGCTGCAAAGGCGACTAGATAAGTTTGAATAATGTCATCACACATGTTTTAAAGAAAGTGACTAAGGACTATCGCGTCTGCTAAATACTACGTACTGTGCCTTTAAATGTCCAAATCCCAAATATTCCTGTTTGAGTGTATAGAGGAGGATAATAAGGCGTATATGACGCTTATATCTCACAGCCTGAAAATGCATTTTTCACACATGCTTACACACTCACCCACACGCACACTCAGCTCCACACATCACCCCGACAGAAGGGGACTAATCTCACCTGTCAGCATGAGAGACCGTCTCCATGGTAACTGTGACACATCCCCGTCAAGGCCCCGAAGGACAAATCTGAAACCTTCAAACGCCGAGGGACCATTTTGAAAAGAGAGTCTGAGTTTATATTACAGTTATTTATGATATAAACGGCAGCAGAGAGCAACTTTTCACTGTGCATCTATCTGCTTTACATCTGGAAGGGGGTCAAATCTAGACCTGCTGTCTCAAGGACTGTTGCTTCTGTTTGTGATTAACTTTAAAGCCTTAAATCTTCTGTTTTTACTTTTTCCTCAAACAAAATCAACTTCAGCCTCATCTCTGACAACCAGACAACCCACTGACTCAACCTCGTCTGCAGATACCGTAATAACCCTAATATAGGATGACCCTGTATTATTCCTCTTTTTCAAGACAAATGCTTGATTTCCTACTTCTTTGCTCTGATCATGTAGGGTCACCTGGCTTCTCATTGGATCTTGATAGGTCAGCTGATGTAGATTCACCCCTGATTGGTTAGCACATTAACCCCGATTTCCACCGCATCTGGAATGGCGACAAAAAGGCCCTATCCGCCGATCGTAGAACTTGTTATGGCGCGATTTCATGTGAATCCGCGGGTTCTTCTGAGTTCTCACGAATTCTGCTGTCCGTGATCCGCCACGAAATTGCCTCACAAACAGATCGCCACTGTTCCAGATCGGAGCCGTTCCGGACGTGGGGGAAATCTCGGGTAAAACAAGATGTCAGCTTCGGTCCGGCCTTGTTAGACAACAACTGAAAGACACAAGAGTACAAAAATTGATCGACTGTATTTCTCCAAATGCAAAACTTTTCTCTTTTGATTTGGTCCTGTTTTGCAGTGGGTTAAAGATGCAAGAAAGGACTCTTTGATGCGTTAAAGTATTTTGATGGATGCACTGCAGCAGCCTCAGTGAGAGTTCTTGTGGTTTTACATAATTATGGATTAAGAAAAGTAGTTATTTTAGGTTTTTATTCATGCTAATACAAATTTCTGGACAGCCTTTAATCTGGTTTTTAATCCATCTCACCCTCCTGACATTGTATGTCATCTTTGTCAGTTCAGTCTCCAGTGTGTAGTCCTTGCTTTGATATAAATACAACACGTGTGTGTGTTTAAACGCAAACTCTAATAAATCACACACTGGATTTTGAGTTTTTTCCGCCCCGTCTTGTCCTTCTATCTCCCTCTCTGTCGACTAATCCTCCCTCCCTCCTTTTTCGTGACACGTCCGTCTTTCCGTCTCTACCTCCACTCTGTAATTTTCCCTCTCATTATATTTATGCTGACGTTTCTCCGCGAGGTTATTGTGGGAAGATAGAAGCATCACTGGGGGGGTTGGTGTGTGTTTGTGTGCATGTAAGGTTGTCACAGCTTGTCAAAATCTAGCAGCACTCCTCCTCCTTAGTCAGGCTGCAGTGAGCGCCATGGAAAATAACAACAGCTAATCTTGTTTTTTAAAGGTTGATGTTGTTATTTTTAAATGAAGGTTACAACAGTTTCTAAAATAACTCGGCAACAAGGTAGTTCAATATTAATTTTGAATCATCAGAGATGTTAAACCAATAACAGTAATTTATTGGGGGTGTTATTAATAAATAACAGGGATGTTTAAAAAAGCCTACAGTAAAACCACGTCTCCATAGTGCTAGCTGTTTACCATAAAGAAAGAGGAAGAAGCAGCAGCAGCTGCTAGCGCACTAGCTTTAGCAGCTGTCTAACATTTAAAAATTGGCATCCAATCATCTAATGACTTCAGGACTTGTCCTCATTTTGTTGTTTTATTTTGATTTATTTTTTATTTTTTAAATTATTGATTTTATTTTATTTATACATATATATATATATATATATATATTTTCTATTTTATTTTATTTTTCTCGTTTGCTCTTATCTTGCTGTTTTATGTTGCTACTCTTAATCTGTAAAGAGTGTCCAGGAAGGCGCTTATAAATAAAATGTATTATTGTTATTTTAGAAATTTTCGATTTTAAATCCATTAATTATATTATCATGATATTTTAAGGCCACAGTAATCATGAGGTGAAAATCTCTCCCTCTTAAACTTTAATCCCTAGTCCCTAATTTTTGACATTACTGTAACTAAGTGGAGAATCAACTTCTACGATATAATCATTAACAAAAAATTTAGCTTAAAAGCCAGAAAACTCTGTTTTATTGTGTTTTACCCATAGACTGTATATACTATGGACAACTAGGTTCTGCCTTCCGCCAGTATACAGATTTGAAGGCGAAAAGCTCTCTGTAATTCTGCGTTTTTTCTCGCTGTGATGATGCTCGGCTCAAACAACGTATCCCCCGGGTGAGCTACGCAATCTTCGTACGCCCATAGGCTGTATCAGGTGTCCATCATAGAAAACATGAACCCCCTAATAACTTTTAAAAACAGAACTGTGCTGTGTAATTAATTTCTAAAGTTTGTCCACAGCTCCAAAAGCTTTGCTGGTGGAGGCGGGATTTATGACCTATACTGCAGCCTGTCACCAGAGGGTGCTGTTCTCGGAGTGCCTTCACCCAGCGAGGAGGCAAACAGCGTCCATTCTATATACAGTCTATGGTTTTATCGATTAAACTTAAGAAAAATCTGTAGTTTTACAAACTTAGAAATACACTTGCAACTCAAGTTTTTCAGAGGAATATTCAACTAAAAAGTCAAACTTACAGCTAAAGGCACAAAATTAAACGTTTCACTCCTCCATTGCTTCTGCTTCTCCTTTTCATCACACCTCCCGTCATCTACTTTCTCCTCTGATAAGCTTTCCCCTGGTTTTATCAAGTCTTATCATTCCTTCTACTGAGAAAGGTTTATCTGTCAGCCTCGGCATACTTGGACAGAGATAAAAGTCTATTTGAAACCACAAACCCAGGAGCAAAACAGTCAGAAATGCGTTAATCTATGTGACTGTGTGGGGGGAGGGGCAGAGCTCAATGTCATCAGAGGCAGCACAAAGTTTGGAGCTTGGTGGAGGAAAGGAGAGATAACTGGATGATGCTTCACTGTCTTATTGCGGCGGTGCACAGCAAGTAGTTTGAAGCTTCCTGTCACTGGTTCACACACTGTCAGAACATGCCGTCAATGTTTCCAGCCGGTCGGTTTGCCTCAGCGTCATCCCGACTGATGCAAATTCCTCCTCATTTGTTTTACTTTCCTTTTGTCTTTTAACCCCCGCAGGTCCATCACCAGGGCCTACTACCGCAATTCTGTAGGCGGGCTCCTCCTGTTCGACATCACCAACCGCCGCTCCTTCCAGAACGTCCACGACTGGCTGGAAGAGGCTCGCAGCCACGTCCAGCCGCACAGCATTGTCTTCCTATTGGTGGGCCACAAGTGTGACCTGGAGGCACAGCGCCAGGTGAGTTTAACAGGGATGTGAATGGAGAGGTGTACTCGTGTGGCTCCTCGATGGCAGCGTTTTTAAGTGTTATGTAACACACCAAGCATTAAAAATAAACTTTAGTTCACTTTTAGATCAGCGCACACTCGGATCACAGGCGAGTCATCATTCTTTGTTTAATTCTCTTGACACTGCTGGCAGGCAGAAAGCAAAAATATCCCCACTGATATTCAGACAGTGCAGGATGACTCTGCAAAACACTCCGTCTACACACACTGGTGTTCAAGAGTAAAGGATTAAGGTCTCCCTTCTGAGCTTTATTTGTCAACCAGGACCTTAATTTAGTCTGTGGCCCCCAAAAGTATCATTTCCTGTCGTTCTGGGTGAAGACCTCAGATCTTTCACTCAATCTCGATTGTGTCGTTCCCATATTTGTAAGTGTAATCTGGTCTCATTTTATCGTTTAGGTAACTCGCCAGGAAGCTGAGAAGCTGGCGGGGGCCTACGGAATGCGTTACGTGGAGACGTCCGCCCGTGACGCCATCAACGTTGAGCATGCCTTCACCGAGCTAACCAGAGACATCTTCGCATTGGTACGGTCTGGCGACATCACAATCCAGGAGGGCTGGGAAGGTGTGAAGAGCGGGTTTGTCCCCAATGTGGTTCACTCTTCAGAGGAAGTAACTAAGAGTGACCGCCGCTGTCTATGTTGATCTGGGAAGAGTTTTGGAACTGAAGGTGAAAAGGGGAAGGATCTAGGAAGGATTCAGAGGGAAGTGACTGACGGACTAGGGCATCAGCCCCCTGACTGAACTGTAGGTACCCCTCTGTTGTTCCTTCTGTGGACTGGATACCAGAGGGGATGATCGAGGGATTTGATGAAATGGCCAATAAAAACATCAGGAACAGTGGTGGATCATCGATGGTTGGGCCCATTTCTGTACACCTTTGATTTCTTGGAGAGAGGACGGTCACAGATGCCCGTCTACTCACGATGGCTCTCCTGATTCAATTCCTTTGGCATTGGTTTGGGATTCTTGCTGGGGAATCCCTCACTGAAAGTCTTGGAAAGGCCTTAGATAGAGGATCCATTTTGGGTTCTTCACCAACGTATGACAACACCTTTGACTAGTTTGATCTTTCTTTCTCCCATTTACTCTTCTTTCACCTCTCTTTCCTCCACTTCTTATACTGTCCTCTCCTCCAATATGCAATTACATGACCACATACAGAATGATCACTTTTACGTTGGTTCCTTGCACATATCATTCAAAAGCTTAGTAAGCTTCTTTCGGTTCAACAAGAGATTTTCTTGAGGCTGACATTTTGCTTCACAGTCCACCATCAGAGCTCAATGGAGGAGTCCTGAAGGTCCTGAAACGAAGACGGATTCCCTTCCCAGAACTGAGATTCTGTCGCCAGAGACTATATCACTTCTCTTTGGGGCAATTTGGGCCTTCAGCGAGCTCAATGACATTGGCCAGATGGTTGTATCCTCTATCATTCTGCTAAATATTGCGCTTTAACAACACAGCATTACCCATCTAATTCCTAATGGACTCTGAAGCAGGAAGAGATCGTGTACAGCTAGAGTGACAAAGGTTGACTCGTTAAGGCACACATGTCCTGAATGTTGGAGCCAGAAAGCACCTTAACAGCCAAGTCCACCTTAACTCTGGAGCTTAGAGACTTCTGAAGGGCACTAAACAAGCCGGAGATTATTTATTTCTAGAAAGCAAGGCAGAGAAGGACCAGACAATGGACTCCACACGAGAACCCCACCACCCACAATGCACGCCAACGGACTGTATAATCATGCATAGATAGTCCAAGTCGCGGGTATTGAATCGAGCCATCAGATACAGGCACAAGAGAAATTATGAGATTACACTTTCACCTGCTTTTACTTTATGTGTGTATTGCATTAAACTTCTGTTTTCATTTCAATTCACTCCACTGATACAGACTGGCTCACGGGCCACAGTTTCATGGTATTTTGCGCAGGTCTAAGATCTTACTTACACTTAGAAACTCTCAATTCCTGTTATGGAAGTGGGCTTGAGATGAAAACCAGCCAGGTCTCAAAAAATCTTCCAGTTTTTAGATGGGCCCAATCATTGGCGTGGCACATTGGACCTAAAATAGTCAAGTGTTTAGCCGGTTTAAATTGCCCTATGAGGACTCGCCACGTTTGCCAGTTTGGCATCATAACCCACTGAAATTTGGCTCATATTTTATTACCATTATGATTTTACATAACACTGGGTTGCATGGAGAAGTTCTGAGCAATAAAATATGAAAAGGATGGTGTGTGGTGAGTGGACAGGGTGAGCAACACCTAACACTTCATTTCAGGGTCTTACACTTTGCCACAGTGTCAACAGAACCTTTCTACAGATCGATTCGATACGTGTGTGATCAAGTTACAGAGGAGATTAAAGCACCATAGTTATGGGTTGAACTAATTTGGGGGTGGGGGGACATAATGTTTACTGGAGGAACAAAACTCGCAAATTCAAAGTCATGAGGCCAATTTTTAATTTGGGAACCAAGACGAGCCTTGAATTGCATCAATGTAGGGTTACAGCCCAGTTAGGCCATCTGTGGTTTTCCACTTTTGACAGGCAATAATTTTTCAGTTGCATAAATGGTTTTGCATGTTTCGCTTATTTAAGATATTTCTCAATTTTTTCAAAGAGAAAGGTGATAAAATGTGTTTTGAAGGGACGGCAAAAACCATAGAATTTGATGCTGACAAGCTTCGTAAACAGACTAGATTTGGAATAACCAAGGCTTGGGGCACATGGTTGGTATGAAATCAGCTATTTGTTTCCGTCAGCCAACCTTTTGTATACATTTGGGTTTATTTGACTTGAGAGACTTTCAGTGTTGTTAGCATTTTAATGCCCTAGTCTATCCCCTTTTTTGACCCTGATATCTGATACACGATTCTGATTGAAAGCCTATTTCCCTGCTGTAGCTGGAGTATCCCATGCCTTCACCATACAGTTCCTAATGACAATGCTGGTTGATGCGATACAAAACTGTAAGTGCTTCATTCCTCACACTGTATGCCTTGTTTTGACATGTCTCCAAAGATTTTTGCTCGTGTTATCTTTTAAAAAATTTTTTTGGAATGAATGTATTCAATGGGGAAAGGTGAGATTTTACATAAGATGACATCCTTTCCTTGTTCAAGTGAGATAAAGGTTTGGGACTTGATTGAAAACTTGAAATGACAGTCCATTACCATATAAACATGAGTGAAAAGCCGGTCAGAAAAGACTGACCTACAACTACCCTGCGAAGAATAAAGAAAACTTGATGCCTTTGTGTTTGAAATTTGACAATGAGAGGTCCCGTTGCGCAATCGGCCATATGTTTTTCTCCCTGTGCTTGCTGTATCATCACCAGTGCTTTCGACTTTAACCGCTCCCAAGTGGACGTCACAGAGTTTACTGCTCAGGAAGTGTAAAGAAAGTCTGTGCGGGTGGGTGTGGAGGCAAGTCTCCTGTGTGTGTGCAGCTCCACCTTAAGGACTGCCAAGACTCTTGAACCAGGTGTCAACCAGCTGGTAGATCTGCTCTGCTGTACAGCACGCAGTTGGATATCTCTACACTCTGTAATATCTTGCTTCTACTCTGAAACATTGTCTTAAAATACTACTATAGTTGCACATATTGGGAAAAAACACTTGTTTACTTTCTTGCCAAAGTTAGATGGGAGAATTGGGACCACTCTTTCACATGTTAAACTTCTGACTGTCGCCGGGTAGCTTAGCTTGAGGCTAACGGGGGCCCTGGTGGATAGAACCAAGATCTTCCTATCAAGACCCAAAGATGGGGAGCCTAATAGATTAATTGGATGTAGTAGTGAAAATCATCAAAGACTTGGATCATATTGGTTGAATGCTTTCATTAGACAGAGTAGAATTAGATAACTCCTTTTTTAGCTCAGCCTAAGCTAGCCAGCTGTAGAGGAGACGAGAGCGGTGTCAATTTAATGATCCAACTCTACAAGAAAGAAAACAAGCCACATCCCAAAATGTTGAACTATGAATTTAAGTAAATACAATAAAACTCAAAGTCTCTAAAACGCCATGTTTACAGTCTGTTTTTCCACTTCCTAAAAACCAATATCTTCTTTCTGTCTTATTTTCTCAACGTTCCCTGCCACCAATTTTAGCATAGGGGAAGACGTGCAGCAAAAAGGTCATGGCTGAAAGTTGAACCAATGTCCACAGCAACATTTTTATACGAGCACTTTTCTACTTTCAACTCTGCAACTCAGCAGAAACCTTCAACTTCAAATCAGAAGGTCCTAAATGTTGTCCAGATCAACAGAGTGGACTTGGACTACAAGTCTTCTCAGTCCTTCTTACGTTGGATCACTGTTCGCTAATCTGTTTGGTTCTGTTCAAGGTTCTGCCTTTTGCTAGTGCTGCCTGGTGCTGACTCACAGTGGATAAATGTTGGGTTTACCTGACGAGCACACTCACTTTTTGTTGGATTTGTTCACTAAAGGGGGGTCGCCATACAAATTAACCTTGACAAACGGGTCGGAAACAGTTCATTTGACTTTTAAAGAGGATATTAGCAATGACAGTGCCTCTAGAGGCAACTCTACAGACAATCAATCAATCAGTCTTGAACAATGTTGGACTTTTATCTGATATCCTGGTATTTTCAACCTGATACTGATACCGATAAAAAAAGTTTCTCTTGACATAAAGTTAACCTCTTATTTTTTTCAGGAAGTCTATTTGTTTTAGTACCAGAATAAACACGACAAACAGCATTTTCATCTACCATGGACGATACATTTGCTGATACTGATAATTAATTTTGCTGATACCGATATCATGTCACGATATCAATATCGTGCATCCATAGTGACAACAAATCCAGCAGTACTTTTTGTAGGGGTAAAGAGAAGCTAGTAGCTACTACTAGCTAAGTAGCAGCCCACCCCCCCTGTAGAAACTGTTGTTCAGGACTGTGCGCAACATGCTTACTCGTGCTTCCTACATACTCGGTTACCATAACATTAATAACTGTTGTTCTAGTCTACATGCAACATTTTTGTTCTCATTCATGAAACGCTTTAATTATGGACATTTCCGGGGACAGCTTTAGCTGGAGACAGGTCAACCAATATGGGGACTGTCCCCGTAAATCGGGATGTCTGGTCACCTCAGGCTAAAAACTTTCCCTGGACTAGTCTGTAACCATTTGTATCACTGTTGTGCAAATAGACCCTAGCTTAAACTGACTTCACGTCTAATTTAAGGGTAAAATACCAACACCAGGGACCATCCCAATTCAACTCATTTCATATAAGGGGAAAGAGTAATGGCCTCTCTTTTCACAGGATCCTATCAGCTGCTTTAGGTCAGTGACTGGTGATTATTTTTGGTTCGACTGTAGGAAAGTGAACGAGACCATGAAGTCACATGATATCACTAAACCTGAAAGCAGCATTTTTGGCTGACTTGGTATTCCACTCCATCAAGCTTGTGCCTTTTTTCATCCTCCCCACACACGCAAGCCTCTTTACTGATCTGAGGCTTGGCTCAAACAAAGATGCGGTTACAGGAAAGGAAAGGTCGCCTCAGGACTCATAAAGGAGAGAGGGAAGAGGACAGGTGGAAGGAGGCGCTCGCATGATGGAGAGTACATTTGACAGCAAAGCAATCAGGTTTCTGGCCGGTTGGCGGGGAAACGTACGGCGTGATTTACTGGCGCTCTGGGGGTTTCTGTGCCAGGGTCCTTGGCAGAGTTTGGTTTCATTAAGGCTGTCTGCACACAGAATGCAAAAGCTGCTGGACTTAGTAAGAGGTCGCCAAGAACAAAACTGCACCCTGCAACAAAATGAAGCTAGGTTGGGGTGCAATTCTGTTCCTGTTTGTTCGACAGGAAAGTTTTAAAGTTTCAATATAAATACTCTTTAATATACTGTTTCTCTTCAATCATTAACAAACACTGTCCTCCTGGTGGACTTTTAGGTGAATCTTGTAAAAACAGGACTGTTTCTCCAGCTGACAGGCTGGCACTTTCCACCTCCAAATAATGTCAGGCATAAAAAAAATCATTAAACAAGTTGCTGCTTGTGTAATTTACTTTAAAGGAACCAAAACAAATTTCTTCAATATCAGATAACTCCTCACAGAAGCGGAATGTCCATTTTTTTTACTGGATTAGTCATTTTTCGAAGTTGTAATAGATTGGTATTTTGTTGATTAAATTTTTACTTTTTCATGACTTTATTTTCCGGGTCTGGGTCGCTTGGGGAGCAGCTTCAGGAGGGAAGCCCAGACGGCCCTCACCCCAGCCACTTCCACCAGCTCCTCCGGGGGGATTCCCAGGCGCTCCCAGGCCAGGCGAGAGATATAATCCCTCCACCTGGTCCTGGGCCGGGTCTCCTCCCGATGGGACATGTCTGGAACACCTCTAACGGGAGGCGTCCAGAAGGCATCCTAACCAGATGCCTGAGCCACCTCAGCTGACTCCTCTCAACATGGAGGAGCAGCGGTTCTACTCTGATCGCGTCCTGAGTGTCCGAGCTCCTTACCCTATCTCTAAGGCTGAGCCCGGACACCCTGCAAAGGAAACCCATTTCGGCCGCTTGTATCTGCGATCTTGTTCTTTCGGTCATTACCCAAAGTTCATGACCACAGGTGAGGATCAGCACGTAGATCAACCGGTAAACCGAGAGTCTCGCCTTACGGCTCAGCTCTTTCTTCACCAAGGCAGACCCGCAACCCGGACGAAGTTTTTTGTAACATAGCTTACCTGTCAGGGGCAAAAAACAAAAACATCATCTTGTTTGGCAATTTGCCTTGTCAGATACAAAACCTATGTTGAAATCACAAATGCGATAATAAATGCTATTTATTCACGCATGGACTCATGTAACCCCCAACCTCAGTCAATGTTAGTACTGGGGTCAGGCCACCCAAATTAGATAAAAGTGAGATAAAAGTTCAGCTTCCGGTCTATCAATTGTAGAAAAAAGGTCTGGACACGCCCCTGCTTGTTAGCGCTGACCTCTCCCAAAGTACATTATCAGTAACAAATGGATCCAGGGTTCCACACCAAAAGACAAAGACTCAACTCAAAATCTAGACAACTTGTACAGGATGTTTGTCTACTTTAACTGGGAATTCCCTCCTTTAGTACACAAAGTTATAAGGACGGTGGATTTTAAAGAGGAATGCCGCTAATTTGTTGCCAAAATCTCAATTTCATAGTCATGGTTTGGTCTTTTAAACATTTGAGGCCTATGTTGTTCCAGATGTTACCACTAGGGGGAGCTACTCAACAATTTAACATGTTTAGAGTCAAGCGAAAACACTATCAACTGCACACTATGCCTTTCTACAAGGTCATGCATTATTTTCGACCACAGACGATGCAAATTTAGACTTTTTTATTTATCTGATGATCTGAGATTATTTTTCATCTGTGGTGAGTTTTGATCAGGAAAAGAAGAAACAAAGAACAGCAGATAAGACCTCGTCTCTTTGCCCAAAGTGTCTTCTTTTACTTCATTCATGTTTATAATGAATACAGTGAGAGTCAAATAAATACAGACAGAACAGCAGCTGAAAAGGGAAGGAAGAGGAGGAGAAAAATGAGAGGATGAATGTGGACAGATAAAGGAGGACTAAAGTGATCCCTCTGAGCTCCTTCGAGTCCCGCCGTGAGCAAAAACTGATCTGTATTCTTCTTCGAACAAGCCTGATTCTACCGGAGAGACTAGGTAAGCTTCAACTCAAGTAAAAAGTCCAACAAGTGAAGAAAAAATAAAAGAGGAGGAAAATGCAGGAAGAGAAGGTGACCCTCGCTCTCGTTCTGCCAGAGATAACAGGAACAAACTCAAACCATTCAAAAGAATACAAAAAACTGCCTCGTTGTCTTTGTGTTTTTGTTCGTTTTTACTTGAAAAAATACTTTAAAAAGTAACAAATCAACGGAAAACAGTGGAGGGAGCTCTGGGTGAACATACACATGACTTCAGGGGTTGTTTTTATTGACTAAGAAGAGTGAGAGAGTTAGCAGAGGGGTGTCGGTGCTGTTCGGTTGGTATTAAGACTTTTCTGCTGATTTAAGGAGGTTTTCTTTGCTCCTTCTCTTCACGTCCCAGTTGTAGACTCGTGCCATGTCTGAGGGGGGCGGGAGTTCAGGAAAATACACCACAAACCTTTTTAGTTCATTTCAATGTCAATATTACTGGTATGTGAACTTTATTGGTGCAAAGACACGCAGTATTCTGAGGACTGATGTATTTGGGAAAAAAATGTTAATTGGCAGACCACTGACAAAAATCTGCCACAGCAGTCCTCTTAAATAAGCCACTGAAGAGTTAAAATTTTGTTAAACCAGAATTTTATCATAAAATTAGGGATTTTTATCATGTCTGATAAGTCACACTTTTTCCCCTCAAACTTTTTTCCTTCAGAATTCTAATTTGTTTTTGCAAAATTCAGATTTTTCTTTCACAGAATTCCACAGATTTTTTTCCAGAAGCTTTTTTTTGTGCATTATTTCGGACGAAATAAAAATTATTTCCGTGTGTAAGGACCTTAAGAAGTCACACTTTTCCCCTCAAATTTTTTTTTCAGAGTTTTAATTTTTTTTGCAAAATGTTGACTTTTTTTCAGATTTCTGACTTTTCTTTCAAAGAATTCCAGGACTCCACAGAATTATTATTTTTTTTTTTACAAAAGAAGTAAAAAATTTTTTCCTTAAAATTCCTTTTTTTAAGATTCTAATTCTACCTTTTTATAAATTTTAACTTTTGTCAAAATTTTGCTTCTTTTCTTCCAAGAACTTTTGGCTCTTCTCTGACACTTAAATTTTAGCTCAGCAGTCTTTTTTTTTTTTAGATTTGTCCATTTTGTCCTCATTCTTGATTTTTTTTCTTACATTTCAGAATTATTTTCTTTGAATTATGACTGTTTTACCTCAGAGTTTTTTGTCCTCTTAATTCTGACTTCAGCTACACTCACTTTTTCGTGTTGCAACATAAGTGTGAAAATCTTAGAAACACTTTGTGTAACTTTTTTCATTATTTGTTTTGTTGATTTCACTCATAAAGCATCACGCTCCAATTGCACTTCACCAGCACGTCCTTGTACCAGGAGGAAACACTAAACCGGTTTTCCTGGTCTAGTCTACACCGACATATTCAAAATGGAGGCTTATCGCAGCTGGAGCTCAAAGCAGATGTCTGTTTTTCTCTGAAACATGAAACCATTTTAACAAAAACCATTTTAAAACACCAACAAAGCGGGACTTTTTCCTCTTGTGCCTGCAGGGCGAAAGGATACTGACTTCCGTGGTGGTGAACTGGTCTCTCAGGAAGTCCAGGTCCTCCTCGAGTGTCTCCAGGTTGCGAGACGCCGTGGATAGATTCTTCTCTAGAAGAGCCTGGGCTTCATCGATGTCGTACTCTAACATGACGTTGGCCTTTGGAGGGGGAGGATGTCGAGGGTGGGGGAGGGTGTGTAAAACAGACCACAGTTAGGGTCTACAAACCTGTGTTTTCTTTATGAAGGGGACTGGATTTGTTTTAGTCTGAATGTCTAAAACTGGTGTGAGGGGGAATGGCAGCCAAACAACTTCAGAGAGAGCTGTTTTCATATTTTCCACATGAAATATTCACAATAAATGAAATGTTTGACTGTGAAAAATCAGCAGGATGAGATTTTTTTGACGCAAGACACTACTTGAGCATGTTCATGACATGATTACCAAAGATAGGGGGCGCCAAGACTTACAATAACTCCCCCACAGGAGCTTTAATAGTTTGCCACTTCCTTTGAATTCTGAAAAAGTGGCGCCATCAGCCTGATTAATATCGCTATGTGTCCCAGCATGCTTTGTGGCTGCTTGGATGAATGAAGGCCAAGTTTTTTGCAAAACAATCTTTTTTTTTTAAACCACTTCGTCATCTAAACACTTTTTAACCATTTAATTAGTAATTTCATTTTGAATTGGAGTTGTACTCACCCCTAACCATAGGCAGACTTTTTCGGTGGGCGGCACTGAAGCCTTACAGTAAACATTGTTCGCCAACATGAAGAAGGTTTCCATGGGGTCTGTGGTCTCCTGGAAGAAACACGGGAATAAGGTTTAAAAACGAGATATTTTAACACCGTTTTCAGACACATTTCAGAGTCCGTTCGCTCACCTTTTTCTTCTGCATGTGTCGGAGGATTTCTAGCGTTTGTGTGATTTGTGGGATCTGATTTTTCAACCTTCAGATCAAGAGAAGAAACAAACTTGAGTCCAAGACCAAAAAAAAACGTGTGGATGTTGATTCTTTTAGTGGTAATGATTGCGTGTTTTTACCTGAGCTTCTTTTGCGACAGGTTCAGCTCCATATATTTATATTTCTGGTACTGTTCGTCCAGCTTCCGCAGCGCCGAGTCTGCCGACTCGTTGCCCGGCTGCTTCATGAACGAGTCGACATCCTCCTGTGAAACCCAGCAGAGAGAACAGAGTGACTCACAGATACTGACCTGACTGACATCTAAATGTGAGAAATAAAAGATAATTAACCCAAAAACATCAGCTGATCATGAGAGTTCAGAAACATGACGTATCTAGTGAAAAATAAGCAACAGTGGACAAACTATCTGGTATTTAAATCATCTCAAATGTATATCATGTTGGATATCCGACAGACATTCACTGCGGATCTACCGATGTCTTCTCACTCTCCATAACCAGGAATAACAACAGCAGCGCGGTTAAATCTACTCGGCATCCTTGCTGTCAACATCGGGTGTTGAATAAGGGACCATCAATAAATTACTGGTTGATGTTCTCAAAATAGGCTGTTTTTTTCAATAGCTTCCATGTCATGTGACCAATTGACATAAAATTGATTTCAAATCAAAGTACTAAGTTCAGACGATAAGACACACATTATTTGATTAATTTTCATTGTGCCCTGAAAATTCTTTGTGTGCTCCTTACTTTTCAACTTAGGAGAACATGTGAAAAAAGTTAGTTGAAAAAATAACGCCACTCTATAACCACAAATAATGCTCAGAACAGCACCTAACTTAATCAACAGGACATATAGGGTCCCAGCCATAGCACTAGACACCAAACATCTTTTTAACTTTGCCAAATGTCTTTAACAAAGAGACTAAACACAACTCACCTACTCTCTTCCAGCAGCCGCTTGTTCGTAGTGAAACCTATATGGACTACAGTGGGGTGACGCAGCTGAAGGAAGAACATTTATAATCATCTCTCATGGATATGCAATCAGACCGAGATGCTAAGGCAGAAGAACTACCGTGTCTGCAGTGCAAAATGATTAATATGGTGATTATTACTTCAAGGAAATGATGAAGAAAAAGATCACAAGTGTTCTTCCTTGAGCTGCGAAACTCCACTGTAGTCCGTAATGGACTGGCCTGAGGTCTTGCTACAAACAAGCGGCTGCGGAAAGAGAGTAGGTGATTTGTGTTTAGTCTCTTTGCTAAAGAAATTAGGCAAAGTTAAAAAGATGTTTGGTGACTAGTACTTTGTCTGTGACCCTATATGTCCTGTTGATGAAGTTAGTCGCTGTTCTGAACATTATTTGTGGCTATAGAGTGGCGTTTTGGTTGAGCACATGGCTCTCTGTATTGCTATCGTGCGGTTGTTACTAAAGTTGGTGTGACTAGAGAAGCAAGCAGTCAGCAACATTCATCTCTGTATGGGGTATCTAACTTGATGTTAGAGAGTGTTTGACCCTAAATTGATTTAACGCTGGAATATCCCTTTAAAAAAAAATCACTGTAATTATTAAATCTTTACAGGAGTACCATAAGGATCCACTCTGGGCCCACTTCCTTGTGAAAATTGTAGCAGTGAATTAAGTGAATGTGAGTGAAATCTACTCGTTGGTTTGTCTTTTAAGGGGCATATTTAGTTTATCATTAAGAAGATGGTGGTCCTGACAAAACAAGTCCTGCTTTTTTAAAGTAATAACCAAACAAATAAGTATCAAATAAAAACTCTGTGTGTCTCCTACGTCTTCTATTTAATGTTTGTTAACCCAACTTAAAGTTTGTCCTGAATGTTTCAATGAATATCCTGCAATTGGACCTTTTTAACCCCAAACTTAACGCTTAAATCACCTGATTCACAGAGCTGACACACATCTAAACGCCTTTAAAATGTAGTTAAATATCATATATGTCATTTTTTCAGTCCCTGTGTTACATCCGCCTGTAGTTTTAAGTGATTTTGTCGCAGCAGTAAGCTCTCTGACAGTCTGAGGTCCATAGATGGAGGTGGTAGCCGCCCTGTCTGCACCCTCAGCAGGATTAACTCAGCTAGCTCTCTGGCTAACTTAGCCTGTTAGCATGTAGCAGCATGACGCGTCCACACACACTCTCTCTGCGGACACGGGCGTGTTTTCAGCCGCCAACTCCCACAGTGGACGCTCTTAAGAGAGATAAATACGCGGAGTTACGCACCACAAACACAGCTTCAGGGATCCCGAGGTGCTTTTTCTTCGTCGCCTGTACGGCATTGCTGTTGTCTATGGTCGCCGCCATCTTGGAGAGAGGCTGCTTCTTCCTTCCTTACGTACAAGCAGGCAGGGCGGCGACCGTCTCAGGAGGAGAGTGGAGGCTCCAGTGCCCCCAGCGGCCAAAGCAGGTAACTTCTTACTGTGTTTAAAGGTGGGGTAGGCAGGAATCCGTTAAAGAAGCATCTTTTTTGTGGTGTATAAACAAAAAAGCTTTTAATATCAGTCAATAGCTGTTAGTTATTGATGACATTTGGTAATATAACGATATCGCTGTGTTTTGTTTCGTCTGTGTAGTCAACATTGTACATTTTTTGAGCGGCCCGCTCTTTCTGACTGCCATGTAGCCATGCTACACCTCCCGCAACCTGATTGGTTGTGAGGCGGACGCTGCTCCTTAAGGTCCTTTCATACCAGGACCGTTTTTATCATGCGATTATTTCGGACGTCAATATTTTTTTTGGAACCCGTTTCCTGTCAATACAAGCGTTCACATCAGCGACGTATTCCCGTCATGGGATATTGCGGAATTTATTTTTTTGGATCACGGTCGATTTTTCTGAAATTTCGCATACTGTGTGTCCACTTCTGACCAATCAGATTGCGTGTTGTTGCGACGTCTCATTCACCGGTATATCCAACATGGCCGACTGGCTGATTGTTTACGTGTCGGAGAACAGAGTGATTTTTGATAAAAGACACAAATATTACAAAGATAACGACCTGAAGGACAACTTTTGAAGAGTCATGGCGTCGGATTTCTCATATGACGGGTTTGTGTTCTTTAACAGTTTGCTAAACGTCTTTGTTTCAACTTTCATCTGTGCTAACGTAAGCTAACGGTTGTTACCATAGTTTCATGTGCTTATGTTATCGCCTCTGATTGGCTGTAAGTCCTGACCGTTTGGCTTGAGCATGTGATGACGTTTCCAGCTTTTCTAGCCGATCAGAGGTGAAGGAGGCGGGACCTTTCCTGGGATGCGTCTTTTTCCCTCCGGAAAGTCGCAAAATCGCATCGGGCTTGATGTGTATAGTCAGGCGCGTCAAAATTCGCCTCCGAATATTTCGTTTTGTGTTTCGTTTTGACTCTTATTTGCCTCTTTCTGCCCTTTCCTTCTGGTCCATTGTTGCCCTTTTATGATGGCTCCTGTTTGCTTTTTGCTTTTGCTTTTTTTAAAAAATCTTTGTTTCCCCTTTATTTTGCTTTTTTCCCCCTTCTGTTCCCTCGCGTGTAAAGCACAGTTAAAACTTGTTCTTGAATTTTTTCCTCTAATGTTCTTCTTGCATGGCCGGCATCATGGCCTGTAAGAATGCAAAGCACATGAAAACACTGAATCTCTGCAGAGACGAATGCAAAGGTTTGCAAAACAGAAAAAAAAAGTTTATGAGGCCTGACAAGTAGACACATTTTATTCCAGGAAAAAAATCACCATAGATCCACTGATTGAAATATAACAAAAATCTGAATGCTAAAGCGCTAACAACAGGTGAAGTAAACAGTCAGTAAATTAGCACCTTATGAATGCAGACACAACGCCTGCATTCAGTTTAAAACCTGAGAGGGTGATACAATCCTCAGCCCATGGAGTCCACAGCACAACTACAAACATTTTAGGTATAATTCACACAGGTTTGATGATGTGCCAACATTGTAGGATTTATGCATTTACAGCTGTTGCAAAGGAGGATATTACTGGACAATTTTGAGTGGAAACGTGGTCTATTGTCTCTATAGCGTGCAGTTTAATCCTTGTCTTTCAATTCTTTAAGTAACATCAACAAATTCAGAATGAAAAATATCACATCTGTAGTCGTACAGCCGCCAGAAATACTGTTTCAGAGGAGAAAATCAGGCCTTAATTTTATAAAATTGTTTGACACCAGCAAACAACAACTCTGGCTTAATCAAAGCTAGCAAAATGTCAACAATAAACAATCTTTTAGCATATTAAGATAAACGTATCAAAATCATTACAAATGTAGAAGACGTTTAGATTTAAAAAATTTTTAAATTTCTGCAACATCGTTCGAAGTAATTACAATGTTGTGAAATTTAAAGTGGGGATGAAACTATATCCTTGCATCGAAATGAGAAAAGAATTATTGTGCACGTTTTTGTAATACACTTTGACTAGGTTTGTATGGTGGCCCTGGAAGGCAATGGCAATAATATTCTGGAGGACAATAAATACACACGTCATACAACCCAAAATACATTTTGTAAAACACACAAAAAAATTTAGAGGTACATGAAATATGCTTTAGAAAACAAGCAAAAAAATGTAAAAAAAAAAAAAAAAAAAAATGAAATGCAAATAAATTCAAAAAATGCAAAAGTATTTGAGAATTTTTTTTTGGTAAATGGAACAAAAATATCAAAATAAAACTAATTTTGGAAATACAAATACATTTTGAAAACATAATATATTGGAAATAAATCACATCATTATATTTAGAAAATGATGAAAAATTTACTCAAACTAAAAAAAAAAATCACCTTGAAAAATATTTGGCTGCAGACTATCTTTAAGTGATAATATTTTTTATTCATATTTTAATTTTGATTCTTTAGTATTTTTATTTAAACAGTTTTCAAAAAGGTTTTTCAATATTTTCATGTTTTTATAATTTATTTGTATTTTCTAAAATATATTTGGTGTTTAAGTAAAAGATTTTTATGTTTTATAAAATGTTTTTTTCTTTTTGGGGTGGGTTTTTGAAGTTTTCTTCCCTTTACTTTATGCTTCTTCTTTAAAAAAAACAACATTTAATTATTGCCTTCCATATATATTTGTGACATTGACCTTCAGGGCTACCGTAGGTTTGTAAAGCGGGAATGTAAACACTTCCATATTGAACACCAGATCAGTTCTCGGTGGAAAAGTCTTTCTTTGCTCCAAAAACAGTAAATTTCTTTCTAATGATTGACAGCCGTGATAATCAGAGGCGCCGTATTCTTCCCCTCATCACAAACCCCCGGGCTGAAGAAGGGGAAGATCCTCTCTGTGAACATACACCCGCTGAAACTGTAAAGGTGCGACATGGCGTCCACGTCAAAGAAAGACACAATCCCCTCCTCGTAATCCACAAAC
Source organism: Xyrichtys novacula (assembly GCA_962446985.1). NCBI lineage: Eukaryota > Metazoa > Chordata > Actinopteri > Labriformes > Labridae > Xyrichtys > Xyrichtys novacula. Next base: position 3,370,442 of record OY660886.1, read on the forward strand.
ACGCCGACCGTCTGCGGCTTCTCCTTCAGGGTCAGGAGGACCGAGGGGGAGTCCAGAGCGCGATACTCATTCCCGTTCCTCAACCGGACCGTCCAGTAGCCGTTCTCGGGTTTGGAGGTGATCATCCCCTTTCTGTTGACCGACTCCTTGACCACGCCAAGATCCCAGAAGGTCTTTGTTCCCACTGCGACCTGAACGTTGACAATGACATGAAATGAGTCACTGAACTGTCAGTCTCTACACTTATTAAGAAAGATTTTTTCTGATCAGCTTTTAGACCTGGAAGTAGATCCTCCCCGACAGGAAACCTTTCTTTCCAACCACGCAGATGACGGGGTCGAAACGTTGGGGGTTATCAGGAACGATGTGAAGCAGTTCTCCACGGCCCGCCTGCTTTCCGTCAGCTGATAGGACGATGTTTGGATGAGCGGAGTCCGGGTCCAAAACCACATCGACTATGGACAGAAAACAAAGAAACAGGAATATATATAATACATATCATGCCTTTAACTTGAACACTTAAGGTCAGGAATTACCATGATAAGTGCCTACCTGCATATTTCTGCATCTTCTTCATCTCTGTAAGGAAGATTAAAGTCCCAATCAGTTTTTTACGGCAACATCAGAATTCGTTGGTGGTTTTATGATCCTAAAAAACTTCACGTCAGTTTACCTTCTTTCTTTAAAGCGTCCAGTTCGTTCTTCAGAGCGTCGTCCAGTTTGGACAGGGCTTTCCTCGAGGTCCCCACACAGAGTTCAGGGTAGACGCAGATCTCGTTCCAGTCTTTGCTGGGTGGAGGTGACGTAAGAGAGGGCAACCTCTACCAAAGAAGACAAACGAAGAGGAAGTATTACCGTGTTTGCTGAGCTGTAGAGTTTGACCAGAAAAGTCCAGAAACCACAAGGTTGAAATTCGTCTCCTTTAAGTTTGATCGTAACCTGTAAGAGGTGAAGGTGGTCGTCGGAGTGCTCCAGCTCCTCCAGCTCAGCGTTCCTCCTCTGCAGTTCGTTGATTTCTTGATGCAGCTCGTTGGTGAGCTCCTCCGCTCGTCTCTCTGCAGCTGTCTGCTTCTCTCTGACCTCTGTGGACACTTCAGCGTGTCTCTCCTGGACGGAGCGAACGACTGACGTGAAGAGACGGTCGCTCTCCTTCATCTCTTTCTCCGCACTGACCTGGAGAAGGGTAGATTAATGTTAGCGCTTTACAGGAAATTACGAATACAAAGACACATCATCTATATTTTTATATGACTGACCATGCTGAGCTTCAGGCAGTTTTTGATCTCCTCTACTTTCTTCAACCGTCCCTGAATCATCTGCTGGAAACCCGCCTCAGTCGTCTTCATTTGGACCTAAAGGCCAAAGCAGAAACCAGAACCTTCAGTTGGTGGATTCTAGGCTTTGGGCTTGAGTGAGAGTAGGGTATGAAAAGGACAGCTGGATGTAAAGAAGTTAAGAGAGGGGCGGATCACTTCTGAAACCAAGAAGAGAAAAGAGGGAAGAAGCTGATCCAGCTTTTTATTCTGAGACAGGAGAGACAAGATGGAGGGTGTTCTTCAGACTATCACAGTTTACTTTATTATATCCTATCATAACCTTAACGTAACAAACTTCCTCTCTGGGATAAATAAAAATTTCTATCTTACCTTATCTGAACATAATTTAACGTAACACATGGAATCATACCTTATCCTAGTGTAGTGTATCATAGCATATACTTTGATATCAAATCACATCATATCATAAAGTTTCATAAGGTAAGATAAGAAGAACTTTATTGATCACTGAGGGGGAATTCGATAATGCTATGTTATTGATATCGATAACATAGCGTATCATATGCTGTATCATTTAAACTGTACCCTATTGTGACAAATCAAATCATATTGTTTCGTATTGTTTTGTATTCTAACCTATTCCATTTAGTCATTACATATCATAAATATATATGAAACTGTACTCATATGGTATGGTATCTAATTGTATTAAATCGTATCATGTCGTAATTATCATATTGTAATGATTGTATCGGATCATATCGTATCATATTGTATCGTAATTATTGTATCGTATTGTACTGTATCATATCGTCTCATGTCGTGTCAGTATGATCGTATCATGTCATAATGATTGTATCCTATTGTATCGTATTGTGTCATTGCTTCATGTCATGTCGCGTCATAACGATCATATCATAATGATTGTATGGTATTGTATCGTATCATATCGTGTCGTAATGATTGTATCCTATTGTATCGTATCATGTGTCATCTCTTTGCATCATGTTGCATCATAATTGTATTGTAATGATCCTATTGTATTGTATCATAATGATAGTATCATATTATATCATGTTGTGTTTTAATGACCGTATCTCAATGATCCTATCATATCAAATCATAACGATCGTATCATAATAATCATATTGTATCGGGATGATCGTGTTGTAATGTATTGTAATAATTGTGTCATATCGACTTGAAATGTCTCGACTCGAATTGATTAGTGACTCCAGGGTTGGAGGGCTCTTCTTGTTATGGATTCTGATTGATAACTGATTGATTAAGAATTTAAAGTGGCAGTAACGCAACCTCCCTGATACCAGCTAGCATTAAAAGGTTGACTTTGTTGTCTTTGTCATTAGAAACCCTCATTGCCATCTCTCTTTTAATTCAAATGTCATCTGTACCTTTCTTTCCCCGCTCTCCTGCTCTATCGTGACGACCCGGTGACCTTTGTGCTCCGTCTCAGTGCAGAACTGGCACACGCACTTCTGCTCGTCTCTACAGAACATCTCCAACAGCCTGTCGTGCTTCTTACACATCCTATCCTGCAGGTTCTTCACCGGGTTGATCAGCTTGTGGACCTTCAACGTGGCCACTCTCCGATGGGGCTCCAGGTGGGCTTCGCAGTACGACGTCAGGCACACCAGACAGGACTTCAAAGCTTTCACCTGCAGGGACGTCGTCGCGCAGACGTCGCAAACGACCTCGCCGGGTTTGGCTGCTGACAGCGGTGAAGCCGACGAGCAGACGATGAGATTCCTAAACGTGTCCGCCAGCTCTTTGAAGGCCGTGTTGATGCTGATTTCAGGCCGCGAGGGGAACGACTTGTCACAGGCGGGACACTGGCAGGCGTCGCCGCTGTCCCACTCGCTCTGGATGCAGGAGAGGCAGAAGTTGTGTCCGCAGGGAGTGGTGACAGGATCTGTAAACACCTGCTGACAGATTGTGCACTGGAACTGTTTTTCAGGTAGCATGTTACCCGAGGAAGCCATTGTCTGAAAAGAAGGAAGTGAAGAGATAACACCAATACAGGAAGTACAAGTTTGAACAGTTAATTCCAGGTAAAAGTAAAGAACATGAACTTCAAATTAACTTGAAATTCAGGACCTCAACACCCTGCAGTGTTTGGTGTGTGCCGCATATGAGTCAGTGTTTTCACAGCCTAATACTCACACCAGACACACCCCACAGTTCCCACAGCAAAGCCACATAATTACACCAGTGTACCAACAGACTATTACTGGTGGAAAAATCCTGTAATTATTTTTAAGTGAGAAATAATAATTTTGCTACGTGGGGAACCAAACTACCTCAAAATGTTAAAGAAAAATGAAGAAGAAATGAGTTTAACTGGATATTTCTGTTAAAAATTGTCTGTGAATTTTAATTTTAGTCCAATTTGATGTTTTTGGAGCTTAGAAACATAAAATTATGTGATGATAATTTGATCCAACTGGACGAAATTTTACATGAAAACACTAAAAAAAGTGAATTTTAGAGTTGGAAGTAGGCGCTTAGTTACACTATTTTAAAAACAGAGTTATTTTTACTGGGTTTAAATGATCTCCCTGCTAACTAAATGCAGCGTACGCTTGGGTTCAAGGGGCGACTTGAAAGTGAAAGAGGTTGCGCAAGAGACGTAAAATCACCTGCTGACTCAGAGTTTAAGGGAGTGAGTGAATTTGCATTTTGATATAAAGCTACGGCCAAAAAACACAAATAAAAATGTGACCCTGAATTTGAAAATTGAAGAAAATCAGCGGCTATAACGAGATGTGTTTAGTTTTGTTCAGGAGCCAAATAATCTGCCAACCGAGGCCTTTCACAGAGCTGATTCATCCAAACTTTCCTGATTGTCGGAGTGAAGTTAGTCCCAAAATCAGTCCCTAAATTTCAAGAAACTCTATTAAAACCACCCAAACCAAACTTGATAAAACGAATCTTCTGTTCTGCTCCCCTCCGCTGATCAGTCCACTAAACGAATCTTCAACAATCATTTCTTTTACTCACTCTTTGTTTGTTTGTGGTGAAGCCGCTCGGTCTCTCCTCTTGCCCTCAGAGCCGGTGTCTCTCTCCTGCTGAATGAATCCTTATGAACACATTACAGATCGAGCTGTGAAACAGGAAAATGTAACGTCAACACAGTTATTCATCAGCTAGGCCCTCCCCCTCCTCCTCCTGAGGACTTGTTCCTGCTGACTGTCTGCCTCACTGGAACAGCTTCAGCTAAAAACCTGCTATTAGTCCCTGCACTGGTGGCGTTACGCTCCGGCTCAAAGTTAGTGCGCATGTGTCATCTGTGGGAATATGAAATCGTAGGAATACATAATAGTAGGGGAGACTTGAGTTCGCCTCCTTGTGGGTGTGGCGCTCAAGTCCAATGTTTAACGTTTTTCCATTTATGACACACCTGACACACAAACCTGACCTGAGGAATGCTGCAGCGCTGCATTGCAGCACAAATATCCTCTGTTTCTGTCATTAAAGTGGCATATTTTTCCCTCAGATGAGACGGTTATCACTTATTTCTGGAAAAAGGCGATAAAGACGAACATTTCAAAGAAGAGGAAAAGGCCTCAAAGCCCCAAACTTACCGTCAGATTCTCCATAATGGAGCGGTTGTCACATAAAGACGGGATTAGCTGTCCCAAACTGGCGGCTCAAGTTCAGTCGTTCAGATCGGAGAACATGTGATCGGTGTGTGGTGGAAACTTTTACAGGCTCATAAAAGACAAACGGGATGTTTGAACGGACTCTGGTAGTTCATGAAAATACATCTATTCACAAGAGATAAGGCTGAACTCCGAGGCGATGTTCATGAAACCCATAAAGGATATGGATACGGAATTAGCTCTGCATCAAGACGGCAACCAACAATGTCACACGTGACGGAATATTAGCTTTCTGTTAAAGACAAGTGTTGGATTTTAGTTTAACAATAAGGGGCAATAAATTGAGGTGATTAAACTCAAAACTTCAGCTTTGACTTGGCCTTTCAAAGACATAGATATCCATCAAAACCTTCAATTGGATTAAACTGACCTGTAACGTTGGGCCATAATTGAATTTTTCAAGAAACTCAAACATGATTGAGTTCAAAACCCAACATTTCTAGATTTTAACCACCAGCTCTGAGTAAAAATGACCTCAAGCTGATGTAGAAAGTTAGACTTTTGTCAAAACCCTTCACTAAATTTGGTTTCCCAGACTCATGAGCCATTTTGGACGGCAGTAGCTCAGGAGGTAGAGCGGTCGTCCAATAACCAGAAGGTTGGTGGTTCGATTCCCTCCGATTCCAAGTCTGTCCATTCTATCCTTGGGCAAGACACTTAACCCACCTTGCTCCCAGCGTGTGTCCTCCACTGGTGTACGATTGTGAGTGATGTTTGGTGGAAGAGGCCGTTGGCGCAAACTGGCCGCCACATTTCTGTCAGTCTGTGACTTTCAAGGTAAATCACCACCACCAAGGTGTGACTGAGTGAGCGAATGAATGATGTATCCAATGTAAGGCGCTTTTAGGGTCTCTGATAAAGCGCTATATGAAATCTGATGCATTGTTATTATTTTAGAAATGCTGAGTCATCATGATTTTCAATCAACCGGTAGCAAAATGTGGAGTTAAGGGAAGTTGTAGCCTTGTGGTAATAGGAGCAGGTTGAATGATTGTGGAATAATTTAACTCTTTATTTTATTGTTAAAAAAAGTGCGGAAACATATAAAATGTCAAAACAGAAAATTGGATTATTGGACAAACTGAAAAAAGAGCAGATTTCTAGTGTTAGTCATGTGTTTTTAAAAATTTGGGCCCGCCTTATTTGCAGGGTTCCATCAAATCGCAGCCACAGCCTCCTAGTATTGGTTTTCGGCCTTGTCCTCAGATTCTCCGCCTTTTAATAATATAGCGTACCATAGTTCACGCAATCCTCAAATCACGCAGTCTCACACAAACTGATGAACATGGCTTTAAACGTGAAGTTTTGCTGTAAAAATGATCTTTTAGAATTGGATTTAATGGTTATATCTGCATTTTTGTCAGCCTAGTGGACACCCGAGGAACTGCAGTTTTTTGCACTTCTGGAAGTTGATGCTTTGTCGTTGTCATTTTTACTTTTAGTGATAAACTTTTGTGAATTATAATATCTAGGTTTGATAAACTGAAGAAAAACTTTAATTTCACACCTGCTTGTTGCTTTAATATTGTCTAAATAGAAGAAGTGAAAACCTGCTGACCCACTTTTATTAAAAGACCTGAAAGACACTGCTCAGCCAAACCGGGAACAATATATCCTCTCATGTTAACTTACTATTTGCATCAGATGAAACCGTGTAACTTTACGTCTGTTTTGCATATCTGGACTAAGCGCACGACTGCAGTAAACACATTATAAACCAACCATACAACGATGAATGTGAAACAGTTAGCTTATGTAGAATAGACTTGCCTTTAATTCTGATTGTACTATATAGATAACCCTTCATTACTCCAGTCCTTCTGCTAGGTTTAAATGATTAAAATTGATTTATTGTTTCAATTCTTAGAATATAAAGATGCTTTTAATATCCTCCAGGTTTCCTTTTTTAGGTCAAGGAGCTCACGTTACCTCTCTCAGATGTCGGGATTGTTGGCACTTTGCATATCTTCTACGAATATTTGCCCTTAAGAGAGGATATAAAGAAGAATATGTAGCAAATGTAGAGCGTTTGTCCGTGTAGTCGGTCAAAAACTAGAAAGACCGAGACTGAACGGCCTGAAGAATCTGGAGATGACACCGTCCTGGAAGAAGCCTCTTAGTCCAGGTATGAAATTTGATAATATGTTGATCTTATGAGTGTTTCCTCAAAATGTTAAATATCCTCTTATATTCATGACTTAAGCAGATTAATCTAAGATTGTTTTTCTTTCTTCAGGTTTAGGAGGGATCATGTTGTTTGTTCTGCTTTTTCCAGGTCAGTTTGGACCCAAACATGTCCTGATGTATGTGTTTTTTTTTTCACAGGATGTTCATTTCACTCAGATGTTTAGTCACACTGAAACAGGCTCTCTAAAGTAATTATTATGATTGATGTCTGACAGGGATATTATTTCACATAATGACCTAACTTTACCTGTGTTGGTTATCGTTGTGTCCATGGTCAGTACATGGTGCATGGTGCAAAGCAAAATATATGCAGATGAGTTAATAATGTATATTAAAATATTATCATACAGCCCAAAATAAAAAAGTAATGATATGAGTTTAACAAAGTTGTCATCTGTAGGAATGTTTTAGACAGTTTACACTCGAGTTCAACACTGTTTTCTTTTCTTTAAGTCAGTCCAACTTGTTTCACAAACCTGTGAAATCTTGAACAGACTCGATGTTGCATGAGAAAGGTAGTACCATGTCTATCCACAAGGTGGTGCTATGCCAGAATTTAAGGGAAAAGCACATAGATGAGTTCAGGGAAGGGTCTCAATCATGCATATGAGAAATCAACCAAAGTGGACACTGTATGAATGAGTAGCAATAATGCTGAGTTCCAGTTGTACTCCGAAGTTGGAATTTCCAAGGTTCGCAACAAAAATAAGGGTGTCGTTGGAACTTTCAATGCTGAAAGATAACCAATGGGCGGCACAGTGGTGTAGTGGTTAGCACTGTCACCTCACAGCAAGAAGGTCAGGGGTTCTAATCCGGGTCAGGGCATGTCTGTGTGGAGTTTGCATGTTCTCCCTGTGTCAGTGTGGGTTTACTCCGGGTACTCCAGTTTCCTTCTACATCCCAAAAACATGCAGAAGTGGGGTTAGGTTAACTGGCCACTTTCAATTTGCTTGTAGATGTGAGCGTGGATGGTTGCTCGTTTCTATATGTCTACAGTGAAAGTTCGCGTAATGTTTCATTTATTAGCACTTCTGTTTTGTTTTTGTGAAATTAAGTAAGTGGTTTATGTTGTACTGCCCAACGTCTAACTGTGAACACGGTGCTATGGTGTTTGTAAGAGTAAAATACAGAGTTATTTGCTGGTATAGCTAAAAACAACTAACAGCTGACAATTGTAAACAACAGCTAACAGTGGGCGTCCATCTTGGTTTTCCGACTTGTGAAGCAAATTTTTTTTTTGGTAGGGTGGTAGGGGAAGGTCCCACCCTCCTTTGCCTCTGATTGGCTAGAAGTGCTGGGTTCTGATTGGTTATTCCGAATGAATGTGAAACGTCATCATCTGTCAAGTTAGGGTTAGGCGGGTTCAGAAGTGCGATAATGTTCTGTTCGATGTACAGAGCCGACAGCCCGCGTTTGGCTTGAGCGCGTGATGATGTTTCCAGCTTTTCTAGCCAATCAGAGGCGAAGGAGGCGGGACTTTCCCCTACCGTCCTACAAAAAAAATATTGCTTACTGGAACTCCGTCAACTCGGGTGTAACATCATTCCCAGCTCCGACTTCCGAGGTAACTGGAACGCAGCAAACCTTCCTGTTTCATGGTGACGTCAAAGTTTGAAGTGCTGCCATGGCAACATACCTTAATGTGAAGCGATTCCTTCAAATGTGAGGGTTTGATGGTTTTGTGGACAAAATATAAACACACCAAGGACCTACTTTTCTAATGTAACTGTGTGCCTTTGTTTACAGCACTGTGCTCATGCTTCTACGAATACCACTTCATTGATGAACCAAAGTCTTGGAATCAAGCTAGAGACTACTGCAGGGGGAAGTACGAGGAACTGGCCACCATCGACAACACGGAGGACGTGACGCGCGTGAGGGCAGCTGTCGGTAGTGGCTTCAAGGGGCAGGTGTGGTTCGGCTTGTATGACCGCGTAAAATGGAAAAGGTCTGACATAAAACCAGGCTCCCCTGAAGACGAGGAGGACCAATTTACCAAGTGGAGCCAAGGCGAACCAAACATCATACTAGCAAACAAGAAAATATGTGTCGCTTTCCGACAAGGAACCTGGCGTGACGTACAGTGCCATGTAGAACAACAGTTTGTCTGCTACAACAGCCAAACTAGTGAGTAAACATTTGTTTTTGTTAGCAAAATGAGGGATAAAGTATTTTGATTTAAAACACTAAAAACAATCCTAAGATAGTACGCACAAGATTATCTACAGGGGGCGCCAAAATTGACACTTCACACTATAAGCTCCATCCAATAACGAAGTCAGGGGTGTATTTTTTGTACAAAACATATATTCCTCAAAAATCAAAGAACTCTGCTTTAAATTTCTTATTTCAGGTTTGTCTTCCATTGTCTCTCCCAAGTATGTCTTGAGTGAAAACAATTCAAGTTGGAAGGACGCTAGGACCTACTGCAGGAGTAACCACGTGGATCTGGCAATTATAAAGAACGACAGTGAGAACACGGAGGTCCAGGACGTAGTAGGAGATGACCGGTCTGTCTGGATAGGCTTCTACAGATATGCTTGGAACAATTGGGCAGGCGATAATAGTGACTTCATGAACTGGGTACAAGGACACCCAAAAAATCGATCCGAGGGCTGCGCTACCAGCCTGTTTGACGCTAAACACTCGGGACAGTGGGTTGAAGCACACTGTGGGGAAGCATTTCCTTTTGTTTGCCATGGCGGTAAGTCATTTTTATCTCTGAACCATTCTGACCAAATTTGTGCCAATCTTACAATGAAACAGCTATGTATACTGATCCCTCACAGGGTTGCGAATTCTTGCGCCGTCACTCGAAAAGAAGCAGATCTTTCGTATCAAGATCACGAAGTCGGAAACTACAGCTGATCTCAATCAACCCGCTGTGAATGAGGCCATCCTACACCAGGTAATCATCAACACACATACGACGGAACATTTTGATAGCATGGTAACATACCGCCACTCCGACAATTAGAGACCAATGTCGGAATGGCGGGATGTCGGAATGGCGGTTCTCCCCTGGTTTGAACATAAGTTTTGAGTTTGTGTCACATGGACTTACTGAGTTAGAAGTGTGTGAAAGACACTCGATCCGACCCGAAAAACTCTCAAAATCAGCTTGGTGCGACTCTGTGACTCCACCCCGGTGTAGTCGTGTGCTCTTTTTGGAAAGTCAGAATATGGTCACCCTAATGAAACGATAAACTTGATTGTCCTTCTGAGTCACATTTTTCAAGGAGCCAAGGGCTGCACAAACCCGACTTTATCCACAATTAATTGAATAAAAACGTAATTTTTTTCACGGACAACAACTGAGCATTGAGGGGGTCGCAGAAGTGGAGGGAGATTACAAAAGATAATTAATAATATTTCTCGTAACCTGATGTTAATTTATAATGAATATAGCTAACTTTATAATTACGATTTTTAAACAAAAACAATGGGGGTGCATTTATAGTTGAAGTTACAGTAATATTTGTATTAATTTTTTGTCATCAGAGGAATTTTTTTTTCCAGATTAAGGAGAAAATGGAGGAGATGGGGATCACAAGAGATCTGAAAATTTCCTGGATCAAGAAGTCGGATGAAAAGGTCTTCAGCAAAGCAAAGAAGAAAGCCGATGAAGTGAAGATGGACCTTGAATGTTACAGGCTATAACGTTCCTGCTCTATAAGGTCTCAGTCAATATGACCAATATATCATGTTTTATTGGGCTTATATCACCAAAAAATTTTAAAATCCAAAAATTCAGTTGAAATTTTTTACTTGGCATTCCAAGTTCAAAGTCAATATTATGACTATCTGAATAAAAACTTTAAACTCTGAATTCTGAGACTTATGTCCGAATTTTGTTTAAAAATTCCAACCTTACCCCAAAGTTAGAATTCTAGGACAAAAGTTGGAATATTAAGATTTAAAAAAAAACAAAACAGTTAAGAGAAAAATCATAATTCTGATTCAAACTTAATATTCTAAGAATGATGTCAGCATTTAAAAAAGAATAGTGACTCGAACCCTAGAGTATTGACAAAAGAATCACAACTTTGTGAAAAAAACAAACCTTAAGAATTCTGAATTTAATCCTAGAATCCAGCATTTTTATGATAAAAGTCAGAACTCTGACTGTAAACTCAAAATTACAATAAGTAGAAAATAAGAAAAAGGGATTTTATTGTTTTTTTGTTGTTGTTTTTTGGCTGCATGTTATCTGTATCTTTTTAAAAATATATATCTAGTCTTGGCATGTTGAAAGATAACAGTGGGTGTTTACAATATATATTAGTGAGGTGAATAGGTTTGATGTTGAGATTGCATGGATAAAGTTCATTAAATCTTTGAATATCATTTTTAATGGTGGTGTCTGTATGTTTATGGTATGCGGTTTGATCAATTTGCTGTTTTCAATAATGTAGTTGTGTTAACAATGCTTAAACTGAATGTTTGGCACCAGTCTTTACAGGAAAAATAAAGCAAATTCATGTGATGTGCTTTTTCTTACATGATAAAAATATAACCATAATCATAATTTATCAGCATATTAGTTTACTTGATGTAATTTGACATGTAATGTAGTTTCTGTGTGATTTTGACATGTAACTATTAAAGTGTTAAAAGACTAAAACAGGCCCTGTTGTTATTTTTGAAAGTGACTGGTATCTATACTTTGAAAATATACTGCTGTGATTGTTTTATCAATTTTCTTTCCTTTTTAACAAATCTAATTAAAAAAAAAAAAGAGATATTTCTCAACTTTTCAAAAAAGATTTTTCAATTTAGTAACTTTCTAATACATGATATCCTGTGGACAATAGTGCTCCAAATCTGTGTGGATCCACCACCAAAAGTAGTCCAATAAATACTGAAAAACGTGTATGATATAGCTGAATTTATTAGCTTTAATATCTGATACGCTTCCTTCTGATGTTTTATTTTCATCTAAAAAAGATTTAATATTAAAAGGTAAGCAGCCTACTGTTATCAGTGCCCATGTCTTGATTTTATGCCAAATGTGCATTTGTTTAGCCAAACCAGCGCCTGCATCTCACCTCATCTTAGCATTTTATTTGCATCAGTTGCGTCCATGTGGCTTTACATCTGGTTTGCATGTCTGCACTCGACACAAGCCCGCAAGGAACATTTCGTAAACCATCCATACAACAATGGAGGTGAAACAGTTAGCTCGACTTTAATAGCTTTGCCATTACATTTGGCTGAGACTCAGTTAAAGCTCCACTGAGAAACTATTGGTTTTAGTTCATTTTGCTCCACAACATCTTTTAAAAACCCAAATCTATGAATGCCAAATAACTGCTTTTAATTCCTAAATAACCACATAAGTCAGCAGAATTTATTTTTGTTGTTTAAATTGATTTTATGTTTTGATTCTTGAAATTTAAATATCACATAACCTTAAATTTCTGCTGTCTCAAAAGGATGCGTAGGAGTTCATATTACACGTCTCAGAAGAGACAGAGTTGGGATGGTTGACGCTTTGCATACCTTCTATGAATATTTGCTCTCAAGAGAGGATATAAGGAAAAGATTTAGAAGGAGGGATTAAAAAGTGGAGTTGGGACTTTTTGTGCAGTTTGTAAAATGTGGGCAAAATTTGGTGAGGACAATTTAAAGAAGACAACATCATGTCCAGGTATGAAATATATTTGATTTATCGATCAGAGGAAAAATGAAGAGCCCTATTATTCTTAAAAACGAGAGTAGATTGGTTGAAAAATATTTAAGTTTAGGGCTAATTTTTAAAAATGTCTGTTTTATTAAGAGTGTTTTTCTCTCATCAGGTATAAGAGGGGCCATGTGGTATATACTGCTTTTTTCAGGTCAGTTTGTACCCCTACATATATTGAATTATGTTTTCTACAAAGCTTAAAAACACACTTTTGTTCATGCATTACCACATTTGTCACAGAAATAAAGATGCATGTGCAGATTTTAATGGAAGGTAGAGTGATAGTTAAAATTCTGATATTAACTTACAGTTTGTGGACATTAAACTACAGCCAGTATAAGTACACTAATAAAAAAAATTGTTTTCATTCAGAATTTCAACTTTTTCATGAGCAAAATTTGTATGCTCAATAGTTCATGACAACGATGAGACTAAGACAAGCCAAAAATACACCCATGATGATAAAGACTAAGACAACTAGTTAAATAAGTTTCAAGATGGGAAGATACAAAATGAAGTAGCTTTCAATATTCCAAACCTGAGGTATAACATTCTGAATTTTCATCAAATAAAAATTGACCAAAACTAAAACAAGCAGAAAAAAAGTAGATGTAACTAAAACAAAACCATAACTAGCTTACTCACTGATTTAACATTGTTTGGTTATCAAATTTACATTCAAATATGACGCACATTCTAACCCAAATGCTCGAAAACGTGAAGAAGAGTATGCAAATTCTTTCTTGGGTGCATCTTGATTTTCGTTACTGGTTTGTTTATTGAATTTACTCAAGTATGCAAAACATTTCTCTGTTTTGCTTAGGGTGACCATACGTCCTCTTTTACCCAGACCTGTCCTCTTTTTGGGGGGCTCTCTGGGCTGTCCGGGTTTGTCCGGGGAAGTTTATAAAATTCTTCAAATGTACGCGGTTTTGTACTTAAGTTTCGAGTTTGTGTCACGTGGACTTGCCGAGTCAGAAGCGTGTAGAAGACACCCGATCCAACTCAAAAAACTCTCAAAATTAGCTTAGTTTGATTCTGTGACTCCACCCCTGCGTAGTCGTGTCCTATTTTTTGGAAGACAGAATATGGTCACCCTTGTTTTGCTTCAATTAGTTGTCCTCATTTCTTGCATGTTAATGTTAACAGAGATGAAATATTACTATTTTTCAGTGTCCTGAAACAGTTTTAGACAGATGTGGAAAAAAAAAACAACACCAATATGCTTCTCTACTTTTCCATCTTGCCTCTGTCACTTTGCTAACAGGGCTCTGCTTATGCCTCCATGAATACCACTTTATCGGAGAACCAATGTCTTGGAGAGGCGCCAAACTGTACTGCAGGGATACGTACTCAGCACTGGCCACCATCGACAACGTGGAGGACATGAGGCTGTTCAGGGAAGCTGTCGGTCATGGTTTTATGGGTAAAGTCTGGTTTGGCCTGAATGATGGCAACTCAAGATGGAAATGGGCTCTTCATAATCCAGACTTCTATGGACCTGGGGAATATAAATTTACCAGGTGGCGCCAAGGTCAACCAGACAACACGCGCACACGTGGAAGAGTCTGCGTCAGTTTCCAACAAGGAACCTGGTATGATTTGAACTGCAACTCAACATTCCCCTTTGTCTGCTATGACGAGAACATAACATGTAAGTAGAAGATTGTTTGGGGTCGGTTAATTCGTAAAGAGGAAGGTACAGCAAAAAGATAAATAAATAGATAAATTTGCATTGTTTTTCAGACTCAACTACCAATATTTCTCAGCAATACGTCTTGATTGACCAAGCCAAGTCTTGGCAGGATGCAAAGGTGTACTGCCGGACGAATCACACAGATCTGGCCAGCGTGAGGAAAGACGATGAGAACTATGAGATCCAGCAGTTAGTAGGAGATGACAGGTCCATCTGGATCGGCCTCTACAGAAACACTTGGAGTCTGTGGGCAGGTGACAACAGCAACTTTGAAAACTGGGTACAAGGACACCCGAAAAATGTTTCGGAGCGCTGTGGCGCCAGCGTGTTTGACACCAACCACGCAGGAGAGTGGGTGGAGACACACTGCCTCGAAGAACTTCCTTTTGTTTGCCACAACAGTAAGTTATTTCTATCTCTGGACCAATTTTGAGTCAATACATGATGAAAAAGAGTTGATGACTTATCTCCTATAGTGTTAATTTTCTTTCATTTACACTAGATAAAAAGCAGATCTTTCGCATCAAGATGACCGCCCATAAATCCACAATCGACCTCAATGACCCTGCTGTGACTGAAGCCATCTTAAACCAGGTAATCATCAACAAACATGAGGTTGTATTCAGGTCTTTGTACTTCTGAGTGTTTTACAAGCGCTGTAAGTGTAATTAAATTCGAGCAGACTTGAAACGGTTCTCTTCTTTCATGCTCATTCTATGTTTTGCTTGCCGAGTTTTGCCTTATTTTCGTTTGGTGGCATACGGTAAAGTACCTTGCGCAAATGCTGTAAATTGGATTTCCTTTTCAAAGGCTTTGGGATATATATCACCAGAGGTAAAAAGAAGAGGGAATGTGGAGAGGGGTCAAAGCAAAGATGAAAAAAATGAGTTTAGTTTTTTATTTTTTATTTTGAAGTCTAGCTAATATTTGTAGTTTTTATTGGGGAGACGGTTCAACTAAAAATTTTCAGGCCAATGCCTTTTCAGGTACTGTTGCAGCGATGATTCTGCTTTACACCATCACACCTGTGAAATTCAGTGCAGATTGAACATTGCATGTGAAAGTTAGTACCTTTCATTTCCACTGGGGGCGCTATAATATAGATGAAAATTATGCATATGGGTATATTAAGAGGTGGAATCAAGTTATGTCAATGAAATATCAAACTGACTGAAAACTTTATGGAAGAGTTAAAGCTACTTCAGAAAACCCTTTAATACATTTTCAACTTTCAACTGTTTTGAGAGGAATTTAGTATGTACAAATATCTGGTCAATTCCATATTTGAGGTTGAAGCCATTTAGGGGATTTAGGGGGCGCTGTTGAGACCACGATTTTCTGATTTTGTCTAAAGAAACATGATGTCTTTGAGAATACATATACATTTTCAAAAATGGAATTTATCTTATTTTTATTGATTCAAACATAATCTTTTCAGGTTAAGGAAAATTTTGAAGCGGCCGGAATCACACAGGATTTCAAAGTTTCCTTTATGAAGAAGTCGAACAACCTGATCTTCACCAAAACAAAGAAGAAAGCTGATGAAGTAAAAACTGACCCAGACCCTTCAGGGACACAAATGTCATTGATGTAATATATATATATATATATATATATATATATATATATAATTTTTTTTTTTTTTTACTGACATTAACCAAACTGTCTCTGTTGTTGCTGTGAATTGGTTGTTGAAATTTAAAACTATATTTGTGCCACAAAGAAAGTAGATCTGTTTTTACCATCAATACACAGAAATGTCGGTTAACATATTCAGGTGTTGTGAGTGAAGTATGTACATCTATTTTATTTGATTTTTGGTCTTTTTGTGTGACAGTTCAACTGGTAAACAGATCAGTTCAGCAATAGACAGTTTTTTTGTTATAGTGAAATTGTTCATTTTGTTCATAATTAACAGAAAGTCGTATTGATTTTACTGCAGTGAAAGGGTCTAATTGATGCTCACGGTAAAAGTTAATTTTAACACATGCTGAGAATTAAAGCACCTATAAAGAGTTTGTTATATTTATGAAATATACTGAAATTCATATTAAAGCTTTATGATATTCAAAATTAAAAAGGTAATTAGCAACAATTTTTAATGCCTGTAAGTGGAGAGAAGTTGTCTATGCAAATTTCCTAAATGTTTTTTTCTGTATCTTACATGCTTTAAATTTTTGTTTATATCTAAAAGTAAAACTTCTCATCATATTGATCTACTTTTTTATTTCTAAAAGTCATATATGGTGTTAAAAAGTTAAAAATGAAAACAGGGTTTGACTCTTTGTTTTACGAATTTTACTAATTTACTGTCGTCGTCAGCTTTAATAAAGTGTGTCTTATATTTGTGTCTTTTTTATACATTTGTGAAAAGATTAAAAAAACACCTAATACACAACATACCACTACTTTTTCTGCACTACACCAAATATGTGTTAAACCACTATAAAGAGTAACCTCTATATTCTATTTTAACCGTTTTACTCAGGTGGCAAATTACTGAGATAGATGAACTGCATTGATGTGGAATATCTGCTGCAATGCACTTAATTCTCCACAAAGTGGCAGTGAAGTAAACGGCAGAGCTGTTTTTGCACCTGAGAACACTGGCTTTATTTTATCAGATCAAGTTTGAGGTCGTGCATTCACCTTATTTTTAACCTCTTGTTTTTTTCCTGTTATCTTGGTTGAGATACTGATGACAGACGACAAACTTCCTCCTTTCACGAGGAAGAGCTCGGCAGAAAAAAGCTTCATGTCAACAAGCTGAAACTGCAGGAAACAGAAAACAGACTGGAGTGGAGATGAACAGACGATGACTCCAAAAACTACGATACAATGAAGGCTATAAAACTAAAGACAATAACATTGGAGTGACAGTATGACAAAGCAGTGACAATAATAAAAGTTACATAATTATGACTAACAGTTTTTATTGCTGAGGTTTGACCGAAGTAGCTCAAGCAGAGGATCTTGGCAGCCTAAAGAAACCTGCAAGACTGGAGTCCGAT
The DNA here is from genome assembly GCA_962446985.1 of Xyrichtys novacula. Taxonomy (NCBI): domain Eukaryota; kingdom Metazoa; phylum Chordata; class Actinopteri; order Labriformes; family Labridae; genus Xyrichtys; species Xyrichtys novacula. Next base: position 3,387,979 of record OY660886.1, read on the forward strand.
ATTCAAGGACGAAAACCCAACAGGAATGGAAGATAAACACAAACAGACGAGGAGAGAAAAGGAGCTGTAGGTTTAGAGCGGGAGATCTGACCCACAACCGTAATTAACACTGTGCACTTGGTGTATAATTAAGACAAGTAGGCCACCATCATTGAGCCAATGGCTATAATTTAATTTACTGTCTCATTTAAAGAGCGGAGGAGCGGTGGTTGTGGAAGTAGGCTACAGAATTAAACATGACATTGTAGCTGCTTGGCGGCGATGTGCGTCAACTCAAAAGAGGGAAATATAATGGTCTTCTATTGCATTATGTACTCTAAGGCCAATTAAAACATATGATGCTGCAAGGTTTTGGATGCATTTGGAGGACTGAATTTCAGCGAGGTTTTGGGCCAACTGAGGTACTGGAGGTAGCAGAATTTGGAGGGATTTGGGCCCACTTAGGTATTGGACTTTGGAAGGATTTGGACCCATTGAAGTATTGGAGGAAGTGGACTTTGGAAAGTTTTAGGCCCACTGTGGTATTGGACTTTGGAAGGTTTTGGGCCCACTGTGGTGTTGGACTTTGGAAGGTTTTGGGCCCACTGTGGTATTGGACTTTAGATGGTTTGGGATCCAATGAGGAACAGGGGGTAGTGGACTTTTGGAAGGTTTTTGAGCCCACTCAGGTAATGGACTTAAGGTTTTTTGCCCACTGAGGTACTGGAGGAAGTGGACTTTTGGAAGGTTTTGGCCCACTGAGGTACTTTACTTTGGAAGGTTTTGGGCCTACTCAGGTATTGGACTTCAGAAGGATTGGGGTCCAATGAGGTATAGGGGGTAGAGGACTTTTGGAAGGTTTTGGGCCAATTGTCAATGAGGTATTCATGTTTTTGAAGGTTTTTAGTCTCATTTTGTACTTAATTCAAAGGATTATTACCTAAATATATCACTGGATTTCTGCACATCCTTTTGTTACATTCAAACACTCTGATTTTATTAAAATTTACACTAATGAAGCTCCAATACAGTTTAAATGGCACCGTTCGCCGATATCTGAATTCTGTAAGAGCTGAAAGAGATTTTCGGTCTACGAACTTAAGACTTTTCCTGGACAGCTCTTTGATTCAGTGATCTTGTTCTTTATTTGTAAACCTTGACCAGGCATAGTCCAGGATGTGATCTGAACATCTATTAATGTGGATGACTATCATCTCGTCAGCTTTCACTTTTTTATAGTACAACTCTTAATTGAGATGACTCATGTTTACAACCGAAAACAAAAGGCCAGACAAGTAGGACCACGCAGACAAAATAGAAAAGAAAACACAATTTGACTTAATTAACACCTTAACTAGTTTGTCACCCAGCTGGCAAATATATTTATTAAGTTAAATAATCATGATATTGTCCATTTAATTCAATAATTATCCAATTCACGGTGGTTTTAGATTGTTTCGCAATATTCCTGAAAAACCAATCCAGGACATATAAACCGTACACTCATGTCTCAGGTTGTGTTCGCTGATTAAAAAGAGTCTCATTTCAGGAAATATCAGCTTTCCTATAGAACAGAGACAGTTTTTATAAGGCTATAAATGACTCATGGTTCAGTCATTGTTCCTCCTATAACTGCTTTAGAGCCGTGGTAGACTGTCTTTTGTGTTTCCTACAGGACAAAGGCTGCATTATTTGAATCGATGGAAGTTTTGTTGGGTCGGATTAACATTTCTTTCGACTTGACTGGAGTTCTTGATTTTAATCAAAGTCAGACTCTGTGTACGCCAGTGTTAAACACTGGGTGTGGTACTGCAGAGACCTGCAAGCTGCCAAATGAGATGTCTGAAGAGGTGTTGATCTCATTATTAAGGACTGGAGTGTGTTAGGACTGAAATGTGCGCTGATCGTATACAAACACAAAGTTTTCTTGAATCCCATTTTCAAAGATTAACTGATAGATTTGATTTCATCTCTAGTGCACGTGGCTGCCGCTAGCAGGTTGTCATTTATTAACCGAACTTCTTTGTTAGTCACTGAAAAAGGAAAGTGACTCATCAGTGTTCAAACTCAAACAAATTATATGGGTTCCCTGTCGTCCTTGAAACCAGCTCAAACAGAACAGTACGTACAAACTAGTGTTTTTGTTACTTTCATCAGAGTTTGAGGTCCAGGTCTTAAAGGTCTCCCGATGTAGTTGATCCAGAACATTAGTGCTTCTGAAACCATTTGGGAACTGGACCACTGGTGGATGTTAGGGCCACAAAAGAAACTAGACAACTGGGAGAACGGGATCGTCAGTAGATTTGAAAACATAGAACAATTGGACTTGGGAAAGTTTTTGTGCCCATTTTGGACAAAGACATTAGGAAGGTTTTGGGCCCATTGAGGGACTGGATGTCAGGAAGGTTTTTGGCCCATTGAGGTTTGGGTTTTTTTTGAAAGGTTTGGGGTTTGTGGGGTAAAGGACTTGTATTAGGTTTGGGGCTCATTACAGTATTTGATTCTAGAGGTTTTGTGCCCATTAAGGGATTGGACATCCGTAAGGTTTTGGGCCCATTGAGGTCTGGGTTCCATGGGGTAAAATACTTTAATAAGGTTTTGAAGTTTTTGGTTTCTGAAAGGTTTTGGGTCGATGAGGTAAAAAATTTCTGAAAGGATTTGAGGCCAATTAAAATATATGATCCTGCAAGGCCCATTTGGAGGACTGAATTTCAGCAAGGTTTTGGGTCCACTGAGGTACTGGACTTTGGAAGATTTTTGGCCCACTGAGGTACTGAAGGAAGTGGACTTTGGAAGGTTTTGGGCCCACTGAGGTATTGGACTTTGGAAGGTTTGGGGCCAATTGCCAATGAGGTATTCATGTTTTGGAAGGTTTTAGGCCCCTTAAGAACTTTTAGAGGGAATGCTTTGTGGGCCCGTAGCCGATTGGCTGACAGGTGAATTTTATGCTCATTCAGATATTCTAAGTGGTTGATATACACAATTAAAATTTTATGATGTAATATCACAATATTTTACGACTTACCACAAATACTCCTCCTTTGTTGTAGTAGCTGGTAAAACAGTACAACGCCTCATCTTGAGGCTTTAAGTGTCATTAGACGGCAAAAACTTGTCTTTTAGAATTACAGTTAACAGAGTGACAGCGATAATAATTAAAACATCTGCGGCAGTCACATGTCGTAAAAGTTATATTCCAGTTCGCCAACATGTACTCCACCCAATTACATAGACTGTGCAGGAGAAGATACTCATTAATCGAATGAACTCTCTTAAGATTGTCAGGACGGTATTCATTGACTGCCAAGACTAACAGCTGAGCCCAAGAGCTTTTGGCATCTATATTTGACACTGTCAACAAGCCTGTGTGCCAATGAATCATGAATCTGAGGTAATATGAAAGAAACGCCTACAGCTGACAAGCTTCTATGCGTTGTAATTAAATGGTGTTGAAATGAAGAGTGTGGTACGGCCATCTTGTCTACTATTGTTAGACGAACTTTCTGATGGTATACTTGGACCCAGAAGCAACACATTGGACTGATATATGTTCTAAATAACTTTAAATCCCACTGTGAAGCTCTGACTGAACACTTATTATTGACATGAGCCGAAATAAAGACTTGAGAATTAAGCAAGGGTGGTGCAGGACGTCTGACGAGCTTTACAGGCCAATAATGAAGAGGGTGGAGAATGGGACTTAAGCCATGACCGACCTTAAACAAGGACAGAAAGCTGCCAAAAGATGGATGAAGCCGTTTCTCATGATTGCACTGCATCTTTGTTTGACTTCGATTAAAAGCGGTTTCTCAGATGAGAACCGCTGCTGGCACCGGGTTGCATCTGAAGACACTGATCCTGTTTGCTGGCTGGGCATCTCCATATGGGTTAGCGCAACAAAAATAGAATTCAAGTTATGGATTATGCAACACGGTGGTAGGCTAACCCAGTTCAACGATGTCCACTTACTAACATCAAACAACCTGGCACAGTCAGAATCCATCCGCCATATTGGATGTTTACTCAGATCCCTAGAAAGAGGTACGACCCACCCAGAATTATATAAACGCTAATGACTGGCCTTACATAAAGATGAGATGGAAGATCTGCAGGAACAATCGGGAACCACTTGTATCTGCAAATCAAGGATTAGCTTGCTTGTCCATTGGTTGTGTACTTATTTGAGATACACACCTTCACAGAGGCTTGAAAGTACACAAATTATGAATGCACCAATAGACGAGCTTATTACACATCAGAATATTTTCTACCTATTCTTTTCATTGTTTTTTTGAATTGTAGCCGCTTAATAACCACTTTTGCCCCTCTTCTTCCCTCGCGGTCACGTTTAAATCACGGTCAGCTTGGTGAGTAAAGACTGATTGTCCAAAGAACGGCTTAAAAATGTTATTCTATTTAATAACAATAAAGAATTTACTTTACACTTGAACTTTGAAACTGCAAATACAGCATCAAACCAGCCACAGCTTCTTACGAAACCCACACAATGCTTAAACAATAATTAATCATCTCTCACAAAGTGATGTCAGAGTTAAGTAAATGTTTAATATCTACAGGTGTTACAACTAGCGATTCCATAATGAAAACTTTTGGCTGAGCAGATTGCAAATTTGCAAATCTAACAAAAGCACTTGTGATACCTGCACAGAACAAAGACGGTCACAATAATCATCAACTTTTCCAAAATTCTGAGTTATACTTCAAATGCAGCTTGTAGGCGGGTCTGAAAGTTTCCTGGAGGTAACCCATCAAAAACAACCGATAGTAGAAACACCTAAAGTTAAAGACTTTAATTGTACTCTCAGAGACGAAGAGGGAGGACCAGATTTACCAGTTACACTCTCTGGGATGTCCTAGGCGCTCACATATTTGAGGAAGTTGTCTTGACTCAGTTCATTTGCCTGCTGACGACAGTTCTGTTTGTTGGTCTCTGGCTGTCAACCCAGGTAAGACATTATTTACTATCGTAGCCAGTGAAGGACACTAAAGTAAAGAATAGGATGTTAAATATATGGCTGTGAAATTGAGAGATGGGAATTTTAGAGGTACATTTGCCACTTTTGAGAGCAGTCAAATTCAACTTGTATGGAAAATATACAATAAAAGCTAAAGCAAAGATTTGGCTGTGTTGAACTCCATTTTGTTAGTGTAGCGCAAACTGGTAGTAGATATAAAAGTCACTTTTTTGTTCCAGTCATTCCAGCACTTAAACGTTTAATCTGGTACCAAATTTACAAAGTTATTTTACTACGTACACATGAGCAGAATGTAAACAAACATGGTTAACAACTATTAAACCTACTAGCATGGTCGAGTTTAGGCTTTCATACTTCAATGTTATACATGTGAGGACATATCATAGTTTGGACTGAGTTAAAGCCTCAATGTTTTGACCTGAGCCAACCACACACCTCGGACATTTCTGTGTTCACGTGTCAAAAACATCCCATAACTCTGCCGCATCTCTGATTTCACCTGTACGGCTACATTCTTTCAACTCATGTCAACAAATATATCTTAACAAATAATCAGGACTCTCGTGACAGCAGAGATTTAATCATCTTATCTGGTGAAAAGCTCTTTCACATGAACAGGTGAATCGGTTGCTAATGTGTGAGAGTACCAGTGTAGATTCGGGGGTTATGAGCCGTGAATGAATGACACACTGATAACATAGAAAAAAAATACAAACAAACCAAAACATCAAAAAAGCATCTGTCTCTGTGAGTTTTGGAGAATATAAATAGTTTTAATCATCAAAAGACGATCAAGTTAAGTGGATAATTAAAGCAGAATTACAGCCAATTTACTGTTCTGTCGACTATCCCTAATTTAATCAACATGTGCGACAGTCACCTTACGTTAATACTTTTTAATAGGTCTCAACTTGTTATGGTTCTTCACCAAGACCCAAGTCTGTCAAATCTGTCATTCAGATGAAAAGGTGATCAACCTTAAGGTGGTTGATTTATGAAAGAGTTATTTCACAAACTGTGCAAAAAATTAAACATCAATTTGTTTTTAAAAAAAATGTATAAAAACCATTGAAAATAAAACAAGCATGCAATTATAGTGAAAAGAAATTTAAAAAGATGAAACATTTGGAAAGATGTGTTAGTTCACTAAGTTTATGTCTGAAATCTTTGTCAGTGTAATTAAAGCATCTTTACTACTATCCTTTAATAAATGCAAAGGATGTGCTTGAATCTAGTTGAATGGTTAGAGAACTATGAAAAAAATAAGTCAATTATCAGAGATGGACTAACTAAGTTGAACCAAATGTATAATTTGTATATTTAACACGTATAGAAAACTGTCGTCTGCATATAAAGACATTTCGAAATAGTTGTCAAACATTATTCCTGTTGTTTTTTCTTCTGTACTGATTTTGGTTTATTGTTTTGTTCTTGTTGGTGGGTTTGTTGAATGAATTTGGACTCCAGCGAATAGTTTGTAAACTCAGTGTTTAAAGCGGGAATCAATCATGAATACTGTGAGACTGATTATTTTCAACTACTGCGTCCAAAGCAAGAATAGAAGACGACGTTGAATAAGCACTAACTCATTTAGATTTTTGCACATTTAACACATAATAAAATGTCATTTGCATATAAAAAAAAACTTGTAATGTTGGCTATTCAGTTTAACACTTGATCTTCTTGACTATCTTGATGATTCAGGTAATTTTCCATATTATAAGTCAAATGGGTCTTATTCTACCACTTAGCAATTCCAGACAACACCACCCCGGTAAATTTTTGACATTTTCGTATGAATGTAAGAGTGAAATGGTGTTGTTCTTTAGACAGAAACATGGCTCTTGCGCTGTCTGAGGAACAGTTTCGGTGCAGCATCTGTCTGGACATCTTCAAAAACCCGGTCTCCATCCCATGTGGCCATAATTTCTGCCTGAGATGCATCAAACGCTTCTGGGATTCAAGGCATAAGTCGGATTGCCCGCTCTGCAAAGAGGCCTTCAAAATCAGGCCAGAACTCAGAATCAACCTAGGCTTGAAGGAAATTACCGAAGGATTCAAGAGGTTTGTTGACGTTTCATCACTATTTTTTTATAGAAGATACTTATTTGACAAAGATTAACCCGAGTTTTTCTTCATGGAAAGGTCTTTGAAGGACAAGCCAAATTACAAGATCCCTCCGAGAAAGAGACCTATCCAAAAACAGCTCTCCAAGGCCGAGGAAGTTCCCTGCGACGTGTGCCAGAACAACCACATAACAGCAGTCAAGTCGTGCCTCGTCTGCCAGGAGTCGTACTGTGAAGTTCACCTGACGCCCCACCTGAGGGATGAGAAGATGATCAAGCACACGCTGGCCGACCCCACCACCTTCATCACCAGCCACCTCTGCAAAAACCACAACATGGTCCTGGATATGTTCTGCGAGAGAGAGCAGATAGCCGTTTGTGTGAAATGCGTAGAGATGGACCACGGACACCACAAAGTTGTTCCTCTGGAGAAAGCAACCAGGAAGATCAGGGTAAGGAGAGGAGTTCGGTTTGACGAACACAAATGTCTGAAATGCGCCGTACGTATTTTGACGACTTTTTTTGTCCTGCTTTCACAGTCTCAGATGAGGAGGATCAACGCGGACTTTGAACAGATGATCCACGCCAGACTGAGGAAGTTTGACGAGATCAAGGCCTCAGTGGACCTGGGCAAGGTAAGTGAAGTATTTGGATTTTTGGTTGTGCTTTCCAACACTGTATCCAGATTTGTGTTACCTGGCTCTCTAACCTCTGGAAATATTGTATTTCTTCAGGTAAACAAAGAAAGAGAGATTCAGAAAAGTGTTCAGGTCGCCACAATGGTGATAAGCACCATTGAGTCAAACCAGGCGTTGCTCGTCAAAGACATTGAGGAGAAGCACGACGTGGCCGAGAGGAACGCTGAAGAGCTGCTGAAAGAGCTGGAGAAGGAGATCAACGAACTGCAGATCAAACGCACCGAGCTGCAACATCTGGAGCAAACGGATGAACCGCTACACCTCATACAAGTAAGATCGTGTTGCTCTCCGTCCTGTCAGGGTACTAAATTCATCAAATCTTACATATATGTAACAGAGTTTCTTCTTTACAGAGTTTCTCCTCTTTGAGTTGTCCAACGGGGACAAGGAACTGGTCCAACGTCAAAGTCCAGTCAGAGGACTTCTTTGGGATAGTGAGGACCGCTTTCTCCAAGCTGGCGGATGTCTGCAATAACCTGGAGAACAATCTGTCAGTTGAGGGTCAGTAGTTTCTGTGGTGATTTTAGATTTTACCAGTGTGGAGTCGGTAACCGCGATAGAAGAACCAACTTTCCAACTTTTTTATATCTACCGTTTGTGTCATGTGAATAAATCCCACCCCTCGAGTACTTTAGTTTTTTGTTGCTCCAAGTTGTTTCATTCAATAAAAAATTAACTGAAAATGTTTTTCTTTTTTCTTTTGAAGAAGCCAGTCAGCTAAACCTGTATGCAGGTATGTATTTGAACCGAAATTCAAACCAATGTCAACATTGAAACTAGTGTGAATCTTGTGTTTGCTGCCAAGTATTACAATTGAATTACTGTTTGTTTTTTCTTCTGACCTCTATAGTGGATGTGACTCTGGATCCTGAAACAGCTGCAGGCTGGCTGATTCTGTCCCCGGATGGAAAAAAGGTATAAAACAAGTATAAATAGTATGAAAACGTGAATTCTGTAAGATCTCAAATGTCGACCATTGAGCACGAGCTGATGTTACCGCTAGTTTTCAATAAAGTTAAAAATCTGAAAAAGTTGCACAATGTTGAAAAATAAGAAAATTAAGCTATGAAGTAGCAACGTTTTAAAAAATTCAAACTTTGAGATTAAAGTCATTAATTTACGTGAATAAAGTCATTACTGACGAGAATAAAGTCGTAAAAAAGTCATTACTTTTGAGAATAAAGTCATACTAAAATCATTACAATAAAAAAGTCACGATTATGTCATTACTTACAGGAATAAAGTCATACTTAAATCATTACTTTCGAGAATAAAGTCATAATAAAATCCTTATTTATGAGAATGTAGTTGTTATAAAGTAAACACTTACGAGAATAAAGTTGTGATAAAAATCATTATGATACTAATGATAACATGGTGCTGTTGTACCTGAAGATTAAGTATCTCCTTGTTTGAGAAACTGATATTGAAGTACAAGTTCTTTCACAAAATGTTCCATGGTTCTAGTTTCAACAACTGTCATTCTAAACAGCAGGTTAAGATATAAGGACTTTATTCTGACTTTACTCTCGTAAGTGATTACTTTACAACAATACTCCGTCGTAGGTAAGTAATATGAATGGGTATAAAGACAGAAAGATGTTCAACACTGTGTGAGAGACCATGTGAACAAATAGTTGAACAATTTCATACCAACGGTTCATATCATTATTAAAAGAGTGAGAATCTGGAGAAATCTATGTAAAAATGGGCATCACTTTGTAGTTGAACTCACTGCATCTGCTTAAAATCCCTTAAAAAACAGCATCTGTAATCAGAGTTTAACATCAGCGTTTAGAAATCAGGTTTAAACTGCAACACACAAGGAAGAAAACAAGAAAACATTTACAAACGTGACTCAACTTCATTTGAGATGGACTGAAGGCAAAGGGGGAAACGGTCAGGATATCATTAAATCTAAACCACGACAAAAGACACCTGTGAAGGTTAAAAAGTTGAAATCCTATATCAGACAAGATCAGGACAACAAGATAAAAACACCAGGAAGTTCTCTCCTGTGTTTTTCCCTGAATTCAACTTTTAGAAATGTATTGTCGCCACGAGTGAATGTATGTTGTCTATCCGAAATCTTCAGATTAATATCGGGTTTGAAAGAATTGCAAGTCATCGGATTCTGTTTTTGTTAACATTTCACATTGTTTTTTGGAATAAGAATTTTAGGTTATAGTCTCCTTCAGTTGTTTTGCAAATCTCTTAAAATGTTTGAATTTGTTTAAAAGAGTGAAAATCCCATTTATATGCCGATGACACCATGTTATGTTTACATTAGTATTGTCCTTTGTGCACTACAGTCTGCTTTACAAGGTCCCAGGTTGTTCCTCATTATTCACGACTTGCTCTCAGCATAGAAAAAGCCTTAATATGGCATTTTACGAGTGATATTCGCTGATATGCCGATGATACCTTATTGTATTCCCACAATATGCCGCAATTTATGTTACATTCTGCTCCCTTCCTCTTTTTATCTAATGGTTGCTCTCAGTCATGAAACACAAAAAACTATGTACGTCAAAGTGCTGTCCTCTGAATAAACTTCAAACAAGTTTCTCCAATCTTAAAATGCAAGTCATCTTTCGCTCGGCTTGTTTTGTACTCAAGAAAAACTGTTATATAATTCTCCATTCCATCTCAGCGTTCAAATCCACAAAAGTGACATTCCAGTGACAAAACGTTTAGCTACTGCCTTCATTAACGTCAGTTACATAAATCGGTTTGAACAGAACGTGCTCGTGTCTTTGTCTCCACTGGAGCTTATCCAAAAGTTTACCGTCCTTAGTTGAGAAGAAAGATCTTTGAGATCAGATCCAAGAAGAGATTCGCTTCCACATTACTGTAAACTGTTGGACTGGTTTTTGACACGATTTGTAGAATTGTTTTTTTATACCATTTGCCTCCTTTCTTAAAGTTACGATCACAGAATTTCACTTCCACGTTCATTAATGGGGTTTAACCGTGGTGATATTGTAAGTACTATAATGGATGAGAACATATTTCAGGCCCTCGAGCAGGTTCAGGAGAGGTTTGTTCAGACTGAACTGAACAAACAAGTTAATCTTGATGAAATATGATAATAACATGGCAACTTGGGGTTTCCAGAGGTGATACTGACACTAGTTAGAAGTTAGTAAAACTGCAAGCAACAGAGCTAAAGCAGCGCATTTGTATAAAGATTAATTTTACATGCCAAATATCAGCCCTGGCAACCTCTGTTGATGACCAACGTCATCAGGTGCTCTTGTTCTGATCGGGATTTCATTCATCCTCAGGTAAGCCTCGGCTGTCAGAGACTCTCCGTCCCAGACGACCCCCACAGGTTTGACTCCTGCGTCTCAGTTCTTGGCAAACAGAGCTTCACATCAGGAAGAAGCTACTGGGTTGTTCAGGTGAGGAATCCAACCTAATTCACCAAGACCACCAACAAGCCCTTTAATGTAAACTTTTATTTATGCTTGAAAGGAAATTTCCTAAAGTCCTAAACTCAACAAGAAACTAGAAAAGCACTCGGAGAGCGCAGACCTCCGCCAAGCAGCTCATGTCCCCCCTTATATTGTGATTCACACCAAAACTTTAATAAAAATAATAATAATAATAACTGTAACTTTAACTGTTACGTGTCTTTGATTAACTTTTATTTGTGTTTAAACTGGTATGTTCACTGTTCATAATGTTCCTAAAACAAGAAATACCCTGACCGGGATTCAAACCCAGGACCTTCTGGTTGAGAGGCGATAGTGCTAACCACTACACCACTATGCCGCCTATCTACACCACTCTGCTGCCCATTGGTTAACTTTTAGCATTGAAAATTCCAACGACACCCTTATTTTTGTGTGTTCTGGATCACAGTATCCAGAATTTTGTCCGGATCACCATCAAAATTTAACGGGGTCCTTCCGTCTGTTACTTTTTCCGTAAAGTTGCTAACAGACAAACAAACTCACAAACAAACAAACCAACGCTACCGAAAACGTAACCTCCTTAGCGGAGGTAAAAATAAACGCTCTAAGATTGATTAAGAGTAGATTTGTGTTTACTGTTTTTACCTTCTTACGCACTCCTGGGACACAATTCTGGTGTAGTTGAACACCAAGGACAACAATAGAACATAACTATAATGCAGAGTTGTACAGTGTGCTCTTGTGTCTAAATGGTTCTCTACGCCCCCTTGTGGCTTGAAGGATACCAAACAGTATTAAGTCTATTATGTTGTGTTCTGACACCAAAACCAGGTCTTGGAAAGGAAAATTCAACCCCACCTTTTCTTTATGACTAAACTCAACATGTACTCAAGATTCATGTATTCATCTATAAATTATAACTAATAATCTGTCTACATTATAGAGCCAGTTTTAACACTGTATAGTCTATAAAGTCATTTACAGTATAACTTAATACCCTGGAACTAAATTGACTCTTAAACTTGATTTAACCTTCGTACACACAGTGGTCAACGCTCTTGAGACGCTGTTTTCTCTGTTTTGATGTAATGATTTCACATGAGCTTCCATAGCTTATGTTGACAAACTATACTGCCATCTAGTGGTCAAATGATTTAAGTGTACAATATGTTGAAATCATGAAGCTCATGAATATGTTGTATATCCTGTTTGAATTATAGGGGCCTCATGGTTGGCTGGTTTAAAAGATTCATAATCAAATACCGAAACTGTCATGGTTGGATTAATAAACGTGTCTTATGATTCTTTATTGGGTTTTAGGTCGGGGATAAAACAGACTGGGACCTTGGCGTGGCGAGAGAGTCCATCAACAGGAAGGGGGCCATCACCGTACGACCTGACAGCGGTTACTGGGCGATCTGCCGGAGGAAAGGCGGCAGCCTCAGCGCCTGTGCCGGCCCTTCTGTCACCCTCCACCTTCACGAGACGCCTCAGAAAGTGGGCGTGTTTCTAGACTATGAGGCGGGGTTGGTGTCCTTCTACGACGCAGAGGCAAAGAGTCATATTTACACTTACAGCGGATGTAACTTCACCGAACCTCTGTACCCGTACCTGAACCCCTGTCTGCACGACAACGGGAAGAACATGGCGCCGCTGGTCATCTGTCCGGTTGAAGTTGGGATCCCTGACGAGACTGCATCACTATAAACGTCAGAATCATGGGAAAGTCTGTCAAAAGCTTAAATGGCTTTGTTTACAGTCAGAAAGAGCAGGCCACTCAAAAAATTTAAAATTTTGACTTCGAAGACAAAACAAAACACAGCGATATCGTTAAATTACCAAATGTCATCAATAACTAATCGCTATTGACTGATATCAAAAGCTTTTTTGTAAATACACTACAAAAAAAGATGCTTCTTTAACGGAATCCTGCCTACCCCACCTTTAAGGCGGTGTCACTCAGGTATCCTCGGACTCCCTCCGATGTTCTCCTGTCAGAGGCTGCTTGTGAGGGTTTTCCTGGAAATGATATTTGTAAAGTACCAAGATTTTGATTACAGAAGCAAAGAGATCATATCTCAAGAAAACACATGTAGAAAAAAAAAGTTAAAATTGTGAAATGAAGTTTTTTCTTTTTACAAAATGTAGTGTGTGGAAATGTTGCAGAGAAGAAACAAAAACATGAAGGTTTTTGTTAATGATGTTAAAAGAAATCAGTTCAAATCTCACCTGGTTTGAACGCTGAAGCTAATAAAAGACTGAATTTAAAGTCTTTTAATGTGTCAACACCAGGGGGCAGTGGTACACACTTTTAAGCTAAAGCCTTGAAACTTAAACTTCAAAACTGAAAAAGGCCTCAAAGTTTTAGTTTTCATCATAACTTTACATTTTTTTGGCCACTATAATGTACATTTATGTCTCCATCACAGCAGGTGAAATATGTGAAAATATACACACGGAGATACTTTTGAATAAAAACGCAAAAAATAGAAAAAGACGTTAAGAAAAAAGATCAGTCGAAGCCATGTGTATTCCTCAGAAACTTGTTGATATTGATATGCATATTAAATTAAAAAGTTAACCATTTACTCATTAACTTTTTTGCATTATGAATGTTGACTTGATGCATCTGGAGTTTGGAAATAATCTGATATAGTTAAGCTTCGATCATGTATATGGAAAAACATTTAACCTGATAAAGGCTGTTAAATCAAAATCACTAACTCTCAAACAAACAAATGTAAAACATATAAACTATATCCAAGAATGTATACATAATGAACAGAGAGGTAAAAAAAGGAAAGATTATTTGCTGTTTGAATTCATGCTAACTTCTACAATGCGTCTTTTTTAGCTAATTCCTTTAAAAACAGTTTTTTATAAACTTTTACTTCACACACAAAAATAATTTCAGTGGTTCTAATTTTTCTGCATCTATAGTTTTGGTCCTGCTTTCATGAGCCGTCATATCTGTATTTATTTTCATATTCACCTTTTTCACTAAAAAAATGTTCTTTTGTGATTTATCTTTGCTCACATTTATGAAGAAATTGAAGATTGTCATGAAGATAATCGTTTGTTTTCTGAAGATGTAAGCTTAAAGTGTTGAACAGATTGTGTATATTTTAGCTGAATAAAGACAAATTCACAAAACAATATAAAAATTTGATTTTTGTGGGCTTCATTTTGTCGTTTACTCAACTCAACTTTATTTGTAAAGCACTTTAAAACAACCACAGCCAAACAAAGTGCTGTACATAAATAGACAAAACAACAAAGACGTGATAAACAATTAAAAAAACAATCAAAACAATGGATAAAATAAAAGCAGATATTAAAAAGTAAAATATAGTTTCAATGTTTTTAAAAACTAATTTAAAAACATAGAAAGAAAGAACTAAAAACAAACCAAAAAACACTAAAACAGGAGCCGAAACGGGTTTTAAGATGAGTTTTAAAAATGGACAGTGTGGGGGCTTGTCTAATTTGGAGGAGTCGCTCGTTCCATAGTTTTGGGGCTGCAACAGAAAAAGATCTCTCCCCTCTGAGCTTCAGTTTGGACCTCGGTACCTCCAGGAGCAGCTGATCAGCTGATCTGAGGCACCGAGCGAGCAGGGGTGGAGAAGCTCAGAGAGGTAAGATGGAGCCAGACCATTTAAAGATTTAAAAACAAATAAAAGAATCTTAAAATTAACTTTAAAATGCACAGGTAACCAGTGGAGGGAGGCCAAGATGGGAGGCATGGATTACTGTTTTAAAGTTCCTTTTTTATTCGTTGGATGCTCTTCTACATATTCGGCCACTAGAGGTCGCTGTGAGAGAAGTTTTAAGAACATGAACAGAGCAGCTTTCAACAAACTTCACATGGGACCTCTTTCACCTGCTGTGATTTGTGAAGCTGCTGTACATTGACACGACCAGCAGGTGGCGCCTGTTTGTCACAAATGCAGGAGCCACTTACAGGGAGCGTATCAGACACTGTGGGGTTATTTCATGATGGACCTGAGGTGAAAACTCTCAGAGGTGTTTCTGTGTCATGGTTTTTTTTTTACTTCGGTGGACCAACCCTCTCTTTTTGAGGACACTCTTTTGCTCATGTGGACATTTTGCACATTCCTCCCAAACAAAATATATTTTCTGTATTTAAAGTGATATTTTGACTCTTTAAAACCTCCTGATGATAGTTTAACTTCGACTTTGTCTCCAGCTTCTCTTTAAATGGTCGTCCACACAAAGAACCTCCAAGACAATGTCCTCACTGAGTATTAAAGACGTGCACGCGTGTGTGTGTGTGTTGCGACAGGAACCGGCTGCACGGCATTGACACACACTGATGCACCTCTGAGTGTTGTATTGTCTGTGATTCACTCCGTCTGCAGACAAAGCCTCTCTTGTCAACACACACTAATGCGCCGTGTTTGGTTTCATTCTTCAAATCTTCTTTGACAGGTTTACTGTTAAAAAAACATCTTCGTTGGTTTGGCTCGTGTTCGTGATTCTGGTTCCCATGTTTCACAGTTGTGGCGCAGGTAATCCAGGTTTGGCCACTTTTATCCTCTGGCTGTTGTTTCATTAATCTGACACTTCATTTGACTGTCCTGCGTCTATTTTTAGGGGCACTGAAAGCTGAACACTAACACACTGGCTGAGATAAATTTGGATTAAATCAGGCTGCTTTTTGGAAACAGAAAGGGCCTCGTGAGATTCTGAACTGGGATGCATCAACTGGCCAGGAGAGGAGTCCAGGCTGGCGCTGCGGATGAAAAAGCTAGTGTCGTACAAGAGGTGTCGAGAGTTCAAAACAAAGACAAACAGCACTGTGAATTTGCTTCCATTTTTAGCCTTCCTTGCTGAAAGCGAGTGTATGATACTGCTTCAGAAATATCACATCCTTTCTAATCAATCCACCCAACATTGGTACTTGCCAAGTAAAGACCTATAGATTTCGGCGATCCCTCATTCCCATGTTGCGTTCTACATGCAAACCACCTATTGTGATGTTTTCCCCATTCATACGTCTCTTTTGGTTCCTCCCTCTATCCCTCTTTATCGGCCTACACAGTGGCTGCTCTCCAAGATGTCTGCCAAACACTTGCTCATGGCGAACAGATTTAGGATCTCTGTAAAGACTGTATCTAGGAGTACAACCAGTTTTCTTGAAATAACTTTTGGATCACATGTGGTACCCGAGCTAACAAGTGGGTAAAAAAAATTGGCGTACATCCTGAACAGGTCGCCATAATGAGGCTATCGTACATACAACAGCAACAAAGCTGTATAACATGTTTGTCAGTTGTTTTTGTATGTGTCTCGATAGGTCAACCAGAAAACAATCCAATATTAGATCGCTTTCACACCTGACCAAGCGGACTCGGTTCGATTGGGGAGCTGAAAGTCGCAACATTGTTGCATTTATCACTTGTTTCTAAAGCGCACCGAACTTTCTGAGCAGCATCACATGGTTGAAAGGGGCGCTCGTCGATCGGACAAAGTAGGAGGGGTATGTAACGGTTCCGGTAATCCTATCGTAGCTTGTCAGGGATTGATCCTGTTTTTTTCTAACTTTGACGATCTTACATGTGACAACATATGAGCTCAGAGTTTAAGGACTATGACTGTTGGTAGTTGTGAACACCTGGCCTACCCGTCAATTGATATCTAAAACCCAATGTGGCCCTTTAGCCAAAATAATTACCCACCCCTGGTCTGAGGTTTAAAGGAGAAACATTTCAAACAAAAGTCTGCTTATCATTACCACCCTGACCCTGTAACCCTAAGAATGCAACAAATACCCCCGACAAGTTCAGGGTTCCTGCACATTTGGAATTTCCAAACTTTTCCATACCGTACTTTCTAGAAATATTTATGGAAATACCTACTTTTCTAATTTAGAAAACAGGAGTTTAGAACTGGGGTAATAGTCTGGAAAAGTAAACCCTTTTTCATACTTTTTGAAGACCTGGGAATTGATCAAATTTATTTCCATACTTGCGTAGGAACCCTGCAAGTTTCTAAAATTTCAGAAACTCAAAGCACAAAGAGATGTGAAATACAAACAAATGTGTCCACCTAAAAAGACCTCTTTATCTCTCTGAATCACAACCTTTATACCGGGTTGAGCTTTGGATAGGCCTGTCTGCTGTTATGGGGGTAGATGAGGGATAAAACCTGTGGTTCACATTTGCGATCAGCTCTGCATTCTTACATTCATACCCTTCTCGTTGCATAACCAGCCTTCAGACCATTGTTCACCTTTTTCGTTCCCTTTCATTTCCAAGGAAATGCAACGTCTGCACACCTGTGCAAATCAAAAGGAAACTTAAACTCTGTGTGCTTTAAAGCGACTCAGTCTTAACTGAAACATAATAGTCATAGGTAAGTCATTGTGCTGGATACTCAAAGTACTGTTGTCTCTAAACCAATATGGATGACAATAACTGTCTCTGGAAGTCCTTTTGACCCGAAAACCACTATAATCAGCCCAAGATTTCTTTTCTTATACAGTATTGGATGTTAACAGTGCCAAATTTGGAAAAAGATGGAGTTGGAGATGTTCAACAACCACGACCAGTAGGGAATCAGACAAAAAAAACCAGAAAACAAACCGTTTTCCATATTTCATTTTGATCATGAAAATCGGAACGAAAAAAAAACAACTCAGTACTTGACTTCCTGTGACGTGGTTTTCAACGGAAATCGAAGATCGAAATACGTGCGTGGAAATCTTGTGTTTGAAGTTTTATTCACTTGTTTGTCGTGACCTGAGGGTGCTACTGTGGTAACGAGCCTCTCGTTCCAAGTCACAACTTCCGCCTCACGACAAAGAAAGTCAAATACAGAGTTGTTTTTTTGTTCTCTGATTCTTAAGATCAAAATGAGAAACAGAAAATGGTTTGTTTTCCGTTTTTCATTTTCCAATTCCCATCCGGTCGTCAGGAGACGGCTCATCTCCCGATTTTTGTTTCTTCATTTGAAAACAAAAATCCATTGGCCGCTAAGTACACAAACCAACCTCTCTCTCAGCCTCATATATACGTATGAGGAAACACAATGAAGAGAATAACACTATGCTGAAAATTCCACATTAAAAAAAATACAAGTTTAACTTCATTTAAAGTTTCTGACTCTCCTAAACAGAGTCACATAGGCTTCCTACGCAAATATGGAAAAGTACGGAAATAAATTTGATCAATTTCCAGGTCTTAAAAAGTTTGGAAAATGAAAAACAAAGTCTGGAAAAACATTTATGTTTCCAGACTATTACCACAGCTCTAAAATACTGTTTTCTAAAGTAGAAAAGTAGGTATCTCCAAAAATAATTCCAAAACGTAGGTTATGGAAATTCCAACTTTGAAGGAACCCTGGTCCCAGAGTGACCTAAAAAGTGAGTGCACTCCTACTTTATGAAAATATGTTTTTTTGTCACTGAGAAAAGGAAAACTCAGGGTTCAAACTGAATGCATGTGTTCTTTCTATTATGTGAACACAAAGGGTACAGAAATAGCACATACCGCCATCTTGGTTGAACAAGATGATCTAGATAATATAAAGCATCATTAAATCATTGTACATTCATTGTATACGATAATTAAGACGACTGTACAACTGTTGGCGAAAGGCCAGTTCCGGCTTATGAGCTTATAGACATTTCGGTAATTTGCTTGACAATTTCATCACCTTAACTTCTTCTCAAACCATGTGCTCCTTCTTACGCAATGAAATCATATGTTATACATTTTGTAATAAGATTAATATTTTGAGTTTTGGAGCAGCTGAGGCCTGATTTACTGCACCTAGCACAGACCTGGGCATTTTACGTCCTGAGGACCACATCCAGCCCTTTGGGAGGTCTGTCAAACAAATTATCAACATGCTATACCAGTGTGTTGCTTTTATTTTGGAAAACAAGCAGTTTTTTTTATTTCCGTTTGGACGCATGTG
This sequence comes from Xyrichtys novacula, assembly GCA_962446985.1. Taxonomy (NCBI): domain Eukaryota; kingdom Metazoa; phylum Chordata; class Actinopteri; order Labriformes; family Labridae; genus Xyrichtys; species Xyrichtys novacula. The sequence goes on from OY660886.1 coordinate 3,407,079, forward strand.
TGTAAATCCTAGATCTGCATTGGTGAACAGAGACAAGTTTAAACTTAGGCAAAATATGTGTAGACGCCTTATAGTTACTAAATCCGCTTGAAGTTGAAGATATTGTTGGTTCAGTCCTCCAACACAGTTCAGGTTTCTCATGTGGCCCCATGTAAAAATTACTCACCCACCCCTGACCTAGCGTGTGGTAGCTAGCTTAAATGCTAACATAAGATCTTCCCAATGGAAAAGCAGAATGGCTAAATGTAAACGGGTACAAGAAAGTCCACATACCGGTTCTTTTAGCTTGGCAACCTCTACCTAATCCAAAAATACAACAGTTCAGCTCCGTAGTGTGGGGTCTACCAGACAAACTCAAAGTAAATTTATACATCTGTAAGTAAGCACTTTACTTAAAAAGTTCTTTTAAAACTTGTAACCAGCCTGAGCTTCCCTTGAAGTTGTTTATAAGAGGATGAACATGTTAGGATTTAAGCACTGTTACTGTAATACTGCTGGTGTGTCAATGTCATGAGTGCCAGTTGATGAGAACAGATGATGAGTTGAAGAGAATTATTCTTAAACTGCTGACCTATTTTCCAACACAGTCTCTCACACTCCTGATAGACTCGCCCTCCTTCGAGTGCCAATTTTACACCTAATTATATCTCAGACCTGTAGCAAACGAACCTCATTGGTTGGGAGATGTTCCAAAGTTGTTGTTTTTTTTCCAGAATTACACAACTTTGACGTTTTGTTGCATTTTCAATTTTAATTTTTAACACGTATTTTAAGAATTTTCAAAATAAATAGAGTTAAAAAAAGAATCTAATCTGCTTTTTTTAACATTTCTGCATCCCAGCTTCTTTTGGGATTAGGGTTGTCGAAGCAGGTTGGCTGAAAATAAGTCGATATGCCACGAAGATGGTTCTGCAGTTGGTGGTAAAACATGAATAAAAGACAAACATGCAAATACTGTCTAACAGTTTTATTGGTTTTAATGGATCAACTTAACTTTATAAAAATGAGAAAATTGTAACTTTTGGACTATTTCATGACTCTGTTTTAATGTGATCGAGTTGAATCCAGTTTATCGTCCAAACAGTTTGGTTATCTTGCATTAGACTTTTCTTTTATTCACTTTTTAAAACTTTTTGACGCGGTTTAAAATGAACACGACTTTTTAAAGTATTGTTTAAGGAAAAGTCGAAACAGACTTAAAAACAGGGTTACAGTGAGTCGAATGTGAAGAAGTTTACTGACCCCAATCGGACAGATAAGGACGATCAGATAAGTACGTTTTGTCCCGGTGATCTGTTCAAACTCTTCTGAGTCACAAACATCAGTATCAAATTACACAACGATGAAGATGATATATGTTCAGACATGACAGTTCCTATTGTTACAGCGGTGCATAACATCTGAGGCGTCTGTTGTGCAAGAGTGTTCGTTCGCGACACCGTGAAGAAAATTTCCTTTCATGACTCTGTGAAAAAAGACGCTCAAACAAAAGGCTGTCTCGGTGGTTAGAGGTGAATGAGGAGGATCCGAGGCGACCTGATAGCGAGGCCATCACAATAGGACGACGGCGGGTGTGTTCCTGTTTGTCTTGGTCGATAGGACAATGTAGGCTATGGTGAAAAACAAGTCAACCTCAAGACTGGACGGTTCACTTGCCGTCAAATATTTCCGCCTGTTCACGCAAGAAAAAAAGGTGATCAAAACCATTTAGTTTTTCAAAACCACTTAAATTCTTTCATGAAACATAATCCCTGCTATGAAACTGGGTTAAAACGCGTTTTATCATCAGATGTGGTCTTGCAGGTTTTCATAAGTGCAGAAACTAAATGAGCCCGTCAATCAAGAGGGAAACATGAGAACCCTGAGCTTCTTGAGTTTGCACGAACATGTACTTAACCTCCTTCACGTTAGCTGCCACCGAGTTCAACAGTTTAGCTGCACTGTGGTGTAACAAAAGATCATGATTTAAAATGACAAAAACTCAGAGTCAAGAAAAAACAGAAACTTCCTCAATGTTGAAATAAATATCGTTGGACTGAAATGTTTGAAACACTAAATAAGATCCAAGAGGAGCTGCATGTGGGAGTAGTTTTGAGAGACGCTTTTTATCCAAGTTGAAAAACAAGAACAAGTTATATATTCACCTACTCACCTACTTTCTTCCAGCAGCCGCTTGTTTGCACAGAGACCTTGAACCAGTCCATTACAGACTACAGCGGGGTGTCGCAGCTCAAGGAAGAACATTTATGATCATTACTTTATCATTTCCTTGAAGTAATAATGATCATATTAATCATTTTGCACTGCAGACGTGGTAGTTCTTCTGTCTTAGCGTCTCGGTCTGATTGCATTTCCATGAAGAAATTATCATAAATGTTCTTCCTTGAGCTGCGAAACCCCACTGTAGTCCATAATGGACTGGCCCGAGGTCACGCTACAAACAAGTGGCTGCTGGAAGAGAGTAGGTGAGTTGTGTTTAGTCTCTTTGCTAAAGAAATTAGGCAAAGTTAAAAAGATGTTTAGTGTCTAGTACTATGACTAGGACCCTATATGTCCTGTTGATGAAGTTAGGTGCCGTTCTGAGCATTATTTGGGGCGTTTTGGTTGAGGTTTGTTTATGGCTCCTCAGTCCTGTGTTTTGCTATCGTGCAGTTGTTACTTAAGTTGGTATAACTAGAGAAGCAAGCGGTCAGCAACATTCGTCTCTCAAGGGGGTGTCTAACTCGGTGTCACAGAGTGTTTGACCCTTAATTGATTTTATGCCAGAATATCCCTTTAAAGTCAGATTAAGAGAAGAGAGTCGTTGGCTTTAGAGCAGAATAGTTCATTACTGGAATAATTAACTCTAAAACAGAAATGACTGAAATCTCTAAAGAGATATTTCGAGGCGAGATAAATGTGCCAGCCACAGTGGATGCCGCTCAGCTCTGTTCGTAACGAGACAATAAGTATGCGACTGTTTTCAGCAAACGGGGTCAACTCTATCACACAAGTTCACATACGTATTAGTGTTCCCATTTAGTGCAGCTTTGTTTGTGTACAGCTCATTAATCAGGAGATAAAATAACCTTTTAACTTTAGTTTACATGTCAGTATCTTTCAATCTGACACGTCTAAAGATGTCTAATTAAAAAATAATTTTAACTCAACTTTAACAATGACATGAGAAGAAAATAATGAATTCAGTTCACTGACTGAGTGATGGTTGTTGTTTGTCTACGTCCAAGTTCACAGCCAGTAGTTACACCCAGATTTTTGGCTGTTATTCGTAGACCACAAGGAGCGCAACCCATAAAAGAAAGAGGTGGATCTTCAAGAAGTATTGTTTTCATGTGGTCTGAAACAAAAAGGAGGTGAACTAGGTCAGGGCTGGAGAAAATGCCTGTGGTTTAATCAGAAATGTGTCCTTTTAGCTATATACAAGTCTGATCGGGGCTTTTGACGAGGTTTTGTCTGGTTTAGACTAGTTCAGTTCGCTTAGGGGGCCGAGAAGGAGCGTTAACGTGGCCTTTCCTCACGTGTGGAAAAAACTCAACAGTTTTATGTTCAAGGAAACACAGTTTCAACAGGTGATGAACACCAGTTTGAGATCCTTACTGTCATATCAGATGTCATTGTTTGACAAAATGTAAACACCTACAGGGCACAGAGAGCGGCGTAAATATAGTTTTTTGGGTGAAGTCATGTTCAGAGGTGGATAACCTTTAGGCGGCGGCTAAACATCCAGAGAAAGAATGTGGCCCAATGACTTCAAGCTCATAAATTAAACTGTATTCACCTGGATGACAGCGAAATAAATACTGTAGAGAAGTCATGTGCAAGACTGAATTGTCTGTTATTAGTGAGTTTTACCGTCCCTGTGAAGTCTCACGTGCCTGCTGATAAAGGTGACATTTAAGTACCAGGTGGAAACTGTCTTTAGTGGGTTGTTTGCTTGATGAGTTTTTTGCACATCAGCCTCACCTTAAAAAAGTAAAGTTGGATTTTCAAAACAAGGAATCAACTCCTGATATCTGCAGTGGAAGTAGACCCCAGAAATCAAGTCCATTTTCCAGCCCAGAAAGTCAAACTGAACACAAACTTTTACCGTGGAAATCTTTGATAACTGGTTTAAATGTTTACATTGAAGTTTAATGTTGGGTTTTAAAACATTACAAAACCTCTACCTTCAGTTTTCTTTTACTGTGTCATTTCACATAAGCAGCCTCGGCGAACGCCTTCGCTCATAGTTTGCCCGCATACATGAGCGTCAACTTTATGTCAGTATCTTTCTATCTGACACGTCTAAAGATGTCTAATTAAAAAATAATTTTAACTCAACTTAAACAATAACACAGAGTTAGACACCTCGTCGAGAGATGAATGTTGCTGACCGCTTGCTTCTCTAGTTATACCAACTTTAGTAACGACCACAGGATAGCAATGAAGAGAGCCACACACTCCACCAAAACGCCACTCTATAGCCACAAATAATGCTCAGAACAGCACCTAACTTCATCAACAGGACATATAGGGTCCCAGACATAGTACTAGACACCAAACATCTTTTTAACTTTGACTGATTTCTTTAGCAAAGAGACTAAACACAACTCACCTACTCTCTTCCAGCAGACGCTTGTTTGTAGCGAGACCTCAGGCCAGTCCGTTACAAACTGCTGCGGGGTGACGCAGCTCAAGGAAGAACATTTATGATCATTTCTTCATGGAAAAACAATCAGACCGAGACACTAAGGCAGAAGAACTACCACGTCTGCAGAGAAAATTGATTAATATGATGATTATTAGTTTAAGGAAATGATAAAGAAATGATCATAAATGTTCTTCCTTGAGCTGCTCCACTGGCCTGAGGTCTCACTACAAACAAGCGGCTGCTGGAAGAGAGTAGGTGAGTTGTGTTTAGTCTCTTTGCTAAAAAAAAATTGGCAAAGTTAAAAAGATGTTTAGTGGCTGGGACCCTATATGTCCTGTTGATGAAGTTAGGTGCTGTTCTGAGTATTATTTGTGGCTATAGAGTGGCGTTTTGGTTGAGTGCGTGGCTCTGTGTGTTGCTATCGTGCCGTCTTCACTTAAGTTGTCTATGACACAGACAACTTGAGCTCACAGTCTTTTGTGGATTTTTGGATTGAGTTCAAATTTCGACGCCAACTGATAGAGAGCCTCATTTACTTTTACCTCAATGTGACAAGGAATCAACTCCTGATATCTGCAGTGGAAGTAGACCCCAGAAATAAAGTCCTCCATGTTTCACGACCATTTTCCAGCCCACAAAGTCAAACCGAACGCAAACATTTACCGTGCAAATCTTTGAAAACTGGTTTAAATGTTACAGAAACTCTTGCAGTCATTGCTGGGATTGCTGAGAATCAAAGTTTCTATGAACTTTGGCATCCGACCACCATCATCCATGCTCCTCATTAGTTAAACCAAGTAGTAGCAATACAAGTGCTCTCAGAACCGTGCCCAGATCCACTCTGAGTGAAGGGCAAGAATCGGATGATTTGAGCCACCAACGCCGAAACGCTTCCATGTAAAGAAGTATTCCGATCGTGGCAAAACTAAGCTGACTGCACGTTTGTGCCGTACGTCAACATGACGCATTTCCGCCGTTAGTGACAAGACGTAAACATGGCGAGATCCAAGAGCGATTAGTCTGTGTCTGACACAACTTTCTTGCTAACAAAGGATCAGTTCGTGCCGCTGGACCCGCTTGGCGGTCATGTACGCTAGGAGCAATACAAGCACTCTCAGAACCATGCCCAGATCCACTCTGAGTGAAGGGAAAAATCAAGAATCGGATGATTTGAGCCACCAACGCGTTTGTTGGTTTGGCAACTCTGCACATGTCCAAATGATTCTAACCTGAATTAAGTTTGGTGCATGAATACGCACGTCATGATCGGATTATTTGATTTGAGCCATATAAACAGTGGATTCAGATGTTCGGATCCCTCAAATTTTTAAATCAGATCAAGAAATTTTGCAGATGAAAACACGGCTACTGACGGCAGACCTCACACGGCAAAACATCCGCAATGACGTTGTTGGGTTTGAGCGGAATGTGGAGATAATCCCACAAGATGTTTACTGGATACTAATTTAAACCGGCGAGGTTTGGAGTAAAAGGGATGAGTTTTTATAAAGTTTGGGAATGAATCAAAATCTCATCTCTGTTTCTTTCACAGCAATGGCCTGTTTTATTCTTGTTTGGATTGAGTTCAAATTTCGACGCCAACTGATAGAGAGCCTCATTTACTTTTACCTCAATGTGACCGACTTAGACAAACCATATCATTACCGCTAGAATAAAACGTGACATCTGTGTGTGTGGCAAGTTGTTGTTTCCACCATCCTGGGCTGGGACTCAAAGAACTTGATGTTATGATGTGATAAGATTTCAAAATACATGAAGCATCATCTCAAGGAAAACAAAGAAGTAGGATTAACAAAGAGTCTTTTCTCAAAGCAGTTTTATTCAAAATACAACCGAAAAAAGGTAGACAGTCATTTGTAAACACGTGTCTGTCGTTGCACACATGTGGGCGTTATGATTCATATTTTATTTACGGCCAAGTCGGCCAGGCGTGGATGCCTCATGTCCTGGACATGTGCAGTCTCGACTACTACTCAGAGTTGTAATTAGATGATGAGGAAAGGTGTGGGTTAGATTGGCTCACTTCCGACTGCTTCTTAATTAATGAACCCACAGGGAGATTTTTTATTTACACCTGCAACTCAACTCAAAAAGCTCACCGTGCAGAAACGGGCTCCTGAAACCCACCAGACAGGATTTACTCATCGGACGGATATGTAAGCGCTCTGAGAAAATAAATACCAAACTGAGCTGCTAGAAAAGAAACATTAGACTTTTTGTTTTTTGTGTACCTCTATAAATCTAGGGTGACCGTATTCTGAATGCCCAACAAGAGGACACCACTACGCGGGGGTGGAGTCACGGAGTCGCGCATAGTTAATTCAGTTTGAGTGTCTTTTACACGCCTCTAAAAAAAGGTCCTTTCACACTGGGACCAGTTTTTTTTGTGCAATTATTTATCCTGTCAATACAAGCGTTTACATCAGCAACATTTTCCCATCCTGCGATATGCGGCATTTATTTTTCTGTATCACGGTTGATTTTTCTAAAGTTTCGCATACTGTGTGTCCACTTCTGACCAATCAGATTGCGTGTTGTTGCGACGTCAGTATCACCGGTATATCCAACATGGCCGACCGGCTGATTGTTTACGTGTCAGATGAAAGACACAAACATTACAAAAGATAACGACCTAAAGGACAACTTGTGGTTTGTGTGCTTTGACAGGGTGACATGCTGTCAGTTCGACATCTCACCATTCCAACATCTCACCATTCCGACGCAGCTTTCCATATGGGGGAGGGTGCGCATTCACATAATCCCGAGTGTAGCTGCAGAGGGACCATAGCAGATGAGAGCTGTCAGAGTGACGGGATGTTTGATAGCATGGTAACATACCGCCACTCCAACAATTAGAGACCAATGTCGAAATGGCGGGATGTCGGAATGGTTGTTGCCCCCCGGTCCTGCCCTCCTTCGCCTCTGATTGGCTATAAGTGCTGACCGTTTGGCTTGAGCGTGTGATGACGTTTCCAGCTTTTCTAGCCAGTCAGAGGTGAAGGAGGCGGGACTTTCCCCAGGAAAATATCCTCTATATTTGCGTCGGCCCCTGTGTGTCAGGACCTGAACTCAGTAAGTCCACGTGACACAAACTTGAAACTTCCACACAAAATCCTGGATATTTGACGGATTTTATAAACTCCCCCCGACAAAGCAAGACAAGGCCAGACAGCCCTCCCAAAAAGAGGACATGTCCGGGTAAAAGAGGACGTACGGTCACCCTATTGCAACTTCAGTCAAAGAAAACATGAAAACAGCTTCCGCCGCACATCTGCAGACAACGTTAATTGGCATTTTTCCTGACGTTAAGCCAACAGACTGTAGCAGCTGGCCCCAAACTTTCATACAACATACACTCACCGGCCACTTTATTAGGTACACCATGCTAGTAACGGGTTGGACCCCCTTTTGCCTTCAGAACTGCCTCAATTCTTCGTGGCACAGATTCAACAAGGTGCTGGAAGCATTCCTCAGAGAGCTTGGTCCATATTGACATGATGGCATCACACAGTTGCCGCAGATTTGTCGGCTGCACATCCATGATGCGAATCTCCCGTTCCACCACATCCCAAAGATGCTCTATTGGATTGAGATCTGGTGACTGTGGAGGCCATTTGAGTACAGTGAACTCATTGTCATGTTCAAGAAACCAGTCTGAGATGATTCCAGCTTTATGACAGGGCGCATTATCCTGCTGAAAGTAGCCATCAGAAGTTGGGTACATTGTGGTCATAAAGGGATGGACATGGTCAGCAACAATACTCAGGTAGGCTGTGGCGTTGCAACGATGCTCAATTGGTACCAAGGGGCCCAAAGAGTGCCAAGAAAATATTCCCCACACCATGACACCACCACCACCAGCCTGAACTGTTGGTACAAGGCAGGATGGATCCATGCTTTCATGTTGTTGACGCCAAATTCTGACCCTACCATCCGAATGTCGCAGCAGAAATCGAGACTCATCAGACCAGGCAACGTTATTCCAATCTTCTATTGTCCAATTTCGATGAGCTTGTGCAAATTGTAGCCTCAGTTTCCTGTTCTTAGCTGAAAGGAGTGGCACCCGGCGTGGTCTTCTGCTGCTGTAGCTCATCTGCCTCAAAGTTCGACGTACTGTGCGTTCAGAGATGCTCTTCTGCCTACCTTGGTTGTAACGGGTGGTTATTTGAGTCACTGTTGCCTTCTATCAGCTCGAACCAGTCTGGCCATTCTCCTCTGACCTCTGGCATCAACAAGGCATTTCTGCCCACAGAACTGCCGCTCACTGGATATTTTTTCTTTTTCGGACCATTCTCTGTAAACCCTAGAGATGGTTGTGCGTGAAAATCCCAGTAGATCAGCAGTTTCTGAAATACTCAGACCAGCCCTTCTGGCACCAACAACCATGCCACGTTCAAAGTCACTCAAATCACCTTTCTTCCCCATACTGATGCTCGGTTTGAACTGCAGGAGATTGTCTTGACCATGTCTATATGCCTAAATGCACCAAGTTGCCGCCATGTGATTGGCTGATTAGAAATTAAGTGTTAACGAGCAGTTGGACAGGTGTACCTAATAAAGTGGCCGGTGAGTGTAGCGTCTTCAAGACCAAACCACCAAATACCAAATGACAACTGAAAAGGTCATCTTTGCTGCAACGATGCAAGACATTATCTTTAATCGTCGTTAACCAAACAAGCATGCTAGCCTTGTCTGCCATAACTTGCTAGCTTTGTGTTTCAATTTCTGCTCTCACCAGAGAATCAGCCCATCAGAGAATCTTAAAGTATTTGATAAAACTCGCTTTAACTTTGACAGTTCCTTATCGAACGATCTTAAACACTCTACTTCACGTACGCAACATTCTCTCATCTCCCCTCTGACGCACGACTTCTCGCCTGTTTGCGTTTGTTGTCAGAGGAGGAGAAGTGGAATTTGAAGAAAAGTACGAGTGACACGAAAGTCCTGTTTGGAGAAAAGTCAAAACACACGTCTGACCTGATACCATCTGACACACTGGTGACTAACATAGTGGCCCACTGACTTGTTTACTTTCGTCCATTAAAGAGTAAAAATCAATCCGTACTGTGTTTTCTTGATCCGTTTGAATTGCTCGTTAAATCAGCCACAAAACTGAGCTGGAATTTTTTCTCTGTTTTTGCGCCCTGCAGAGACATCTTGCTCGTCATCTTGTCAAATCTTTAACTTTAGCAGAATTGAAACTAAAGGAATAACCTGAAGGTGTAACCTGATTACGGCTTAAATCATTCCTCATATTTTCGAATGTAAAGATGTCAAAGATCTTAAATGTCAGACTAGACCTGCTGTTCTGCCTCCGGCTGCCACGTTAGCAACAAAAGTAGGCTTTCAGAAGGAGATGAGAAAGTGTTTCAGAAAGTATGTCAAACATGTTTCCTGTCAGGCAACAAATCGGATTATAGAAGATTGATTTTCCTCAAAAAGGCCGATTAATGCAAGAATAAACGCAAGAAATGGAGGAGAAATTAATGCGCAGAAATTAATGGAAATTGACACATTAACTTGAATGGTTACGATCGGCGGATACGGCCTTTACATAGCCGTTCCTGATCTGTTTGAAATTGGGAGTAAGACGCTTTAATTCTGAGTTTGGTTATGTTCGGTTAGCTGCTTTTTTTACAGTCCTCTTCTTCTGCTGCCCGTCTACTTTTTCTACTGTTTTCAAAATTACAACGCAATATAAGGCCATGGTTTCCAAACAAGGAGGGAACATAGCAGGACTAGAAACTGGCAAAATGGCTAGTGTAAACATTGCACTGCCAACTAGTGTTTCGAAGGAGTATTGCAGTGAAACACAGACACTCCAATTCAGAGAGTATGTGATGCTCACAACAGCGAAGTGACAACGTAGATCCAACACAAAAGCAGGAACTAGACTTAAGACAAGTCTGAAAAGTTACAATTACGCTGTAACATAACGTGGTTACGCTGATAGTTACGATTATAATAATGATTTAATTATTTTTATGTAATGAAAACCAATTTTTATGCAGTCATGGTAAAAATTCTGATTATATTTACAAACATAATTTTGATTTCAGCTCATGAGGTGATATACAAAATAGACAAACCTGCTTTTTTTTTTAAAGTATTTTTTTGGTAAGTTTTTGCCTTCATTGATAGGAAGTCGAACCCCTGACCGCTGCAGGAAACGTAGTCCCTGTAGGTGGGGCGCGCTAACCTGCTGGGCAAATCTGCACGTCCCCACAAACCAGGTTTTAACCTTTGAATATATAGTTAGATTCGTGATTCTATTCAATTTACTGTCAAACTGCAGAAAAAACAAACTATTTTTTCTGATTCAGCGCCTAAAATTAAGCTGATTCAATATTTGTGTTTTGTTTTTCAGCGGGGAGATCCTTCAATAACGTCACACGCAGATTTGTTTTCATCGTAAAAAAAAGTCGAGTTATAGGCCACATGCTCGCACTCTAAGTGTTCCTGACGTATAACACGGTATCATCAGCGTATCAAGTGACTCATTGCGTTCCTTTTCGGGTGGCAGCCTTGTTTTTTTTATAGCCACCAAAACAGTCTTGGTTTTATGACTCTTAAATATCCTCCTGACAGAGTGCAGATTTACTGTAGGGAGGAGGCTCTGCGATTCGCCAACATTTTAGAAAGCTGTTGCGTAATACACAAACATTTTCCTCTTAATTAGCCGAGTTGGCTGCTAACTGCTAATGAGTCATCGAGTGTGTTTTCCACGGAACAAACATATCCCGTCTTAACAAGGTTGTGATCATGTTCGGGATGTGACGTTTGCGTGCCAGATTATTCATGTTACCGTAACATAATCAGCGCTAGTGTCCCGGAGTGCGATTAAGTCAAACCTTTTTCTAATGATGGTAATTAGCTCAATCTCTCCAAATGCAGTCTGCAGAGACAAAAGCCTACAGGATAGATCATGCATTAAGAGTTGTACCTGTTCAGCTCCATGTATTAGCAAAAGATATTAAACACTCAAACTCACTGATTACAGCTGTTACTCTGTTTGTGCACTGAAACGTGAAATGCACTCTTCCTCGCTGGGTAATTACTGACATTAGACCTATCCTCTTAATCATTAATCTGTTTGTTTAGGCAGAGTCAGTCATGCATGAGGCGGGAGAAAGGTAAAAATACCTCTGAGTGGACTCATAGTTGGAGATGGTTCAGGCCTGAGTTATGCTTCTTCAGGTTTAGACTCGCAGGGGTGCCAGGATATTGAGTTTACAGTCTTTTCTGGGAGTCCTCAAGCACCTCTGTCCATCTCTCTCTAACCTCAGCTCAGTCTCTGCAGATGACTGTCCAACATGAGTCTGGTTCTGCTTGAGGTTTCTGCCTGTCTAAGGAACTTCTTCGTCTCCGCTGTTACTTTCTAAATGCTGTAAAGTGTTTCACTCCTGTGGTCCCAGATGGGATGGAACTGGGTCTGATCAGATAGATTAGGGATGCACCGATTGGGTATTTGGATCGGATACCGGCCCCGATATCGACAAATTAACTGGATTGGATATCGGATGAATGATGCCGATCCAGCGTGGAAGTCTTACTTGTTTTTGTTGTGTGCTAATGTGCAATTTGTCAATAAATAATAAATAAATTTATATCCGTTTGTTACTTTTTTTTTTAACAAGGCTAATGTCAAGCCTGACCTCCAATTTCCACCGCATACGGAACGGCTACGAAAAGGCCGTATCTGCCGATCGTAGCCATTCAAGTCAATGTGTCAATTTTCACCGGCCTCTTTCTGTTCCACTGTGGATCGCTCGAATTCTATTTTTTCTGGACGCCGGAACATGACGGATAAATTCAGCACAGATTAGCCTTTGCTGGAAAGGAAGTCGGGCACAGACACAAAATAAAACATCCGGCTTCTTTTCAAAATAAAACACTCCATGTTTCTGGCAGATCGTATTTCACTTATCCTCTGTGGCTAAGAGACGACTCATTATCGCGCGATTGCTGCCATTCTGGATGCGGTGGAAATTGGGGTTATGCCTTCACTCACAGGGCAAGGTATACAGTTCATTCATTCAACAGTATTATTGAATCGGTATCGGATACCGGCCGATACACTCAGCTCAGGTATCGGTATAGGATTGGATCGGGAAAAAATGGATTGGTTCATCTCTATAATGGATCAGTCTCAGTCTTATCCCATCTTTACATCGGGTCTTTGACAGTAGGGGAGTCTGATCTGGCATGGTTTACTTGCACAAATGCAATAACCGGATACTCAAAAGACCCGATCGTGACCAGGATGCTGATGGAGTCCAATGTTTTTAGGGAGTCCTATTTGATCCGGTGGTTTCGGCTAGTATGGACGCCCCATAACTCCTCTGATTTCTTCAGCTGTTCCACTGACTAAAAGGTGAAAAAGTCCCTTGACCTAAAAAAAAAGCACCTCCTTTTCACAAATCCCCATTCACCCAACTGATACTTTCCCCAACACGTGTTCACAGCTCAGACAATTACCGTCCGGTCAGGTGAATTCCCACGATTCCACTTCACACCCTCTCAAAACCCTCTGAGCAAACCCAGCCCTTCCTCTCCTGCACGTTGCCTTTTAGACAGACAGACCATGACGAAAACAGACGAAGCCAGAAGACCAGAAAGACCAGATCCTGTGAGTGGAGAAATAAAGGATCTTAACCCTGCAGAGGAGGAGGAGGAGGAAGAGGCGGAGTGAGATGGTAATGGGAGTCACTCTTTGTTTGTACTTGGATTAGTCACTGTTTGAGGAGTATTTAAAGGCTGAGTCTGCGCGGAGGATCAGGATACTCAACATGACAACTCAAACAGGTAAGACTTCACTGAATCTACTACAGCACTAAGAAATACAGAAATACTACTAAGAAATAGAGCTAAATAACTAAGTCAATTCTATAGTTTCACTACACCGCAAAAACAAAAAATTGAGTCTTTTTTTGGTCTTATCTGTGGTTTTGAAAAAAAAATTGCGACATGATTTAAAACAAAAGAAATGACAAACCAAAAAAAAGCATCCTCTGCTCTCAGATTTAAGATTTTCTGTTTTTTGCACTTAAGATTTTGTGTCGTTTTACAAAAATTTTTGAGAATTTTTGATATGTTTTTTTTTTTTGTTCAATACAAGAAACTCTGTTCTTCATTTTCACTTGTAATTTCATGCAACAAGACATTTATCTAGACATCTTCAGGTGAATGTGGATTATTTTACGTATTATTTAAGATTTCAAGAAGAAATAAGACAAAATTTCGAGTTTTTGCAATGTTGAAGGGAAGTGTCAAAAAGTATGTTTGTTTGTTAAAATCAGAATTTTAAAAGGTTGTGTCAGGTGTTTTTCATTTTTATTTGCAGACAGACGTCTTTTGTGCAATAATTTTGCTGAACTTTTTATAAAAAATTTTAAAAATGCACATTATTTTTGAATGTGTGTTATCATGGAATCTATGTAAAGTTAACGCATGATGCTCCAAAAATGTTCAGTCTTTTCAAGCCCAAAATTAGGCTTATGTGGAAAGTTACTGTCTTAAAAATTCAACTTTTGACATCTATTTAGACACTTTAGTACTTTTTGATTATTTACTTTAGAATACAAAATGGAAATGTTGCAAAAAACATTGATGCAGCACGATTTGCTTTAACTGCACCGTTGAGTCGTCACGTTTGTCGTATATTTCCAGTGATCAGCTGTTTTTTTCTTTTTACGACATTCTGAGTGTGTAACTGTTTCTGTCTGTCAACTTTGAGTCATCTCGTAAAACTTTTCCTCCTCTGCTCGCTCTTACTCACTCACTCCTCGTCAGCCCTCTGGTACGATGAGTCAGTCACGCTCAGTATCTGTTTACTACTTCGCTCACGGACGTTCAGGTCGACATGAATCACATCTTTGTGTTGTTGTTTTTTTCTCCCCAGCAGACAGGATGACCCAGTTGCCGTTGGAGGTTCAGCTCAGATGCTGCATCTGTCTGGACACTTACGCCGACCCCGTCTCCATCCCATGCGGACACAACTTCTGCTTGGACTGCATCGAAGGATTCTGGGACACGAAGGACCAGTCTCAGTGTCCTCTGTGCAAAGAGACGTTCAGGAAGCGTCCTGAGCTCAGGGTGAACCGAGAACTCGCCGACATCGTGGAGATATTCAAAAGGTTTGTTCGATCGCCGTTTGATTTAGAGGAATAAAAAAAAAGGAAGTTTAACCAAGACTGAAGGTGATTATTCTTTTAAAATTAAAAGGTTGGTGACTCCAGCTCCAAACCCAGAAGAAGAGGAGGCTCAGAACCAGAACCAGCTTCACAACAATGAAGTCCCCTGTGACATCTGCCACGGGCACAAGTCCACCTCGGTGAGGTCGTGTTTGGTGTGTCAGGCGTCGTACTGCGAACTCCACCTCGCCCCGCACCTGAGGGACCCGGCGCTGCAGAGACACCGCCTCACGGACCCGGCCACCTTCACCTGCAGCCACCTCTGCAGGAAACACAACAAACCGCTGACCCAGTTCTGCAGGAAGGACCAGACGCCGGTGTGTGAGGAGTGCGCCGAGAAGGACCACAAGAGGCACGCCGTGGTCGTCATAGAGAAGGCCAGCAGGAGGGTGAAGGTAAGACCGAGCTGATTCTATCCACCTGCTGCTTTTTAGATGTTGAACAAATGTGCTAATCTGGTGTTTTTGGACTTTTACAGTCTCATCTGAAGGAGACCAAAGCCGAAGTTCAGCAGATGGTCAACGCGAGACTGAGAAAAATGGAGCAAATCAAGAATTCTGTGGATCTCAGCAGAGTAAGTTTGCGCTTTTACACAAAATTCATCTTTTAATTTTTTTGATTTTCTGAAAATTTACAAAGTCGTGTTTTCGAATCGACAGAAAATCAAAGAGCGAGAAGTCCAGAAGAGCGCTCAGGTCTGCTCCCTGCTCATCAGCGCCGTGCAGAGACACCAGGCCGAGCTGGTGGAGGAGCTCGCCGCGAGGCAGCAGGAGGCGGAGAGGAGGGCGGAGGAGCTGCTGGAGAAGCTGGAGGAGGAGATCCGGGAGCTGCAGCTGAGGAGCAGCGAGCTGCAGCACCTGGAGCTCACACAGAACCCGCTACACCTCCTACAGGTGGGATACCTGAACTACACCTGCGACACCTTTAAAGCGTGTAAAAGGACTGTGCTCATGAGATTCCTCTCTGTTTTCAGAGTTACCCGTCTCTGCGTGAACTCCCGTCGACCAGAGATTGGACCGAGGTCGTGGTTCACCCGGATAACTGCATGGAGACGGTCAGCAGATCCTTCTGCAAGCTTGTGGATGTTTGTCAAGAGCTCACAAACAAACTCACAGCAGAAGGTAAACTTTGGCGGATTTAGTCCACAGATTTTCAGTTTCTGCAAAATCATGCATGAAAATAACCTTTTTATTCTCGTTTTTCTGCAGAAGCCGACAAGATGCAACAGTACGCAGGTGAGCTCACAATCACACATCCTGCCGTTTTTGTTAGAAACCCTTTAAAACCAGGATTAGTAGATTTGTTTTCACCTGACTCACTGTTTTCCCTCTTTGTCTCTGCAGTCGACGTCACCCTGGATCCTGAGACGGCGTCGGGCTGGCTGCTCCTCTCTCCAGACAGAAAGAAGGTAAGACGCCACATCGTTTGATCCGTGGGAAGTGCGGGGTCTAAAAATGAAACCGGAGAAGGAAGTGTTTGTGTCGGCAACAGTCTCTCACAGTTTTTCTAAAATAGAGGTGAAAAAGTTGATCTGTGAAAACCTGAAGCTGAAAAATCTCGATCGTGACGCTGATTTTATCGGTTTTTTTTTAGGTGAGCAGTCAAAAGAAGAAAGATCCCGTCACGGATAACCCTCAGAGATTCGACGCCTGCGTCTGCGTGTTGGGGAAACAGAGCTTCAGGTCTGGCAGGTGCTACTGGGAGGTTCAGGTACGAGATCTATTCAAATTCAGATTGATCGATCGATCGATTGATTCTGCGGTTGTCTGACTCTTCGTTTTGCTCGCTGTGTTTCAGGTGGGAGATAAAACAGACTGGGATCTCGGCGTAGCGAGGGAATCCATCAACAGGAAGGGCGCCATCTCAGTGCGTCCGGACAGCGGTTTCTGGGCGATCTGTCGGAGGAAAGGCGGGAGTCTGAGGGCGTGCGCCAGCCCCTCCGTCGCCCTCCATTCCCAGGAAGCGCCCAAGAAAGTGGGCGTGTACCTGGATTACGAAGAAGGGTCGGTGTCCTTCTACGACGCCGACGCTAAGACTCTCATTTACACGCACCGAGAGTGCGACTTCACGGAGCCGCTCTACCCGTACTTTAACCCCTGTGTTCAGGAAAACGGGAAAAACACGGCGCCGCTGATCATCTGTCCTCTCCAGGGACGGGACATAACCATCGAGTCGGACGTTTGATTTTGTTCATGAACGGAGACGTTTGTCACTTTGAGTTTAGAAACATTTGAACCTTTTTAGGTTTTAAACACATTTATTTACTGTAACAGTATTTAACCATCACTGGCCTGAATTAGGCTGATACTATAATGTAGAATATATATATATATAAATATATATTATATGATTTCTCTTTACTTTATAAAATTTTGTATGAAGGAGTTTTTTTTTCATGTGAATTCAGGTTTTATCACCTGCTTTACACTCTGTTACTGTGACATTTGAATGTGTTCGTGGAAATACGAGTTATAAAACTGAAGAATAAAAAAGAAATCTTAAAAATACAAAATTTTTGGGCACTTTTTATTTCTGCTCATGTAAAAAAACATCTACAATTGTTCTCTTCAAGCTCCTATACTCAGAAAAAATTAATCATGGTGTAGTTTATTTATAATTTATTATATTTTTTTTACACCATATATATTTAAAATTATATATATTATCATTTATTTGCACTGATTTGATTTTATTTAAATTATTAAATTTTTTCAAATTTATTTTTTATAATTTATTTGGATTTTATTTTATTTAAATGATTACATTTCTA
Organism: Xyrichtys novacula; assembly: GCA_962446985.1. Lineage (NCBI taxonomy): Eukaryota > Metazoa > Chordata > Actinopteri > Labriformes > Labridae > Xyrichtys > Xyrichtys novacula. The sequence goes on from OY660886.1 coordinate 3,424,693, forward strand.
TAATTTTTTGCATCCATTTTATTTAAATGATGAAATTTTTTAGAATTCATATAAATTTCCAAAAATTGGCAAAAACAAAAACCAACTTAATTTAATCAATGAAAATGTATGAATATAGTTTAATTATGATGAACTGTGGATCAACCAAAATTCATTTAGTTAAAATTTATGAGACAAACACAAATTAGAGTTATCAATGATGAATACATTAATCTTCATTATGTCATGTTTGGTACATAAAACAAAGGAAAAAGGACCCAGAAATTTAGAACTAAGGATTTATGAAAGCAAAAGTAAAAAGTAAAAGTCAAACTAAAACTTACTCTCAAAACGTCCAAACAAATCCAGAAGTCCAAAAAACGCAAGGAGCAAAATCCAAAGAATTGAAAGGGCAGTGGGGAAAAAACCACAAGGAAACGACTGGAGACACAAGCATATGCTCACATCGACACACAATGATCCAAACAAGACAGAGGGAAAGACAGGGACTCTATATACACACACTGGGTGAGGCAGACGAGACACAGGTGAAACTCATCAGTGATTAACGAAGGAGGGAAAACTAGGGAAGTAAAACCAGACGAGGAACACAAGGAATCAACTCCTACAAAATAAAACAGGAAACAAACACTGAAAACTGATCTAATGGATAAAAAACAGAGAACAGGAGGTAAACAGGGTCAAAGACAAACTGAAAACTCATGAGACTGGACTAGAGAGGAACAGAAACACTTCGATAACAAAACCAGGGGAAAACTAAATCAACAGAACATACCATGACACGTTATTTATTCTAAACACGTCAGGTTTATTAATATTTTTACATAAATGGATGGACATTTATATGCAATGAGGCCTTAATATTCCTGTATAACAATATCTTGTATAAAAAATATCCTAAAAAATATCCCAGATAAAAATCCTGTAGAGGGATTTTCATTTTTTTTACATAGATGAAATAAACTGGAATTCATCTTCAAGCTTATTAGTGATCTACGAAATCAAACAAGTCAAAAAACAATAAGACTATTTTTTTATAAACTTATTTTAATGTCTGAAATCAGCGTGAGGGGGTCGGTCCAAGACTTATGTAGTTAGAAAACAGACTAAACGTCGTTACACACCGGTTAATACTCGCATAGAAATACATCACGTGTTTGTTTTAGACTATACTTCCAGTTTGTGAAATTTACTTAAAGTGAAATTAAAATTGATTATTTTTGACCAATAATAAAACGATGCACTGAGGCGTTTGTCTTTACAAATGATGAAAATTCACTTGAACGTTTCTGCTTTGTGCGCCGGCTTAACAGTCATTAGTGTCCTTGAGAGTCTTTTGTTGAAGCACAATGTTTGATTATTTTCTAATAGCTTTACTCTTGTTGTCGCACACAAAAGGTTCATATCCATTTTGTATCACCGGCACATCACGTCCGTTCACATCACACCTGCTCAGAGTTTAGAGTCTCACGCCCAGGATTGTGTTGTTGTTGTCGGCGAAGTCTTCTCCACCCTTAACCATGGGATCTAAACTCAACCTTAAAGCTCCTGCACTGAATAGATGCACACATTTGCAAAAACAAAACCCTTTTTTTTTAGTGTAGGATGAAAAAATCAAACATTTCCCAAAGAAGAAACATCTGATTTCTTTCTTCATGGTAAGAATTTGATGTTGGTGTAACTCACTGACCCACAGCATTCCCAAAATGCACCACACCTTTGTGGTTTTTGGTAACTCATTAGACAAGAAACACGCCTCTGAAGGTTAATCTGCTTCTTCCACGCTGCCAGTAACTCAAACAAAAGAGTATTGTGAGGTTTGAATACTTCTTTTCAACGTCTGTCTGTTTTTCTTTCCATGACGAAGCAACTTTTTAAAAATGCTCTGTAACAATGATCTATTATTGTCGTACTGTCCACACCGGACAATCAAGGGGACTTTTAGTGTTTCAAACTCTTATGAATCAGCGTTTTTATTATTACCAGCTTTATATCATCAGAAGATAAAATTCCTAATGTTGGCGCTGAGAAAAAGCCAGATGATCTCAAATTGATGCCAACTCATCCTTGTAAGGATATAAATGGATGCGCCAAATTTGGAGGCAGTCCATTCAATAGTTATGAGGAGGATTTTATTTTGAGCCGACATCACCACAAAACGGAAAGCCCCTGATTCAGGCTGCGGTTATTTATAACCCCACTGGGGAATTCTATCGACAAAGATACTTGAGGAACTTGTAAAACAAAGTCTGTTTCATTTCCTGCCATCTAACAACCTTTAAACTACATTTTTAACATTTTTAATTATTAATGTGGTCATTATTTCATTGATATTTAAATCAGTCTGAAGGGCGGCACTTGGGACCGTACAGATAGTTTGGTGTCAGTTTTTTAAAGTTTTACCGTTCGGAAATTTGACATTTGGTGTTCACCAGGGATCAACTCTGGGTCCTGTATTTTTCTCTATACTCTCAATACTTTTCTAAGATTGAAACAATTTGAAACAAGAAAATTATTGAATTTAAACGAGTCTTCAGTCTCTGCTCAGGATAGTCTGGACTTCAGACTTGTTGTTTTCCTCTTCTGTCAGATAAGTCTTTTCACTGAATTATCTGGATTTAGGACTGTACACTTTTGTTTTTTAATTTTGGTGAATTGTTCTTCCTCAAGATTTGCCACTTGGTGTACACCAGGGTTCAACACTGGGCCCAAACTTTTTTCTCAATTTACCGTATATATATTTTCAGGGATAAATCAGTTTCCACTGTGTTTAAATACAAATAAATCTTGTTTTTGTTCTGGAGAGTTTAAACTTCAGACTCGTGTTGTTTCGTGTTTTTAGAAAAACGATTTCACTTCTGGAGAGTTTTACCTTCTCTGTCAGATTTGGTGTGCACCAAGGCGCAATACTGGGTCCTTTGTTTTTCTCTTTTTACTGTATACGTATCCAGGTATAAAACTTTTTGGTTTTTTTCATTAAATGTAAGTAAATCTCAAGTCTTATCTCTGGATTTGGGACTGTACACTCCGTTGTTTTACCTTTTCCTTCACACTTGACATTTGGCGTACACCAGGGTTCAATACCGGGCCCAAACTTTTTCTCAATTCACCGTATTCATTTTCAGGGGTAAATCAGTTTTCTCTGTAAATCTTGTCTATGCTCTGGAGAGTCTAAACTTCAGACTCATGTTGTTTCGTGTTTTAGGAAAATGATTTCACTTCTGGAGAGTTTTACCTCCAGATTTCACATTTGGTGTGCACCAAGGCGTGACACTGGGTCCTTTGTTTTTCTTTATCTACCCTATACGTATCCAGGGATAAAACTTTTTTTGTTTGTTTGTTTAAATACAAATAAATTTCAAGTCTTATCTCTGCTTCACTTCACTCTATACTGGGCCCAATCTTCTTTCTAATTTTATTGTTTAAATCACCAGAGATTGAGCAATTCTTTCTTTGTTCAAGTTGTTTCAAAGTCTTTGCTTTGGATCCTAGGTCAAGTTTTAAGTCCAAAGTTGATATTTTGTTTGACACCAGTCTTTTTATTTATCTGTTTTCTGACCAGAGTTGTGAAATGTTCCTTCAACCCTCACAAATTTTACATTTTTCATGTCAAATCTAAATGCGTCCGATTCATGACTTATGACTGACTTGAGTCCAAGTTGCGTGATCAACCCTGTTTAAGAAAGATCTGTTTCAAATTGGAGTAGGTTGACAGCTTAAAATAAGAATTGCGCTGAATTTAACAAGACTATATAATTATATATGTTGTGTTTTGTGTTGGAGCGTTACATGAATCTCATCTTTCGTGTGATGTGAGGTAGAGGAAGAGCTGAGGAGGAAGAGGGAGGAGAAACAGGTACAGTAGGGGGTCGAGGATCTGCGAGAACAGACGGGGCTGTGATGCTGGTGATATGATTAAACGTCTGCTAGAACGCAGGGATCTGGAACAGAGAGGTAGTAATCGAGAAACAGAGAGAGATGGGGAGAAGAGAGAGGGAGGAACAGAGCTGAACCAGAAGGTAGCAGAGAAGACGGACTCTTGGGATGGTCCAACTTTGTGAAAGAAATCTCATATTTTCCTACAAAAAGCAACAACACCTAAAGTCTGAGGTAAGTTCTTTTTTTACTTTCACTTTGACATTGCATAAAGATTTTGGTAAAATGATGTAAAAGCGCTTGTCTTTTTTTGTCTCTTGCATTGTCATTTTTGGGATTTAACCAACGCTGCAGCAAGATATGAGATTTCCATGATAACTTGAATTATTTTACTAGTTTTACCTTTGAAAAATTTAACTCCACTGCATGAAAACCCAACAGAAAAATGTTAATTTGTCTTCTGCAACTGTTCACTCTCATATTATTGGGGCTAGTATCCTCATATCTGTATTTATAGTGTGTTTATTTATAGTGCGAGTGTGAAGGAATGCGACTGCAGTGAACAGGCTTCAATTGGAAAGGTGCAGGGAGAGAAAGCGTGGGAGTGTTTACCCACAGATGGCCTCTCCATGGAGGGATTGTGATAGTCTACTGCCCCCTCCTCCTTCTGAGCCCAGCTGGCATTACTCATATGGGACTCTTCCTGGCCAAAACATTACCTCATCAATTTCTCTAAAACTTATTTTCTCCTGCCAGATAATCATTATCCTTTTTTTTTTTTTAATATTCCAAGCCATTTCCTCCCTCGTTCTGCTCTTTTTTTAATTGCTCCCTGTTCTGTTCTGCCTTCCTGGTCTTTGTCGGAGCAGCCAAATAAGGCTTTTGGCGGGAAAACATTTAGGCCATCTATTTATGCAGGTCTGTGCAGGAAGTCGCATTGATTCACAATGTCAAACCAACTATTTTGGTGTTGTTGGAGTTTGTGCAAAACTTCAACGAATAGGAGAATCAGTTGCAGCTTGGTATTTTAAGATCAGATCTCTCTGACTAAGAGGCTGAATCTGTCAAAGCTTCAAATATTTTCTTACATGAACACTGTTACAAAACAAGACATGCCACGGAGGGTAAATTCACTTTACCTAAAGTAAAAACAAACAAGATGAAAAGTACGGTAATGTATAGGGCCAAAGTGATATGGAATGATCTGCCAGGACATACTATCCAAGAACACCTTGGACTCGACTCGAGACTCGACTTGGACTTGAGTCCTGTTTTTGATTTGCTTGACGAAATCAAGATATGACTTGGACTCGCTTGGGACTTGATTGCTGAAGACTTGAGACTTGACTTGACTTGAGCCCAGTGACTTGAAAAGTCAAGTCAAGTCACAAATGGTTTATGGCTTTGATATGACTTGTTTTTGACTTGAAAGAAACAATAAGGACTTGGTTGGGACTCGAAACAAAATTCCTAGGACTTGGACTTGAGTCCCGTTTTTGACTTGCTTGACGAAATCAAGAAATGACTTGGACTCGCTTGGGACTTGATTGCTAAAGACTTGAGACTTGACTTGACTTGAAAAGTCAAGCCAAGTCACAAATGGTTTATGGCTTTGATATGACTTGTTTTCGACTTGAAAGAAACGGTAAGGACTTGGTTGGGACTCGAAGCAAAATTCCTAGGACTTAGTTGAGACTCGAAAGAAAAAGTTCAGGACTTGGACTTGACCTGGGACTTGAGAGCAAAGGACTTGGACTTGCCTCGGTCTTGAGAGCAAAGACTTGAGACTCGACTTGGATTTGCAACATAGGGACTTTCCCCCACCTCTGGAAAATACATATGGTAGGTTGTATCTGAACAGGTTAGCTTACGAGCTAAAGTTACTTAGCACAGATGAAAGTTAAAACAAAGACGTTTAGCAAACTGTTAAAGCAGACAAACCATCGTCATATGAGAAATCTGAAGCTATGACTCTCCACAAGTTGTTGGGAAAACATCGCTGATGTGAACGCTTGTATTGACGTCTGAAATAATCGGTGTAAAAGGACCTTTAAAATCAAACAGTAAAAGAAAATAAATGTAAAAAAACTGGTAATAAAACACAAAATAGTAACTCTAGGACTAAAACAGCGTAAAATCACATAATGCAGATTAAAAGATTAAAACAAAATTAAACTAAAAGCCCGACTAAAAAGGTAGGTCTTAAGTTTACTGTTGTGTCATATGTGTATGTTGTTTGTATTGTTCTAGTTTTGTTGTTTTGTTTTGTTTTTGTCTTGTAGGCTGTTGCAAGTTTTGGTGGATATTGACGTTGTCTTTTTTGTGTCTTTGCACTGCAATGGAGAACTAATTGTAAATGAAGACTCCAGGAATCATAACAATGGCCTTAGCCAAAGCTAATGGAGATCTAAATGAAATATCAAAAAGTTAATTATTCGTATCTGAGGTTTTAGGGGCTTTTAAGATGTCTGAATTGCCTCACAAACTGATTATAGGTCAACCAAATAAGAAACCGGATGACTCAGGAACAAAAACAACAACAACAACATTCAGCACGTTCGCACGGTGAATCAAACCGGAGCTACAAGGTTCTTCTTTTTATTGGGCTTCAGGTGGGGCTCCCTTTTGTGCGCCAGTCCACCCTATAATTAAACCTAAAGTAGAGCTCGCTGTCAGATAAAGAGTGCATCTTAAGGATTTATAACCATCGCTTTGTCTGAACTTTGATTCCGAGTGTTTGTTTCGGTGTCATTATCCTTTCATTCAAGGCCCAGAACCTTTAGTGGATACGCCTTCATGGAACGACTTGATATACAGACCGTGAATAAGCTTGAACGTTACCCTTCACGTTAATGGAAGAGGGTCCAACAGGATTTGATGCGCTCGTTAAAGACTCAAAACAAGTCGAAAATAACGTTGTATGTTCTTGTGCTAACACAGAGCGAGTAGAAATCATTAGTGGCACATTAATATTACTGCTACTAATGCTATAAATGCTACTTGCTATATTGACCGCGTATTAGCTTTACCCTTCACGCTGATGGAAGAGGGTCCGACAAGATTTGATGCACTCGTTGATGACTCAAAACAAGTCAAAAATAATGTCATGTGTTCTTGTACTCACACAGCATTCCGACATCCCGCCACTCCGACGTCTCACCATTCCGACGCAGCTTTCCATATAAGGGGGGGGGGGGCACATTCAAATCTGGAGTCCGTCATTTAATCCTGGGCGTAGTTGGGTCCGCCCCGCACCAAACCTGCGCAGAGGGCCGACCATAGCAGACAAGAGCTGTCGGAATGACGGGGCGTTTGATAGCATGGTAACATACCGGCACTCCAACAATTAGAGACGGAATGGCCGGATGTTGGAATGGCGGTTGCCCCCCATAGACCGTGTATCAGCTTTACCTTTTACGTTGATGGAAGAGGGTCCGACAAGATTTGATGCACTCGTTAAAGACTCAAAACAAGTTGAAAATATCGTTGTGTGATCTTGTACTCACACAGTGCAAGTAGAAATCCTCAGTGGCGCATTGGTAGTGGCGGTGCGCCGCTGCTGAATGAACGCAGGAGAAACACTGTGGTTTGTTACTGCATCCAGCAGAGGAAACCACAAAGAGCTATGGTGGTTCCTGATCCTGACAAAGATGTTCTAACGTGGAAACCCACTGAGCAATTTTGGTCTAGAAGAGGTCTAATGGACGTCTAAATGTAGTCTAGACGACTGGTCTAAAATCAGACCACCACAGGTCTAAAAATGACAGTTTTTTTAGACGTCTAAATTTAGACCGAGTTTAGCCTAGCCAGCTAACAGAGGTCTAACAGCCCACTGAGCAATTTTTGCATCGTCTAAATTCTGTCTAAAAGTAAACAGAATCTAGACGGTTGAAATTAGGTCTAAAAAAAAACTAGAAGTCTAATAGCCGTCTATTGCTCAGTGGGAATCTAGACGTCTGATGGATCAGAATTTGACATTCTCTTTAAAATGATGTGCAAACCCTAAAAATCTGTTTTTATTAACATTTCACTCGTCTGTTACGTCTCTATTCTTTTCACAGGTCTGAAGCCTTGATTGCCCCTGAACCAGTTTTTGGTTTGCGTGTCTCCGTCCTGCTGGCAGATTGCCACTGTTGCTTTCAGGTGAAGATCCGGGTAACCTCGACAGTCCAAATAAGGACTTTCTGCCTGCTGTTGTGGGAAGCTGCTAAATTGGTGCCATCTTATAATCCTATCCGGAAAGACCCAATCTCCACCCTACGCTGGGATTAATTTTGATGAGTCTTAAATGCTCAAGGAAGTAAAACGAAAAGAAACCTTGAAGAGTTCCTAGAAGGTGAAATTACGATGATATTGCAAGAGTGAAGCTTGTCAAGAGTTCTCTGTGAGGATTTGTAGGAGTGAAACCATCACCAAGCCCTTTGACACACAAAGTTTGTCCCGATTTGGAGCTATGCTCTGTCCATCTCCTTCCTGTTCGCCCCGCCTTACTCCCCGATCAGTTTTCTCAATCGGACTGCTGCTTCTGGTCTTCTGGAAACCCTCAGAGATCAGTTGCCAGAATGATACAGAGCCAATCGTGCTGGAGGGGAAGTGTCTGGTGGTCTGCGATTCCACCCCCGCAGCTGAGCCATCGGGGAGTGCTCTGGGGATGTCGGTGAGATCGGGGACGGGGAGGGTGGCGTTTTCGGCCATTCGTAACACCAACCATGAACCCTCGGAGATGAGCAACCGCACCATGACCATCTACTTTGACCAGGTCAGCCTAGTTCACTTATAAAACCAATGAAACTCCTCTTTGTCTTTATGTGTTGGTTGATATGTCATTAGATTTGCTGGTATTTAGCCGTTAACAAAAGTATTGGCAAAACTGAAAACATACACCTGATGGTGGCGCCGGTGAAACACCAGATGATCTCACACTTGTACCACTTCCTCTTAATGACGACATAAATGGGTGCACCAATTTCAGAGGTAATCCATCTGATAATTACCGAGTTGTTTTCTTCTAAATTGGTGGCGGACATGCTATTAAACGGCAATATCTAAGCCATCACGTACATGGAGTCATTTCCGCTCATAGACCAAGTTGGAATTTCCCATTTATACGGAATTTGTGCCACAAAAACAAAAAGTAGGTTAGTCAAGTACGGCAGGCAATATCAAAAATCTGAGTCAACATGTGAGTCACTGGAGTTTAATTAAAGCTCGCAACGATAGGGCGCCACGTGACAAGGTTATTAATGGGTTCAGTGCTTGGGTCTGACAGTTTAGCACAATAGCCTTAATTATGGATAATTAATAGTGATGAAACTTCCTGAAGCCTAAGCTAACAAATATTCAGAGTCCATCATTTTGATGTGACAGGTTGTCATGTGGCTGGTTTGTGTCCTGTATCATTAATTGTTCGTCTTCTATTGGTTATATGCAAAACAGTGAAAAGCAGGTTGAAATCTTACTGACCTGACAATGGAATATCAGCTGTGTCATTGACACTCTCTTGTTGTCTTGTTTTATATCTAGATTCTAGTAAACGTTGGCAGCCATTTTGATCCTGCAAGGAGTATCTTCGTGGCCCCAAGGAAAGGAGTCTACAGTTTCAGCTTTCATGTTGTTAAAGTTTACAACCGGCAGACAATACAGGTAAAAACAACAGGTTGAGAGGAGAGTTTGACGTTTTGGGAAAAACACAATTTGAACAACATCCAGTAAAAGGACTTCTGCTGGCTAACTTAGCCTCTGGAACAAAGAAGCTAACCTGTAACTGTCCCAAATTCAACTTCAAGTTCCACTGTGCGCTTTATTCTCTGTTTGTTCAAGTCTTTAAAGATATTCCTCACTTTTTCAACAGTTATCAAGCGAACAGCTGAGACTCAGTAAGGACAGAAAAAACCCAAAGTACAAAATTTATGTAGTTTTGGATATAGACTCGATATGTTACAATACAAGAAATTACAATATAATATACAATACAATACCTTACTATATCATATGATATGATACGATAAAATACCATACAATACAATACTTTATGATATGATACGATACAATACGATACAATACTTTACGATATGATACAATACAATAAGATACAATACAGATACGATACTTTATGATATGATACAATACAATACATTACCATATGCTACGATGCAATACTTTACAATATGATACGATACAATAAAATACTTTGCGATATGATACATAAAATAAGATACGATATGATAGAATACTTTATGATATGATACAATACACTAAGATATGATACAATACGATGCAATACTTTACAATATGATGCAATACAATAAGATATGATGCAATTTGTTAGATACAATACTTAATGATATGATACATTATATTAACATAAAAAACTGTGACTTTTTTTCTTTGTCAACTATTCTGTTTCATGAAGTTGCACATTTGTTATCAAAG